>JALGPY010000006.1:54935764-55535764 GCA_023055425.1 Linanthus parryae
TTCACGATTTCTTCTCCACTTTAGCTCTCGATTAATCTCCCAAGCTTGCTTCTCCTCTCCGCTTCATCTCCCAAGCTCCGTTTCCTGCCAAAACAACACGAAACACAACCCGTGCGATCAAACGTGACAAAAATACATAAAATAATGCGAGAAACGGCTAGATTAACAATATAATGCCTAGAGCTAAGATTCTACGTTTTCTCTCTAATCATAGTGTAAAACTAAGATTATTAACCCGGGAAGCACGTAAAACGATATAAACGTGCAAGAAATATAACTCTATTAGAGAGTTATCAAATACCCCACACTACCTTTTTGCGCGTCCCGAGCAAATCAAACCTTACACTACGTTTAATCCACCGAATTGCATAAAACTTTACTAGCCATGTGACACAAACAACTCACAAACACAATGAAATCGACATGACTATAGACAATGCAACTCGATTTTACACAATGCAAAAATCGAAACAACACAAATATTTTTTTTTTTTAGCTAGAGATCGGGCAATCTCGAAAAATAAATCGGCAAGTCATAAGGATCTCATATCCCTCGGAAATTCTTGAACTTTGGTGATTGGTAGAACTTGCGGCCAGTTTCGTTAGACCAAACGGGCGCGAACACTTAAGACATTGCTTCCGCACACTCGTCAAACATATCCCTAGCACTTACCATCCGAGCTATTTATCCACGCGTTCACACTGTTGACGGCTTAGGACGGGTTGGATAAATTATTTAGAAGCATAGTCCTAGACGTCATGATATAACTCACAAAAACTTGATTCTCACACTCCCTCACCAAAATCCAAGGAACCCCACCGAATCTCACTACTCCGGCCCTCATTCCCTCAATCTTGGTGCAACGCCGTTCTCGCGGCCACGAATGTGAAAGAGTGATCAAGATCCATAGATAATCTCCTCGGTTCTTCGTGAAGTGTAGATCAAGCTCCTTATTCACTTTCACTTTCAATTTATGTTTTTGTTTTCTTTCTATTTTTTTTTTCTTCTAACAAATTTTATGGAGCCAACAATAATGATAGTAATATCCGAGGAGATCCAAGTATCAAATAACGTGGGGGTGGAATGTGTCAAGTCATTATTGTAATCAAAATAGATGTCGACACCCCACACTCAATGTAAAGCATATTAAAAATCCGGTAGTCAATGTGTAAACGTGCTTTTCCAACCGATCCTCCTCATTACCTAAGATATAGAGAATATAAATGAAGCATGAGCACGACCTCCTATAAGATCAACCAACCCCCACCCCGTGACGTGCAGAAAGAATATCACGCTCTACGGTACTCCACCTGTGATCGTGCGACTCACTGCCACACCGAAGTGTGCTACCGTCTCTAACTCACCCTCACATCCCCTCAAAAGACGACATGTAAGAGAATCCACGTAAGATGTATCAATTCATCACACCCTCATCGAACCTCCCTAACTCAACTCTCTCTATCATGACGCATAGGAAGGGACCATTCTAACTCGTGATGAAAGTCACAAGGAACGGCTTCCTAGGCTAGAGGCCGTGAATAAAAGGGGTAAATGGATCAAAAGGGGTGCAGTGGATCTAGGCTGTGAGACGGGACATGAGGCCCCCATAAACATCACTCGCACAGCTGTTCTGTTGCCACTACGAGGAGGGTTGATGACTACTGTAGATACTGCTTTATGACATGGCAGATCTAGGCCACGTGGCAACCATCCAGCACACCATATTGTGCTCCATACGCACTGGATCACCAGCCGCGCTGATCCATGTGGGGGCTGCGAGACAGAGCCCTCGCATATGATAACTCCGTTTTCGGAGTTATATTATTGCTTATTTTGCTACATTTTGCGCGCTTATAATGGAGAATGTTGCGTCTTTTCGAGTAGATCATGTGTTTATTTGAGAAAGTGAGTTCGTATGCTAAAACGTGAAGTCCGGGCGTTTCTTGCATTGTTTTACGTGCTATTTATCTTATTTTGTCACATTTGATCTTCGCGGGGTGTTCGTGTTGTGATTTTCAGGGCCGGAGCACGCGAGGAGCAAGTGGATAGAGGAAACGAACTTCGGAAGTGATGCGAGCTCAAGATTTGGGAAGGAAAGCGAGAGTTGATGGATCAAGTGCTAGAGAGGCTCAAGAGAAGATGATACGAGTGTTGAGGCATGAGGAGAGCTCAAAATGGAGGATTGAATGAAGAAACGATGCCCGGGAAGTGATTTGGAAGCAAGAGGAACAAGTAGGAAGAAGATGGAAAAGATTTGATGAAGCAACTAGGTCGCATGACCTAGTTACTAGGTCACACGACCTAGTTAGCGAATCCAGTTGGTTTCAGTAGGTCATGCGACCTACTACACAGGTCACACGACCTGTTCTGGGCAGCACAGTAGGTCGCACGACCTACTTAACTAGGTCACACGACCTAGTTCGGGCAGAGTTTAGTTTGTAACTTTTTGGGGTTGCTTTGTAATTACTCCTAACTTATTCTAAACATTGGGAGAACGTATTAGACCTGGTTAGGGCATGTTTTTGGGGATTATCACGTACCCTATCACATTGAAGAGAGCTTGGAGCTTAGGAGACGATCAAGGAGGCTTGGAATCATTCGTTTGATCTCTAAAAACCCCGTTTCTTCTCTATTCTTGTTATTTGATCACGAAACTTTGTACGTGAATCATGTTTTTGAGTAGCTAAACTCTCTATTTGGGATATCTCGTAGGAAACTAGGGTTTGATCACTACAACTTGTGGTTTATGGATTTACTCTCATGCTTTTGAGCTTAATTGATGATTTCTTCTTTAGTTATGTGTATTTTATGTTTCTAATTTATCTTTTCTATTGATAGACGTGTTAATAGGATTGTGCTAGGTTATGAACGATAGAGGAATCTACGTTCGTTGCCCGGAAAATTGAAATACACACTAGCCGTATCTAGGGTTGAGGAATCTTGCTAGTTAGCTAAGAACAAGAGTAGAAATTAGTATCGTAATGCGTGTTTGAACTTGAGTAAGCTAGAGGAATCAGTTACGATAGTTTAGGCATAGTTATTGGTTGAGACATCTTCAATATACAATTGCTCGTTTAACTAGAATAAGAAATTATCGTGTTAGTAAAACATAAATCCAACGTAGTGTGACATTCCTAGTGATCCGTAGAGATATCCTGAATTTAATCAAACTTGATACACAACAATATCAACTCGTACTCGTTAATCTTGAAATAATTCTTTGAATTATTTGAGATAATTGTTATTTGAATTTTTAGTAGAATTAGGAACCACAAAACAACTGCGTTTTGCCCACATAAAGAACAAACTTAATAGTTAGTTACACGAAGTCCCTTGGGTTCGACAATCCGGACTTTTCCGATTATTACTGCACCGACAACTGTGCACTTGCAGTTGGAGCGTGTCAAGTTTTTGGCGCCGTTGCCGGGGACTTCGGTCAAATTAGCTATTAGTTTTCTCTTTAGGGATTTACTTTTCAGTTTATATTTGTTACTCACCTGTTTTGTGTGTGTGATTCGCGTTTCAGGTCTGATTCATTTGGTGCATGTCACGTTCTAGAGACGAGCCTTTGCATCCAACACTTGAAGACCCGGAATCCTTATTGCGAGCACAGAATAGAGACAAGAGGAAAGCAAATTCAGTTCAAATGGACGAGCAAACTAGAGCTGAGTATGAGAGGTTCCGCAAGGGCCTCGAAGATGCGGAAGCAGCTAGAGCTGCAGCTGTGGAGGATGCAGCAAATCGAGCAAGGGAAACTGAGGAGCTTAGGGCTCAAATGGCTGCGATGCAAGCCATGATTGATCGCATGAATCCCCAGAATCCACAACAACTCCCTGGTGCAGAAATAGTTAATGGGAACAATGGAGGAGTTAATGGTGGAAACAACGGTGGCAATGGGAACAATGGGGGTAATAATCGGAACAATAACGGCCGGAACGTAGTAGAGCAAGTCAACAATGCTGAGGAGGATGACCGTCCTTTGGTGGACTACTTCAGAACTACACCGGATGGATATCAGCCTACCATTGTCAGGCCGCAGATTAATGCCGCGCATTTCGAGATTCGCCAACCGTTGATTAATATGGTTAGGGATGAGTGCTTATTCACGGGAGCCCCGAGTGATGATCCACATCAGCACTTGCTCAACTTCGAGCAGATTACGTCTACCATGTATGACCAGAGAGTGCCAATCGAGACTATAAAGCTCATGCTTTTCCCCTTCTCTTTATCGGGAAAGGCAAAGACATGGCTTATGGAACTTCCAGCAGGCAGCATAGTTACATGGGCAGATTGTAGCAGAGAGTTTCTCAGGAAGTATCTTCCACCATCTAAGGTTGCTCAACGGATGGCCGACATAACCACATTTAAACAGCAGGAAGATGATTCTCTGGGTGACACGTGGAGAAAGTTCAACCAGCTCCTTCGCAGATGCCCTACTCATGGGGAGCCATGGTATAAACTGCTTCACTATTTTTATAATGCTTTGGACAGGGAGACTGCTAGTGAATTAGACATGATGGCTCAAGGCAATTTTATGGGAATGGGACTACAGAGATGTCGTGATTTGCTAGATAATGTAGCAAAACGTGAATCCACGAGGTCTGAAACTCGTAGAAGCACGAAGTCAGATGGAGCATTGGTTAGTCAGATTGAGTCTATGGTGGAACAGAAATTTGAACATCAGATGGCAGTTATGACATCGGCTTTCAGTCATTTGAATCCATCGGCACAGGTGAAGTCAGTGGGAGAGATGGTAGCAGATGCAAATCAGGGATATGGGGATGGCATTGAAGACGTGAATTACATGGGTCAACAAAGACAGCAGCAATGGCCAAACACTTATCATCCTAACAATCACAATCACCCCAACTTTAGCTATGCCAATCCGAATAGTGGTTTATATGCGCCAGGTCATAGGCCAAATGTTCCATACCAAGCTCAGAGACAGGCTCCACAACAACAGGCTTCAGCCCCACCCTCAGAAGAACAGGATACAAATGCGATGTTGAGGAAACTGTTAGCTAGCAACGACAAGATTGAGAGTAAAATTGTTGTAATGGAAGCCTCGTTAAAGAATCATGAGACACAAATTGGCCAAATAGCTAATCAGAATCCTCGACTTCCGCCAGGTATACTCCCGTCTAACACTATTACTCCAACTGAGCAATTGAAGGCTATTACTACTCGCAGTGGGACCACTACCCAGGATCCCCCATATCCTACCCATGCGCGAGCTGAGGCGACCAAGGCCACTGAAAAAGCCTTAGATGAAGAGATTCCCGTGCCTACCGTGATTCCCCAATCAAAGGACACGGTGAGGAAGTCGGATGAGAAACAGAAGCCAAGGGAGGAATACAGTGTGCGAGTGCCATACCCGCAGAGATTGAAGAGTCAAGAAGATGCCAAGCATTTCAAGAAGTTTGTGGATATCTTCAAGAAACTGCACATTAATATACCTTTTGCGGAGGCCATTTCACAAATGCCGAAATATGCCAAGTTTCTCAAGGACCTCCTTTCTAATAGGAGGCGCATGGATGACTTTGAAACCGTGACCCTGAATGAGGAGTGTAGCGCAGTTGTGCAAAAGGCGCTACCAAAGAAGATGAAAGATCCGGGCGGTTTCATCATTCCTGTTACATTGGGTGATGCATTTCATGGGAGGGCATTATGTGATCTGGGTGCAAGTATTAATTTGATGCCCACATCGGTTTTTGAGCAACTTGGTGTGGGAGATCCTAAGCCTACCAGGATGTGTTTGCAGATGGCTGATCGCACTATAAAACGCCCCAGGGGTGTTTTGGAGGACGTATTAGTGAGAGTTGAAGGACTCATCTTCCCAGCGGATTTTGTGATCTTAGACATGGAGGCTGACGATGATGTTCCTCTTATTTTGGGTCGCCCATTCCTAGCTACTGGGAGGACTATCATTGATGTGGCCAATGGAGAGCTGACTATGCAGATCAACGATGAGAAGGTGGCCTTCAATGTATTTGAGGCTATGAAGTTTCCCGCATATGCGGTAAGTGAGCAGTGCTTCGGGGTGGAGGCCTACACGCTGGACGAAGAGGATGATATTTTATTGGAGCAGCTATATGAGGAGCTTGTTCTACTTGATTCCAGCGAGAAAGAGCAAGCATTTGATGTTCATTGGCGTCAGCCCCTACCCCTCTTTAATGAGGGAAGCAGGAAGATTCTTACTCCTTCTCTTATTACTGCTCCTATTTTAGAATTAAAGCCTTTACCTGTACATTTGAAATATCTATACTTGGGATCTAATGAGTCTTTACCTGTGATTGTGTCTGCATGTTTGGACAGGGAACAGGAGGAGCAGCTTCTCAAGGTACTACAGGAGAGAAAGGCAGCTATGGGATGGACCATAGCGGATATCAAGGGGATCAGCCCCACAGTTTGCCAGCACAAGATTCGGCTCATGGAAGACAAGAAGCCGGTAGTTCAGTTTCAGCGCCGCCTCAATCCTCACATGCAGGAGGTGGTGAAGAAAGAGGTGCTTAAATGGTTGGAGGCGGGCATCATTTATCCGATTTCCGACAGCACATGGACTAGCCCGGTACAATGTGTCCCTAAGAAGGGGGGTATAACTGTGGTGGAAGGGGAAAAAGGTGATCAAATCGCTACGCGTACTGTTACTGGGTGGAGAGTTTGCATGGATTACCGCAAACTCAATGATGCCACTTTGAAGGATCATTTTCCCCTTCCATTCGTTGATCAGATGCTTGATAGGCTAGCACATCACTCTCATTATTGCTTTTTGGATGGGTACTCCGGGTACAACCAGATAGCAATTGAGCCAGCTGACCAGGAGAAGACGACTTTCACTTGTCCTTATGGGACTTTCGCTTTTAGACGCATGCCTTTTGGGTTATGCAACGCACCTGCTACGTTTCAGAGGTGTATGATGTCGATCTTCTCTGATATGATGGAGCAGAACTTTGAAGTGTTCATGGACGACTTCTCGCTCTATGGTGATGGATTCGAAGACTGCCTGCAGCAGTTGGCCCGGGTTCTTGATAGATGCATTGACACCAACCTAGTGCTCAACTGGGAGAAGTGTCACTTCATGGTTACCGAGGGTATTGTTTTGGGCCACAAGATCTCCAGCAAAGGATTAGAGGTGGATAGAGCCAAGATTGAGGTTATTGAGAAGCTTCCTTACCCTACCTCTGTTAAAGGGGTAAGGAGTTTCTTGGGACATGCAGGGTTCTATCGGCGCTTCATTAAAGACTTCTCGAAGATCACGAAGCCTTTGTGTGGATTGCTTGAGAAGGATGCAGTCTTTGATTTTAATGCGGAGTGCAAGTCAGCTTTTGATTTGCTCAAGGAAAAGCTGATTAGCGCGCCTATCATCACCACACCAGACTGGACCCTACCATTTGAGCTCATGTGTGATGCTAGTGACTATGCGGTGGGAGCAGTTCTGGGCCAGCGGAAAGATAAGGTAGCTCATGTCATTTATTATGCTAGTCGTACTCTTAATGATGCACAGGTTAATTATGCTACCACGGAGAAAGAGATGTTGGCTATCATATTTGCGTTGGACAAGTTTCGTCCATATCTTGTGGGTTCTCAGGTGACGATCTTCACGGACCATTCAGCCCTCAAGTACCTTCTCACCAAGAAGGACGCCAAGCCAAGATTGATCCGGTGGGTGTTGTTGATGCAAGAGTTCGATGTGGTGATCAAAGATAAAAAGGGGGTAGAAAATGTGGTTGCAGATCATTTGTCGAGACTGGAGAACGATAAGCAGGAAGATTTGCCGATTCGAGAGGATTTTCCAGATGAGCAGCTCATGGTTGTGGTTGCAGCTGTGCCTTGGTTTGCTGACTTGGCAAATTTCAAGGCACTCAACATTGTGCCCAAGGACCTGAATTATCACCAGAGGAAGAAGTTCTTTGCAGACGCGCGACAGTATTTCTGGGATGATATTTATTTGTTCAAGTTGGGGGCGGACAATGTATTGCGGAGATGTGTTGCGGAACCGGACACGTTGGAGATCCTTAGACACTGCCACGAGTTGAACTGTGGGGGACATTTCGGCAAATCACGCACAGTTGCGAAGGTACTTCAGAGTGGTTTCTATTGGCCAACCTTGCATAAAGACGCCCATCTATTTGTACAGCAGTGTGACCGATGCCAAAGAACAGGTAATATCTCTAACCGAAATGAAATGCCTCAAAATTTCGTGTTAGAAGTAGAACCATTTGATGTGTGGGGGATTGATTTTATGGGGCCATTCCCATCGTCGCTTGGTAATCTGTATATTTTGTTGGCTGTTGATTATGTCACCAAATGGGTGGAGGCTCTGGCTTGTCCAAAGAATGATAGTGCTACAGTCGAGAGATTCTTACGCAAAAATATCTTCACAAGATTTGGAACTCCCAGAGCCATTATTAGCGACGAGGGATCACACTTTGTGAACAAGGTTTTTGCCAATACCTTGAGCAAGTATGGGGTAAAAACACACAAAATCTCATTGGCCTACCATCCACAATCCAATGGACAAGCTGAAGTGTCTAACCGTGAGATAAAGGGGATTCTAGAGAAAACTGTCAATCCAGGGCGCAAAGACTGGGCTCTACACTTGGATGATAGTTTATGGGCATACCGGACTGCATACAAGACTCCCCTAGGCATGTCTCCCTACCAACTAGTTTTCGGGAAATCATGTCATCTGCCGGTAGAACTTGAGCACAAAGCGTTTTGGGCGCTAAAGAAATTAAATTTGGATGCTAAGCTCTCTGGTGAGCAAAGGAAGCAGGCATTGCTTGAGTTAGAAGAACACAGATTGATGGCATATCAAAGTGCCAAGATATACAAAGAGAGGACCAAGCAATGGCATGACAAGCATATCATTCCACGAGATTTCAGAGTGGGCCAGAAGGTATTGATATTCAACGCCCGACTGAAACTGTTTCCGGGCAAGCTGAAATCAAGGTGGAGTGGTCCATTTACAATTACAGAGGTTTACCCATGGGGATCGCTCGAGGTAGAAGCTGAGAATGGGAACAGGTTCAAGGTAAATGGACAGCGAGCAAAACCGTACGTGGACGGGAATTTCATTGGGGTTATCGAGAGCCTCAAACCAATTCCCGATATCTGAGCTCATTTGAGGTAACTTGGTCGGGCCGTCGACCTTAAATTACAAAGCGCTTGTTGGGAGGCAACCCAACCTATTTACTGCATAGTGTAGATTTCAATACTGTTTTGTTATTTGATTTTGTTCTAACTATTTGAGAGGTGCGAGAGAGTGGGTTTAATGTTTATAATGAGTATGTGCAGGATTCCTAGGTGAAAGGCCTATTATGGATCCCCCTTCTTGATGCGCACGGAGAAAAGTTCACAAAAATCGAGAAAAAGCAGCTAAAAAGGCGTATCGGGATCCGGAATGAAGAATTGGGGGAAAAATGATGTACCAACACGCACTCAACACACGCACCTGAGGGGAGGCGCGAATCCGGACTCCCCCTCTTGATGCAAGCGAAGAAGGTATAGCGAAACCGAAAAAGCAGACACATTGGCACGGATTACGAGGCAAATTTTTGCAAACAAGACCGTGAGCTAAATTGAAGAGTGCCATTAGGTGGGGGTTGTCGAGAGCTTTCTGTTGATAGGTGGATCGCATGCATCGGAGTCCGGACGCGAGAGTTATGGCAATTTGGATGTTTTCGCGGAGAAAAAGTGACGAAAAGCATCCGGAATCGCCAAACGGGCCTTTAAAAGAGCAAATTTGAGAAATAAAGAATTCCCCGGACATTGGGAATTGTTTATATTCAAAATGGAGTCTCGAGGTCGAGGAGATCCATGAAAAAAGTAAAGGAACGGTCAAAAAGGCGAGAAAGGATGTTTTCGTGAAGAAAAAGCGATAAAAAGCATCCGGAAAGGGCGAAAGAGGTTAAAATCATGAGCTACGGGTCGAGATGGTGAATGGGCATATTGGAGACCTAGTGTGGGGGTGAAATACCATGTTTGAGCTTATCGGAGGCTGTTTCAAGCTAAAAATTCAAGAAAAAGCAAGTCGGGAGAAGTTAAATTTTATGCAGGGGCAAAACTAGGTCGCACGACCTAGTTACTAGGTCGCACGACCTAGTTTGTCAAAGCAGTTAGTTTTACTAGGTCATACGACCTAGTAACTAGGTCGCACGACCTAGTGTTGGGCGAGTTCAATTTGGTCCAAATGTGGGGTCTATGTGCATTATTTGAAAGCTCACAGGGAGCCGAGTGAAAAAAAAAAAAATGAGTCAATCATCATCCTTCTCCATCGGGTAAAGCTCAAAACACCCAAAACCCTTCTTTCTCTGCAACTCACTCACCCGACGGTATCAACACCACGCACTGCCATCACCATCGTCACAGCTCCACCCTCCTCCGGCCGGCGTTCCTCCGCAGCAACCAGAGAATCTCCGGCGCCACTGCGTGCGAACCCGACCCACAGACCCTCAACCCTCAGGTCCGACCCCCCCCCCAGCGCGCCAGGAACACCATCGCAGACCACCCACAGGTCTTCGACTTCCACTCCTCTCCTCTGCAATCACCACCGCCAGCCATCACCACCTGTAACCACCGCCGCCTCACCGTCCGCACACTCTCTCACCAACACCACCAGCTTCGTCTCTTCTTTCTCTCTCACAAAACCCAGCAGCCTTCTCTCCCTCTCACAGCAGAGCTCTCCTCAACCATCACAGGACCATCACCACCACTACCACAACTCAAATTGGTGGTGAATCGAAGGAGGCAAGGCTAGGGTTTGAGGAAAAATCTGAAATTGGGGGCGATTGAGGTCGAATTCGAAGGAGCTATTCTAGGGTTTCGACGGGGACACCGCAAGGAGCAAAAGGCACACGTCAATTGAAGAATTCGGAACAAAAATTTCGGCGACCCTAAAACAGCCCGGGTTGTCGAAATTCTGCAAATTCGTGCCCGTAAGACTTGCTCCGGGCACGTAGGTACGTCCTAATCTCTCGCAATTACTTTTTATCGAGTCTTAGGCACAATTGAGTAAAAGCCCAAATTTTATTGTTGCGCTTAGTAGCGCGCTTGGGGGCGATTGACTAGAGTCCTAGGACTTATTTGTTAATTGCGTAACTGTTTCTTTTCCGTACACACATCCTGACACTGAGCACGTAGCTTAATTCTTTTTGTCAATTTAATTGTCAATTTGTGCTACCTTCTTGTGCCATGTCGAGTCGAAAAGATAAGGGAAAGGCCGTAGCTAAAGGAAAGGGGGTAGCTACGAGTCAGAATATAACCGGGGGGAAAAGGAAGAAACAAAAAGTAGTCGTCGATAGTGATGACGAGTATATTCCCGAGGGAGAAGTGAGAGAGACAGGGGACACGGGTAGTAACCTAGCTAGGAATGCGACCTTTTGGGTTGTGGGGAGCATGGTTTCACCAGCTCCCTCGGACCCTGATGAGTTAGCAAGTGCGGAACCTGATAGAGTGCCAATAGCGAGGGACACGAGAGAGTCTAGTCCTAGGGACCTTGACCCGGCGAAAGGAGTGTTTTGTGACTATCGGTTTATCACCCTACTAGCGCATTCTAGGTACGCCAAGCGGGAGGGGAGTGTGTTCAAGGGGGCAAATGTAGAAAAGCATTTCCCGTTTCAAACTGAGATGCCCCAACAAATCCAAGAGTTCATGAAAAGAGAGAATCTTGCAGGGTGGTGTGAGCTCGTCAAGGGGAACGCAAGTTCGGAGCTCATGTGGGAGATTTACTCAAACGCCAAGTGGTCTGGGTATGGGGAGGATGAAGAGTTGGATGATCGTAGGATCATTTACGCCCGTAGGAATTTTTTTGTTTTCTCTCCGGCTAGCATAGCCGCGGCCCTACAATGGCCACCACTCGAGGGCGACTGTCACTTTGAGACCACCATGAAAATGAACGTAGAGGAGTTAGTGACCGCAGTGTCAATCTTTGCCTTTGGTGGGGTGACGGGAGCGCCGTGGGATACTCATGCGTGTCAGGACGTTAGAAAGTGGACGGTTTCGGCCAGACACTTACTTCGTCGAGCGCGTTATTTAGTTAACATAGTGGAGGCATGGGTTGAGGGCGTTTCGACCCAGACCGACATACGTTTCGAGTGGTGTGTTATGGCTATGTGTTGGTATGAGGGCCATCGATTCAACGTCCCGAAGCGCATTTATTTGAGTTTTCGATCGAGACTTCGGGATTCTAACCGTCGAGCAGCCGGGTTTGGATATTTGCTAAAGCACTTGGCCACTAAGGCTGGTGCTGCGTTTTATGGCGGAGACCGTGCAGCCGAACCCCCGCGATACTGGACTCAGGTACCCGACCCGAAGAAAGATGAGGTAGTCGTAGAGAGCAGCCGGCCCCCACCGAACAAGGGGGCTCAGAGGGGCGGTAAGGGTAAGACCCCGGCTGTGAGTGAGGAGTCGAGTCCGTCTGCCGCACCTAATGCTAGCCTCGAGGCCACTTTGCAGGCCATGCAAAGGATGATGATTGCAAATGAGAAAAAGGCCGTGGCTCGAGGGCAAGAAGCAGAGAGGAAAGCCAAGTCAAGGGCTATGCATGCGCGACGGAACCAGCGCCAGCTCGGTGACATTCTGCATAAGCAGAATCAGTGGTTACACGAGCTTGGCAGGGCAGGCGGGGTGACACTGACTCCGGAACCTCAGATTTTGATATATACAAAGGGAATGTTGAGTCCCTTTGTTTTCTCTCTGAATTCGTTGGGGACAACGAAGCATTCTAGTGTGGGGGTGAGATTTTCTGAATATTAGCCAAGTCCGTGTCTGCATGAACCAATTGCATATAGGATGTTTGTGTCGTAGTGTGTTTCGTAGTCTTTGTCGTAGAGTGTATTTGTGTCATAGTGTTGTGTGATATATATGTGTTCGTATTATATGATTGCACGTTTTCTTACTTTGAGTCCACCTACCCAAATTGAGTCAGTTTCGAGTCTTCTTTCGAGTCGGCCCATGCATATAGAGTAGGAAATATTATCTTAAAAAAAAAAAAAAATTAAAAAGTTAAAAATTTGAGAAAGGGCAATCAAAAAGATCTTAGTATTGGTAAAATCGAGGAGTGTGAGAAATTTAGGCATAGGGCGTGACTTGCGACCGAGATAGACAATGTGAGTTCCCCTTAGTACGTATAGAGAAACTTTCTTTACGGGAGTGCCTACCTATTTTTATACACTTACTTGATTTTCAAATCTAAAGTGTGTGCCTAGTTTTCTTACAAGAGTTGAGCTAGGTGTGAGCTAAACAAGCCGAACATTCATGTGTACGTCTTAGGTAGTCGCCAACCCGCCTCGTAGTGGCACACAGAACAGCTGTGCGAGGTGTGTATTAGAGCACTCACTGCTTATAGAACTTACCTTGTAGGACCACTAGTAAAACCTGTTTCGAACCTTGGATTCTTTGATAACCTCTGGACTTAGGGTGACGATTCTTGGCATTCATCATTGATTGGTTAGAATCACCGCTTTAGTGCGTCACGAGGGTGTTTGTAGTTGAGGGGGTTCGATGAGGGAGTACTTCATGATATATTTGTGTGAGTCTTACATATCGCATGTACTTCATTTATGATTATCGAGGGGAATGCGAGGGTGAGTGAGAGTAGGCTTGCGCACTTCGGTGTGGCGGTGTTCCATGTCGTTACATCATGGACACAGTTGTGGAGAGCCGTGAGTGCGTGACATCTAATACGCACAAATTGGGTTGGGTGATTTAATTGGTGGATCGTGCTAGGTACTGGATCTCATTCATCGTGGTGTAGGAGGTTTGGTTGGATTAGGCACGAGACTTACATTGTTTTGATTACTTGAGAGGGGACGTGACTACATTCGAGTGTGGGGGTGTCGACTTTTGACCACGGACATCGAGATCGAGCTTGCGACGATTCCATCCCCACACATGTGATTTGATTTGTTTGCGGCTTTGTTTAGTGGCACCATGTACTTCATAGACTTAGGGGAGGAGGAATTTTATATGTGATACTCATTCATTGGATTGTTTGTTTTCTTCCCCTAACATACTCGTTTGACTACTCTTGGAAGACCACTCGTACATTTGAAAGGATTGTGTTGATTGTGGAATTTAAAAAAAAAATATATGAAAAAAAAAAAAATTAAAAAAAAGAAAAAAAAAAAGAGAGAAAAAAAAAAGGAGAGAAAAAAAAAAAAGAGATGGAATAAAGGAAAGAGATTGAGCTTAACGGAAATCGAGTGGAGGAAGCAACTATTTCGGTAACGACGGTTTGAATTTTGTGCACGACTCAAGACGGTGGCCACGGGATCGTAACTGTACCGGGGTTTTGAGGGAATCGAGGGCCGGAGACGGTGAGTTTCGGGTTGCGGTTTCTATCATCGTGGTGAGGGTGTGTGAGATATGGGTTACAATGTGAGAATGTGACGCTTTAGGACGTGTTTCATCATGATTTTCCTTATGTCCCTAAGCCTCGACATTCTAAAACCGTTAGCGGATTAGGAGCTCGTACCTTGGATGTGGCTTAGCCTAGCGTAGCCTCTTACTTATCGGCACACGCGAAGAGGTAGGATACTCTTGTAGTTAGTAAGGTTAGGTTCTCTATACGATCTAAGGGAAATTCTTGTTGTCAAGTTTAGTTTCAATTCACGCCTTGTATCTAAATTGATCATCACTCCATGAGAACCGATTTAGGGACTTGAGATTGCCCGATCTCGCCAAAAAGAAGAAAAAAAAAAAAAAAACAAAAAAAAATTAGTTTAGTGTGTGTGTGTAAATATATGTGTTTAGGATCGAGTCTAATTTGCATTGCATCATATTGTTGCATGAATCGAGTTGTGAATTGAGTCTTGTTTGCGTCAAGTCGGCTAATATTTGGTTATGTATGCAATATGGTGGGTTGAAAGCTAGTTGAGTTTGTGGCTTGGACATGATGTGAAAGTTGGGATTTGCTCGGGACGAGCAAAATGTAGTGTGGGGGTAGTTGATAACTCCGTTTTCGGAGTTATATTATTGCTTATTTTGCTACATTTTGCGCGCTTATAATGGAGAATGTTGCGTCTTTTCGAGTAGATCATGTGTTTATTTGAGAAAGTGAGTTCGTATGCTAAAACGTGAAGTCCGGGCGTTTCTTGCATTGTTTTACGTGCTATTTATCTTATTTTGTCACATTTGATCTTCGCGGGGTGTTCGTGTTGTGATTTTCAGGGCCGGAGCACGCGAGGAGCAAGTGGATAGAGGAAACGAACTTCGGAAGTGATGCGAGCTCAAGATTTGGGAAGGAAAGCGAGAGTTGATGGATCAAGTGCTAGAGAGGCTCAAGAGAAGATGATACGAGTGTTGAGGCATGAGGAGAGCTCAAAATGGAGGATTGAATGAAGAAACGATGCCCGGGAAGTGATTTGGAAGCAAGAGGAACAAGTAGGAAGAAGATGGAAAAGATTTGATGAAGCAACTAGGTCGCATGACCTAGTTACTAGGTCACACGACCTAGTTAGCGAATCCAGTTGGTTTCAGTAGGTCATGCGACCTACTACACAGGTCACACGACCTGTTCTGGGCAGCACAGTAGGTCGCACGACCTACTTAACTAGGTCACACGACCTAGTTCGGGCAGAGTTTAGTTTGTAACTTTTTGGGGTTGCTTTGTAATTACTCCTAACTTATTCTAAACATTGGGAGAACGTATTAGACCTGGTTAGGGCATGTTTTTGGGGATTATCACGTACCCTATCACATTGAAGAGAGCTTGGAGCTTAGGAGACGATCAAGGAGGCTTGGAATCATTCGTTTGATCTCTAAAAACCCCGTTTCTTCTCTATTCTTGTTATTTGATCACGAAACTTTGTACGTGAATCATGTTTTTGAGTAGCTAAACTCTCTATTTGGGATATCTCGTAGGAAACTAGGGTTTGATCACTACAACTTGTGGTTTATGGATTTACTCTCATGCTTTTGAGCTTAATTGATGATTTCTTCTTTAGTTATGTGTATTTTATGTTTCTAATTTATCTTTTCTATTGATAGACGTGTTAATAGGATTGTGCTAGGTTATGAACGATAGAGGAATCTACGTTCGTTGCCCGGAAAATTGAAATACACACTAGCCGTATCTTGGGTTGAGGAATCTTGCTAGTTAGCTAAGAACAAGAGTAGAAATTAGTATCGTAATGCGTGTTTGAACTTGAGTAAGCTAGAGGAATCAGTTACGATAGTTTAGGCATAGTTATTGGTTGAGACATCTTCAATATACAATTGCTCGTTTAACTAGAATAAGAAATTATCGTGTTAGTAAAACATAAATCCAACGTAGTGTGACATTCCTAGTGATCCGTAGAGATATCCTGAATTTAATCAAACTTGATACACAACAATATCAACTCGTACTCGTTAATCTTGAAATAATTCTTTGAATTATTTGAGATAATTGTTATTTGAATTTTTAGTAGAATTAGGAACCACAAAACAACTGCGTTTTGCCCACATAAAGAACAAACTTAATAGTTAGTTACACGAAGTCCCTTGGGTTCGACAATCCGGACTTTTCCGATTATTACTGCACCGACAACTGTGCACTTGCAGTTGGAGCGTGTCAAGTTTTTTTTAAGATAATATTTCCTACTCTATATGCATGGGCCGACTCGAAAGAAGACTCGAAACTGACTCAATTTGGGTAGGTGGACTCAAAGTAAGAAAACGTGCAATCATATAATACGAACACATATATATCACACAACACTATGACACAAATACACTCTACGACAAAGACTACGAAACACACTACGACACAAACATCCTATATGCAATTGGTTCATGCAGACACGGACTTGGCTAATATTCAGAAAATCTCACCCCCACACTAGAATGCTTCGTTGTCCCCAACGAATTCAGAGAGAAAACAAAGGGACTCAACATTCCAATGCGAGGGCGGGCTGGTCTACTCGCTCTCCTCCGAGCCATCCGAGTGCAAGTGCACCAATTGCATATAGGATGTTTGTGTCGTAGTGTGTTTCGTAGTCTTTGTCGTAGAGTGTATTTGTGTCATAGTGTTGTGTGATATATATGTGTTCGTATTATATGATTGCACGTTTTCTTACTTTGAGTCCACCTACCCAAATTGAGTCAGTTTCGAGTCTTCTTTCGAGTCGGCCCATGCATATAGAGTAGGAAATATTATCTTAAAAAAAACTTGACACGCTCCAACTGCAAGTGCACAGTTCCCCGGCAACGGCGCCAAAAACTTGACACGCTCCAACTGCAAGTGCACAGTTGTCGGTGCAGTAATAATCGGAAAAGTCCGGATTGTCGAACCCAAGGGACTTCGTGTAACTAACTATTAAGTTTGTTCTTTATGTGGGCAAAACGCAGTTGTTTTGTGGTTCCTAATTCTACTAAAAATTCAAATAACAATTATCTCAAATAATTCAAAGAATTATTTCAAGATTAACGAGTACGAGTTGATATTGTTGTGTATCAAGTTTGATTAAATTCAGGATATCTCTACGGATCACTAGGAATGTCACACTACGTTGGATTTATGTTTTACTAACACGATAATTTCTTATTCTAGTTAAACGAGCAATTGTATATTGAAGATGTCTCAACCAATAACTATGCCTAAACTATCGTAACTGATTCCTCTAGCTTACTCAAGTTCAAACACGCATTACGATACTAATTTCTACTCTTGTTCTTAGCTAACTAGCAAGATTCCTCAACCCTAGATACGGCTAGTGTGTATTTCAATTTTCCGGGCAACGAACGTAGATTCCTCTATCGTTCATAACCTAGCACAATCCTATTAACACGTCTATCAATAGAAAAGATAAATTAGAAACATAAAATACACATAACTAAAGAAGAAATCATCAATTAAGCTCAAAAGCATGAGAGTAAATCCATAAACCACAAGTTGTAGTGATCAAACCCTAGTTTCCTACGAGATATCCCAAATAGAGAGTTTAGCTACTCAAAAACATGATTCACGTACAAAGTTTCGTGATCAAATAACAAGAATAGAGAAGAAACGGGGTTTTTAGAGATCAAACGAATGATTCCAAGCCTCCTTGATCGTCTCCTAAGCTCCAAGCTCTCTTCAATGTGATAGGGTACGTGATAATCCCCAAAAACATGCCCTAACCAGGTCTAATACGTTCTCCCAATGTTTAGAATAAGTTAGGAGTAATTACAAAGCAACCCCAAAAAGTTACAAACTAAACTCTGCCCGAACTAGGTCGTGTGACCTAGTTAAGTAGGTCGTGCGACCTACTGTGCTGCCCAGAACAGGTCGTGTGACCTGTGTAGTAGGTCGCATGACCTACTGAAACCAACTGGATTCGCTAACTAGGTCGTGTGACCTAGTAACTAGGTCATGCGACCTAGTTGCTTCATCAAATCTTTTCCATCTTCTTCCTACTTGTTCCTCTTGCTTCCAAATCACTTCCCGGGCATCGTTTCTTCATTCAATCCTCCATTTTGAGCTCTCCTCATGCCTCAACACTCGTATCATCTTCTCTTGAGCCTCTCTAGCACTTGATCCATCAACTCTCGCTTTCCTTCCCAAATCTTGAGCTCGCATCACTTCCGAAGTTCGTTTCCTCTATCCACTTGCTCCTCGCGTGCTCCGGCCCTGAAAATCACAACACGAACACCCCGCGAAGATCAAATGTGACAAAATAAGATAAATAGCACGTAAAACAATGCAAGAAACGCCCGGACTTCACGTTTTAGCATACGAACTCACTTTCTCAAATAAACACATGATCTACTCGAAAAGACGCAACATTCTCCATTATAAGCGCGCAAAATGTAGCAAAATAAGCAATAATATAACTCCGAAAACGGAGTTATCAGCATACCACCGCACGGGACTTGTAGGGACTTTGTGGTCTGGAGGCTAGAGTAAGCCCTGTCGCGTGCGAGCCAAGCCCGCGCGCGACCTTTAGTAACTGTTTTGAGAGATTTATGGCACGAGCTCCCTAGACCCGGTCAATCCGGTCAAACCCGGTCAACCTCGTAACGGTTCCGGTATTCGCGCACCACGTGCTCTAACGGTTCCTATATACTCGGACGAACGTGCCGTTATGGTTAAGCTAATTAAGCCGCCATCAATGGGCGCATTAACCACACTACAACGGTCACGTTCTCCAATATATATACATCGTTAACCTTTCCATACAAAGGAGGACAACACTGCCATACGCGAAAGCTCTGCCAAACCTCTGTCTCTCTCTCAGACATTGCTACTGACTTGCTCTCTCCCTACACACACCCCTATTCTTCCTGTGCGATCCTTGATCCACTACGTACGGTGTACACGGAGATCTCCCTGCCGGAATCTCTTGTGCACATTTTGGTGAACCCGACGTGAAACTTACCAGCAAAAGCAACCATGTCTCAGGAGGATGATGTCAGCAACCGGTCGCCTTCCACCGAAACTCCCTCGGGAGACGAAGCTCGCCGTACTCCGACGACTCCCGGCGAGGCACCAACTTTGGAATCTTTGGACGCCACTGTCCAAAGTCAGGCAAAAGCTCTCAAGTCTCAATCTGCGCAGTTGGAGCGGATCTTGGCCGTTCTGGGCACCCTTGCGCCAAATCCTCCACCAGGTACCGCCACCCCTCAGGGAGGAGGTACCCCTACTGCTCCAGGATTGGGAGTGTCGGCCACGCCTCCCAACCTTCATCTGCAAACTCCACCGTCAGCCGCGCAGCTGCCTTCGATCCAAGGATCAACAGCGCAAATGCTACCCCCTGCCACTCACGCCTCTCAGCCCACGGCTTTGGCGTCTAACCCAACTTTGCAGTACACTCTGCCTCCACCAGCGACGATTTGGGGAAACGCGGGCAGTCAATACACTCCCAATCCTCCGGCGGCATATGTGTCGCCACCGCCTACGGCAACCCCTCCGGCAGCTACCGAGGGAAGCCTCCCAGAATGCATGACGTCCTTGCAGAAGCGCGTGGACTCCATCCTAGCTCATCAATCGCTCGCGGATACCATCATCCCGAAGCTAGACAACGATCCACCCATTCCACGAGAGATCTATCTCATGCCTAACCCGGCGGGGTACAAAGCTCCCAAATGGGATAAGTTCGAGGACGTCAACGGGAACGCTCATGAGCACGTCATGCGTTTCATTGACGTCATGGGTCCATACGGAGCTGATCCCAAATTGCTGATGCGAGAGTTCCCAAAGACTCTTGGGAATGTAGCATACAAGTGGTACCGGACGTTGGAGCCCGGATCTGTGAAGACTTGGGACGACATGGTCCAGAAGTTCTACACCAAGTTCTTCCAGATGGAAGAGAAGGTGACGATGATCCACCTCTCGCGGATGTATCAGAAACGCGAGGAAGATGGAATCACTTTCATCAAGAAATTCAGAGCGAAATCCTTGGAGTGCAAGGATCCCATGCTCGAAAGCCGGCTCGTAGAGATATGCCTGCAGTGCATGCGAGATGAGTACAAGAGCATGCTAATCAATTTGCAAACACCCACGTTTTCAAAGCTCATCGAGTGCACGATGAACATCGAGCCCATCGTCGAGAGACAGAGAAAGAAGAACGCTCCAGAACGACCTGCGAGCGGCACCACCTACAAGATCGGCAGATTCGGCTACAAGCGAGGACGCGAAGCTGAGGTCAATGCAGTTTCGCCCCAGAAGCAAGCAAAAGTTACAAACTTCGACGCACCGCCTCTGCCATGCTCGGTGGAGGAGGCAAGCGATCTCTGCAGACAGTGGCGTAAGGACGGCGTCCTACCACCGCTCGAGAAAGCACCCTCCAAGGAGATGACGAGGGACCCTAAGTGGTGCGAATACCACGGCAAGGTCATGCACCCCACAGCCGAATGCAAGAAGCTCAGATTCACGCTCGATCAGAAGATGAAGAGCGGCGAACTCATCGTCAGCGACCATCGGAAGGATGTGCGCAACAACCCGCTGCCTACCCATACAGACTCGGGCTCAAAAGGCAAAGAGGTCGCCATGATCTCGATAGTTGACTTGGAAGAAGTCGCAGAGGATGGTCTACCCATCGTTGCTGAAGTCCATGAAGAGGAAGACTATAGCATGGATACGGAGGATGAGCGTGCCGACCGCATGAAAGGGTCGCACGGCTTCAGCAGATTCTTCGATGAGATGAACTTCTCAGAAAGATGCCGATCGGATATGACAAAAGCAATCTTAAGGATAGCGGAGGACTACGAAGAGGAGCTCGTGGTCTCCAACGGGAAAGTCATCAGGGCGTCCCGTCCTACGGAAAAGATCATGACCTTTTCTGCCAGCGACAAGAAGACAGATGCGAGCCACCAGAGGCCCCTGTACGTGACCGCCATCATCAACGGCGTCGAATTTAAGCGAGCATTCGTCGATGGAGGAGCAGCGGTTAATGTTGTTCCACTCCACACACTGAAGCTAGCAGGGATCCCCGAGCACAAGGTGGTCAAGCGTCCATCCCCGCTGGCGGGATTCGGGAGCGACTCTAGGATGACGATCGGTTGGATCCGCCTGGGCGTTCAGATCGGCAAAATCAAGTGCTCGGCGAAGTTCTACGTCATAGATGCGAACACCACATATCACATGATCATCGGTCGAGCCTGGATTCATCGCTTCGACGCAATCCCTTCCACGGCTCACCAGATGATGAAAGCTATCTGGAACGACAGGATTGTCGAAATACCGGCCTCAACCAACCCATTCAACTTGGACGAAGCACATCTCAGCGAGGCGGTGTGGTTCACCGAGATGGCGGACGAGCAAACACCCGGACCATTCAACCCCACTCCTTTACCTCTCTGGGAGGACATCAAGGACCAGTCACCTGCAGGCGTGATGGTAACAAGGGGAGATACCCAGGAAACGCCGCCTATTCACGAAGAGGCGCCGCGCATCGCATATCACCGCAAGAGTGTGTACACTCTGAAGAGGATCGCAAAACACGACCCCGAGGGCAAGGAGATAGAGAGCTTCTACGCCAACGGGAAGAAATGCTATCGCATATGAAGGTGCGCGGGGACGTCCTCACACGGGCATGGGGATGTCCCTGGGCAAATCAACCAAATCGAGCAAGTTGCGCTGACAGAAGAGCCAACACAGGGCACTCTAGATGAGAAACTCAAAGAAGCGCCCGAATGCATGGAAGACAGGCCAAAACCACAAAAGCAAGAGCTTAAGGAAGTGTTCCTCAGCCCGAACGAGGAAAAGAAAAGGCCAGTCTTCCTGAGTGCGGACCTCACAAGCGAAGAGGAACAAGGACTGCTGCAGCTCCTAACTGAATACAAGGACGTGTTCGCATGGGAATACGACGAGATGCCGGGTCTGGACACGAGCATCACCATGCACCGTTTAGACATCATCCCAGGGTCTAAACCGGTCAAGCAAAGCACCAGAAGTTTCAGGCCAGAACTCAACGTGAAGATCAAACAGGAGATCGTCAAACTCCTAGATGCCAAGTTCATAGAGCCAAATCACCATCCCACATGGTTGGCCAACATCGTGCCAGTGGTGAAGAAGAACGGACAGCTCCGCATCTGCGTGGACTTCCGAGACCTCAATCGTTTCTGTCCCAAGGACGATTTCCCACTGCCTAATATCGACTTGCTCATTGATTCAACGGCAGGCCATCGCATGTTCAGTTTCATGGACGGCTTCAGCGGGTACAATCAAATCAAAATGGATCCCGAAGATGCAAGGAAAACTGCATTCATCACCCCCGTGGGGGTATTCAACTATACGGTAGTGCCATTCGGTCTTAAGAATGCAGGCGCAACCTACCAGCGAGCCATGATGGCTCTATTCCATGACATGATGCACAAAGAAGTGGAATTCTATGTGGATGACCTGGTAGTCAAATCCAGGCATGAAGCGGATCACCTTGCAGACCTGCGAAAAGTGTTCGACAGATGCAGGAGCTTTCAACTGAAAATGAACCCCATGAAATGCGCATTCGGCGTGACCTCGGGGGAGTTTTTGGGGTGCGTGGTCCATCGCCAAGGGATCGAGCCTGACCCTGCGAAAGTGTCAGCCATCACCAGCATGACGCCACCTCACAACCAAAGTGCCTTGAAAACATTCTTGGGAAAATTGTCATATCTGCGGAGATTCATCCCAGCAATCGCTGAAATCACATGCTGTTTCAGCACTCTTCTCAAGAAGGACGCCGCGTACAACTGGGCTCCTGACCACGAAGCCGCATTTGAAAAACTAAAGGAGATACTTACATCCCCAAAGATTATGATCGCACCTCAGCTGGGATCACCGCTGCTGCTATATCTTACATCAACAAGGAGATCTATAGGAGCACTCTTGGCCCAGGTATATGAGGGCCAAGAGAGGCCTATCTATTACATCTCTCGCATTGTGCAGCCTGCTGAATCAAGGTACACAGACATCGAACGTCATTGCCTTGCCTTATTCTTTGTGATAGAGAAGTTGAGACACTATTTTGCATCGCACAAAGTAGTGGTGGTCACCAAAAGCGACCCCATAAGATACTTGCTAACTCACACTACTCCGGGCGGGAGATTGGCAAAATGGTATATGACCATCTCTCAATACGACATCACATGCGTAAAACCAAGAGCGATCAAGTCGCAGGCGGTAGCAGATCTGTTGGCACAGTTCCCCGACAACAGTCACGAACCCGTGATCGAGGAGGAGCTTGAAGGCCCTGAAATCTACGCGATTGACGTGCCCTATTGGACCCTCCACTTCGACGGTTCGTCAACCAGAAAAGGTGGAGGCATTGGGATAGTCTTGACGAAGCCGGACGGTGAAGTCATACAGATGTCCGCAAAACTCAACTTCGCAGTCACGAACAACGAGGCGGAATACGAGGCTCTGATCGCGGGGCTCCGTGCAGCGAAAGCTCTGGAAGTGAGCAACTTGACAGTCATGGGAGATTCCAAGCTGATTGTTAAGCAGGCCTCGGGCGAATATGGTCTAAAGGAGATCAACCTCCTGCCATACCGTACCCTAGTCCAGAAGCTGATGCAGCAATTCTGCGACGTGAAATACGAACACAAACCCCGAGCGGACAACAGGCATGCAGACGCCTTAGCAACTCTGGGATCTAAGGTCAGCATAGACAAATGCCCCGCAAGGATTTCCATCGAAGTGCGAACATCGTCTGCATTAACAGAAGATGCATGCGACGACGAACACATGGATGACGCAGACTGGCGAAAAGCAATCCTGCAAGCTATTGCGAAAGGCACCAGCAGCGAAAGCTGGGCACTCACGAAAGGATACTGTATCCACGACAACACCCTTTACTACAAGGGTCCCGGAGGAATACTCATGCGATGTGTCTCCGAACAAGAGGGACAACAGCTGCTGGAAAAGATTCACCAACACGCTTGCGGAGAAAGCGAGGTGTCAATCTACAGGAAAGCTCAGAGATATGGCATCCATTGGCCAAGCATGTCTACAGCCGCAGCCCTGATACAAGGGAAGTGCGAAAGTTGCGCACTAATCAAAGATTCTCTACTTGTCGCTCTAATCGACGACGACACAGACTGGAGAAAGCCATTGTTTGAATTCCTCACCAAGGGCACTGTGCCCGAATCGAGAAAAGAGGCAGACAAATTGAAGAGGAAAGCTTCTCGATATGTGGTTCAAGAAAATCTGCTTTGGCGAAAAGGTCACGAAGGCAACTTGCTGCGATGCCTAGACGATAGGGAAGCACAAGAAGTCATGGACCTCTCCCATCAGGTGGAACACCAGGGAGGTGCGAAATTATGCAGACAGCTCCTTTCAATCGGATACTTCTGGCCCACGATGGAAGTCGATTGCCGCACCAAAGTGCGACGCTGCCAAGAATGTCAATTCAAAGGGAACCTAGTGCACGCTCCCGCCGTGGACCTACATGCACTAGGAACGCCATGGCCATTTCACACCTGGGCTTTGGACTTCATTGGCCCCATCCGACCAACGTCACATGGGAACCATTTCATTCTCACCGCAACTGAGCTGTTCACCAAATGGGTGGAAGCAATACCACTTAAGACGGCAAACGCGTTGGCTGTGGGCAACTTCATCCAGGAAAACATCGTATGCAGGTTCGGAATCCCGAATACTATTCTTTCAGATAACGGTACTCCTTTTGTTAATCGTCAGGTAGCTACAAAACTTGCGGAGTACAATATCAGGCAGATATGCTCTACCCCCTATTATCCAAAGGGAAACGGGCAAGCCGAGGCGACTAACAAAACGCTGCTGAGAATTCTGAGCAAGATGGTCGCAGATGACCATAAGAAGTGGGCCGACTCTCTTAACATAGCTCTGTGGGCCTACAGAACTTCTCCAAGGACACCCACAGGGGCCTCGCCATTTCTACTATGTTATGGGGCCGAAGCTGTGGTACCTGCGGAGGTCAGAGTCAATTCGGCAAGGCTGGCCTTCCACGCGCTCTACGAAAACCAACGCGATCATGATTTAGTCTTGCTGGAAGAAAAGCGAGAACAGGCCAAAAGGACTAACAAGCGGTACCAAGAAAGAATCGCTCGCGCCTACAACAAGACAGTCCAGCGACGGGATTTCGCAGTTGGCGACCTGGTCTTGCGCGCATCTGACCACTGCATGCGAGAAGCAACTCACCCAAAGTTCGCAGCTAATTGGGAAGGACCCTTCGAAGTCACAGAAGTCTTCGATAGCGGCTACTGCAGCATACGAAGGTTGCACGGCACAACCTCAACTCCAAGCTCAGTCAACATGCGCTGGATCAAGAAGTACTATCCTTGACTTCTCTTGTTTCATACGTTTTATGATAACGTTGCTTAATGTCTCATGTGGCTACGATATTCGCAATCTCCTCTCCCATATGAGAGGATTGTAATCCTATCTCTCCCATATGAGAATGTCATAATAAAAGAATTCTCCCAAATGAGAAGTTCATATTTTTTAGCTATTTATATCGCTTTATCTAATTTGTTACGACTGTTAACAATGATTTATTAGCTGCAATAGTGACAGATACAAACACGATCTTGATTGATCATTAAAGCCTATCTCTTACGATAGCGAACGCGATCTCAACTGATCATTCAAAGCCTATCTCTTACGATAGCAGCAAATGCAAACGTGATCCTAACTGATCATTGAAGCCTATCTCTTACGATAGCACTAAATACAAACGCGATCTTAATTGATCATCGAAGCCTATCTCTTACGATAGCAAATGCGATCTCAATCGATCATTCAAAGCCTATCTCTTACGATAGCAGCAAATACAAACGCGATCTTAATTGATCATCGAAGCCTATCTCTTACGATAGCAAATGCGATCTCAATCGATCATTCAAAGCCTATCTCTTACGATAGCAGCAAATACAAACGCGATCTTAATTGATCACCGAAGCCTATCTCTTACGATAGCAAATGCGATCTTAATCGATCATCTAAAGCCCATCTCCTACGATGGCAGCCATTACAAATGTGATCTTAATCGATCATCTAAAGCCTATCTCTTACGATAGCAGTTAAACACAAATACGATCTTAAGTGATCATCTAAAGCCCATCTCCTATGATGGCAGCCAATACAAATGTGATCTTAAGTGATCATTAAAGCCTATCTCTTACGATAGCAGTTACACGCAAACGCGATCTTAATCGATCATCTAAAGCCCATCTCCTACGATGGCAGCCATTACAAATGTGATCTTAATCGATCATCTAAAGCCTATCTCTTACGATAGCAGTTACACGCGAATGCGATCTTAAGTGATCATCTAAAGCCCATCTCCTGCGATGGCAGCCAATGCAAATGCGATCTTAATTGATCATTTAAAGCCTATCTCTCATAGTAGCAATCAAATGCAAATGCGATCTTAAGTGATCGTTAAAGCCTATCTCTCACGATAGCAGCCAAACGCAAATGTGATCTTAATCGATCATCTAAAGCCTATCTCTTACGATAGCAGTTACACGCGAATGCGATCTTAAGTGATCATCTAAAGCCCATCTCCTACGATGGCAGCCAATGCAAATGCGATCTTAATTGATCGTTTAAGGCCTATCTCTCATGGTAGCAATCGAATGCAAATGCGATCTTAAGTGATCGTTAAAGCTTATCTCTTACGATAGCAGCCAAACGCAAATGCGATCTTAAGTGATCATCTAAAGCATATCTATCATGGTAGCAATCGAATACGAAGGCGATCTTAAGTGATCATTAAAGCCTATCTTTTGCGATAGCGCCCAAACGAAAACACGATCTTACATGATCATCCAAAGTCTATCTTTTGCGATAGCAGCGGAATACAAAAACGATCTCAATCGATCATTTAACTCCTATCTCTTGAGATAGCGGGCTATACAGATGCGATCTTATAATGATCTTCTCGAGCCTATCTGTTACGATAGCAATTTTGGTTAATTATCCAAACCCGTCTGATATGATGACAACACGAGTGCAGAGTCATCTAACTATGGTAGCAGTTTATACGAGAAACGATCTCAAACAAAGCCTATCTTCTATGATAGCAATTTGCACAGCTCAACGATCTTGATTGATCTCTGGAAAATTATCTGCAACGATAGCAACGTTGTGAACGTGATCTCATACGATTTACAACGACCAACTACAAGCCCATCCGTCAAGATGGCACAGCTGCGAAATTATGATCTCGAATGATCTAGCGAAATATCTGTGAATTGACATCGCATATGTGAAATCATTACATGGCATTATGCAAGGCAAAACGAGCCGAAACGCATGCGAAATTGTATTTTGTTGCAAAGAACAGATGATACAAAAGCTATTTATCATTATGAGTCAAATGACTTACAATTTATCTATCTAGATAGCAGCTTACAAGCGAAAAGCTCGCATCTAACTACACAGCCAACATGGCTTACAATACATTCGAAAAATGGCTGATAAGCCAGCAGAAACGCGATACGGAAACCCGGACTGCAAAGAATGAACCGCCCTGGCTTCAAGCGCCGGCTACACGATGCCCAAATCTGTGGGCGACATCTGTAGCAAAGGGGATCTCGCTCTGAAAAGAGCCACATGAAACCATACGCTCGACATTCCGCTATCCGACAAGACCGTTGTCAGATGGGCTCCCCATAACATTTGCCCAAGGAGCCACTGGTTCCGGCAATCTACAGGCGAGCAGAAGCTCCAAAGGGCAAGGGCTCCTTGTAGACGGGGATGAACGCGACGGTTCGTCACCCCGGGCTCACAAACATGAAAGTGACGGATTCTTCTTCGGAGATGCTGAAGAAGAATCACGCCGTTCATTACGAGACGGTAGCACGGTCACTTCGGCGCTGCACCTCGCCACGAGGCGGCCGGAAACATGACCTGCACACATAATACACGAAGAAATTTCTTCGAACACACATGAGGTATTATCTGCATCCTCTTTATGACGGTTATAAACAGCAATAAGCCTCATAAAGTGGATCTTGGAAACTATTTCTATAGCACAAAGCGCAAACTCAGGATTCAAAACTTGAAGTTGCCATGAATCAACGAAAAGCAAGCGTTGAAGCCAGCAGTCGCAAGGACTCACGGCAAAGCACATGTTTGGGATAGAAGAGCCCAAATGGCAAAGACGGGGTTTATATAGGCCCTGTGAGAACTCTTCGGTTGCTTAAGATGAGTCAGCAAATTCAAAAAGAGGGTAAGTTCAATCACTTACGCCTTGAAAAGCGGTAACAATCAATTACCCTACTAAAGGCTACGACGATTCGGTTGCGTATCCTAATAAATGTCGGATAGTCATGATTCGGATGGACTTCCCAACGGAAGCGTGCTTATCTGCCGAGAAATTAGCGCGAAAATCAAGCAACGAATCAATTGCTGATGTCATAATTGGATATGCACAGAAATGTCCAATCAAATCCCGAAAGGGGCAAAACGGGCAAACTCATTGTTTGTTGTTAAAAAAAGAAGGGGGAGAAACCCTAGCAACATTACATTAATGTTTTAAAATATTACATTAATGTCTCAGCCATTTTCCTGTTTTCTTTTCAAAATTCGAAAAGTCAAAACAAATTTTTGACTAAGGAGTCCTGGGGCTCGAACTGCTCGATCAGCCTCTCCACTTGTTGCACTTCTTGCTTTAGTTGCTCGCACTTGGCATTCATTTCATGATACAGCTTCAAAGCTTCATCAACTTTTTGCTTCTGCTGCTCCACCTTCTGCATCTCAGCTGCGAGATTCTGGTGCCCGAGATTCAGAGTTACAGCCGCGCGAATCAGTGTAACTCTGTCCTTGAGGAATTTGAAACCAAGTCTTCCTTGGACTTTGAGCACGAGATTTTGGCACATGCCACACAGCAATTCGGCACTCTGGGCCGAAATGGTCGTAGGTGTAGCCGCGCACAGCTGCTCTAGTATCCAGATGGCTTCAGTAAGGAATAGCCTCCTGTCAAAAGGACTAATCTCCAGACACCTCACAAACGATCGGGGGTATCTGAGGCGCATCCGAACCACCCAGTCTACATCGGTTTGCTTCAAACCTGAGACATCAAAAACAAGTCATGATGTCAAAACTCGCAAGCAAATAATGTGACGTGCGAATGGTAAAATCTCCGCTTACCAGTGCCTTCCAGAATTTCATGAATAGAGGGAATGCGAGCCACCGGGTTGTTCGAAGACTGCCCTCGCTCCATGGCTCTCCTATCAGCTGCGAGCTCCAAACTCTCATAGTTAGGAGGAAGAGTGTAGGCCGCACCAGCTGCGACTACATTCCCAACCTGCGAGCCCCAAATACTCCACGCAGGAATAGGTGCTTCCGGTTCAGTCATCGCCGGAGGCGAGGGGACAGCCGAAGTCGCTGGACGGACACTCCCAGATGCGAAAATATTAGCATCACTTGTCCTTTCTTCCTCACCGCCAGTACGGACACCTTCGTCCATCGGCACAGCATCAGCTTCGACATCATCGGAAAGTTCGATGACATCCTCGAGACGCTCACTCACGTGTCCAGCAGCTGCGACGGGCTTCTCGGTATGGGAGCTCGAAATTGGAACATGGGGTGCAGAAGGCTGACTTCTCTGCTCCAGCTCAGGCTCCTCAGCATGACCTGCGATACCGAATGCGATAATATGAGGTAACTTGTGTTATAAGTTATTTCACTATCTTTACTAAAGCTAAGAATAAGCACCTCCACGCGAAGGTGGGATTGAGGTATCCTCATCATACACTAGGGACGTGGAACCGTGCCCTATCAGTGTATCCTCACTAAGCAAATCTTTAAGAGAAGCGTGACCTGGGACGCGAGTAAACCAGTCATGATTTTGCCTCAAGTGACTAAAGCCTAGTATGCGCATATCACTCAAAATAATTACCTGAGGGTTCTCCGCATTTGCTTACCAACCAACGGCGAATGTCAGGCTTTGACACACCGTGCTTTAACGCACCCACAATTACATCTCTATAAGTAACTGCGAGATTGAAGATCTCACCTTTATCGCCACCTGCGATCTCTGCGAAGTCCGCTTGGACTTGCTCTAGCTCTGCTGTGTCCTCTCCAGGGACCTCATCTTCCTCCTCCACATGAGGAGCCACTTCTTCGGGAAGCTCGTCTTCCTCGCCAGCTGGACGCACTAAGTCGTCAACATGCCGCTCCTCGAGGCTCCGCTGTTTCACAAGCTCGAGTTCCTCTTCCTCTCGCTGCCTTCTTCTTTCAGCAGCCTCCGCGGCTGTCCTCCGGGACTCAGCAAGAACATCCTCGCTTATGGGATCATCTGAAACGCCAGAGTGGGCACCTCTCTTTTGCCTCTTGGCCACGAGGCCACCAACGGCTTCATCATCATCATCTGCGAATACAAAATTGGTTCAAAGAAAAGAACTGCACAGAAGTCATGATAAAGGGCAAGGAGATGCGACGGAAGTACCTCCTGATTCTTCCTCGCACATCACAACTGTTGCTTCTTCATCACTTGCCTGGGGCTCCTGTCTCTCTTCCTCCTCTTGGTTGAATGGAACGAAAGTCTCAACTGCGAGATCTTTTCGCACTTTGCTGGGCATACGACCCTTGCCTTTGTCCTTGATGGAAAGGGACCTCACTGGGGGAGAAGCTGGAGCGCTCCTAGGGGAAGAAATCGTAATCCCCTTTTGCCTAGGTCTCTTCGCTCTCGGCGCCGCAGTCGCCGGAGGGGACGGGTCATCTCTAGGAGGAGACGGAGCCGGAGGGTTGTCTATCAGCGAGTCAGCAAAAGTGTTCATGACCCCGCGAACCTTTGTTTCGACCTCGGCATCCATCCTCCATGCTAGCCGATACGACTCCCCCCTCCTTCTGGTGGCAACAATGGTATCCACCAGCGGTTTGGAACGGTCACCAGCTGCGAACCTCCGCACATGACACTAGACAATACAGAACAAAAAGCATCAGTGCAAGCAAATCAAAAAGCTCAAAGCACACAAGGAAACTGCTTACCTCAGCAAACGCCTTGCTATATTTGATGACCTGCGTGTCACCCTTCTTGATTGCATCGACCTGCTCCTTCAGAATGAAATCGGGGCACAAATGATTCTCGCGGTCCAACAACGAGTAGCAACCGTACTCAGACTCGCTCAGACTGCAATTGGGGCGAAACGGAAAAGAGTTTCTCTTGATCAAGGGGGCCCTTCCTGGCTGCGCCGCCGCCTCCGTCTCCATCCTCGTCTGCTGGGCAATCCAGTATGCGATCCAGTTCTGAGAACAACCACCCTTGCGAGTTCCCGCAGGCTGCTCGAAGGGAAGATTGCTCATGAGGACCGTCTTGCACTCCTTTGTCAGCAAGCGCTTGCAGCACCCTCTGACGATAGACTGGGGCCAGATTGATGGGGCCACCGCATCAAAACCAAACTGAGGAGAGACCCGAGTGGGGTCAACATCCACTGTAAGCCTTTCATATCGTGGCGCGAGCTCACGAATGTGCTCTGCAAGTGCAGGAAGAGAACCTCGCAGACACCAGCAAAAGAACTCACGATAGCGCTCGTGGAAATGCGGCCCCTTTTCAAAGAGAAGGTCTTCTGACAAGACCATACCTTTGGAAGGGTATAGCTTTGGAAACCACCGCACATTCTCGACACGTGTGGCGTAGGGCCTGGCAGTGAACTCCCTTCGTTTGTCGCATATCAAGCTCCAAGTACACTTGGTGTTGCTTGCTCCGAACCATCTCGCAGCTCTCCCGCTGTTGAACGCCTCCGTCTCACCTGGGGGACACCACTTCTCAAGTGGGAGGGGAGTTGGAGCATAAGACGGCCAGCGCTCAAAAACCCACATTGTCAAAAAGCTGATATTGACAAAGGTCAGAACATCGAGACGGCCGCGCGATTCCCTCATCGCCAGAACCAGCTGGTCCAGCCTATAATACAACGTACCCAAGACCAAGGGTCCGAGCGCGACTCTCTGGCCAAGAGCGAGCCTCACCGCAAGTGGCAGCACATGGTAGAAGACCCCGTCATGGGGGTGACCATCAATCAGATACCTCGATAGCCAAGCACAAAGAAAGGCGCAAAGGGTCAGATGATAACCCTTGCCCTCTACGTAATTCTCGGCCTTCGGGTTTCCGCTCAAAAGCTTCTTAGTAATGCTGTTGCTCGCATAATCTCGGAAGAAGTACTGCAACCACTTGTTCCAGGTATTCTTCGCAGATGTATCAACCAGCTGCCAGTTCGGAAGAGGTTTCGTACTGGTCCACCGAGTGGAGATCTTCTTTACCTCTGCTAGGCACTCCTCCATCTGCGCGTACAAGGCCAATTCCGCAGGTGTTCTCAAGTGACTCAAGGGGTCCACCTCGCCCATGGGGGAAAGCTCATACAGCATTTGAACGTCCTCGAGCGTGGGGGCAGCCTCGAACTCAGCAAAGTGAAACGTGTGAGTCGCAGGCGAATAGCGGGACAGAAGGTCTAGAAGCATGGACTGATCCAGCTTCACGGCAGCACCCTTCATAGCACGGACAGCAAAGAAAATGCCGGCTTTATCAAGAGTTTCGGCGTAATTACCCAACACGTGGTCAGTCCACTCATCCATATAGTCCAACTTCTGGACAAACGCCTGAGTAGAAATTGCAGTGTATGGGAAGTGCCCATTCTCGATTCCCAATCGAACCACATCCTCGGAGCCAATTAACTCGAGCAAGGCTGAGTTAACTGGGCGAGTCAGCGTTAACAACTGCTCAATGGGAACAGGATCAGGCATCCTCTTCGCCTTCACCCTCGCGTGGTAAAAATCTTTCCCACCCAGAAAGGGGGCTTTTCGCCACAGAGCCTGCGGAAGCTCCGGCATCTCTTCATCTTCCTTGACGGGTCTGGTTACTCTTGTTTTGGCCATTCCTGCGAAAGGGCAAAAAAAGGGGGGGAGAAATACCACACTTCAGTTTGAATTTTGGAATTCGAGATCTATGCAAAGGAAAGCAGACAGTTCTGGTGCCGATTTTAGAAATTGGGGATTTGCAAGACCCAATATTGTTGAAAGATTAAAAACGAAGCAGGTTTAAAGATCAAAGCCTCTTCACAGATTTCATGGGTTTACAGATTCAACGCAGTTCAAGGCAAACACTGGTAGTTTAAATCAAAAGTAAACGAGGCCAACCTTGTTTCCTTGAAGCCTGCTTGGAGATGCACAATTGAAGAATACGATTTGCAGTCTTGAACTGATGATTGATTATTTGGATCTGCTCCCGAAGATCTCCGGGTACCATTCACTTTAAGAGAAAGAAGCAATGCTTTGCAATGATGGGATACAAGGTATTTATCCAGAAGAATGAAGGGTTGCGTCCCTTCAGTAGTCGAATCGCAACCGTCACCGTCGTGTCGCGCAATCACAGGACGGGCTGACGTCACGCCTAAAACCCTAAAGGTCAGACGGCACGACTCTAGGGGTTTTAGGTCATAATGACACGCACGGGGGCTGAACTTACCCGTATTTGAATTGGTGCGTGACGACGACGCGCATGTTGGTTTCCGCGCATGGAAGCCTATACAGCTACAAGCCTTCACGCGCAGAAAGGGGGCTAATGTAGATACTGCTTTATGACATGGCAGATCTAGGCCACGTGGCAACCATCCAGCACACCATATTGTGCTCCATACGCACTGGATCACCAGCCGCGCTGATCCATGTGGGGGCTGCGAGACAGAGCCCTCGCATACCACCGCACGGGACTTGTAGGGACTTTGTGGTCTGGAGGCTAGAGTAAGCCCTGTCGCGTGCGAGCCAAGCCCGCGCGCGACCTTTAGTAACTGTTTTGAGAGATTTATGGCACGAGCTCCCTAGACCCGGTCAATCCGGTCAAACCCGGTCAACCTCGTAACGGTTCCGGTATTCGCGCACCACGTGCTCTAACGGTTCCTATATACTCGGACGAACGTGCCGTTATGGTTAAGCTAATTAAGCCGCCATCAATGGGCGCATTAACCACACTACAACGGTCACGTTCTCCAATATATATACATCGTTAACCTTTCCATACAAAGGAGGACAACACTGCCATACGCGGAAGCTCTGCCAAACCTCTGTCTCTCTCTCAGACATTGCTACTGACTTGCTCTCTCCCTACACACACCCCTATTCTTCCTGTGCGATCCTTGATCCACTACGTACGGTGTACACGGAGATCTCCCTGCCGGAATCTCTTGTGCACAACTACCTAAGTGACGGTGGTGTAGCGCTAGTAGGATAACCAGTCTGAGAGGCAGCTACTCGCATTTCTAATGTGCATTAGCCCTATAAGTTTTCCTACTCCAGATTCTCGCGTCTACCTCATCTCAGATTTTCATACTCCTAAGGAATTCTATCATTAAGCCCTCTCCACATTCACTCTCTTCGACTGCCCTTTCTCAAAAGTTTCCATTTTTTATGATTTTTGAAATTTTGATTTTTTTTTTGTATTTTCATATTTTCCTAGACTCTATATGCTTTTGGCCAACTCGATTAAACAAAAGTTTTGGGTAGGCGACTCAATAAAGTAAAAGTACTAATAAAATGCATAAAATAACCTCACACAATACGACAGTATATCAAAACACTCAACACTAACCACAAATACGACACAATACTACATAAACTATATGTAACAAGGTTGTGCATACGAAACTCTAGTGAAAGTAGATACAACCCCCCCCCCCACCCCCACACTTATGTGATTCGTTGTCCTCAACGAATTTAGAGATCAATTAGGAGGTTTCCTCGCTTAAATGTGTAGGCGGTGGATTTAAAAAATTAGCGCTCAAAATGTAGAAACGAGAGAGAGAGATACCTGCGGTGCCCGGAACTAAATTGGCACCGTTGCCGTGAAACTGCAAAAAGAAGGGGTCGTGTTGACCATTGACAGTTTCCGGAAAAGTCTCACCTCGCGCCGGATTCCGATGCGCCTACTCAACATTCCCTATCGCGCGCATCAAGGAGGGGAACTCGGAGCTGTGTCCTTGCACAATGATTGAAAGTATTAAAGCAACTCTCTCTCACCCCTCAAAACCAGATATGGAGAACTAAAATAATAAATAAAAATAAAAATAGCATCCTACTCTACATTGGGTTGCCTCCCAAGCAGCGCTTGTAATTTAAGGTCGACAGCCCGACCCGGTTGCCTCAACCGAAAAGGAAAGTGGAGACTGTTTTATCCCTCCACTTCTTCTTCTTCCACCATCTCTTCTCGATATGCCTTTTCTCACGAGCACCCATGTGCTCTGGCAATGGTGGACAGCTGTGAAAGCTAACTCTTTTCATCTTGCAATTTCTCTTCTTTATCAGCTTCCACCAAGTACCACTGGGATCCTATGTGATAAATCTTTATTACACTTATATTTCTTGCATATTTAATATCGTTTTGCGTGATTCCCGGGTTGAAATATGAGTTTTACACTATGAATGTTGTGAAAACGTAGAAAGTTGAGTTTGTAGCACTTTATTGTTAATCCGGGCGTTTCGATGCATATTTCGATGTTATTTGTCAAATATAATCGCTTGGTATGGTTGTTCATGTTGTCTTGACAGGAACGGATTCTAAACGATGGCTAGGAGGCATGAAACAAACTTTGGAAACAAAGCAAATTCAAGAGGAAGCAAGAGAAGCAAAGTCGGAGGAGCAAAAGTGACCAATCTCCACTATTTTGATAGTATCTCGAGTTCTACAATTCATTTTGGAGTGAGACTAGTGGCAAATGAAATTAGACTCAAAGAACTTTCCAACGATAGGTCACGAAGCTAAAACGGAGATCGGACGAGAAAGTTAAGGTCCGTCGAAAAGGATGAAAATCTGAATTAACCTCCAGGGGTGTTCGTGCGAACACTTTTGTGTTCGTGCGAACAAAAACACTTAGAAAAATTTCAGGACAGCCAAGAAAAGGTTAAAAACAAGCTGAAAGTTTGTGGGAACAAAAGAAGTGTTCGTGCGAACAGAGAGTAAAGCTGTGTTCGTGCGAACACCCGTTTGTTCGTGCGAACAGAGGGCTGAATCGCATTTTTTTGGGCTGTTTTGTAATTTTTAAAGAGTTTGAGCTTTAGGACTTCTTCTAACCTAGGAGTCCGTCCTTGAGGTATGATTCACGCATATTTGGAGCAGGAAACAAAGGGAGGGCGAAAAGGACGAAGACAGGGACGAAGAGAACAAAAAAGCCACCATTGGAGAGCTAGGTTTTTGATTTCTTCTTCTTCTTTCTCAATCTTTTTATGGAGAAACTATTGCACTGTGTTTGGTTGATTTAAATTAGCTAAATTCCATTGCTAGGCTTCTCTAAAAAGCCTAGGGTTATGTAAACGAATGATTTTCCGGGTTTAGACTTTGTCTCATGCTCTTATGCTTTGATCTATTGAACGAATATTTAGTTTCTTGAACTTGTTAATGAGTCTCGCCTATTACACGGCGTGATCATGATTTAATCTTCATGAAAACTAGGTTTTGTTCATAGTTCATCGTATTGCTTAATGTTAATAAATATTTTAGTTTCATGTTCTTGTTCTATGCTTTATCCTTAGTGTGAAAGGATTGATCAACTGGACACGCTAGCTAATTAGATGAGTGCACGACAGTGACTTAACCTAATTGTGAAGAGAACTTGAACACAATCCCGAATCACCGAGACCGAAAAGGAGAAGTGTTAGGATTGGCCTTAGTGTGGGTAGATTCGGTAGGATTATTCAGCTGTTTCATGAAACAGTGGACCAACAGGACCCGCTAACGTACCAGTAGATGACCTGCTAGAACAGACCGATAGACAACATGAGACCGAGAGGAGATTGTAGTCAACCGAGACGTAAAATGACATGAGACCGAGAGGATAATGTCATAGCCTATTACCCGGCTGAACTAGAATAGGATTAACGTGTTACATAGCTGAACCGGAATTCGTCTACAGCCCTAGGAGATCTAGAGATTGCCTAGTTTCTCCATATCTATTTATTAAATATAAAAATCCAAAAATATTAGCTTAGTTGTTATTTTAATTCTTAAATCAATCAAATATTTCCTCCTGTACCGTATTCTAAACTAAATAAATAATTAAATAATCTCAAGTCTGTCCTCGTGGGATCGATAACTCGGGGTCGAAATACCACCCCTATATTACTTGACCGTGCACTTGCGCATACGCGTTAAGAAATCGCGTCAAGTTTTTGGCGCCGTTGCCGAGGACAGCGGTAGATTATTTAGTTAGAAGTTAGTTTAGAGTACTTTTGTTTTTGTTTTTATATTGTTTTCTTTTCTATATCTTTGCTTCACGGGTGTCTTGTGAGTTTGTTTTCTCAGGAACACAGGAAGCAGGAGATTCTACTAAGCATGTGGAGCGAAGACTGTTATTCGGGTCTCCCCTACTGTTTCCACTGCAGGGGTAATCATGAAGAAGAGGACGCATGCATAGTTTGGTGCTATCGATGCGGCATTTATCATGACAATAGGGACCCATGTCAAGTTCATCCACCTCAGCTTCATCGGCACCAAGAGGATTCATCAGCAATTATGGCAGAACGGCGAAGTATTATGGAGGACATCGAAGTGTGTGCCAAATTTTTGTCCATAGCTGCACAAGTGCCACAAGAGGATTCTTCCACAGGTAGGGAATATGTGAGGGAGATGATGGAGAGGATAAAGAAACGAATAGAAAAACTGTCAACAGCAGGGGAATCAAGCATTAAAGAGCCACAAGAAGAGACTGTGCCATATGACAGTGAGCCAAAAATTGAACCTTCATCATCCCCACCACAAGTGGAAGAAGAGATACTTGAGCCGAACGAAGACTGCAGTGTCCAGGAACCATTGGTGGACTCTGCCATTTATGAGGACTCAGATTCTAATTCAGACTAGGGTGGACCTGTGTGCCGAAGATGGGAAGACCTGCCGTATTGCGAGCCAAGACCGCAGGCGCCCTCACATCCTTGGCATGAATGGTAAGACACCAGCATTGGAAGCTTGTGGTGTGCCGACGATGAAGCTGATGATTCACTTGTGCCCATACCTATTGAGGTAAAAGCCCCTACTCATACTTTCGAAGAATTCTCTGTATCTCATATTAATCAAGTCTGTGATGAGTTGGAAATACTTGTGTATGGAGATTCTGGGGAAGAGCATCATGAGAAATTTTCAGTTCCTTGTCATATTGGCTACTTTATTGATGATCCATATGCCATAGTCAAGGAGTTGGAAATCAACAAGTGTGGGGGTGTGGATGAATTGAATGGGTCATGTGAAGAGCATCTAGCACAAATGAGGTATTACTGGGATGATTTTATGGCCAGGGATTCATTTGAGCCCAGTGGTACTTGGTGGAAGTTTCTCAAGAAGATCAATTGCAAAATTAAAGGAGTCAGCTTCCACAACTCTCCACCTTCTTCAGAGCACAGGGGTGCACGCGAAGTCATTGAAAATAGATGGTGGAAGAAGAAGAAGTGGAGGGATAAAGCAGCCTCCACAATCCTTTTCGGTTGAGGTAACGGGGTCGGGCTGTCGACCTTAAATTACAAGCGTTTCTTGGGAGGCAACCCAATGTAGAGTAGAATGCTATTTATTTCTGTTTTTTTTTCATTTAGTTCTCCATATATGATTTTGAGGGGTGAGAGAGAGTTGCTTTAATTCTTTCAATCAGTGTGCAGGGACACGGGTAAAAGACGCTCCGGATTCCCCTTCTTTATGCGTGCGATAGAATGTTGATTAGGCGCATCAGAATCCGGACGTGAGATGAGACTTTTTCGGAAACTGTCAACGGTCCACAAGACCCCTTCTTGTTGCAGTTTTGCGGACACGGTGCCCATGTAGGTCCCGGCACCCCAGGTACCTCTAACTCTCTCTGTTCTACATTTTGAGCGATAATTGTGTAGATCCACCGCCAACACATTTAAGCGAGGACACCGCGTACTTGATCTCTAAATTCGTTGAGGACAACGAAACGCTTAAGTGTGTGTGTGTGTGGGGGGGGGGTTGTGTATATTTTGCTAGCCATGTCAGTTATGCATCGCCAGTTACATGCAGTTGTGTAGTATTGTGTAGTACGTGTGGTTAGTGTAGAGTGTTTAATATAGTGTCGTATTGTGTTAGAATTATTAGTATGCATTTTGTTAGCACTTTTACTTTATTGAGTCCCCTACCCAAAACTTGTGTTTAATCGAGTTGGCAAAAAGCATATAGAGTCTAGAAAAATTGAAAAAAAAATCCATAAAAAATAAAAATTTTGAGTTGGGCAATTGATGAAGCTTGTAACTAGAGAGAGTTCAGTGAAAGAGTCTCAATGAATAGGAAGCACCGTAGTGGGGAAATCTTAACTTTTAGCATCCTACACACCGGTTTCACGAACGGAAGTCCCGGGTATTCAGGGAAAAGTGGAATGTAGATGAGGGCATACCTTTAGTTCCTATATTGTGCTAGGAGGATTTAGTCCTAAGAAGTCGAATAGTCTGTTTTCGAGTGGAAACTTGTGGACTATTTAGAATCTAGGGTGGAACGTCGTGTAGAGTCGGTTCTATGTGGTACGAGTCTTCTGCCTAAGCGAAGTCGGGGAGCGTACACCACCATCTCTTAAGGTGGTTCTAAGATAAAATTCGAAAAAGCCCACACTCAGATGCTCTAAATGCACGGTTGAAAAAACTAGAAAAGAATGAAAAAAAATGAATCAAAATCTTCTCTTGGATTAGATACGGTGAACAACCTAATGTGCCTCCATTCACGTGGAGAATTTGGATTCAATCCAATTAGAGAAACTAGGGAAAATTAAAGTCAAGCTGTATTACGCGGATTTGTGTCTCCCGTCACTGGGACAATTTGCATTCAAATGCAATAACGGCTAAGAGGGTCTGAAAACCTCAAATGACTTGGCGACGAAAGGCTATCTTAGTACTTAAGATGCCTAGACCCTCTGAGCTAAAGGACGTGCCCGAGTCTTGGATTGTTTATGGTGGATGTTTGGGGACCCCTTAGTGATCTTGTGCGTATGATCATTTTACTTCAATTTCTTGCTATTGTTTGGGAAATTTCGGAAGATACTTGTGAGAACTTGATGATTTTGGTTAGTGATAGCGAGATTTCCCGATCTCTAAAGAAAAAAGAAAAAATATTTGTGTTGTTTCAATTTTTGCATTGTTTAATAATCGAGTTGCATTGTTTATAGTCATGTAGATTGCATTGTGTGTGTGTTTTGTTTGTGTCACATGGCTAGTGTAGTTGTATGCAATTCGTTGGATTAAAACGTAGTGTGAGGATTGATTTTGCTCGGGACGCGCAAAAGGGTAGTGTGGGGGAATTTGATAACTCTTTATTAGAGTTATATTTCTTGCATATTTAATATCTTTTTGCGTGATTCCCAGGTTGAAATATGAGTTTTACACTATGAATGTTGTGAAAACGTAGAAAGTTGAGTTTGTAGCACTTTATTGTTAATCCGGGCGTTTCGACGCATATTTCGATGTTATTTGTCAAATATAATCGCTTGGTATGGTTGTTCATGTTGTCTTGACAGGAACGGATGCTAAACGATGGCTATGAGGCATGAAACGAACTTCGGAAGCAAAGCAAATTCAAGAGGAAGCAAGAGAAGCAAAGTCGGAGGAGCAAAAGTGTCCAATCTCCACTATATTGATAGTATCTCGAGTTCTACAATTCATTTTGGAGTGAGACCAGTGGCAAATGAAATTAGACTCAAAGAGCTTTCCAATGATAGGTCACGGAGCTAAAACAAAGATCGGACGAGAAAGTTAAGGTCCGTCGAAGAGGATGAAAATCTGAGTTCATCTCCAGGGGTGTTCGTGCGAACACTTTTGTGTTCGTGCGAACAAAAACACTTAGAAAAATTTATGACAACCAAGAAAAGGTGAAAAACAAGCTAAAAAATTGTGGGAACAAAAAAAGTGTTCGTGCGAACAGAGAGTAAAGTTGTGTTCGTGCGAACACCCGTTTGTTCGTGCGAACAGAGGGCTGAATCGCAATTTTTTGGGCTGTTTTGTAATTTTTAAAGAGTTTGAGCTTTAGGGACTTCTTCTAACCTAGGAGTCCGTCCTTGATGTATGATTCAAGCATATTTGGAGCAGGAAACAAAGGGAGGAAGACAAGGACGACTAGGTTTTAGATTTATTCTTCTTCTTTCTCAATCTTTGTATGGAGAAATGACATGAATTCTTACGTGTATGCGCAAGTGCACGGTCAAGTAATATAGGGGTGGTATTTCAACCCCGAGTTATCGATCCCACGAGGACAAGCCTGAGATTATTTAATTAGTTATTAGATTAGAGTACTGTAACTGGGAGGAAGAATTGTGATTGATTAAGAATTAAAATAAATAACTAACTAATATTTTTGTTTTTTTTTATTTTTAGAAAACAAATATGGAGAAACTAGGCATTCTCTAGATCACCTAGGGCTGTAGACGATTTCCGATTAGCAATGTAACACGTTAATCTTATTCTAGTTAAGCCGGGTAATGGTACTGACAATCTCCTATCGGTCTCATGTCGTTCTACGTCACGGTCTACTTGGTGTCCTGTCGGTTCACCTACATCTACCGGTCCGTTCTAGTAGGCTAATGACAGTGCACGGAATGATGTCCTCTCAGACCACCACCAAACGAACACCTCACTATCTCCTACCGAATCTACCCACTAAGGCCAATCCTATACACTTCTGTCTCAGTGATTAAGGATTGTTGTTCATATCTCATCACAACTAGGTCTAAGTCGCTCTCACGCACTCGCTAGCTAATTAACAAGTCCGGTTAATTACTCCATTCTTGCTAAGGATTAAGCATAGTATATGAACAATAACTAGAAAAAATATTAACTTTAAGCAAAATTACAATCTAAGAATAAACCCTAAGTTCATTAATATCAATTCCTAACATAGTCGTGTCAATAGACTACACTCATTAACAAGTTCATGAAATCAAACTTCATCCAATAGATCAAAATCCAAAAGCATGAGACAAGTCTAAAATCCGGAAATGATGCTTATTTTCGTCCCTAGGTAGTCCTTCCTTCATAACTCGCAGAAGTCTTCAGTTATTGCATAAAAGCCCCTTGAAATATGCTCCTGACTTCAAAACGCGATATCTTCTTCGTCCCAACTCGGATTTAGCTCCGTGACCTATCGTTGGAAATTTATCTGAGTATAATTTCATATGGCACTGGTCTCACCCCCAAATTATTTGTATAACTCAGGCTATGATCAAAATAGTGCAGACTGGTCATCCAAGCTCCTCCAATTCGGCTTCTCTTGACTCCACTTGAGCTCCCGTTGTTTCCGAAGTTCGTTCCATGCATCCTATCAATCGATTAGCATACGTCCCTGCCAAAACAACTTGAAAAAACATACCAAGCGATTATATTTGACAAATTACAATGAAATATGCATGAAAAACGCCGAACTAACAATATAGCACATGGTAGCAACAAGTGATAAAACGACCTTTATTCTCTAACATTAGGCTCAAATCATTCCCAAATACCTATTAACATGTGGTAAATGCTAAATAATTATAGCCCCTAAAAGGTGCTATCAAACTCCCCCACACTTACTCTCTTGCTCGTCCCGAGCAACAATGAAGCACAAACCCCACACTTGAGACATTGCATACATACCGAAACCAAACTAATGCATACCCCACCACTTTGCATACTTAAATTTCCGCTAGCCAACACAACTCACGACTCAATACACAAAGACACGACTATGCAAACTACATGATACATACAATGCAACTCAAGTATGTACAATGCAAGGAATTAAAGAACATATTTTTTTTCTTTTTCTTGTTAGAGATTGGGCAATCTCGAAGAACAAACCGACATGTCATAAGGCTCTCACATCACCTAGAAGATTATATAACTTTGGTGGTCGGTAGAACTTGCGGCCAGTTTCGTCAGACAGAACGGGAACAAACACAAAATAAGTTGCTTCCGCACACTCATCAAACGTATCCCTAGCACTTACCATCCGAGCTATTTATCCACGGGTTTCAATTGTTGACGGCTTTAGGACGGGTAGGATAGGATATTTAGAAGCGCAGTCCCAGACGTCATGATATAACTCACAAAACCCGATTCTCACACTCCCTCACCAAAATCCAAGGAACCCCACCAATCTACTACTCCGGACCTCATTCCCTCAATCTTGGTGCAACGCCGTTCTCGCGGCAAAAAATGTGAAGAAGTGATCTCGAACAATAGATAATCTCCTCCGTCTTCAATTTCAAGCTTGCTCCTTTATTCCTTTCAATTTCAACTTTCTGAGTTTTTTTTTTCTTCTTTTTTTTTTCAATTTCAATTTCATTCTCAATAAGCACATGGAGCCACCAATACGATAGTAATATCCAAGGAGATCAAATCAATATAGATAACGTGGGGATGGAATGTGTCAAATCAAATGATGTAGTAAATATATGTCGACACCCCCACACTCGATGTAAAGCATATCTCAAACCCGATAGTCAATGTATAAACGTGCTAATTCCAACCAATCCTCCTCATCACCTAAGATGTAGAAAATATGAATGAATCACAAGAACGTCCTCCTATTAGATCAACCAACCCCCACCCCATGACGTGCAGAAAACTATCACGCACTACGGTACTCCATCTGTGATCGTGGTGTAATGACACGACTCACCGCACACCGAAGTGTGCTGCCGTCTCTAACTCACCCTCACATCCCCTCAAAAGATGACATGTAAGAATGTCCACTCAAAATGTATCAAATCATATCACCCTCATCGAACCTCCCTAACTCAACTCCCTCTATCATGATGCATAGGAAGGGACCATTCTAACTAGTGATAGAAGTCACAAGGAACGACTTCCTAGGCTAGAGGCTGTGAAAAAGGGGTAAATGGATCAAATTGGGATAACTAGTGGACCTAGGCGATGGAGACGGGATGTGAGGTCCCCATAAAATCACTCGCACAGCTGTTCCGTTGCCACTACGAGGAGGGTTGACGACTACCTAAGTTACGGTGGTGTAGCGCCAGTAGGATAACTAGTTGGAGAGACAGCTACTCACAACTCTCAAGTGCATTGGCCCTATAGCCTTCCTACTCCAGATTCTCGCGTGTATATCTCACCACAGATTTTCATACAACCTAGGGAATACTATCATTGAGCCCTCTCCACGCTTACCCTCTTCAATTGCCCTTTCTCATAAAAAAATCAATTTTTAGGATTTTCTTATTTTAAATTTTTTTTGTTTTCTTCGACACTATATGTAATTGGCCAACTCGATTAACCAACAACATAGGGTAGGTGGAATCAATATTTAAAAGTGCAACAATATGTACAATGCAAATATTTAATCGTGCACATGCAAAACTAACCGACTCGACATCTACATGCAAACGCGGCTTTCTAAACTACATGTAACAAGGCTATGCAATGGCTAACTAGCGGATAGCTAAAAACTCCCCCACACTTAAGCGCTCCGTTGTCCTCAACGAAATATAAGGTGAAATAAATAGGACTCGGCTGCTCAAGCGTAGGGCCAGTGGGTCTAGTCGGAGTGAGTGCACGTGAGGTCTAGTCGGAGTGAGCTAAACAAGTATCCAATAATCCAAGTATGAGCAAGTAAATTTTTTCAAGAGCCTAAGAGTGCCTAATCAAGAATTAAAGCCGAGAAAGAGAAAATTGTACCAAATTTTTCGGAAACACGAGCTAGTGAAGGCATGACTACCTCCTTAAGCTCCTCGTTGTCTCCGTCTTAAGTTCCTCTTTGAGATTTGGCCGAATCCCCCTCCAAGTTGATGAATCGGGAAATTTTTGTTCCTGGAGCTCCTCCTCGTTGATTTCCCTCACACTCAAACAAAGCTCTATCTTTCAAAAACTCAAGATTTAATGTTGTTGTTGGGTTTGCAAGGAGCAAAACCCAAGAAAAAAATTTGAATTTGGTTGAGTTTTGAAAATTTGGGTGTATGGATGTATGGGTGTTCTTGAAGGTTTGGGAGGAAGAAGATGAAGAAAAGTGGGGTTTGATCTAAGTTTGGGGTGTTTTTACCCTTTATGGCTGGATTGGGCATTAAACAATCAAGAAAATACCAAAAAACACCCCCCAAAATCGGACCAAGCAACCCGATTTCGGCCCCCATTTCGGCCCGAAATGGGTGCCGAAATGCACTGATTTCGCCCGTTTTGTTTTTGCTCTATCTTCTTCATCTGGTACCCGATTCGCGCAATTCTTGAACCGTTGGACTCCACACTCGACGAGGAATCCATTTTTGACTAGAAAATTCCCAAACCAAGAAGTTTTCCATTTCTTCTCAATTTATCTCTCTTGTGCAAAGAATCGTGCCTCCAAAGTTCTTGAACTCTATTTTCACTCCGGATTCCGATGCGTGCAGCCCTGATACTCCAACTTGCTACCATGCTCCTCATGAATAATTGGATACTCCTCAACCTCGAGTGGCTTATTTATCAAGCTCAATGCTCCCGGTAAGCTCGTTTTCCTCGTTTTGCGTGCAACATTGCGCACATGCATCAAGAAAGGGAATCCGGAGGGTTCTTCGGTACATGTGTCCTGTACACTCATTGAAAATATTAAACCACTCTCTCTCACCTCTAAAAATCAAGTATGGAGAACTAAATACAAAAATAAAATAACAAATATCCTACTCTACATTGGGTTGCCTCCCAAGAAGCGCTTGTAATTTAAGGTCGACGGCCCGACCCGGTTACCTCAACCGTCTAGGATAGTGAATAATGCTTAACTCTCCACTTATTCTTCTTCCACCATCTTCTCTCAATGACTTTCTTCTCACGAAGTGCACCCCTGTGCAAAGAAGATGGTGAGCAATTGTAGAAGCCAACTCTTTTCATCTTGCACTTGATCCTCTTGATCAACTTCCACAAAGTTCCACTGGGCTCAAATGAGTCTCTGGCCATGAAATCATCCCAGTAGTACTCCTTTGGTGCTAAATGATCTTCATTAGACACATGCATCTCATCTATACCCCCACACTTGCTGATTTCCAAAGCCTCAATAACAACAATCACAAGTGTTTCATCAGCTTCATCATCAGCACGCCACAAGCTCTCAATGTAGGTGTCATCCCAATCATGCCAAGGCTGTAAGATAATTTGAGATTTCCTTGCAGCGAGCATTACCTCCTCTATTGTTGGACACACAACTCCACCCCAGTTTGAATCAAAGTCTGAGTCCTCATAAATGGCATGGACACTGCATTCTTCGCTCGGCTCATGTATCTCTTCTTCCACGACTGCAGCTTGCGATTTGGATTCTCGTTCTTTCTCCATCCTAGCTATCAGTGTCCTCTGCATCTCTAGGACCGCTGGTAGCCAATGAGGTTCATCCAAACCATCTTGCGATGGTTTCCATAGAGGCTCAATTAAGGGCTCGATGGCATGTGGCATAGGCTCCTCTTGTGGCTCATCTGTAACAAGGGACATCCTTGTGATGCGTGCTTGGATCTCCCCCATAATATTGTGCAAGTCTTCCATGCTTGCTGATGAGTCCTCTTGATGATGATGGAGTTGTGGTGGGTCAAATATGCATGCGTCTTCATATTTGTGATCCTTCTTGCATTTGTAGCACCATATCATTGAGCATGTGTCATCAATGTGCCAAACTCTGCATTTAGCACAGTAGTAGGGGTAATCAGAGATCCCCACATAATCCTCGTCGCTCCACATGCTCATCACATCTCCTGCTTCCTGTGTTCCTGCGAAAACAAACTCACAAGAAACCCGTGAAGCACGGAGATAGAAACAAAATAAAACAAACTAAAAGAAAAGTATTCTAAACTAACTCCTAACTAAATAATCTACCGATGTCCCCGGCAACGGCGCCAAAAACTTGACATGAATTCTTACGTGTATGCGCAAGTGCACGGTCAAGTAATATAGGGGTGGTATTTCAACCCCGAGTTATCGGTCCCACGAGGACAAGCCTGAGATTGTTTAATTAGTTATTAGATTAGAGTACTGTAACTGGGAGGAATAATTGTGATTGATTAAGAATTAAAATAAATAACTAACTAATATTTTTGTTTTTTGTTTTTTTAGAAAACAAATATGGAGAAACTAGGCATTCTCTAGATCACCTAGGGCAGTAGACGATTTCCGAATTAGCAATGTAACAGGTTAATCCTATTCTAGTTAAGTCGGGTAATGGTACTGACAATCTCCTATCGGTCTCATGTCGTTCTACGTCACGGTCTACTTGGTGTCCTGTCGGTTCACCTACATCTACCGGTCCGTTCTAGTAGGCTAATGACACTGCACGGAATGATGTCCTCTCAGACCACCACCAAACGAACACCTCACTATCTCCTACTGAATCTACCCACTAAGGCGAATCCTACACACTTCTCTTCTCAGTCTCAGTGATTAAGGATTGTTGTTCATATCTCATCACAACTAGGTCTAAGTCGCTCTCACGCACTCGCTAGCTAATTAACAAGTCCAGTTAATTACTCCATTCTTGCTGAGGATTAAGCATAGTATATGAACAATAACTAGAACAAATATTAACTTTAAGCAAGATTACAATCTAATAATAAACCCTAAGTTCATGAATATCAATTCCTAACATAGTCGTGTCAATAGACTACACTCGTTAACAAGTTCATGAAATTAAACTTCATCTAATAGATCAAAATCCAAAAGCATGAGACAAGTCTAAAATCCAGAAAACATTGTCTACATAAACCCTAGGCTCTCTAGAGAAGCCTAGAAAAATGTCTAGTTACTAGAAATCGTAGCAAAGCAATAGAGTTTCTCCATACAGGTGATTAAAAGAGGGAAGAAGAGATCAAACGCTAGAAATCGTGAAGATTGGCGCGACCCGGGCTATCCTCCTTGCTTGAGGTCGTTCCCAATGGAGTCTCCTTGCTCTCCTCCTTATTCTTGGCTCTCAATAGCCGTGAATGATTCTTATTTTCGTCCCTAGGTCTTCCTTCCTTCATAACCCGCAGAAGTCTTCAGTAATTGCATAAAAGCCCCCTGAAATCTGCTCCTGACTTCAAAACGCGATATCTTCTTCGTCCGAACTCGGATTTAGCTCCATGACCTATCGTTGGAAATCTCTCTGAGTCTACTTTCATATGGCACTGCTCTCACCCAAAAATTATTTGTAGAACTCCGGCTATGATCAAAATAGTGCAGACTGATCATCCAAGCTCCTCCAATTCGGCTTCTCTTGACTCCACTTGAGCTCCCGTTGTTTCCGAAGTTCGTTCCATTCCTCCTATCAATCGATTAGCATCCGTCCCTACCAAAACAACATGAACAAACATACCAAGCGATTATATTTGACAAATAACAATGAAATATGCATGAAAAACGCCTGAACTAACAATATAGCACATGGTAGCAACAAGTGATAAAACGACCTTTATTCTCTAACATTAGGCTCAAATCATTGTCAAATACCTATTAACATGTGGTAAATGCTAAATAATTATAGCCCCTAAAAGGTGCTATCATGAAACTATTGCACCGTGTTTGGTTGATTTCAATTAGCCAAACTCCATTGCTAGGCTTCTCTAGAAAGCCTAGGGTTATGTGAACGAATGATTTTCCGGGTTTAGACTTTGTCTCATGCTCTTATGCTTTGATCTATTGAATGAATATTTAGTTTCTTGAACTTGTTAGTGAGTCTCGCCTATTGACACGGCGTGATCATGATTTAATCTTCATGAAAACTAGGGTTCGTTCATAGTTCATCGTATTGCTTAATGTTAATAAATATTTTAGTTTCATGTTACTGTTCTATGCTTTATCCTTAGTGTTAAAGGATTGATCAACCGGACACGCTAGCTAATTAGATGAGTGCACGACAGTGACTTAACCTAATTGTGATGAGAACTTGAACACAATCCCGAATCACCGAGACCAAAAAGGATAAGTGTTAGGATTGGCCTTAGTGTGGGTACATTCACTAGGATTATTCAGCTATTTCGTGAAACGGTGGACCAACAGTACCCGCTAACGTACCAGTAGATGACCTGCTAGAACGGACCGATAGACAACATGAGACCGAGAGGAGATTGTAGTCAACCGAGACGTAAAATGACATGAGACCGAGAGGATATTTTCATAGCCTATTACCCGGCTGAACTAGAATAGGATTAACGTGTTACATAGCTGAACCGGAATTCGTCTACAGTCCTAGGTGATCTAGAGATTGCCTACTTTCTCCATATCTATTTATTAAATATAAAAATCCAAAAATATTAGCTTAGTTGTTATTTTAATTCTTAAATCCATCAAATCTTTCCTCCTGTACTGTATTCTAAACTAAATAACTAATTAAATAATCTCAATTCTATCCTCGTGGGATCGATAACTCGGGGTCGAAATACCACCCCTATATTACTTGACCGTGCACTTGCGCATACGGCGTAAAGAATCGCGTCAAGTTTTAAATTTGATAACTCTTTATTAGAGTTATATTTCTTGCATATTTAATACCGTTTTGCGTGATTCCCGGGTTGAAATATGAGTTTTACACTATGATTGTTGTGAAAACTTAGAAAGTTGAGTTTGTAGCACTTTATTGTTAATCCGGGCGTTTCGATGCATATTTTGATGTTATTTGTCAAATATAATCGCTTGGTATGGTTGTTCATGCTGTCTTGACATGAAGGGATGCTAAACGATGGCTAGGAGGCATGAAACGAACTTCGGAAACAAAGCAAATTCAAGAGGAAGCAAGAGAAGCAAAGTCGGTGGAGCAAAAGTGACAAATGTCCACTATTTTGTTAGTATCTCGAGTTATACAATACATTTTGGGGTTAGACCAGTCGCAAATGAAAGTAGACTCAAAGAGCTTTCAAACGATAGGTCACGGAGCTAAAACGGAGATGGGACGAGAAAGTTAAGGTCCGTCGAAGAGGATGAAAATCTGAGTTCATCTCCAGGGGTGTTCGTGCGAACACTTTTGTGTTCGTGCGAACAAAAACACTTAGAAAAATTTAGGGACAGCCAAGAAAAGGTGAAAAAAAAGCTGAAAATTTGTGGGAAAAAAAAAAGTGTTCGTGCGAACAGAGAGTAGAGCTGTGTTCGTGCGAACACCCGTTTGTCCGTGCGAACAGAGGGCTGAATCGCAATTTTTTGGGCTGCTTTGTAATTTTTAAAGAGTTTGAGCTTTAGGGACTTCTTCTAACCTAGGAGTCCGTCCTTGAGGTATGATTCACGCATATTTGGAGCAGGAAACAAAGGGAGGACGACAAGGGCGAGGACGGGGACGAAGAGAACAAAAAAGCCACCATTGGAGAGCTAGGTTTTTGATTTCTTCTTCTTCTTTCCCAATCTTTGTATGGAGAAACTATTGCACCGTGTTTGGTTGATTTCAATTAGCTAAATTTCATTGCTAGGCTTCTATAGAAAGCCTAGGGTTATGTAAACGAATGATTTTCTGGGTTTAGACTTTGTCTCATGCTCTTATGCTTTGATCTATTGAATGAATATTTAGTTTCTTGAACTTGTTAGTGAGTCTCACCTATTGACACGGCGTGATCATGATTTAATCTTCATGAAAACTAGGGTTTGTTCATAGTTCATCGTATAGCTTAATGTTAATAAATATTTTAGTTTCATGTTCTTATTCTATGCTTTATCCTTAGTGTGAAAGGATTGATCAACCGGACACGCTAGCTAATTAGATGAGTGCACGACAGTGACTTAACCTAATTGTGATGAGAACTTGAACACAATCCCAAATCACCGAGACCGAAAAGTAGAAGTGTTAGGATTGGCCTTAGTGTGGGTAGATTAGGTAGGATTATCCAGCTGTTTCGTGAAACGGTGGACCGACAGGACCCGCTAACGTACCAGTAGATGACCTGCTAGAACGGACCGATAGACAACATGAGACCGAGAGGAGATTGTATTCAACCGAGACGTAAAATGACATGAGACCGAGAGGATATTGTCATAGCCTATTACCCGGCTGAACTAGAATAGGATTAACGTGTTACATAGCTGAACCGAATTCGTCTACAGCCCTAGGTGATCTAGAGATTGCCTAGTTTCTCCATATCTATTTATTAAATATAAAAATCCAAAAATATTAGCTTAGTTGTTATTTTAATTCTTAAATCAATCAAATATTTCCTCCTGTACCGTATTCTAAACTAAATAAAAATAATCTCAAGTCTGTCCTCGTGGGATCGATAACTCGGGGTCGAAATACCACCCCTATATTACTTGACCGTGCACTTGCGCATACGCGTTAAGAAATCGCGTCAATATGCGTCGCTCTCCATAAATTCATCCCAGTAATACCTCTTTGGTGCTAGATGCTCATCAAATAACCCATGCAATTCATCCCCACACTTGCTGACTTTCAACTCCTTGACTATGGCATATGGATGATCAATAGAATCGCCCATAAAACAAGAGATTGGAAGTTGCTCATCACGTTCTTCCCCATAAAAATCTCCATACAGTATTTTTTCCAGCTCGTCGCAGACTTGCGTGACATAGGATATGGAGAATTCATCATTAATCAGAGTTGGGGCTTTTACCTCAATAGCACTGAGCACAAGTGTTTCACCAGCTTCACTGTCAACACACCACAGGCTTCTAATGCTGGTGTCTTCGCATTCATGCCAAGGTTGTGAGGGAGCCTGCGGTCTTGGCTCGCAATACGGCAGATCTTCCCATCTTGGGCACACAGGTCCACCCCAGTCTGAATCGGAGTCTGAGTCCTCATAAATGGCATAGTCCATCAATGGTTCCTGGATACTGCATTCTTCGCGCGGTTCAGGTATCTCTTCTTCCACTTGTGGTGGTGATGATAAAGGTTCAATATCAGGCTCACTGTCATGTTTCAAGGGCTTCTTGTGGTTCTTGAATACTAGATTCCCCTGCTGTTGACAGTTTTTCTACTTGTTCTTTATCCTTTCCATCATCTCCCTCACGTATTCCCTACCTCTGACTGACTCCTCTTGTGGTACTTGTGCAGCTATAGACAAAAAATTGGAGCACACTTGGATGTCCTCCATAATACTACGTCGTTCTGCCATAATCGCTGATGAGTCTTCCTGGTGCTGATGAAGCTGGGGTGCATGTACTTGACATGAGTCTCTACGTTCGTGTCAAATGCAGCATAAATAGCACCAAGTTATGCATGCGTCCTCTTCTTCATGGTTACCCCCTGCAGTGGAAACAGTAGGGGGGAACCGAATAACAGTGTTCGCTCCACATGCTTATATTGTCTCTTGCTTCCTGCATTCCTGAAAAACAGACTCACAAGACGCCCGTGAAGCACAGAGATAAAGAATAAAAAGATTAAAACTAAAACTAATATAAAAGTACTCTAAACTAACTCCTAACTAAATAATCTACCGCTGTCCCCGGAAACGGCGCCAAAAACTTGACGCGATTTCTTAACGCGTATGCGCAAGTGCACGATCAACTAATATAGGGGTGGTATTTCAACCCCGAGTTATCGATCCCACGAGGACAGACTTGAGATTACTTAGCTATTAGATTAATTTAGAGTACGGTAACCAGGAGGAAAGATTTGGTTGATTTGAGGATTGAAATAACAACTAAGCTAATATTTTTATATTTTCTTATTTGTAATCAAAAAGTATGGAGAAACTAGGCGATCTATAGATCACCTAGGGCTATAGACGATTTCCGATTCAGCTATGTAACACGTTAACTCTATTCTAAATCAGCCGGGTAACTACATTGACAATCTCCTATCGGTCTCATGTCATCCTACGTCTCGGTTGACTACAATCTCCTATCGGCCTCATGAGTCTACCGGTCCGTTCTAGTAGGCTAATGACCTGCACGACAACAGGTCATGTCGGTCTATCGTTGCACGAAATAGTCGAAATAATCCTACCGAATCTACCCACACTAGGCCAATCCTAACACTTCTCCTTTTCGGTCTCGGTGATTGGGAATTGTGTTCAAGTTATCTTCACAATTAGGTTGAGTCACTGTGTCCACTCATCTAATTAGCTAGTACGTCCGGGTAGCTACTCCATTCACACTAAGATTAAGCATAGAACAAGAACGTGTAACTAGAAAGAATATTAACTTTAAGCAAGCAATTGATTCATGAATAAATCCTAGTTTCTTTGAATATCAAATCATATCCTAATAGTAACAATAGACTAAGATCAACAACAATTTCAATAAACTAACATCAATTGAAGAATCAAATCCAAACGCATGAAACAAAGTCTGAAATCCGGAAAATAACCATCTACATAAACCCAAGGTTCTCGTAGAGACACCTAGCAAAACGTCTAGCTAATAATAATAAACCAAACAAGACTTACAAGTTTCTCCATAAAAGATTGAGAGAGAAGAAGAAGAAGAAGAAGAAGAAGAAGAAGAAGAAGAAGAAGAAGAAGAAGAAGAAGAAGAAGAAGAAGAAGAAGAAGAAGAAGAAGAAGAAGAAGAAGAAGAAGAAGAAGAAGAAGAAGAAGAAGAAAAACTCAAACCTTAGGCTTCCATGGTGATCCTTTGTCTTCGTCTTCTTTCGTACGTCTCTCTTCAAAACAGCCCCCTGACGTGAGTGAATGACTCTATTTGGGTCTATTAATTAATCCCTCAATTAAGTTTAGGAATTAATTACCCCCAAAACGACGTAGTTTTGAACCCTATCCCTCTTTTTTTCTTCCGTGCGTTGGTTCTCCCTTCTGGTCGCACGACTAGAAAATCATGGTCGTGTGACCAGCTTCCGATCGCACGACCATAAGCTCTGGTCACGATGTGCAGTCAGTTTGGATAGTTTCTGATCGCACGAACAGGATTTTCTGGACCTGTGATCACCTGTAGTCTTTTCTCTCTCTTTTTTTTCTCTTCAATGGGGTGCTAAAGTGTCATTACCCAAACTTCTAAAAATGACAATTGCCTCCCCTCTTTATGCCTCTACTCCATTTTCTTCACGATTTCTTCTCCACTATAGCTCCCGATTAATCTCCCAAGCTTGCTTCTCCTCTCCGCTTCATCTCCCAAGCTCCGTTCCCTGCCAAAACAACACGAAACACAACCCGTGCGATCAAACGTGAAAAAAATACATAAAATAATGCGAGAAACGGCTGGATTAACAATATAATGCCTAGAGCTAATATTCTACGTTTTCTTTCTAATCATAGTGTAAAACTAAGATTATTAACCCGAAAAGCACGTAAAACGATGAAACGTGCAAGAAATATAACTCTAATAGAGAGTTATCAGAGCCTCCGGTCAGAGATACGTGGGGACAGTCCTATGGAGAGCTATGGACGAGACTCCGGGTACTTGTAGGGGATGTTAAACAATGGGAAAATAGTGAGTTTGGTAGCATAAAGAAGAAGGTTTGAGACCTCAAAACCAGGAATCCATCAAGCGTGGAACCAGACACATTCAAGGAACCTGTCGAATACTGTTAACAACCTTCAGATCGAGACTAACAAGCTCTTGCTATTAGAAGAGCTATGGAGACAAAGAATTCGAGCCTTTGGCTTCACCACGATGATAGAAACACAAGCTACTTCCATCTGAAGAAGTCAAACAGTAAAGCATGAAATACCATCAAAGGCATAGTAGACCAAGATGGAAATTAGAAAGAGGAACCTGACGAAATTTTGAGGTGCTTTGAGAGCACCAAAAGATATGCACCTCCTAAAGGATCCAGGTATCGATGGTTTTCCTGCAATTTTTTTCAGACATATTAGAATATAGTTGGTTCTGATTTGACACACGAGTGCCTTAGCATCTTAACCGAAGAGAAAGACCTAGGTGATTTAAATTCTACTTTGATTACGTTGATTCCCGAAGTGAATCAGCCAAAGAGTAGCGGAATATTGACTGATTACTTTGTGCACAATTGCGTATACGATCATATCAAAATTTGTGGCAAAAAAATTCAAGCAGGTTCTACCTGATCTGATTGGATAAACTCAGTGTGATTTTGTTCCAGGTAGACATATAACGGATAGTATTTAATCCATCCATTGAAGACGAAACATGATGAGTCAGAGTGTGTTCAATCTGGATCCCGCACCGTTTTAAGTGATTGCCATTTCAGGAACTGATAACTCTCTTTTAGGAGCTATTAGTATACTTCCATATTACTTTTATTAGGCTTATTTCACATGATTTATATGTTATATTTGCACAAATATGTGAATTTGACGATTTATAAGCCTAAGAGTCAAAAGTTGTGTTTCTAGCTTATTTGCGCATGATTTCTCTCATATTTGCGATGATAACTGCACCGGTAGTATTTTTTTGTGTTTCTCAGGTAAAATAGGTGAAATTTATCTTATGAGAGGCTTGAATACGCTTGGTATGGAGTTAGATGAAGAGGGGAAAAGAAGACGCAAAGACGAAGAAACATTGAAAAAGTCACTCCTGACCAGCCTGTACTATTTTCGATTCTCAGGAAAATCTATACATAAATTGGGAGCAAGGCCTGCGGAATTGGAAATTAGACATCCGTAGCTTTACAACGATATATGGTAGGCCTGAAGACGAGTCTGTATGAGGGAGATACAGTCCGCGCAAAATCAGCTTACAATTCTGTCCGGAAATTACAAACTGGAGGGGCTGAAGTGCAAATTCGGCCAAAGTTCATTAAAAAAAGTGCCCAGGCCTTATGAAACGACTTCTCAGGCCTAAAAGAGGGAAGGAAGCTGCTGGAGGAAGGAAGGAGACAGCTGCCAAGCCATTGGAGAGCTCGGATTCCCGCCGGATCAAGGATTCATCGTTTGATCTCTCTATCTCTCTTGTTTTTTTATGAATACTTGGAAATTCCTCGTTGTATTCCCAACTATGAGTAGCTAAACTTTCTATTCGGGGTATCTCATAGGTAGCTAGGGTTTGAACACCATGTTGGTGATTTATTGATCTTTTTCATGCTTTTAGCTTAATTGAATGTGTTTTTCTTAGCTATGCTTGATTTATGTACTTAATTCTATCGTTTCTATTGTTTGAGCTCTCAATAGGATGATTATAGGTAGAGGATGTTAGAGGAATCAACATTCGCTACCCGGAAACTTGAATCAAGCACTAGCCGTATCTAGGGTTGAGGAATCTTGCTAGTTAGCTAGAACTAAGAATAGACCACAACAACATAATGCTTATTTGAACTTGAGTAGGGTTAGAGGAATCAGGTACAAGAGTTTGAATATAGGCTTTGGTTGAGGAATTTTCAAAGCATAGGTGCTCGTTTGGCTAAGTAAAAGACGTTCGTGTTACTAGAACATAAATCATAAGTGGTGTGAGATCATATCATGATACTTGTCCCTCGTATATATCTCAATTTTAATAATTAGCTTGGTATTTACTTTCTTAGATTAGTTAACAAACTCAATTACTTGCCCACATTAAAGTTAATCATCCTAATTCGTTCACGAGAAGTCATTTGGGTTCGAAAAACCCGGATTTACCGGATATTACTACACGCGACAGCCGTACACTTGCGGTTGGATCGTGTCAAGTTTTTGGCGCCGTTGCCGGGGACTTCGGTTGAATTAGTTAGAATTATTAGCTTTAGGGAATTTTATTTTTTTTGTTATTTTCTATACTTATTACCTCACGGTATTACTTGAGATTTTATGTGTGCAGGCTTTCAACTCTAAGCATGGAGGATGAGAAATATCGCCGTTTTGCGAGCATATTTGAAGCATGCAACCTTGCATATGGACAATTCGTGAAGGAGTGCCATGTGAATGGCATTAGAGAGAGGGTAGCCATGGAAATACAACGTTATACCTTTCGTCCTAATGACTCAACCCCTCCCACTAAGTTACTCTTTTTCCTTGGTTGCATGCTTGAGGAGATGATTCCGAATGTGGAAGAATGGCGACAACGAGCAACAAGAATGAGAATCGAGACAACACACATGGACGCACAATTTGTTCCCCATTTAAATCAAGAGGATGCTCCAACCTTTCCAACACTTAAAGAAGAGGATGATGAGCCATTGTGCATCCCCAGTTGTCGAAACATAGAATCATGGCTCGAGTCAAATATGAGGGTCAAGCATGATGAAATTTTTGGTGAGATTGACGCCATCCTTCATGGAATTAATATTGATGATCTTGAATATCCGGTTGCAAATTTGTTATAGGGTCTCACGTTTGAATTCATTGAAGATGAAAAAGATGTCGAGATTGAATTTGTTGATGATCCGGGTGCTTCAAACAAAGGAGACGAAGAAATTCAATCAATCACAGTTTATGAGTTGTCTCTTGAAACTTCAATGAAGATGTCACAAATTGAGAAGACGATCGGAGAGGATATCAATCTCTTTCCGACACATGGGATACTTGAGATTATTTTTTAGATTATTGTGATGACGATTCTCAAAAATCGGAAGAAGAAGAAGAAGAAATTTACGGAAAGCTCTCACTTGTGCAACACGTGTCCATCGTTGTTGAGGTATTCAATTTCTCTAAGAGGTTGTTTTTGCGCAGTTGAGAAGAAAGTGAAGGAGAAGATATGGTGGAAGAAGAAAAAATGGCGAGAAAAACTTGTTTCATACAGAAGGGGGTGTTTTGTGCAGTTTATAAGGGTTCTCAAAATGTCATTTGACGTCCTATTTTACTGTTCATCAGCATTAGGGGAGGTATATGCAAATTAACAAACCCTACCCCATCGTCTTCTTCCTGTTCTCTCCAGAAGCTAGACCCAACCGCCATCATCATCGTCTCCTTCTTCTCTGTTAACTCCAGCCACCAAACCACCGCAGGTCCGCAGCCATTTCCACAGCCGAAGCCTCCATTAAAATCGGCGAACCCTCTCCTCTCTCACTGCCTTCACTCGACCCCACCCACAACCACCGAAGGAAACCTGAACCTCGAAACCACATAAACACCTCCGAATCCCCTCTTTCCTTCTCGGCCTATAACCCGATTGAACAAACAGCAGCGATCGCTGCACCCCAACGCCGGTAATCCCAAACCCAGTACCACCAAATCGTCGGACCTCCATTGAATTTGACGAAATTAACTACCATGAATCCCTCTTTCTCCACCACCGCACATCACAGACCTTCTAAACCCAGTTCTAGCCATTAATCTTTTCATCCGAACCCCTAAACCAACCCAACCACCGCAGCCTCCATCGGAGACTTCAAGTGAATTTCGGGCGGTATCCATTGAATCTGGCCTGAAGCGCAACCGACCGGCGCTGCTACTGTCCATATTTCACTCAAGCTCTGCGATTTAGCCGCCTTTACCCACCTTCGGCCACTCATTTCGACGGAGAAACTCTTCTCCCAACACCATACACCTGTTGAAGCTCCCACCACCACAGTACCGCTGTTCAAGAAAACCCAGAACAGAGAATCCCATTCAAAAAGAAAAAAACTGTGTTCGTCGCTTACGAATTCTCAGCAGGGGGTGTTTGAGAAGTTAAAGTTCTTTTTTGGGCTGTTTTTATGGAATTGTTTGGTGAGGTTGGAATGGACAAGAATTTGTGGTTACAATTGGAGAAATTGACACAAATAGGGTCGAACAATAAAAATTTTGTGCTGGAAATTGAGTGGGTCTGAAGCATTATTATGGTCAATGTTGATTCTCAAGTTGCAAATTGAGAATTTTAAAGTCCGTGGAGTAAAATGTTCACACTAGTAAGTAGCTACATGGTTTTGAAGATGATCTAATGAGGAGGACAACATGCTTGGGATGTCAGCAGCTGATATGGATTAGCCCGAGTTCGAAATTGGATGAAAAGTTTGACGAAGACATCGACCCCGGTGGGCTACCGCGCACTCGACCGCAAGGGAGCTTGCATTGTTGCGGACAATGTTTGCTTGGGGATTCTTCTTGCTATCTCAATCAGCACATATCAGATTTCGTCCCCGACCTTGTGTCAGTTGTGAGTTTCTTTTCCCTCTCTTTACTTACCGTTTAGGCACATCGTACTTGCTCTAGGGTTTTATTTTGACTACTTTGTCACGGTGCATAGTCGCCAATTGGATTAGGTGTTAGAATCCTAGGGAATACTTGAGTACTTGCTTAATTTCGGTACACACAGCTTGTCACGTGCACGTAATTCGTTTTAGCTCTAAATTTGTCGAATTACCTTCTTGTGCCGTGATTTTGACTCTGATTAGGTTCGTCGCCCCTTGCATTTGAATGCCGAGTCTTCTTGGTTGATCTCTAAATTCGTTGAGGACAACGAAGCACTCAAGTGTGGGGGGATTTTTACCTATTTGCTAGCCATGTCCGTGTCTTGCATCACCAGTTAAATTTAGATTAGAATATAGTTTAGTGAGTCAGTCTTGCACGTAGGTGTCAGTCAGTTCAGTTTGCATTTGCACGTTTAATTTATTGCATTGTATATATTATTGTTACACTTTTATTTATTGAGTCCCTCTACCCCAAATGTGTTGGTTAATCGAGTTGGCCAAATGTATATAGAGTTAGAAAAAAATGAAAAAAAAAAATAAAAAAAAAATTATAAAAAATTAGAAAAATCCTAAAAATTGAAAATTGGACAACTTAAGACCTAGAAACCGAAGAGAATCCAGTGAAAGAGCTCATGAGAGTAGGAAGCACCGTAGTAGGGATACTTCAATCCTAGTATCTTGTGCACAAGTCTCACGAAGGGATGTCCTGGGTATCTCGGGAATAGTGAAAGTAGATTACGGGCATACTTTTGACTCCTTTATTGTGTTAGGAGAATTGAGTCTCTAAGTGATTGATTATTCCGTTTCCGGTGAAAACTTGTGGAGTCTTAGAATCTGGGGTGGACCTTCGTGTAGAGTCGGTTTCATGTGGTACGAGTCTTCGGCCTAAGCGAAGTCGGGGAGCGTGCACCACCATCCCTTAAGGTGGTTCTAAGAGAAAATCCTAAAAAGCCCACACTCTTAAGCTCTATTGCACGGTTGTAAAAACAGAGGAGAATAATGAAAAAGAAAAAAAAAATGAAAAAAAACATATAATTGAGCTTCAAAGATGAAACAACCTATTGTGCTTCCGTTTGCGCGGAAAATTTGGATTCAATCCAACGTAGAGCTTAAGAGGGAAACTAAAGTAAAGCCGTATATCACAGGAGTAGTGTCTCCCAGCAATGGGACAATTTGCATTCAAATCAATAACGGCTAAGAGGGTCTGAAAACCTCAAATGACTTGACGAAGGAAGATCAGTTAGAGCTTGAGATGCCTAGACGCTTTGAGTCAAAAGACGTGCCGTGTTTTGGAATGATTTGGTGGATGTTTGGGAACGCCTTAGTGATTTTGTGCATAGAATCATCATATCATATTTCTTGCTGCGTGTCATGAAATTTCAAAGTGAGCTTGTGAGGATTTGATGATTTCAGTTTATGATAGAGAGGTTGCCCAATCTTGTAAAAAGAAAAAAAAAGTTGTGTTGGTTAAATTTTGGCATTGTGTATAATCGAGTTGCATTTTAGTTAGTTCATGTAGTTGCATAGTCTTTTCGTATTGAGTTGTGTTTGTGTCTTGAGTCGGCTAGTAAACAGTGATTTGCTCGGGACGAGCAAAAGGTAAGTGTGGGGATATTTGATAACTCTCTTTTAGGATCTATTAGTATACTTCCATATTACTTTTATTAGGCTTATTTCACATGATTTATATGTTATATTTGCACAAATATGTGAATTTGACGATTTATAAGCCTAAGAGTCAAAAGTTGTGTTTCTAGCTTATTTGCGCATGATTTCTCTCATATTTGCGATGATAATTTCACGAGTAGTATTTTGTTGTGTTTCTAAGGTAAAATAGGTGAAATGGAGCTTATGAGAGCCTTTTATACGCTTGGTATGGAGCTAGATGAAGAGGAGAAAAGAAGACGCAAAGACGAAGAAAAATTGAAAAAGTCACTCCTGACCAGCCTGTACTATTTTCGATGCTCAGGAAAATCTATACATAAATTGGGAGAAAGGCCTGCGTCATTGGAAAGTAGACATCCGTAGCTTTACAACGATATATGGTAGGCCCGAAGAAGAGTCTGTATGAGGGAGATACAGTCCGCGCAAAATCAGCTTACAATTCTGTCCGGAAATTACAAACTGGAGGGGCTGAAGTGCAAATTCGGCCAAAGTTCAATAAAAAACGTGCCCAGGCCTTATGAAACGACTTCTCAGGCCTAAAAGAGGGACGGAAGCTGCTGGAGGAAGGAAGGAGACAGCTCCCAAGCCATTGGAGAGCTCGGATTCCCGCCGGATCAAGGATTCATCGTTTGATCTCTCTATCTCTCTTGTTTTTTTATGAATACTTGGAAATTCCTCGTTGTATTCCCAACTATGAGTAGCTAAACTTTCTATTCGGGATATCTCATAGGTAGCTAGGGTTTGAACACCATGTTGGTGATTTATGGATCTTTTTCATGCTTTTAGCTTAATTGAATGTGTTTTTCTTAGCTATGCTTGATTTATGTACTTAATTCTATCGTTTCTATTGTTTGAGCTCTCAATAGGATGATTATAGGTATAGGATGTTAGAGGAATCAACATTCGCTAAGCGGAAACTTGAATCAAGCACTAGCCGTATCTAGGGTTGAGGAATCTTGCTAGTTAGCTAAAACTAAGAGTAGACCACAACAACATAATGCTTATTTGAACTTGAGTAGGTTAGAGGAATCAGGTACAAGAGTTTGAATATAGGCTTTGGTTGAGGAATTTTCAAAGCATAGGTGCTCGTTTGGCTAAGTAAAAGACGTTCGTGTTACTAGAACATAATTCATAAGTGGTGTGAGATCCCTAGTGAACCCGAAGAGATATCCTGATACTTGTCCCTCGTATATATCTCAATTTTAATAATTAGCTTGTTATTTACTTTCTTATATTAGTCAAACAAACTCAATTACTTGCCCACATTAAAGTTAATCATCCTAATTCGTTCACGATAAGTCCTTTGGGTTCGATAAACCCGGACTTACCGGATATTACTACACGCGACAGCCGTACACTTGCGGTTGGATCGTGTCAGGAACAAAATTACTCGGATCATGTAGTACATTGTATATGATTATTGTAAATGATCTGAGTCTCTTTATTTAGATACTTTGTTGTGATACTAACACATGTTCTTGCAGGCAATTCACTTGAATCTAGTTCTGCAAGAAGTCTTCAGAAAATATTCAGTGAAGCAAGTTGAAAAATAATCTTTACTCTGAGAATTGTCATAAACTTTTCCGTAGTGTTGAGACTTATTCTTAGGTCTAGGATCATTCCCGCAGCATCTATCTAAGTATAGGGACTAAAATATCAAAGATGGCAATGAGAGAGGATCTAAAGGAGTGAGCCGACCACTCTAGCAGGCCCACACGCCAAAGAGAAACCCTAGGGGCGTTCTCATGGTGGTGGGAAGGCTAGGGAGGCTTCCCCACCTCCTTAGACTTCATTTCTTGCTATTTTTGAAGTTCGAAACAGTCATAAAGTCAGTTAGTCTGACATTCTAGGATTCCTTCGGTCTTGGGTCTTGCTTATTCTATGTGAGAGAGTTGAACTAGGAATAATTTTTTTTTTTTTATAAAATTGATATTTATCGCATCATATTTCAAGAGTCTGGATTCTCTATAGCACTTTTCCTATAGCACTTTGGTAGCACTTTTGTTACGATCGCGACACGTCATCACGGAGAAATCAAGCGGATTTGAACTCACCGTTGGTTTGCAAATCATGTGTTTCAAGGACAACTTCATTACCGTAGTTGATTTATAGTTCGGATAAAAATTTGAAAATATCAAGAAAATTCTATTTCAAACATATTCTTGACTTCTTCTTAGTTTTAAAATAGAATAGTTTCACTGTACATCTATGATTATATAAAATTTAGTTTTGAGGCTATTTTGTAGTTTTGGAAACTTGAATAATAATAATTAAAACTTATTTTGTATACTTGGGAGATACTTGTAGTTCTCTAAAACTGAATTTTGACATTATATACAAAGTGATTTATTTGAAATTATTTTAAAATCGTATAATTTATGAAAGTTAACTTTTATGTGTTGAATATTCATTGGAAATTATATTTTCACCCCTAAGATATTAGGTTTCACATTTTTACCCCGACTAGCAATTCATCTATTGACTATTTATACTCAAGTCCCCCTCAATTATCTTTGGTCAACTATATTAAAATATGGAGATGTTCTTATTACTAGCATCTCTCATTTTCCCTACAAATACATCAAGCACACTACCCCCATTATACTTCATCATTTTTCTATCACTCCCATCTCCATCAACTCCCACTACTACCTCCACATTTTATCTACATCTTTTGCGGGATTCTTCACCGCCAACCTCCACCATCAATCCCATTTCTTTCTCTCAATTCTTCATATGTTTTTCTCTTAAAGAGCACTCATACAAGTTCTCTTCTCTCTCTCCAAATTTCGTTACTGTTTTTGGGTGTTGACCTCACAAAGTACCATCAAAATTTCATTTTCTACTCTTCCAAGCATGAAAAACTTGATTCCAAGCTTGGCAGGATCATGATGGAGAGTTCTTTCATCATTATTCTCAAGGAATGAAGGCCAATTTCACTCTTTTCATCACCATCTTCTTGACTTTTGGGGTAAAGTTTCTTCTAGTCTTGAATTAATGCTTACTTGTCCATGTTTAGCTTTGATAGATTAGATGTCATTTAATTTTCTTCATGTACATGCTTGATTATTCATTTACATGGCTAGATCATGAGTTTGACACTTGAATGTTCTATATTTAATAAAACTCACACTAGAACACACATGTACTTTGGTGAGCATCTTGTTGATTGCATGTACATTTTAAGTAGGTTTTGATCATTGTATCAACATTTTTTTAAAATATAATTTCATGTTTAAAATAGTGTTATTTGGGTGAAAATCAAGTCTCCATAAGTTTCATGTCTGATTTGAACCAAACTTGTTGATTATTGGAAAAAATGCACGTTGATACAGTCTGTGTAGTCTGTGGAAAACGGGGTTTGTCTTCAATTTTTGTATATGTGAAATTTCCAAATCATATATTTATGAAACTAGACTCAGATAGGGTCATTTTGATTAAAAAAATTATCTTCATAGCATTCTTATTTTTGGATATACGGTTCTTTGAACTTGCATGTTTTCTTAAACTCTGTTTCTGGACCAGTCTTGCCATTTTTATAAAAACCCCACTTTTAGAAATGTTTGCACCTCATCTTTCTTGTTTTGTAACCAGACACACTGAGGATTAATTCTGGAGAAGATGAGCATTATTGCTATTCTCCAAGTACTAGTAATGGTCCTTCAAAGTTGAGATTTACTTTCAGACTTGTATATGCACAACACTATTTGTTTATTTTGTATCTTTAATTATATAATAGTCATTGATAAGATTCTTAATATTTTCTAAAGTAGATACATTTATCTATCTTCTTAATGAGTTTCATAATTATATGAAGTGCGTTGATATGGTAAATATAGCTCTAAAGCCAGAGCTACAATTCTGTCCGTTTCACATTTTTTAGAAACTCGAGTTTTTAAATTTCTAAGTGTTATGTTGGATTTATTTTGATGGGTGAATATCATTGTGTGAATGTGTTACATAAGAGTATGTGGCATGTAGGGTTGAATTGGATTTTGAATGTGTAAATTAGTTGTAACGAGTACGTTATACGTTTGATTGTGGACATCGGCCTCGTAGGAGAGAGTGGTTGTCGTTGAAGTGCCTGACTTACTTTATTTCTTTTGGTTGTATTTCATCTCAATGGTAAGTACATATGTGCGACCCTTACTTATTAAAATATAATTTTTGTGTGGTTTTTCAAATGAATATTCCATTGATTGAAAAAGTGTGAAAAGCATGATTTATACTCGAAAGTTGTTTGGATATTCATGAATCCTTTTTGAGAAATTTTGAAAATTATGTGTGAAATATGATTTTGTTATAGTAAAGAGAAGAATTAAAACACTTCTAATAGATTTATAACGATGTACATAGTTGCGTTATTTATGGCTCCGGCCGGAGGCGCCAAGCGATCCTCCAATTACTTATGGCTACGTCCATTGAAGCAATGCTTCGTGTTATAGGATAGAACTTTAATGTTCACAAACCCGCCCCCAATGCGCAAAAATATATCAAGGTTTTGCGGCCAAGAGTTTTTAGAGCTAACGAGTGCTACTTATACTTGTAAGGGTCACTACGATATAGGAGTGTCGACACTTAAGGCATTTTAGCCAATGTTGTGAGTGCGGATTGACGTATGAGCTCCCTTAACGCTCGAGAAAAATAGGGTTTGATAGACCCTAGAAACACCCTTTATGATTAATTTGTGATCCCTCAGTCTACATTGATCCTGCTGGTGGCTTTGTACATGTCTCAGCTAAACGTAACGATTAATTGAAGTTGAACGAAAGTGGATTATTCTATCGATCCCGTTGGTGGCTTTCGATATGCCCCAACCAAAATAAATGAAGTTGAAAAATAGTTTTGGTACTTGTGGATTAATACATTTTAAAGTTTGAGGTTCTTGCTACGCGATTACTTTTAATTGTTCAAAAATTCTCAACTCTTTTACTTATTAATATTAATCTCTTGATTTATTTCATCTCATGCCTTGTATGCTACTCATTTATTTACATGTCGTAGTGCGTATTTACTCAGTTTTTATTGTTTGTTTTTAAATTGTGGTGTTTGCGTTTGCTGTTTCAAAACCACCACAGGTTAGTGCAGGCAGGGATGGGAACACAGATCGACACGACGGACGTTGTCTTAAGTTAGATCACATAGCTCATTTCAAACATATTGATTTAGTAAACTATATTCCCAAAGATTGTTGTATGTATTAGCTAAATTATAATATTCATAAATATATTTCTACTTTTGGCTATCGATTGTCGCATTAATCCTGAAATGAGATCACAGGTTGTCACAGTTGGTATTAGAGCCTCGGTTCTCCGATTAATTAGACTTTTTCGAATTCCTTAAGTAGATAACTATGAAACTGAAAATGTTTTCGAAACTTAAAATTTATTTGGATAACAGTTTGATAATAATAATGAAAACAATTCGTCGGGGAGTTTGGGATGTGATTATATGTTAACGGATAATTGAGATTTGATCCATACAAAATTTACTTGCCTATTTACATGCGTAGTACTTATGTGACATGCTTATTTATATCGAAATGCTTTCAATAATTGTGTGATCTGTTTCTATGAGTCTTTATGTTTCTATGTTATTTATCGACGAGATAGTAGCAACGTTTTAACTTAGAAGACCCTGTGATCATTCTCTTTTTACCTACGAGCGACGACTTCTAAGATAATACTTCATTTTATTTCATTTTGAGTTAATTTGACATGGTCATTTCCAAAATTAGAAAATATTGACAATAAAATATTTTTCCCTTCTTTTAAATGAGGTTTCTGAAAGTTGTTGGTGTGTCGAGCTACCAAATACAAAGTGATATTGACCACTTTATTTACCAGTCTGCTGGGGCGACTCTTAGTACAACGGTACTAAAATTTGTACCCGTTGTATAGACTAAGTTGGAACATTTGAAGCACATGCGTATTGTGATGGAGAGGCACGTTGTGTGACGACACATAGTGTTCTTTTCCCCCCTCGTATGCGTGGAACACTTGAGCTGATTGGTTTATCTAATCCAATACAGGTAAGCCAACATTTTAATGAGGATGAGTCAAGCAAAATGAAATATTATTTTAATTAAAATATTTATCAAATTTTCGAGAATTGTTTAAATGCTAGAAAATTTTCGAATAGGTTCTAAAATTGGGAACTTGTATGTTGGTCTGAACTTTCAAAATTTTATTTCGAACTTTTACTCGTGCTAGTTGTATATGAATCCCTACTATGAAACGATGAGAAGAGAGGTAAACGACCGAGAGCTCGTTCCTATTAATATAAGTGTTGCATGTGCGTTAGCATTGCATACAAGTCTCATGTGCATTAGTTGCATTCTCGTGAAGCATGTCGTAGTTTTACGTAAAAGTTTTTTTAAGCTTCAGGGACGAAGCTTCGTTTTAAGGGGGAGATGATGAAATAACCCTTTTTTTTGCGGGTCATTTAGTAATTTCGGAAACTTTATTTTGGGAATATCAATAAATTTCTATTTCAAACTTATTCGTGACTTCTTCTTAGTTTAAAAATATAAGGATGTCATAGGACATCTATGATTATATAAAACTTAGTTTTGAGGCTATTTTATAGTTTTGTAAACTTAGATTATAATAAATAAAACTTATTTTTTATACTTAGGAGATACTTGTAGTTCTTTAAAAGTGGATTTTGACATTTATATACAATGTGTTTATTTAAAATTATTAAATTGGAAATTATATTTTCACCCCCTAAGCTTTTTGCTTTCACATTTCTACCCCAACTAGCAATTCATCTATTGGTTATTTATACTCAAGTCACCCTCCATTGTCAACTCTATTAAAACATGGAGATGTTCTCATTACATGCATATCTCATTTTCCCTACAAATACATCAAGCACACTACCACCATTATACTTCATCATATTTTTTTATCACTCCCATCTCCATCTACTCCCTCTACTACCTCCACATTGTATCTACATCTTTTGGAGGATTCTTCACCGCCAACCTCCACCATCAATCCCATTGTTTATCTCAATTCTTCATATGTTTTTCTCTTCAAGAGCACTCATACAAGCTCTCTTCCCTCTCTACAAATTTCGTTCCCGTTTTTGGGTGTTGACCTTACAAAATACTATCAAAATTTCATTTTCTACTCTCCGAAGCATGAAAAACTTTAGTCCAAGCTTGGTGGGATCATGATGAGGAGTTCTTTCATCATTATTCTGAAGAAATGAAGGCCAATTTCTCTCTTTTCATCACCACCTTCTTGAATATTGGGATAAAGTTTCTTCTAGTCTTGAATTCATGCTTGCTGGTCCATGTTTAGCTTTGATAGATTATTTGTCATTTAGTTTTCTTCATGTTCATGCTTGGTTCTTCATTTACATGGCTAGATCATGATTTTGACACTTGAATGTTCTATATTTCATAAAATCCCCACTAAAATACACATGAACTTTGGTGAGCATCTTGTTGGTTGCATGTGCATTTTAAGTAGGTTTTCACCATTTTATCAATATTTAAATATATATATATATATATAATTTCATGTTTAAAATGGTGTTATTTGGGTCAAAAACAAGTCTCCATAAGTTCCATGTCTCATTTGAACCAAACTTGTTGATTTTTGGAAAAATTGCAGGTTGATACAATCTACGTAGTCTGTGAAAAATGGGGTCTATCTTTAATTTTTGTACTTGTAAAATTTTCAAATGTTATATTTTATGAAACTAGACTCAAAGAGGGTAATTTTGAGAAAAATAATCATCTTCATAACATTCTTAGTTAAGGCGATATGGTCCTTTCAAATTCATGTTTTCTAAAACTCTGTTTTTGGAACAGTCTTGGCATTTTTATTAAAAACCCAATTTTCTGAAAATATATGAAACTAGACTCATAGAGGGTCATTTTGAGAAAAATAATCATCTTCATAGCATTCTTAGTTAAGGCGATATGGTCCTTTCAACTTCATGTTTTCTAAAACTCTGTTTTTGGACCAGTCTTGGAATTTTCATTAAAAATCCAATTTTCAGAAATTTTGGCACCTCGTCCTTCTTGTGTTGTTACTAGCTACATTGAGGATTAGTTCTGGAGAAGATGAGCATTATTACTATTCTCTAAGTAGTAGTAATGGTCCTTCAAAGTTAAGATTTGCTTTAAGACTTGTCTCTGCGCAACACTATTTGTTTATTTGTATCTTTAATTCTATAATAGTGTTGATATTGTAATATCAGGTTGTGCAATGCTTGGAATAGCTTAGCTATTTCAAGGCCTTGAATCATCTTTCAAAGCCTTTAATCAGTCTCAGAGACTTGAAAATATTTTAGCTATTTTAAAGGCCTTGAAACTGCATAACCTGTGTGCATACTCTCAGGGGGAGTTTTCTGCAAACTCTCCAAATTGATTCCCTCTCTATCTTTCATATGTTTGGTTCACTATTATTAGATTATGAAATAAAAACTATTCTAACATGTTTTGATCATATAATTTCATCTGTTTGACCTTGATATTGCAGGAAATTTTGTTTCCAATATTTGCAGGATTGTTTCCTAAACTGAATTTGTGCGGATTTGCAAATAGTTGGATATTTTGATCTTGTGATCAATCAGAGACTTATGGCAGCTTCTCATATTTCTTATGGACAAGATCACAACAATATCTCTGAATATTGTGATCAACTATCCATTGGAGAAAGTTGTTAAAGAGAGTCAAAGTTGTTGCCTACAAAATAGGAAGTTGTTGCTAAAAATCTGGGAAGATTTGCAGAGCTTCAAACAGTTTAAATATAGCTCACTTTGAAGCAAAAATAGACGAGACTCAACGGGAAAAAGCACGATACAAGTTTCTGGATTGACAAAGCACAAAAGAAGAACATCAAACTCTCAAACCTTTCCACAGAAGGTCACTGCATTTTCACTGCAGTGTTTCTACTCCAAGTGTACTTCTTTATGGAGCTGTATTGGTAGATCATTTCTGTATTTTCTCTACATCTACTCTCAATGATTGTTCAAAGTGAACAATAGAGAATTCTTAGTTAATCAGTTAGCTAGAGCAGATACTAGACAGGTTAGGGAAAACCACAAGCTGTAACAGAGTAAGTGAACTCTGTGGGCTTGAGTTCTAGGACTTAACTTTTGATTAATAATAATTGAGTTGAAAATCCTGCAGGGATCTAATCCCTGAGGTAGATACGTAGGTCCAAGTGGACTGAACTCTATAAATCACTTGTCATTTGCATTTTCAGTTCATTCCTTTTCATAAGCTTTTGCAGCACACACAACTGTCTGTTTTTTCAATGGTTTGAACTTGTTTTCAAGGCCTTGAAAAAAGGCATACTTGCTTCATACTGTCTGCATCCTCTCCAAGGGCTTGAAATGGTTTTCAAGGCCTTGAACTTCATTGTTTGCACAAGTTTTTATCTTCCTAGCAAGATTTGCAAAAAGTTTGCATACTCTATTCACCGCCCCCCCCCCCCCCCCTCTAGAGTATCTTAGCTGCATTAACATCTGCATACTCACACTTTCAATTGGTATCAGAGCTTGTATCACTGTATAAAATTTAACCATTTGGTGATCATGAGTACTGCAGGTGATGGTGGTTTCTCACTGGGAAGAGTTGCTAACAGACCTCCTCTATTTTGTGGAGAAAATTTTGCTCACTGGAAAGCCCTTATAAAAATGTTCATCATTGATCAAGATCTAGAGCTTTGGACCATTATCCAAAATGGACCTCATACTTTCTACACAGAGAAAGATGGGATTAGAACTCCCAAAACAGAAGACTCACTCTCCTCTTCTGAATTAGAGCAATTTTCTAAGAACTACAAAGCTATTAACATTTTGTATTGTGCTTTGAGTACAGATGAATTCAACAGGATCTCTGGATGCACAACTGCTAAAGAAATCTGGGATAAGCTTGTGGTTACCTTTGAGGGAACCAGTTAAGTCGAGCAAACCAAGATTAAGATCTACCTCAGGCAATATGAGCTGTTTAAGATGAATGTCGATGAGTCCATCAGAGACATGTTCAAGAGGTTCACTAACATTGTCAACAGCCTTGATTCACTGGGAAAACATTTTTCCAAAAAATAAAATGTGAGGAAGATTCTCAGAATTCTTCCAAAGGAAAAATGGGAACCAAAGACCACAGCTACTGAAGAAGCTCAGAATCTCTCAACTCTACAACTTGATGACCTACAAGGGAAGCTCCTGACACATGAGATATCTATGAATGAATTTGATGGAGAACTCTCAGATGGTGTAAAGAACTTAGATCTCAAAGCCAAAGAGAATGAGAGAACACAAAGCCTTGAAATTGAGGATGGTGATGATAAAGATCCAATTGCCTTAATTTCCAAAGCCTTGACAAGGATTCTCAAAATGAAGAAAAACTTTGGAAACAAAGATTTCAACAGAGGAAGGCATAGATCATCAGCAGCAAGGACTACAAAGGTAAGTCCTCTCCACAAAATAAATCAAAAGTTATGAACTGCTTTGAATGTGGTTATGCAGGACACTTGATAAGAGATTGTCCACACAAGATAAATAAGAGCTTTCAAAAGAAAGATCATGACAGAAGAAAGAAAACCATGATAGCTTCATGGAGTGATTCAGATAGCTTTAGTGAATCTGAATATGAGGAAGAACATGCCAACCTATGCTTCATGGCCAAGCATGATGAAAGTTCTGAGAAGAACAGAGAGGTAATGGTAAATTGTCTGATTTCAAAACCAAAAGAAGCTCTTTCAGATTATCTCAGAACAATGCTTTTGAATGAGGAAGATTATCTGAAAGAGATCAGACTTTTGAAAGAAATAGTTAATGAGCAAGCAAAAAAAACTTACAACTTGTTTGCCTAAATCAGAATCTTGAAATCTCTCAGAAGAATACTGATAGTGATTTCAAGGCCTTGAAAACCAGTTTCAAAGCCTTGAAAACACAAGTTAAGGAAATAGTCACTGAAAACTCCTCAATGAGTGACAACCTTGTTAATCTAAGACATCAGATTGATGAATTAGATAAAGAAAAGAAAACTCTTACTGAGAAACTTCAAGAATCTGAATTGGTCAAGGTCAAGATTGCTGGATCAGAACACAAGTTGAACTTGATTCTTGGAGTAAGTTCACAGTCTATTCACAAAGCTGGAATTGGATTCAATCCAAAATTTCCAAGAAGGAACAATACCAGATTTTTGAAAGCTAGAAACAAAACTTCTCCTACATGTCATTACTGCTGCAAAACTGGTCATGTTAAGATGACTTGTCCTTTTAGAAGAAGTGACCCTCACATAATGAGGAACACTTTTCCCTTTCAACTCAAAGGACAAGTTAAGCAGATTTGGGTTCCTAAAGAGGTTAGGCCACCTAACATGGTTGATCCTGAATATGAATCCAAATTCCACACTTGGTCTAACAGCTGGGTAAGGCAGTGATTGGTGTTTGCAGGTTGTCACCAATATCAAAGAACATAAGTGGTTTATGGACAGTGGTTGCTCAAGACATATGAGTGGAAAGAGATCTCTATTCTCAGAATTGAAGGAGCAATCAGAAGGTTCAATTACACTTGGTGAAAAAGGCAAATGCAATATTCACGGTATTGGAAAAGTTGGTACAAATTCTGAAAACTCTATTTCTGATGTTTATCTAGTTGAAGGTTTGAAATTTAATTTGCTTAGTGTATCTCAGATTTGTGATAATGGCAACAAAGTTATCTTTGATAAAGAGAAGTGTGTGGTGAAAAATGAGAAATCAGGAGATTGCATTCTCACAGCCTCTAGATCAAACTATGTGTATACTTTTCAGACTAACAAAGTTGCAGGTGAAAGTTTGAAGTGTCTCAAGGCCTTGAAAGAGGATTCAAAACTTTGGCACAGGAAGCTTGGTCATATCAGTTTGCATACATTGCACAAGTTGATTTCAAAATACTTGGTAAGAGGATTGCAACCCATAAAGTTCAAAGAAGATGAAATGTGCAAGGCATGTGCTCAAGGCAAACAGACTAGAAGTTCCTTCAAGCCAAAGAAGTTTGTAAGTACAACTAGACCTATTGAACTGCTTCATATGGATCTCTGTGGTCCTATGAGAACTCCTACTCCAAAAGGTAAAAGGTATATGCTAGTTGTAGTAGATGATTTTTCTAGATATACCTGGGTTATGTTTCTCAAAGAAAAATCTGAAGCACTCTCTGAGTTTTCAAAGCTTTGTAGAGAACTTCAAAACTTGAAAAATCTACATGTAGCTTCAATCAGAAGTGATCATGGTAGAGAATTTGATCAGTTAGAATTTGATTTGTTTGTGATAAGCATGGTATTACTCACAATTTTTCTGCTCCAAGAACTCCTCAACAGGATGGTGTTGTTGAAAGAAAAAACAGGACTCTTGAAGATATGTCAAGAACAATGCTTCTTGAGAACAAGCTGCCAAAACATTATTGGGCATAAGCTGTGAATACAGCAAACTATATTTTGAACAGGTGCTTGACCAGACCTATTTTAAAGAAGACCCCTTATGAACTATTCAAAGGGAGGAAGCCAAACATTTCATACTTCAGACCCTTTGGATGTACTTGTTTCATCCACAACAATGGGAAAGACAATCTTGGTAAGTCTGGCGTGATGAAGGTATATTTCTTTGAAACTCTCTGAATAGCAAAGCTTATAGAGTTTACAATAAAGGAACTAAATTGGTTGAAGAGAGCATTCATGTTATTTTTTATGAAAGCTATGATGGTTCTTTGAGTGAAAGTTTTGCAGATTTGAATTTGAACAAGCATGAATCAGAGGAAGAGACTGAGAATCCATTAGGATTCAAGAAATGCTCAGAAGAAAATAGAAGACATTTTCAAGACCTTGAAAATGGTGCTCAAGGCCTTGAAAGTAAACCTCAAAGCCTTGAAAAAGATGATCAGAAGGATTCAAGTGACAAAGCCACTACTTCAAGACCAGAGAATATCTATGGAGAGCCTGAACCATGGTCTCCAAGATAGAGATTCAAATATCTCTCATCTCATCCGGTTGATAATATCATCTCAGATCCAACCACTGGTACACAAACTAGATCACAGTTGAAGAACTTATGTTCTTTTAATGCTTTTATCTCTCTTGTAGAACCTAAAACTGTGAAGGAAGCTTTATAAGAAGCAGACTGGATCATTTCTATGAAAAGTGAACTCAACGATTTTGAAAGGAATAAGGTTTGGAACCTGGTTCCTTCACCTACAAACCAGTCTGTCATTGGTACCAGATGGGTATTCAGGAATAAGTTGGATGAAAGTGGCAATGTGATCAGAAACAAAGCAAGGTTAGTTTCTCAAGGTTACAATCAAGAAGAAGGTATTGATTATGAGGAAACTTTTGCTCCAGTTGCCAGGTTAGAAGCAATTGGAATTTTGCTTGCATTTGCATCTCACAAGAACATGAAACTATATCAAATGGATGTGAAGTGTGCTTTCTTGAATGACTATTTACAAGAAGAAATTTATGTTGCACAACCACCTGGTTTTGAAAATGACAAGCTTCCAGATCATGTTTACAAACTTGACAAAGCTCTTTATGGTTTGAAACAAGCTCCAAGAGCTTGGTATGAAAGACTGTCAAAGTTTTTTCTTGAAAATAATTTCAAAAGAGTTTTAGTAGACAAGAATCTTTTCCTAAAGACTCATGAGAAAGATTTGCTTGTAGATCAGATATATGTTGATGATATATTGTTTGGAGCTACTAATGATCATTTGTGTAGAGAATTCTCAAGTCTTATGAGCAGGGAATTTGAAATGAGCATGATGGGAGAGTTGAACTTCTTCATAGGACTTCAAATACATCAATTGAAGAAGGGCATCTTTCTGCATCAAAGCAAGTACACAAGAGACTTACTAAACAAATATAGCATGACTCAATGTAAGGAAGCCAAGACTCCTATGAGTTCTATACTATCCTTAGACAAGGATGAATCCGGTAAGAGTGTCAATGTGAAAGAGTATAGAGGCATTATTGGATCATTACTCTATCTCACAGCAAGCAGACCAAATATTATGTTTAGTGTGTGTATGTGTGCTAGATTTCAAGATGATCCAAAAGAATCACACTTGACTGCTGTGAAGAGAATATTCAGATATCTCAATGGTACCAAAGACTTAGGGCTTTGGTATCCAAGACATTCTAACTTCTCATTGTATGGTTTTTCAGATGTTGACTTTGCAGGTTACAAGTTTGATAGGAAAAATACTTCAGGAACTTGCCAATTTATTGGATCATCCTTTTAGCAGTTGGCACTCCAAGAAACAAAATTCAGTTGCTCTATCAACAGCTGAAGCTGAATATAGCTGCAGGAGCATGTTACTCACAAGTATTATGGATTGCTCAACAGCTAAGAGACCTTGGATTTGATTTCAGGAGCATACCTATTAAGTGTGATAACACTAGTGCAATTTCAATTACAAAGAATCCAGTGCAACACTCAAGAAAACCAAGCACATTGATGTCAGACACCATTTCATCAGAGATCATGCTAAGAAAGGTGATATTGTTCTTGAATTTGTTGCTACTAACATGCAATTGCAGATATCTTCACTAAACCATTAGCAGATGAAAGGTTCTCAGCTCTAAGATTGGAATTGGGAATGCTAAATAAAGATGCATTGGTTTAGGAGGAGCATCAGGTAAGAAAGGTAAGCTTTATATGTTTTCAAAGGTTTGAACTGAGTTTCAAAGCCTTGAAAATCAGTTCAAAGCTTTGGCTTTTACTTGTTGCAGTGTTACAGTTTTTCAAGACCTTGAAAACCTTTTCAAAGCCTTGAAAATAAGTCTGCTACACTGATAGTCAATAATCTTGGATCTTTCTGTGTTGGGTGATATCTCTGTAGATATTTACCTAATATAGCCCCTACCCTTTTCAAAAAATTTGTTTTAGCCAAAAATAGTACTAGTATATTTTATTCTCCAACGGCATAAAAGATTTGAAATCCCTCTGCAAATCTTTTGAAGATCAGAGAGATACTAGTTTCCTTTTGAAACTTAAACTCTTTCAGTATTTATCTTCTTCTCTTCTCCTTCATTCCCTATCATTCCACCTCTCTCTATTCTTCTCCCAAACCATAATGAGCACAAGGAGAGCCTCAGACAAAATCAAGATGGCTGGAGGATCGAAACCTGTCTCAGAGAAGAAAAGAAACGCAGCAGTGAATGAATTTCAAGAGATCAGTGAAGACTCTGCTTCAAAGAGCTCTACTGAGGAAGAAGAAGAATCTTCACCACCCAAGAAGATGGTGAGAAAAGATCAGGCTTCAGCAAAGAAGAAACAAACTATGGCACCTACACAGGAGAAGCAGAAGGGAATCCATATTGGAAGTCCTAAGAGAGACAAGAAAAAGACAGTTTCTGAGGTCAAAGGAAAAGGAAAAGAAATTCTAATTCAAGACTCAGACTCGGACACTAATTCAGGATCCTATGGAGTGTTCTCCGTATCCAACAAAGGGAAACATGAGAAGGGTCCGTCGCAGTCGTCAGAATCTTCAAAAGCAGGAAAGAAGAATCTGAAGACTGTTTCTCCTCAACAGAAAAGGTTAGCTGTAAAGAAGAAGCTGAAGCATGGGTAGAAAGCCCTGGAAGGACTCACCTTCCTATTCAATAGTGTTATTGAGAAGATCATCTCCTTCATTGAGGAACTAGATGTGGTTTCACAATAAGTTCAAGCCACAAATGAAGAAAGTGAGAAAGAGGAAGGAGATCAGGATGAAGATGAAGATCCAACCCCTTAATTTTGCCTACTCTTTCTTCACCATTCTCTCTTCTTCAAATTTTTTCTTTAAATTTTTTATATTTTTCCAGACACTTGATCCAACAACTTCTATCTTTTTGATGAAAGTCAAAAAGGGGGAGAAAATTCTAGGATTTTAGTAGTTTTTATTTATAGGTTTATTTGCTATTTGTTGAACTGTTTTAGTTGGTATTATGAATAAGTTGGATCTTTTTGGAATTACTGTGTTATGAATTGTGATCTAATCAGTTTATTTTGCAGAGACTAAGGATCAAACAGAATTTGGTTTTGTCTTTCATCAAGGAGGAGATTGTAAGATCAGGTTGTGCAAGGCTTGGAATAGATCAGCTATTTCAAGGCCTTGAATCAGCTTTCAAAGCCTTGAATCAGTCTCAGAGGCTTGAAAATAGTTTAGCTATTTGCAAGGCCTTGAAACTGGATTCAAAGCCTTGAAACTGCTTAACCTGTGTGCATACTCTCAGGGGGAGTTTTCTGCAAACTCTCCAAATTGATTCCCTCTCTATCATTCATATGTTTGATTCACTATTATTAGATGATTAAATACAAATTATTCTAACATGTTTTGATCATAGAATTTCATTTGTTTGACCTTGATATTGCAGGAAATTTTGTTTCCAATATTTGCAGGATTGTTTCCTAAACTGAATTTGTGCAGATTTGGAAATAGTTGGATATTTTGATCTTGTGATCAATCATAGACTTATGAGAGCTTCTCAGATTTCTTATGGACAAGATCACAACAATATCTCTGAATATTGTGATCAACTATCCATTGGAGAAAGTTGTTAAATATAGTCAAAGTTGTTGCCTACAAAATAGAAAGTTGTTGCTGAAAATCTAAGAAGATTTGCAGAGCTTCAAACAGTTTAAATAGAGCTCACTTTGAAGAAACAATATATGAGACTCAACGGGCAAAAGAAAGAGACAAGTTTCTGGATTGATAAAGAACAAAAGAAGAACATCAAACTCTCAATCCTTTCCACAGAAGTTCACTGCATTTTCACTGCAGTTTTTCTACTCTAAGTGTACTTCTATATTGAGCTGTATTGGTAGATCATTTCTGTATTTTCTCTACATCTATTCTCAAGGATTGTTCAAAGTGAACAATAGAGAATTCTTAGTTAATCAGTTAGCTAGAGCAGGTACTAGACAGGTTAGGGAAAACCACAAGCTGTAACAGAGTAAGGGAACTCTCTGGGCTTAAGTTCTAGAGCTTAGATTTTGATTAATAAGAATTGAGTAAAAAATCATGCAGGTATCTAATCCCTGAGGTAGAGATGTAGGTCCAAGTGGAATGAACTCTATAAATCACTTGTCATTTGCATTTTCAGTTCATTCCTTTTCATAAGCTTTTGCAGCACACACAACTGTCTGTTTTTTTAAGGGTTTGAACTTGTTTTCAAGGCCTTCAAAAATGCATACTTGCTTCATACTGTCTGCATCCTCTCCAAGGGCTTGAACTGGTTTTCAAGGCCTCGAACTTCATTGGTTGCACAAATTTTTATCTTCCTAGCAAGATTTGCAAAAAGTTGGCATACTCTATTCAACACCCTCCCCCTTCTAGAGTATCTTAGCTGCATTAACATTTGTAAACTCACATTTTCATATAAGATTTTTAATGTTTTAGAAAGTAGACACATATATTTATCTTATTAATGAGCTTTGTAATTTTATGAAGTGTGTTGATATGGTAAATATGGCTCTAAAGTCACAGCTACAATTGTGTCCAGAATTGTAGTTCCACATTTTTCAGAAAACTTGAGATTTTGAATGTCTAAGTGTTATGTTAGATTATTTTTATGGGTAAATATCATTATATGTGAATTTTTAACATATAGGACTATGTGGCATGTAGGGTTGCATTAAATTACATATGTGTAAATTGGTTGTAACGCGTACATTATACGTGTGATTGTGGACATCGGTCTCGTAGGAGAGAGTGGTTGTCGTTGAAGTGCTTGAATTATTTTCTTTCTTTTGGTTGTGCTTCATCTCAATGGTAATTACATATGTGAGACCCTTACTTATCAAAATGTGAGTATTTGTGTGATTTCTCAAATGAGTATTTTGTTGATTGAAAAAGTATGAAAAACATGATTTATACTCGAAAGTTGTTTGAATATTCATGAATCCTTTGTGAGAACTCTTGAAAATTACTTGTGAAATATGATTTGATTATGATAAAGATAAGAATTAAAAAAAAAACTTCTAATATACTTAGGACGATGTAAGGATTTGGGTTATTTATGGCTCTAGCCGGAGGCGCCAAGCGATCCTCCAATTACTTATGGCTACGGCCATTGAAGCAATGCTTCGTATTATAGGATAGAACTTTATTGTACACAAATCCGCCCCCGACGAGCCAATATATACCAAGGTATTGCGGCCAAGGGTTTTTAAAGCTGAAGAGTGCTACTTATACTTGTAAGGGTCACTACGGTATAGAGGTATCGACACGTAAGGCCTTTTAGCTAATGCTGGGAGCGGGGATTGACTTATGGGCTCCCTTAAAACTCGGGAGAAATAGGGTTTGATAGAACCGAGAAAGCATCATTTATGATTACTTCGTGATCCCACTGTCTACATCGATCCTGCTGGTGGGTGTGGACATGCCTCGGCTAAACTTAACGATTAATTGGCGTTGAACAAAAGTGTATAATTCTATCGATCCCATTGGTCGGTCTGGATATGCCCCAACCAAAATAAATGAAGTTGAAAATAATATTTAGTACTTTTGGATTAATACGTTTTACAGTGAAACAAGATTTGCTCTCGTGAAATTTTCTGGTTTAGGAATATTTTGAATACTCGTGGTTTATTAACATTTTAAAGTTTGAAGGTTCTTGCTACGTGATTACTTATAATTTTCAAAAATTTCCAAGTCTTTTACTTATTAACGTTTAGTCTATTGATTTATTTCAACTCATGCCTTGTATGCCACTCATTGCTTTACGTGTCATAGTGTGTATTTACTCAGTTTTCAAATTGTGGTGTCTGTGTTTGCTGTTTCAAAACTACCACATGTTATTGCAGGCTGGGATGGGAACGTGAATCGACACGGGGGACGTTGGCTTTAGTCAGCTCACATAGCTTACATATTGATTTAATAAACTATATTCTCAAAGATTGTTGTATGCATTAGCTAAATTGTAATATTCATAATTATATTTCTACGTTTAGTTATCGATTGTCATATTAACCTTGAACCGAGATCCCGGGTTTTCACAATCCCGCCCCTCCTAATTGGTCCAATACTTCTTTACGGCAACCAACTCGTCCTCGAGGTCCAATGCATTTTTCCTTGCAGCAGAAGCAACACGAATAAAGTTGTCTAGCGCAGCTTTCCATGCAGTTGTCGGAGGCTCAACAATACATGGCTATCCCTTCGTAACTATGTATCGATACCCCTCTTTCTAGGGACTTTATAATTATTTCTTGATTAGACGTGGCGAAATCAAACAGCTTACCTCCGTGAGGATCCCACTAAACTTCCCTCAAGATTCCTTGGACACGCGTCTCCTCACTTTCTTCAAAACTTGTTAGAAAAGACCTGTCTAACTCTCCCTCCGGGTCACTATCAGCAGACTCACCACCCACGTCGCGGGCAACATCATCTTCCTGGCTCATGTGAATGGCCTTCTCCATATCACATCACTTTTCCTCCTCAACGCGCCTTCACCGCTCCCCCTCTACAAGTTTTCCTTAGTTCAAAACTGGAGGCTCTTCGGGCAAATCTGAGTTTCAACAAAGGATAAGTACAACTCCGGAATGTCGCATCCAACAAAGTAGACAGCTACATAAAGAACACGAAGAAGGGAAGCAAAACACAAAAGTGAAACAACTTGAAGCCTGACTCGTGTCCTTAGCAGCATCTTCAGTAGCACCCTAGATACGCTCAAATGTGTTAACATCATTTTCCCTTGCGTTATGAGCATCTATTATTGAAGATGGCCTCCTTGATGTAGGTCAAGAGGCACAAGTTTTGCTCCTCTTCTACTGCAGCTCATAAGTAGTGCGTGTTTCTCTGGGAGGGGACGATGCACCAGAAGAATCCCAGACGGAGGAAGGGTCATTGACTAACGCGCAATGATATCTTCGCATCACACACTTAATAATCTCGACCATTGAATCTTCCTTGGAATCCAATGGCACCATTTGTGACACGTTAAAAAGAAGAAAGCCTAAGATAACCCCGCATCCCGAGACCCCGGTTTCCACAATCGAACCTACGTAGCAAGCATTGATAAAAGCGTTGTGACCGCTTTCACATCCCCTTGCACCTGCCTTCGGCATCCGCAAGTTGCTCGTTCAGAAGAAAAGCCATAATCTTCTTCACCAAGTGAATTAGGACCTTTGAATGAGGAGAATCCGGACCAGGCTCCCTGGAAGTCAAAGGAGAAAATTCCATGTGCCTCAAATGTTGTGTCTTTTAGGAGGCAACCCAATCTGTAGTAACATTTCCCCTTCGCGTTCCAATAGGCTGAAAAATAGGAAACACTTCGTCCAAAAATTTGTCGAAGCAGCATTACGAGACAACCTCCCATAATATTCTGATGCACACCCTCGGACCAGGGCCAGGGAGCTGTTTGGTCACAACCAAATGGTCAGAGAACGCAAAAGGATCGTAGCGCAACGCCACAACAAGATAGGAGTGCACTTGATCGCCAAGTTCAAAAAGCGCAGGGAGATGTCCCAGCATACACCAAAACAGGAACCCGACTGTAACCAAACCATATTGCGGAATATAAATGCAACAACCCGTGGTCCCCAAGCATTCCGTTCTGGACCGGAAAGCCCAGGAGGGCGATGCCAAAAGTGTTGGTGGAAGTCATAAGCACAACATCCATATATTACAAAACTATTAATCATTACACCCGTCTTTATACATTACATCATATTAGACATTACATGTCCTTCTTAGGTTTCTCATATATCACTACTATAACATATCGCTAACACTGGCTTACTTTACTATTTATGAAGATATCCTTCTTAGAGCGTCCCGTACCCGACTACATCGTAGTACTCTGCCTCTAAACCTGCAGTGGGAAGGAAAACAAGAACCACATTTTCGAAAGTCAACATAAAATACTGAGTAAGCAAATACCCAAGCTCGTAAATAGATGATGATGCAAAATATCTTTTCGCAAAAGTTAAAAAGAAGAAAACCAGAGTAAACTTGAATAATAGAGTAGAAATTTGAATTAAAACTCTTGTCTTCTCAACTTTCTTTCTTGAGTCTCAAACGGGGAGTGTTAATCCCAATCTATTTCTTCTTTCCTTTCGCAAATATCATTTCCTCATAGAAACATACTTTTAACTTTGTTGATACGAGGAAGGAACTATCCATCTCGCATACTCCAAGACCTTAAGTGCCAGCACCCCCTAAGACTTCTTGCGGCCAGAGAGGTGAGTACACGGAGCAAACCCGGCAGGTTGCGACCGGGTAAAATAAACGGGTCGTTGACCGAAGTCAACCACGACCAATCTAAATCACGGGCCGAGTGACCGAAGTTAACACGACAATAATAAGCTTCTCCCGCACAACTGTTTCCACTTTATGTTATTTTAGGATTATTATTGATTGTGTGACAGAGTCAACGCAAGCAACAACTTCAATTGCAAGGAAAACTCGGATAAAACATGTGGCTCACAAACACATTTTAAGACAAGTATTAAAATCAATATGTGACACGAAAACAACTAAGCACGCTAGGCTAGGCATATTTACTTACCTCGGTCCTTAGCAATTAGTACACCAAGTCCCCTAGAAGACCGCGTAGTCCTCGTCTACAAGCTCGTCGCCCACACGTTACATTCCTTTATTCGATCACCAGCTTATAGACACAAGTATGAAATTGTAAATTTATTATAAGCCTAAGAAGTTTCATTTGAAATCTCTTAAGTTTTCTTCTCTCTCTCTCTCTCTCTCTCTCTCTCTCTCTCTCTCTCTCTCTCTCTCTCTCTCCATATATATATATATATATATATATATATATATATATATTCATATTCTAAATCTTAATATTATATAGAAACTCATAATTTAAGTCCGTAAATTTTTAATACTTTTTAAATGCTAATTTTTACCAACATATCTATTTTTAGTAACCAATAAATTATTTAATGCATAATTTCAATTAAATTAGCTATTTATTTGCCAAATTTATAAAATTAGATATGGAAAATATTTATGATGAAATACAAATTGAGAACACTCGTTCTTCTTAATAAATAACTGTTCGCTATCAATTAAGAAAGCCGTTAAAAATACTTCTTATTTACCAACTTATTTAAAGTATTCAAAAATCAATAATTACAAATTATGTCTTTAGCTTGTTTATTTTTAAGAAAAATATTCTATTTTGCTAGTTCCTATTTTATCTATATTATTTAATTATTTAGCGCTTTCTTATTCTCTTATTATTACTACTATTACCATCATCATTATTATTATTTATATATTTATAATTACTATTATCATTGTTATTATTATTCTTATTATCATCATTATTATTCTTATTATCATTATTATTATTATCACTACTACTACTACTATTATTATTATTATTTAATTAGAGTAATAGCTAGAAAGTGTATAAAGTAGTTTAAACTTTAAAATTCTATTTTTATTTTATTTTTTGTATGTTCAAATTGCTAAATAACAAAGAAACCCCCATAGTTTACTGAAATAATAGAAATACCCCCCCCCCCAATTCTCACTAAACTAAATTCTGAAAATGACAATTACCACCCCCCAAGCATGAATTTTCAATTTATCTAAACGTGAATTTAAGAATCAAGACATGATTTTGGCAATGTAATTCAACTCAGGGTGAAGAATAGAGCGTACCGGTACCAAAAATCGCAAGAAACCGTCAAGAAACGGTCCGGGTCAAGCGTCCGAACGGCGGCGTCGATGGTGGAGCTCGTCGGAGCTGTTTCCGGTTGTTTTTGGGTGCGTCTGAGCCTTCTAGTGTCTTAGTCGGCCCCTTAGGAGTAGATTGGGGTAGGTTTTAGGTGGTGGGTGGCTGTCTTTTGGTTGGGTGAAGTTGGGCGGAGCTTTTCGCCAGTTTTAATGGCCGACGGTGGTGGTGGGTTTACTGCGACGGCTTGGGTCTTCTTCGTTAGAGTTCGAAACAGGTAAAGAGAGGTCTAGAGGTGTTAAAACAGAGGAGTAAGGCGGAGAGCTCCTGGGTTGGGCTCTGTTTTGGCCGACGCGAAACAGGGGTGGTGGCGGCGGCGGTCTTCTTGGTTGCTGCCGCTGCTGTTCCTGTGGCTGGGCAGCGCAGAGAGAGAGAGAGAGAATAGAGGCTAGAGAGTGAGAGAGGGATGAAGGTGGTGGTGATGGTGGTGGCGTTGGTGTGTCCGCGTGAAGAAGAAGAAGGAAAAGAAGATGAAGATGAAGATGATGATGGTGATGGAGATGAGGAGATGAATCTGACCATGATTGAGGGTGGTGAGCTGGCTTTATAGGAGACAAGAAGGTTGGAGAAGATGAGGATGATTGTGGCGGTGGCGGTGATAAAAATCACCGAGGTAGAAAATTGGAGGACGAAGATGAACTCTTGAGAGAAATGTTAGGGTGTTAGTAATGCACCAAGTCTTGGGGTGATTGGGTGTGTCTCACACACCAAATTTCGCGGTGGGTATACACGCAACAACGTATAAATAAATATACTCGTGTTAAATTAAAAACTATAATCTAATGTTTTTCTAAAATCTTACCCATCTTATAATAATGGAAATGTGGGAAGAATCGCTGTGCTGACAAGGACTGAAGCAGAAGCTGCTCATGGAGTAGTTACGGGTACATTCCTTACCTGTGAATAATCGGATTTCATACTATTTGAATATGGTACATCTTATTCTTCCATACCCTCTACCCCGGTAAAACAACCTATTCCATCAGATACTGTGGGTTAGTGTTTCCCGAGAATTGATTTGAGTTTTGGGGACGCCACTCTCTAAGGGGGAGAGGATGCACCCCTTCGTTTAGTGCCATTACGTTTTAGTACCCTTACAACGTGGTTAACCCTAACCTTTATTAACCAAATGAGACTATAATCACATAGGTAAGATAGACGTGACTAAGACTTTAATAAGTACTAGACGTGTTGCACTGCATGCATTAGATAGTAATTATTTGCAACCACTTGATGTGTGAAATTTCTTGCATGCTATGTGATCGTAAGTGTGATCATTAATTGTTGGACATATAGTTTTAGCAACATGAGTATTTGGATGATTTTAGCTTCGAGGAAAACGTTTTAGCGTCAGGAATATTTGGCTGATTTGAGCTTCGAGGACGAAGCTCTGTTTAAGTGGGAGAGAATGCGATACCCCGTATAATTTACAAGGGCAAAATAGTAATTTAAAAAGATAAATAAATATTTTAATTGTAAAAAAATAAAGTTCATCAAATTATAGTATTTTATAGACAAGAAATTCCCATAAGATTTTAAAAAAATATTAAGTTAGTAGGCGGAAGTTTTATTTATTCTTATAATTCTTGCTGTTTACGCTAAACGACCACCGAGAAACTTGGTAGGTGAGACACCCAATCTCTCCAATACTTGGTGCATCACCAACACCGTAACATTTTTCCTACAATTCATCTTCTACCTCAACTTTGCTTCTTCTGAGGATTTTTACAAATGAACAAGAAGATGAAGAGGAGGATGAGAGCGTGATGATGAGGAGTTGATGATTGATGTTGGTGATGATTATATAGGAGACAACAAAAGGAGGCGGTGATAGTGATTGTTGGTGGCGGTGAAACTATCTCCGGAGGAGAATTTGATATGTAAAAGACAACTCAAGAAGTTACATTGTGTGGTTGGCACACCAAAAAGTTAGGTGATTGGGTGTGGTTCAACTACAGAGTTTCGTGGTGGTCGTGCCCGCGCGAACAACTAAAATAAAGAATTCGCCCGAATTAAATTACAACCGTTACTCTAGCATTTTCTAAAATTTTACCCGAATAATTTTTTCAACTTATAATTATTATTATTATTATTATTATTATTATTATTATTATTATTATTATTATTATTATTATTATTATTATTATTATTATTATTATTATTATTTGATGCCACTTAATAGCGTAACAATGTATATATGTATATAAATAAACATTATATATTATTTTACTAGTATAGCGTCTAACTCATAACATGGTGTATGTTTACCACAAAATTGTTACTAAAATAATTCTTTACTAATCTGTTTAGACATCAAAACATTATAGTATCTAATAATATTTTATGAAATTTTATTTGTATTAGCTCCTAAATTTACTATTTTACCCCTAGAATTTAGACGGGGTATTACATCCCCCCCTCTTAAACAGAGCTTCATCCTCGAAGCTACAATCAACCAGATGTTCCTGATGCTAAAACTTTTCCCCTAAAGCTAAAATCAGCCAACTGATTTTGTTGTTAAAATCAGCCAACGAGCAACTAAGATCACATAGCAAGAAAATGATTGGCATGACAAGTAGTCACCATTTGATGCACAGCATGTCATACAATAATTCATCCAAGTAAAGTCAGGGTCATGTTTGGTCCCTTAGGTGGTCATAGTCTCATTAGGTTGCATCCTCTCCCCCTCAAGGAGTGACGTCCCTGGAACTTAATTCGTCTTCGAGAAAACACTAGCCTCTCGTATTTGGTCAAATAAGTCGTCAATTCGGGATAGGGGTGTTTATTCAAATAACACGGTAGTTGGTTATTCATAGGTAAAGAAAGTACTCGTGACACTTCCATGAGCGGCTTTTGCCTCAGTCCTTGTTAACACAACGATCCTTCCCATATTTCCATTATGACCTCCTATTCCTCCTGCTGCACCAGCTCCGTTGTTGACATTTAACCCATATCCAGCATTGTTGTTCCATTCCTGGTTTGGGCTCCGTTCTGTCCTGCATTTCCCGGGTTGTAATTTTGCTGCCTGCCATATCCATTACCTCTATTGTTCTGGTAGTTGCTATTCCCGTTCTGCTGATTCTCGAACTGTTGGTTACGAACAAAGTTGTTGACATTCTGCTGACGGTTCCCCTGGTTGCTGTTTTGTTGTGGCCTTCCAACATTGTCTCCCTGGTTCACTTGCTGGTTCCTGGCTGGTTTTGAACGGAATTCGTAAGCTCGGTGTCCCCTCTTACCACAATTGTGGCATATGACCGGGATTCCCATGCAGTCAACTCCAGGGTGGTTCCGCTGACACTTGTTACATATGTAGCGGCGAAGTTGCTGACCTCTAGAATTCTGTTAATTGCCTCAGTATTGCCCCTGATTACCTTCCCTATTGTTGGGTTTAAACTTTTTATTTCCTGTGGAAAGGTTGATGTTGCTCCCTTCTGCTTCTTCCATCTTGCGTTTCTTGCGTTTTTCATCTTGGGAGACACGGAATCGCCAGATGTCAGCAGCTCTGTCGTACGCCTCGTGGAGAGTTAAATAAGTTCTGCTCAGCAAAGACTCTTATAGACTTTCTTGCAATCCACCAATGAATCTAGAAACCTTGGAGTCTTCATCAAGTACCATATTACCTACAAACCGCGTTAACTCCGTAAATATTCGGAAATACTCGGTCACAGAGTCATTTCCTTGCTGTAGGTTCAGGAATTCTGTTTCCTTGCTCCTCTTCACATGGTGTGGGTAGAATCGAGATCGGAGAGCAGCTTGGAGGGATTCCCAGTTGAAGTTCGGATTGGCTAGCAGAGTTTCATGTGTATTTCTCCACCAAAGGTTTGCTTCGCTCTTTAAGTAAAAGACCGCACAAGTGACCTTCCTCTCATCAGGGCATCCTATCGTCTAAAGAATTTTGTCCATCTCCATAATCCAATCTTCCAATTCAACACGATCCCTTTTCCTTTGAATTCCATTGGTTTCATTTCTGCCACTTCTTTGGCCCAATTAGTCCCTACCTGACCTCCGTTATACATCATCTTAGTCATTTGGTCGAAGAACTGCTCCATGGTGACGTTCGCAGCCATCTCTTCTTGTCAGACTTTCCTAAAGTGATATCGTAACAGTCTATCAGTCACATCCTATGGTATCCTTGGTTATGGTCGCAAAATCTTAACAACTATCTCGTAATTTCACAACTAGTAACATACCCAACACAATTATCACATAAAACATGCATCTGACGGTTAGTTCACAGTAAAACACATTTGACTCACGTCTCCAATCAAGATATTATAACTCATCCATACAGAGAAGGTAGTACATCAAGTACAATCCCAAAATTTCCATCATCTCTCCACCATGAAAGTATCAAATATTCATCGCCAAGTAAAATGCATTTCAAATTAGACCAGATACGCAAGTAACGTAACGCACAACATGTCTCTAGACAGGATGAGGGTGGGCGGGAAAAATCAAGACCAACACCTAGACTACCCATAACCCGGACGGCTTTTCCGATTTTAATTATCTTTCCCTACATGCATTTTAAGTTACCCTACAAGTATAATTCCCTTTTTCCGGATCAAATGCTCTGATACCACCTACAGCAACCCGTGGTCCCCAAGCCTTCCGTTCCGGACCGGAAAGCCCAGGAGGGCGATGCCAAAAGTGTTGGTGGAATTCATAAGCACAACATCCATATATTACAATACTATTAAACATTACACCCGTCTTTATACATTACATCATATTAGACATTACGTGTCCTTAGGTTTCTCATATATCACTACTATAACATTTCTCTTACACTAGCTTACTTTACTATTTATGATGATATCCTTCTTAGAGCGTCCTGTACCCGACTACATCGTAGTACTCTGCCTCTAAACCTGCGGTCGGAAGGAAAATAAGAACTGCAGTTTCTAAAGTCAGCATAAAATACTGAGTAAGCGAACACCCAAGCTCGTAAACAGATGATGATGCATAATATCTTTTCACAAAAGTTAAAAAGATGAAAACCAGATAAACTTGAATAATAAAGTAGAAATTTGAATAAAACTCTTGTCTTCTCAACTTTCTTTCTTGAGTCTCAAACGGGGAGTGTTAATCCAAATCTATTTCTTCTTTCCTTTCGCAAATATCCTTTCCTCATAGAAACATACTTTTAACTTTGTTGATATGGGAAAGGAACTATCCATCTCGCATACACCAAGACCTTAATTGCCGGCACCCCCCTAAGACTTCTTGCGGCCAGAGAGGTGAGTACATGGAGCAAACCCGGCAGGTTGCGACCGGGTAAAACAAACAGGTCTTTTGACCGAAGTCAACCACGACCAATCTAAATCACGGGCCGAGTGACCGAAGTTAACACGACAATAATAAGCTTCTCCCGCACAACTCTTTCCACTTTATGTTATTTACGGATTATTATTGATTGTGTGACAGAGTCAACGCAAGCACCAACTTCAATTGCAAGGAAAACTCAACATGTGGATCACAAACACATTTTGAGACAAGTATTAAAATCAATTTGTGACACGAAAAGAGCTAAGCACGCTAGGCTAGGCATATTTACTTACTTCGGTCCTTAGCAATTAGCACACCAAGTCCCCTAGAAGACCGCGTAGTCCTCGTCTACAAGCTCGTCGCCTACACGTTACATTCCTTTATTCGATCACAAGCTTATCGACACAAGTATGAAATTGTAAATTTATCATAAGCCTAACAAGTTTCATTTGAGATCTCTTAAGTTTTCTTATATATATATATATATATATATATATATATATATATATGTGTGTGTGTGTGTGTATATTCATATTCTAAATCTTAATATTATATAGAAAATCATAATTTAAGTCCGTAAACTTTTAATACTTTTTAAATACTAGTTTTTACCAACATATCTATTTTTAGTAACCAATAAATTATGTGATGCATAATATTAATTAAATTAACTATTTATTTGCCAAATTTATAAAATTAGATATGGAAAATATTTATGATAAAATACAAAATTAGAAAACTCGTTCTTCTTAATAAATAATTGTTCGTTATCAATTAAGGAAGCCGTTAAAAATACTTCTTATTTACCAACTTATTTAAAGTATTCAAAAATAAATAATTGCAAATTATGTCTTTAGCTTGTTTATTTTTAAGAAAAATATTCTATTTTGCTAGTTCCTATTTTATCTATATTATTTAATTATTAACCCTTTCATATGTTCTTATTATTACTACTATAACTATTACCATCATTATTATTATTACTATAGTTATAATTACTATTATCATTGTTATTATTATTCTTATTGTCATCATTATTATTATTATTATCATTATTATTATTATCACTACTACTACTATTATTATTATTATTTAATTAGAGTAATAGCTAGAAAGTGTAGAAAGTAGTTTAAACTCTAAAATCCTATTTTTTTTTATATGTTCAAATTGCTAAATAACAAAGAAACCCCCATAGTTTACTGAAATAATAGAAATACCCCCTCCCCCAATTTTCACTAAACTAGTTTCTGAAAATGACAATTACCACCCCCCAAGCATGAGTTTTCAATTTATCTAAACGTGAATTTAAGCATCAAGACATGATTTTGGCTATGTAATTCAACTCAGGATGAAGAATAGAGCGTACCGGTACCAAAAATCACAAGAAACCGTCAAGAAACGGTCCGGGTCAAGCGTCAGAACGGCGGCGTCGGAGGTGGAGCTCGCCAGAGCTGTTTCCGGTCGTTTTTAGGTGCGGCTGAGCCTTCTAGTGTCTTAGTCGGCCCCTTAGGAGTAGATTGGGGTAGGTTTTAGGTGGTGGGTGGCTGTCTTTTGGTTGGGTGAAGTTGGCCAGAGCTTTTTGCCAGTTTTAATGGCCGACGGTGGTGGTGGGTTTACTGCGACAGCTTGGGTCTTCTTCGTTAGAGTTCGAAACAGGTAAAGAGAGGTCCAGAGGTGTTAAAACATAGGAGGTAGGGCAGATAGCTCATGGGTTGGGCTCTGTTTTGGCCGACGGGAAATAGGGGTGGTGGCGGCGGTGGTCTTCTTGGTTGATGCCGCTGCTGTTCCTATGGCTGGGCCAGCGCAGAGAGAGAGAGAGAGAGAGAGAGAGAGAGAGAACAGAGGCTAGAGAGTGAGAGAGGGATGAAGGCGGTGGTGATGGTGGTGGCGTTGGTGTGGCCGCGGGAAGAAGAAGGAGAAGAAGATGAAGATGATGATGGTGATGGAGATGAGGAGATGAATCTGACCATGATTGAGGGTGGTGAGCAGGCGTTATAGGAGACAAGAAGGTTGGAGAAGATGATTGTGGCGGTGGCGGTGATAAAAATCACCGAGGTAGAAAATTGGAGGACAGATGAACTCTTGAGAGAAATGTTAGGGTGTTAGTAATGCACCAAGTCTTGGGGTGATTGAGTGTGTCTCACACATCAAATTTCGCGGTAATTGTACACGCAACACCGTATAAATAAATATACCGTTGTTAAATTAAAAACTCTAGGGTAAAAGACAATTTGCACCCTCGTTAAATGGGTTATATACAAAAACCCCCTCGCTGTTCGGGGATATACGAAAACCATCCTTGTAAGTTAACGGTGACTAACGGCTACTAACAGAAGTGTGAAAAGACAAAAATACCCTTCGGATAAAAGCAAATGACACCACATAAATGCCAATTATTCTCTTACTCCTCTCATTTCTAACCCCAAATATCTCTATCTCTCTCTTCCCCTTCACATTCACAGCCGCCTCTCAATCAACCTTCATCTCTTCTTCGTCTCTCCTCTCCGCCTAATCTCTCACCAGAAATCTCGGCTTCTGCTCCACCCTCGCCTTCCTCTCCGTCCACGCTTCAACCTCGTCGAACCCGCCACCATCTCCGCAGATCTTGACCTCTCTACCGTCGTCCCCATCGGCGTCCTTTACGCCCTCTCCCTCTGGCTCTCCAATTCGGTATCCTCTTCAAGAAGGAAGCCTTCAAGTCCGACACCATGGCCAACATGGTCTCCATCTCCGTCGGCGTCGCCATCGCCGCCTACAGGAGGTGAAATTCGACTCCTCCAGCTCGGCGCAGTGGCATTTGAGGTCGAATCGGGATTTGCTTATTCTTTATTTTGGAGATTTTGAGGTCGATTTATGTGATTGTGGTCGAATTGGGATTTGATTGTCATTGATTTTGGAGATTTTGCTGCAGATCGATCTCGTGGTGATGTGGTGGTGGTGGTGGTGGTGGTGGTTGTTGCCAACGACCACCTGCTGATTGTGTTTTATCAACAGAGGGGTTCGAATTTTTTTCTCCGTCCAGGTTGGGTATGTGGCCGATTGATGGAGAAGAAGGTAGGTTAGTTTTGGCCGTGGTTTGGATGGGTTTGTGGCCGATTGATTGTGGCTGCAACTGTGGGAGGTTCCATGGGTTAATGGTGGGTGTATAGGGTCTGTTGTGAGTTTGTGTGGGTGATTGCTTGGCTGTTATGGTGTTTGGTGGTGGTGGATGAAATTGGCAGTGTATATGGTGGTTTACATGGTGACTGTATGTGGCTGGTTGTTTGGTTTGATGAAGATGGGTGAAGTTGATTTCAGTTGGTAGTTTTGGCTAGTTATGCAGGTTGTTTACAGGTGGTTACATGGAGGTAACAAGGGTGATGGAGAAGAGGTAGGTAAGTTTTGTGTGGTAGTTATGGTGTTAGGTGAGTTTTTGTTAATTTGTTTCTAATTATGTGAATCTGGGTCTGATTTTCTCTAATTTTTTCGGGGTTTTGTAGATGATTCTGGGTTTGTGCATTGTTTGCTTGGTGGTGGGGAAGGTGGTGGCGGCGGGGTTGTGATGGTGGGGATGTGGTGGTGGTGGAGGTAGAGGTGGTGGCCAAGAACACCAAGAACATGAACAAAATACACTAAAAAACGCAATAGGGGCAACATGGTCATAAAAAGATCATATTGCACCACTTATCAACTGACATTAACAGAAGGGTGGTATTTGTCCAACGGCCGTCCACTGACAGGGGGGTTTTTGTCTCGACAGGGGTGGTTTTTGTAGGGTTTTTGATTCATGCATGCGCAACGGAAACAAAAACAATCATAAAACCATGCAAAACCCTCCAAGGATCACAAGTCAAGAGACATAACGATGGTAAGGGAAGAAATCAATAACACACCTTAGGGTTCTCCTTTGATGACTTAATACGCGAATTGTGTCACGTTCTCTATGGTTGATCCACGCCTAGAGTTGATCCTAGAATCTCCCAAGTCCTTGGTGCTAGCCCGGAAGAGGAAGAGGAAGAATAATCACGCAAAACGAGACCCAAAGGAGGGTCTCGGCCTCCTTTGTGGCCGACGGGATGGGGCGGCGGCAAGAGGGGCGGGCCGCTCCTCTTGTTGCTTGCTCTCTCTCCTTTTGTTCTCTCCCACTCTTGTTATGTTCAATAATGAGCATAAGTTGTGGGAAGGAAGGAAGGTAGGTCCTTTATATAGTCCAACAACTCCTTGCCAACTACCTAAAGGACTTATTCTAGTCCTACTAGAATTCAATTTAGTCCCTTCCTTGCAAATTAGTCCCTACTAAGTTTGCAAGGTTTTGCAAAGTGATCATTCTAATTAATTAGTCCAATTAATTAATTCCCAAATCTAGTTCAACTCTATATAGCGTGTGACCCCATAGGTTCTATCTAGTTGGTAGCAACTATTTGCTAATATGGAGCGGTCTCTAGCAAAACATCCATTCTAGCCAACTAATAGAATAGTCATCTTGACAACCTTTGTACAAGTAATTGTCTCATCCCTTTGTCTCTATATCCAGATTGGACACGAGACATACAAGTCACACTCGTATATCCAATCCATAGTTTCTCGATCCATGGGAATAGCCTTATTCGTACAAATAACATCAGTATCCCATATTCATTTATTTGAGTCTGGCCAGACATTCTATAAGCACTACCCCTCGACTGGCCTATGATATTTGCTCCCGTTATGTGGGAGGGACAAATTCTATCTACGTCCACTACGATCTCTAAGCTTGCTTCTTATTGTATCTAGTACACGCCTTTATAACTACCCAGTTACGGTGTAGCGTTTTAACGCTACCAAAATCACAATAATCCACAACTAGAATATCTAGTGACTTCAAGTCTAAGGATGACAATACCATTGCACCGCGAGAAGCTCTTGTGACTCAACATAACATGTATGTAGCCTTCTCGGAGATGGGTCAATCCAGTGCAACATTCCATAATGCACACATATGTGTTGGATCATGATATCTCCATATCAATCCAACCCCATACTAGTCTATAGATGATTGTCCCATTAATCATTATACTGGACTAGGGATATTTAAGATAAACAACACAATTGTAAATCTAAGGACTTCATTATATTAAATATCCAATAAATAATAAATGAATTTCTAGCCACAAATAATTCATACTAAACTAGATTGCCTCTAGGGCATCTATTCCAACAGTCTCCCACTTGCACTAGAGCCAATCTGGCGCATCTCGTATGCCCATACTCCTAGTGTGCCCTTCATGCTTCCACTGCGTGAGCGGCTTTGTAAGCGGATCTGACAGATTCTCATCTGTAGGAATCTTGCATATCCGAACGTCTCCTCTATCGGTAATATCTCGAATCAGATGAAACTTCCTGAGTACGTGCTTGGACTTCTGGTGCGATCTTGGTTCCTTCGATTGCGCGATCGCCCCAGTGTTGTCGCAAAACAACTCGACTGGATCCGCAATGCTAGGGACCACACCAAGTTCAGAAACAAACTTTCTGATCCAAACAGCTTCCTTTGCTGCGCCATTTGCAGCAATGTACTCAGCCTCTGTTGTAGAATCAGCCACCGTCTCTTGCTTGGAACTTTTCCATCTCACCGCTGCTCCATTCAGGCAAAACACATATCCCGACTGTGATCTAAAGTCATCTCTGTCAGTTTGGAAGCTTTCATCAGTGTAACCCCTTACACGCAACTCTTCCTCACCGCCAAATATCAAGAAAGCATCCTTAGTTCTTCTCAAGTACTTTAGGATGTTCTTGACTGCAATCCAGTGACTCTCACCCGGATTGGATTGGTGTCTGCTTGTCATACTCAAGGCATATGACACATCTGGTCTAGTACATAACATGGCGTACATGATAGATCCTATGGCCGAGGCATAGGGAATTCTACTCATGCATTCCTTCTCAATCTCATTGGAAGGCAACCACTCTTCGAAAGAGTGATTCCATGTGACATGGGCAAGAATCCCTTCTTGGAATCTTGCATGTTGAACCGTTTCAACACCTTGTCAATATATGTACTTTGACTTAGGCCTAGCAACCTCTTAGATCTATCTCTATAGATCTTTATACCGAGTATATAGGCTGCTTCCCCTAAGTCCTTCATTGAGAAACACTTCCCTAGCCAATCTTTAACAGATTGTAGCATGGGAACGTCATTTCCAATGAGTAGTATGTCATCCACATACAAGACCAGAAAAGCTACAGAGCTCCCACTAACCTTCTCGTAGACACAAGGCTCATCTTCGTTTCTGATGAAGCCAAACTCTTTGACCACTTCATCAAAACGTCGATTCCAACTCCTAGAAGCTTGCTTCAATCCATAAATGGATCGTTGCAACTTACAGACTTTGTTGGCTTGCTTTGGATTCTCAAAACCCTGCGACTGTATCATATATACATCCTCGAGGAGATTCCCATAAAGGAATGTTGTTTTGACATCCATCTGCCAAATCTCATAGTCGTGGTATGCTGCAATTGCAAGTAGGATTCGGATGGATTTGGTCATAGCGACTGGTGAAAAGGTTTCATCATAGTCAATACCATGAATCTGTCTGAATCCTTTAGCCACCAATCGGCCCTTATAGGTAATCACATTACCATCCATGTCAATCTTCTTCTTGAAGACCCACTTGCACCCTATGGGCCGCGCCCCATCGGGTGGTTCCACCAAAGTCCATACTTTGTTGGTATACATGGATTCCATCTCGGATCTCATGGCTTCTAGCCACTTCTGAGAGTCTGGGCCATTCATGGACTCCTCATAGGTAGTAGGCTCATCATCTATGAGCATCGTGTCACCGGAATCAGTCACGAGAAGTCCATACCTCTCGGGTTCCTGGCGCACTCTACTCGATCTACGAAGCTCTTGTGTTACCTGAACAGGTTGCTCCACAACTGCTTGTGGTTCATGTTCATGTTCCATAATCGGTTCAGTGATTTGTGGTTCTTGAACCTCTTCAAGTTCTACATTCCTCCCACTTGCTTCTTTAGAGACAAACTCTCTTTCTAGAAACACGCTGGTCCGAGCAACAAACACTTTGTTCTCGGTTGGATTGTAGAAGTAGTATCCCTTAGTTTCCTTAGGGTACCCCACAAATTTACACTTAGCCGATTTCGGCCCTAGCTTGTCTGATTGTAAACGTTTGACATAGACATCGCAACCCCAAATCCTCATGAACAACAATGTGGGACGCCTCCCACTCCACATCTTATATGGTGTCTTCATGACTGATTTAGATGGAACACGGTTAATGGTGAAAGCTGCACTTAATAGAGCGTAGCCCCAAAATGATAATGGAAGATTGGTTTGACACATCATAGATCGAACCATATCCAATAGGGTTCGATTCCTCCTTCCGGACACGCCATTCCATTGTGGCGTTCCGGGTGGAGTGAGTTGGGACACGATCCCACACTCTCTAAGATAGTCGTCAAACTCTTGGCTCAAGTATTCTCCTCCACGATCCGATCGTAGAGCCTTGATACTTTTGCCAAGTTGCTTCTCTACTTCATTCTTGAATTCTTTGAACACTTCAAAGGATTCGGATTTTTCCCTCATAAGGTACACCAATCCATATCTACTGTAATCATCAGTAAATGTAATGAAGTAGACATAACCACCCCTGGCAGGCGTGGCAAATGGCCCACATACATCGGTATGTATGAGCACCAATTGCTCACTAGTCCTCTCACCTTTCTATTGAAAGGGGACTTTGTCATTTTTCCCAATAAACAAGCCTCACATGTCTCATATGATTCAAAATCAAATGAGTCTAGTAATCCAACCTTATGGAGTCTAGATACACGTTTCTCATTTATGTGGCCTAAACAACAGTGCCATAATTAACCTAGATTTAAATCATTTATTTTAATCCGCTTCGTATTAGTATTGTAGACATGATTGCTTAGATCAAGGACATAAAGTCCATTAAATAATTGCGCACTAAAATAGTGAATATTATTAAAATAAAAGGAATAACAATTGTTCTTTATTGAAATTATAAAACCATCCTTGTCCAAACAAGAAATAGAAATAATGTTTCTGCTCATAGCAGGCACAAAATAGCAATTATTTAATTCTAAAACTAATCATGAAGGCAGAGATAGCTCGCACACGCCTATGGGCAACGCAGCAACCTTTGCTCCATTCCCAACGCGCAGATCTACCTCTCCTTTAGCCAATCTTCTACTTCTCTTTAGATCATGCATATTTCGACAAATATGAGATCCACATCCAGTATCTAATACCCATGATGTAGAGAAAGTTAAATTGACATCTACAACAAAAATACCTGGTGGTGGTGGAATCACTATTTCAAGCCTCTTGTCCTCCAGATATTTTGGGCAGTTCCTCCTCCAGTGTCCAGGCTGACTGCAGTAGTGACATTCACCTTTAGTCACACCTTTGGCAATGCCACCAACAGGCTTAAGGGCAGGTTCCTTGGACTTGGCAACTGAATTGCCTTTGCCCTTGGAGGAAGAGGCAAACCTTTTGACCTTTCCTTTCTGTACCATCATAATGGCCTTGCCCTTACCTTTGTTGATGCTCTGTTCAGCCTTCCTCAACATATTGAGTAAATCTGGCAGTGGTTTCACGATCTCGTTCATGTTATAGTTCATGATGAACTGTCCATAACTCTCGGGCAACGATTGCAACACGAGATCGGTTGCCAACTCTTGGCCGACCGAGAACCCTAGTCGGGCGATATTCTCCAAGTACCCTATCATACGGAGTACATGGGGTCCCACCGGGTTCCCTTCTGCCAGATGACACTTGAACAGTGCCTTAGAGACCTCATATCTCTCTACCCTTGCCTGCTCTTGGAAGAGCTGCTTCAGATGCTCGATCATATCGACAGCATTCATGTTTTCGTGTTGCTTCTGAAGCTCAGAAGTCATGGTGCATAGCATCAGGCAGGCCGCATCATTAGCGTCATCAACACGCTTTTGATACGCCTTTAGGGCAGCAGGTGTTTGGTTCTCTGGACCTTCTGGAACATGCTCCTCTATTGCGTACAGTTTCTTCTCTTGCTTGAGAACAATTCTCAAGTTTCTGTACCAATCAAGAAAGTTGGTTCCAGAGTGCTTGTCCTTCTCAAGGACTGATCGTAGGGAATGTTGTGAACTCGATGAGTTGTTTGCCATTTGGAATTCTACAAAAGGGAAAATACGCAAGTTTTAGTATTTGTGAATTTTTGACTATATTCAATAATGGCTAGTTTATCAAATATAACTCCCACTATTTTTCTACGGATTAATAACCCTCAAGATATTAATGCGGAAAATATCCTTATATTTTCTAGTGGGCCAAGATCCATCTTTCATCTCCTTATGAGCTTGCTTTGGCAAGTCACCCATAATTTGACTACTTTAGGTAGGAACAATTCCAATTGCATCTCATATGCAACTCTTGGTTCAATTGGGAAAATAACTCCTTATTTATCCATCCATATGGATAATCCCAATTGATTGCCTCTAGGTTTCTTAATCAAATTAATAGCCTAGTTGTGTTCAACCTCTTATCTAAACAATTGCACATTGTTACGTGCCATCGCATTCCATCATTATGAACCAAGTCGCCATGCTTTGGCACGCACGATCTTGATAAATAATGATGATAATGAGTGTTTAAATAACGAGAAGGCAAGAACACAATATTTGAATTTTGAGGGATTTTAAATTCAATTTTAATTGTTTTGTTGATCAATATCAACTAATCTATCTATTTTAGTTTGGGCACAACTCCAATAATAGATCCGGGTTGTCTAATTATCTTATTATCCTAATTGCATGCATCATCCATACACCAACCACACAATAATAAGACAATATAATAACCAACCACAAGACATAAATTAAACGTGACTTGGATATGGCCTTTTCTAGACTAAGATAATTCCAAGCCAATGGAATTATCTATGAACCCTAAAACAAACACATCTCCATGTGTCTTGATCTTTTGGTCCATCCTTCATAGTCATGTGGAATGCTCCATGCTCCATGCTCCATCTTTTGTGGCCTATTTGGCTTTGGGCTTCTTTTCTTCAATCTTGGCTAACAATCTACTTTATCTAGCACTAGCTAACTTCTATACTAAATAAAATAAATCTCACAAGTTGAGAAAAAAAAATTGGCACGCAGGCCATAAAAACCCTAATTAATTATTACAATTAATTGATCAACTCGCAGGCCGTAAAACCAAACCACAAAATTAAACATCCACATCAAACCACATCCTAAGGCCATATCCAATCACCATGCGATTTGCACATAAACAGTTAAAATCCAATTTTAACGCGCTTGGTCATTTTTAATTGATTTTAGGATTTCTAGGGTTAAAACGGTCCATGGGCCCAACAATCAAATTGCCCGGGCCCAATAAGGTGAACCACAAGGCCCTAGGGCCGGCCCGGCCCAAAACCCACAAGCCTAGGCCGCGGGTTAGGGCCGCCCGGCCCCTAGGGCGGCCAAACTTGGGCGGCAAGCAAGCGGGGGCGGTCCCCTAGGGGGCCGAACCTCCTTGAGGGAGTTGTTTCCAAAACAACTCCCTTGCTTGGTCCCAAGTTTGGTTGTTTCCTTGTTTTGGAAGAACTCCTTCTTCCCCAAGGATGCCCAAACCCTAGATCTAAGATCCTAAAATTTTTCAAACTCACCAATTCATGCATCCAATGCAAAAATTAGATCTTGTTATGATTAATTATTGACAAATTGCATCCCATGCTTGATTTGTCTTGTTTTACGCGATAAACAATCAAATTAAGGTGTAAAACAACTAAAACGTAACACATAAACCATGTTTATGCTCTACCTGTGGCTCTGATACCACTGTAGGGTTTTTGATTCATGGATGCGCAACGAAAACACAAACAATCATAAAACCATGCAAAACCCTCCAAGGATCACAAGTCAAGAGACATAACGATGGTAAGGGAAGAAATCAATAACACACCTTAGGGTTCTCCTTTGATGACTTCAAACGCGAATTATTTCACGTTCTCTATGGTTGATCCACGCCTAGAGTTGATCCTAGAATCTCCCAAGTCCTTGGTGCTAGCCCGGAAGAGGAATAGGAAGAAGAATCACGCAAAACGAGACCCAAAGGAGGGTCTCGGCCTCCTTTGTGGCCGACGGGATGGGGCGGCGGCAAGAGGGGCGGGCGGCTCCTCTTGTTGCTTGCTCTCTCCCCTTTGTTCTCTCCCACTCTTGTTATGTTCAATAATGAGCATAAGTTGTGGGAAGGAAGGAAGGTAGGTCCTTTATATAGTCCAACAACTCCTTGCCAACTACCTAAAGGACTTATTCTAGTCCTACTAGAATTCAATTTAGTCTCTTCCTTCCAAATTAGTCCCTACTAAGTTTGCAAGGTTTTGCAAAGTGATCCTTCTAATTAATTAATCCAATTAATTAATTCCCAAATCTAGTTCAAATCTATATAGCGTGTGACCCCATAGGTTCTATCTAGTTGGTAGCAACTATTTGCTAATATGGAGCGGTCTCTAGTAAAACATCCATTCTAGCCAACTAATAGAATAGTCATCTTGACAACCTTTGTACAATTAATTGTCTCATCCCTTTGTCTCTATATCCGGATTGGACACGAGACATACAAGTCACACTCGTATATCCAATCCATAGTTTCTCGATCCATGGGAATAGCCTTATTCGTACAAATAACATCAATATCCCATATTGATTTATTTGAGTCTGGCCAGACATTCTATAAGCACTATCCCTCGAGTGGCCTATGATATTTGCTCCCGTTATGTGGGAGGGACAAATTCTAATCTACGTCCACTACGATCTCTAAGCTTGCTTCTTATTGTATCCAGTACACGCCTTTATAACTACCCAGTTACGGTGTAGCGTTTTAACGCTACCAAAATCACAATAATTCACAACTAGAATATCTAGTGACTTCAAGTCTAAGGATGACAATACCATTGCACCGCGAGAAGCGCTTGTGACTCAACATAACATGTATGTAGCCTTCTCGGAGATGGGTCAATCCAGTGCAACATTCCATAATGCACACCTATGTGTTGGATCATGATATCTCCATATCAATCCAACCCCATACTAGTCTATAGATGATTGTCCCATTAATCATTATACTGGACTAGGGATATTTAAGATAAACAACACAATTGTAAATCTAAGGACTTCATTATATTAAATATCCAATAAATAATAAATGAATTTCTAGCCACAAATAATTCATACTAAACTAGATTGCCTCTAGGGCATCTATTCCAACAGTTTTTGTATATCCCCGAATAGTGAGGGGGTTTTTGTATATAACCTATTTAACGAGGGTGCAAATTGTCTTTTACCCAAAACTCTAATCTAATGTTTTTCTAAAATCATACCCAACTTATTATTCTTCTTTTTATGATTAGTTTTGTTTTTGTAATTATTATTATTTTTAGTATTATTATTATTTTCGACACTACTAAAATTGTAACAATAATTATATTGTTATGTATATATACATAATGGTGTGTATATGTATATTTATCGTCTACCTCGTCAAATAGTGTATGTTTTACCTCAAAATTGTTACGAAAAAAAATTCTTTAATAATTTGATTAAACTTCAAAACACGATAGTGGATCAATTATTTTATTATATTATTATTAGCTCCTAAACTTAATATTTTACACCTAGAATTAGACGGTGTATTACAATAAAACCTCTTGTTTCCATGGTCATAAGGAAGGTAATTCGAAAGATTATACCTGAAGAACCCCTTCTTCGTAGCATAATACCGGAATGCATATTGGTACTCTAGGTCACAGTACAAAGCAAAAGGACCTCGCGGCTTCTCAGTACCATACCACTGCCGTGCTTGGAGGCAATTTTATCCCCGCACCAAAATAATAATTTGATTATAGTTCAAAAATCGTTCACATGTCCACAAACTCAAGAAACACATTATAGTTAGTAAAATACGGGACGTGAAAGAAACGGATCCGTATACGTACGAGTATTATTCGATTTTTTCATAAAAAGTTGTCCCAAAAAATTGGATTAAAAAATCACAATTTTAATAATACGTGAAAGACATACGTATGTGCATAATACTTATTGCCTATTTAAAAAATGTAACAAAAATACGGAAGATTAAAAATGTTAAATTCAAGGTACACAATTATAAATAGTAATGAGTCATTGAGATAAAGCTACTATCCGGGCTTAAGCTGCACCAAGTAGTAACATTTCCAATTAAACTAAGGGTTCCAGAAATTGGGACTTCTTTATTCTAGAAATAATACTTTATGAAATCTAATAATCTAGCTAATAAATATCACGATCTGCAAGATCAATACTTGAATCAGATAGGCAATTCTCCTCATTGTGTTGGGCCTTGCAGTAGTTAGGAATTTCACCGTGGTTTTGAAGATCAATGGGGACTAAATCTTGTGACTCCAATGTGTCAAATTTCTCCATCATCATTGTGTTCATCCTCGCATACCCTAAGTTTTCAAACATTTTCGGTGTCAATCTATTTCTCTTTTTGGTTTGGGCAGCTTCAAATGCACTCCAATTTCTTTCTCATGAAGAAGATCACTACAAGGCTGCTTAATATTCAAATGGCATATTTTCGTAAGATATGAATACAATCACCACAATAATCCCACCAAACCCCTGTAAACAAATAAAAAAATATAAAAGGAGAAAAATAATTATAGAAAGAACAGTTTACAACATTGAATGGTATTACAAGAAAGAATGATTAACTTACGCGGATGAGATGTTTTTAACATTGTAAGAGTTGTTTCTGTGAATAAGGTGGATGTTTTCATGCGATAAAGTTGCACTTGTCTTATGAAATCGTCCTTTTCCTCAGCCAGCACCAAGTTGGCAAGCATATAATTAATTCATTCTTTCATTTTCACGGTCTTCTATGAAATCATCGCTATTCATATAAGCATGATTGAGAAAAGCGGCAACATGTATTGGATGGATGATATGATCAAGCCTTCTTTTCTCAAATAACTTCAACATGTGTGTGTGTTTTAGAATTATTTGAACAACGGTTTTTTATTGATTCTTTAACCCTTTCCATGACTTCAAATACATATCTTCCAGTTTAACCATCACCATCTAGTAGACGAAGAACTCGGACTAATGGTTCCAAAGCTGCTACGACTTACTTCGCTTGGTTCCAAAATTCTGAACTTTAAATTATATTTTTGACTTTGCCCCCTGCTTCCTTTCTGTCATAATCAAGTCCTCTCGACTCTGAAGATGCACCAACAAACATAATCCTTCTTATTGATCAAAAATTGATTGGAGCATGAGAAAATTAGAAGCAAATCTTGTAGCACAAGAATTCTTCAATTCTCTATTACCTGTTTTTCTCTCTCATCATTGCCAACAAAATTGTGTGCCTGTACAAGTAAGTAGCCATCACACGTGCCTCAGTGATAATTTTTTTAATCCATAGAACTTCATCATATATCCTTTTAAGTGCAATTGTATCCCATGAGCAACACACCTGGTTTTGTACATATAAGGATATTCTCCCACAAACATGTCCCCTGCTGACTCGAAATTTGATCCATTGTCTGTTATAAATTGGACTATATGTTGTGGTCCAACATCATCAACTCCTGAAGAGATGATATTTCGCAAGTAAATTCCAGATTTCTTTTGACTATAATTATCAATTGAATTCATGAAAACTGCTCCACCAGGAAATATGCAATGATATTAATAAAAGCACACTACTTCATGTCAATCCAAATATCTGACATAATCGTACAACCAGTTTTTACCCAAGACTTCTTGACATTTGCTACATATCTCTCAGCATCTATCTAGACCTTGGGACCAATTTTGCACGTAAAGTTGAATAACTGGGCAATTTATAAGTTGCTCCAAATTCAGTTACTGCCTTTATGTAAGCAATAAAAGATGGATTCTCTACGAGATTGAAAACCAAATTATTCAAAATCACTGTCTTGGAGAGCAACTTATCAAATGAACTTTTATCCATTTTTTTTGCACATTTCAGGCATGGTTGATTGGTGTAATCCTCCTGATAATAATGACTGTCTCATAAGAAACTCACCTGTAATGTCATTGCTTGGGGGCATTTTTAGCTTTTTTTTATTAGAACCTCCAATTGCTAAAAATACAGTTGTCTATATTTCTTCTAGAACTTTCGAACATACCTCAACATCGCGGCCTTTTATTCCAGATAAATGTGACTTCATCCTCGTAATGCCCCTAGGAAAGTCGCGTTCATAGAATTTAAATTTGAATCGACCCTCCAATTGCTCAGCATGTTCTCAAAATAGATCTTTCTTTCGCACCATGTTCTTCTCTGTAAAATAAATTAACCCATTCGCTGTCAAATTGTGTAACAAAAATGTATAACAATTCGGTAACATCATATTTTTTAGCTACATAAAAAATGAATTACATCGAATTTGTTCATTCTAAAAAGGCAAAAATCTAACTAACCTAAAATTATCAGTAGCATAAACCAACTAAATAACTCTTTTTGTTTCTCATTATGGATCATGAATCCCATTTTTATAATACAATACTACCTGTAGTACATATAAAGTAAATAGAAAAAACAAACTCTTATACTTTTTAACATGAGACCGACCAAACCACCCACCAGAATACCATACAAAAGTAATTGTGAGAAATGTAAACATTTTACTTTTCATATAAAATGGACATAGTTCAAAACCAAAGCACTGAGCAGTCAAATCTTTCAATCTAGTAGTGTTTTATTTTACTTTTTTAGCTACACATAGCCACGTGGGGTGTGAAATGTGATTCATGAATAAAGATACATATAAATTGTTCAATCCAAAGTTACACAGAGACCTATATGACTATATCATTCAGAGAGAACATGGTCAGGGTCTTTAGAGAGGGAGCTTCATCTTACACTATAGAAAAAGAGTGATATACATAGAAACAACTAATGACAATTCTCTGATGAACAGCAAGGTACATGGAGATAAAAACTCCCCAGCGACGTGCGAGGTGGAGTAATACCACTTGTAGCTCCGGCGATTCAGAACTCAAAAGAAATACGGCAGTAGATGGAGATCCCAAACTTTCTCTAGAGTTTAGTTGTGTATTGGCCTTCGGATTCTCCAACTTATATATTTCAGATTATACAATCGTTAGAGATATGTTCTCCGTATTTTTAGCCCGAAATCCGAACGAATCCCGTAATCCACGTTTAAAACTTCAAAATAGTAAATTACGCGTATTTTACCGTATCTTTGAGGCATGAACGTTGGACGAGAGTTTTTTTTAAATAAATCATGTGTACGTGTATAATACGTGTATTATATGCATATTTAATAACTGGAAACACATATTCACAAATGAAGACACATCGAGTCGCCCCTACGAGGCGTTAGAAGAGGAAAGCACCCGATCTAGAATCATGAGCGAAGATCCCAAGAGGAGGGGCCCCAAGAAAAGATCCTGGCCTAGCGACATACGCACTGCCATTGCCAACACGCAAAAATATACCCCTTCCTCAGGGCCCCATCAATAAGAAAGCGAGAAATCCGCACACACATGAAAAGTGCATAGAGAATTTTTTTCTCCTTCCCCGGCTACATAAGTACGCATGTTCCGATCCTCAGACGTGATTCAACTTTGCGACCGCAGTAGTCTCTAAAGAAGAAGCAAACCCACCTGTCCCACGTATTCTTCGCTCCTATAGAACTTCGTCGCGGCGTAATATGAACCTTATCGCCACTCCATCGAGTACGAAAAGCACACACCTTCCCTATCATTTAAGACATCTGCTCAAACAGCCTCAACTCTTCCTTAGATTCCAAAGGCTCTAAATGATCGCGCTCACCCATTGGGTACAACTCTAACAACATAGATACGTCTTCTAGTGTGGGTCCACCCTCGTACTGTGCAAAGTGAAAAGTATGGGGCTATCAAGACCATCGAGAAATCAGTACATCGATCATATCCCAATCTATGTGAACGCTTGAACCTACGGTGGCACGAATAGCATGGAAAATCACGGCACAAGCCAAAACCTTTTTTTGAGTAATCAGAGCCCACTCATCCATCAACCAATCACTATTTTAAGTGTCTTGAAAATGAACATTGCAAGAGGGATAAAACTTGGACTCAATCGCAAGACGCTGAACCTTCTCGATTTGAGCCGAATCCCAATAATCATGGTTCACAGACCCTATAGTAAGTCTGCTGACGTCATTATCCGCAACGACGGTCGAAGGCAGGGAAAGGCATATCATAGCCCGATAATAGTCGCAGCCATCAAATAACAATACTTTACCCCACAAATAGCCTCTACGGCCGGAACAGCTTCTGAGGCCTCTGGCCGGGATGTCATCCCACCAAATCAACCTCAAAGCCAAACAACAAAGCAACCGAAAGACACAAAAACCATAGTCCTGCCGCCGGATCTGGAATGCCGACATGCCCTTCACAAAGTAGAAACGGAAAAATTGCACGAATCTCTCTCTATAACGAATCCTACTAAAGAAAACACACTCTTTTTCTCTATGAGGCAACGCTTCACAGGACTGGTAAAAGTTCTGCCAAGAGAGCCATCTCTGGCTTAAATAGTGAGTGCCCAAATCTCGAAAGCCCGGATCCCAAGGAGAATTTCAAACAATCTAACTTCAAAAAGCCCTTTTGCCTCCAACCATAAGAAGGAATAAGTTTCTAAGAAACACCACACGCTCATCTGCACCGTCAGAAGTGCTGCCCATAGATTAACTCTCAGCCGTCAGATCAAAATCAAAGGGACATGTGCTCTTTATGACCTTCCCTATGACTATTGTCATAGTTTTTACTCCACCAAAAGACTACGACAATAGCTTTTGCTGACTCACCATCACTGGAGGGCGGCGAAACGCACCCGGACGCCGCGAGAACTCAAAAGAACAACCAGAGGGATGCATGACGCGGCTGGACCTCGCAAAAATCAGACCATGCACAAGGGGGCTAAATATAGACAGTCAAGAATGAGCCACTGAGTCACATCCATGTGGACCCATCAGTAGCCTACATGTGTCCTCACCACCGTGTTCCAGAAGCACCAGATCATGCCTTTTCTCACTTCGAGGGACCATGAAATAGGGTCCCTCGTGCCTATCACCTCGCACGAGAGCCAGTGGTTCTAGTTGTTTGGAAGCTAGAATAAGTCTCGTCGCATATGGGTTCACTCCCAGATGCGACCTGTACCTGCTGTGGAGCCGACTTGTTCTACCTTATTCTTTATACTAGGTTTGACATCATCCGTGACAGTCCTCCAGGGATTTAGGGTACGTTATCTCATAATGGTCCGTGGGCTATTCGTAAGACCAAGTGTCTCCAATTGGTTGCCCTAGTCTGGCTAGTATAAATAGGACGATACATGCTGCCATTTCGTACACTTTCCATTCAGATCATTCTATGTGAATTGCGGAATTGCTGCCAACAAGCTGTCTGTCTCCTCTGCAAGTACGATACTGCTTATTTCATCCCTTCCTCTATCTCTCCTTGGCCCTCCGTTCTATTTATGTACTTTCTATAAGATTCTTAACTCTGGTTACCTGTAATTCGAACAATATCGCTCAAGCTCCAGCTGTACTTACCCCATTTCTATTCATACAGCTTGCAAAACCCTAGTCTGGCCGCCTCAGGGCTGCGCACGACAACCTGGGGACCCATGTATGCCTTAGGCTCGCCAGACAGAGGTTTGGCTGCTCTTCGGTCATTTTCTCTTTTGCAATGTTGACAATGTAGTCCAAGGAGACATGGATTGACGCTACATGAATAATCATATACCTAAGAATAACTCCCAAGAATCACATAACATATGATATATGGTGAATTCTTACTGGACTCAAGGAGCCTGAATTGCCTGCAAGAACATGAGCTAGCATCACAGAGTATCTAAATAAAGAGATTTAGATCATCTATAGTAATCATAGACAATGCACTACATGATATGCATTATTTTATTCATGAATCGACAAATACTAATAAACAGTGCGAGATCATATGTTGAACACAAACTGAAACATCATGTTTCATATTTGTTTGTTTTTTTTTTTTTTTTCGTAGGCATCACAATTTTTTCTTGTGTTCCCTTATTTTCTTCCCCAATGCATGCGTGGATCACTTGTCTCCTTTGTCCAGCCGGATGCACCGAAGCCAAATAGATGTGAAATATGACGTGTGCGAAAATAATTATATGAGTTACCACTCTATCTCAGCTCTTTCTCCCCAATATGACTTTTACCACTATTCACTAGGTCACTTTGACCCGGTGATTTAGATAGCAAAATAATGTAATTTTTTGATAATCTTTTATGATGTTATAGAGTAAAAATTGATCTATAATACGGTGGAAAATTTATAAAAAAATTACATCTTTTGCTATCAAAGTCACCCGGTCAAGGTGACCCATATACAAGTCAAAAAGTCAGCTTGGGAAGAAAGATGTGGGATTGAGTGGTATGCATTTTAAGCCGGAATATAATCAACTGAGAGCCTGTTTGGTAATGCTTTTGTTTTCTAGAACGCTACTTTTCGAATGTAAAAGCAGTATTAGTGTGTTTGGTACTTCCTAACTTTTTGGGAAGGTCTGCTTCCCCACAATAGCTTTTGAAAACTAGGGGAGGGGTTGCTTTCCAGGACCTGTTTTTCGATAAATGTATTATTTGACATTCTTATCCGTTAATAAATATCCATAATTATTTATTGTAATAACACTATTTATTGTATTATGTCTGATATTGTCATTTCAACCGTAACAACAACTCTAAAACACTAATTACCAAACACCAAATGTCAAAAGTTCTTTCTCGCATCGGTGGAAATACAAAATTTACCAAACAATTTTGATGATTTATGATGAATTTCCATAGCGGCTTTCTCACATTACTTTTCACCCAGCTTTCTAAAACGCGAGAGCATTACCAAACTAGCCACGACAGGGGCGGAGCCATGTAGGGGCACGAGAGGGGGTGGGTGGGGGTGGGGGGAGCACGTGCCCCTCCTAACTTTCCCATAGCCCCTAGGGACCCCCATTTTTTGATTTTTTTTTCAAGTGTGCCCCCTTTGAATATATTATGGTGCCCCCTAGGTAAGTCACAAAAGCATTCTTGGCTCAGCGGTTAAGAAATTGTTATTAGTCTCTACTCTACTGAGTTGAGTTCGAATCTCAGCCCTAGCGTTTTTTACCTTCTTTTTTTGGAAAAATAAGTGCCCCACAGTAATTTACATGAAAGCCCTTACAATTTTTAAGCAATGACACAAACGACCTGATATTAAATAAATTATGGTAATATAGTATAGTTTATTTCATAAAAAACAAAAAAATATAGTAAAGAAAAGAACGGACCATGAGTCCCAGGACGACGACGGTCGAGGATTTCGATGAAGAACAACGAGAAGCCACCCCCCTGATGCAGGAGCTGAGTCATTAGACGAGGCTGAGCTGTCAGATGCAACGAATCTGGCGATTCAGTATCATGACGTGGAAGACAGGCGCAAAGGAGGGGTAAAACGGTCATTTTTGGTCACGCCGAACTGTTCACGGCGTAACTTGAGCCACGGGAATCAGAATGGCTATTACAACATATTTTCGGAAACTTCTCGACGAGACGGACACGGTGGACACGCACGGTTTCAGCCCTGAAAAATGAAGTTTGACCAGTCAACGAAAGTCCCGAAGACTTATTTTACTATTTTTGGCAGTTTTTCCCTTTTTCACGTTTTGACTTATTTAAGTAGCCCGATTTGGGTCAAACTGATATTTCGTATTGTTTTTAATAAGGCCAATAGTTTTGGGCCAATTTTGTAATTTTGCCATTTCTGGCAAAATTAGGTTTTCTGCTATATTACCCGGCTTGTTGGTAATTGAACATCAGTTTTTGGCTAATCATTATTTTCTTCGAACCCTAGAGAGTCTCTCTACTGGTTTATGCCTTCTCGTTCGTTGTTCTACTGCGTTTGATCCCTCGCCTTGATTCAATTCGGCGTCACCCCCCCGATCGACGAAGCCCGAAGCCACGATCGCCCTCCCCGCCACTGCTCCGTTCGTCCATCTCCGGCCGGCGATCAATTCTCATCTTCCGGCGATTTGTAGGTAAACCCTAGTCTCTAAATACTTCTTCTCAAATCTCATTGGTTTTCCTTAGTTCTTAATCTCCAATTGTGAATAATCTTCCTCCAATCCTCCATTCCTCCTCCTTAATCTTCAACAATTGTTCTTAATCATGAAATTGTTGGTGTTCATGAATCTTGATTGAATGTTTTTTTTTTGAATTTTGACAATTGAAATTGAATTTTTTGTTTTCACAGTGACGTTGAAGTTTTTCCAAAAGATACCGAAGAGTGCTGATGATGCAAAAATACAAGTTTTTGAAAAAATGTTGGTTATTCTTCTAAAAAATCAATCGTAGTTGTGAAATTGATTAACAAACAGTTGAAATTTATGAAAAAATATACGAATTCAATGGACTAAGCTAAAAGAAACCTTTGTTTGTACAAAAATACAAGTTTTTTGGTCAAAAAATTATATAATGCTATATAATAAATTTTTGACGTTTCTACGTGATTTTTTTTTTTTTTAATTTGTGCCCCCATTAGCCAAATCCTGGCTTTGCCAAAGGAGGTTTGACCAAAGGCAGACCAAAAACGGAGAAAAAGTTTCAATTGCCAGGTTGGCTGGCTCTAATGATAGAGCTGTCTACGGGAACTACTTCAAATTCCACATATATCCCCGTTCCTTTCTTGAGCTTTGATGCTATCGACACGTCTATAACTTTGCACCCATGGGTATACCAGTACTTTACCGTCCAAACCCGGTTCTCATCGACCTGCTACTGCGAAAACCGCTTAACATCTCTCTGTCTCTCTCTGAGGATCTCCAAACAACCAGATCTCAGAAGCCTCGTCTCGTTCGAATTTAAAATTTTTCCACAAAAAGCTACGGAACCCTAGCTTAATCGATTCGAATCGATTGGGTTGATTCGAATCGAGAGCTCTCTCTCTCTGCACAATGGGCGATTTCAATCTTGCCCTTGTGATCGTCGCTATTGTCGTCTGTGTTTTGGTCTTCCTCTTCAATGTCTATCTCCTCGTCAACTTCCAGCACCCTGATGACGTGAATCAGGCCTATTTCCCCAAATTCGTCGTCGTTTTGGGCCTCTCCGTCGCCGCTATATCGATTCTGATGTTGCCGGCCGACGTGGCGAATCGGCAGGCTTGTCAGCATGCTATATACAATGGAGCTTGTAATCTCACCTTGCCGATGAAGCAGCTTTGGCTCGCGATTTACATCCTCGATGCCATTCTCGTCTTCTTCGTCATACCTTTCGCCATGTTCTACTACGAGGGCGACCAGGACAAGTCGGTAACCTTCTCTTTGGTTTGTTTGTTGAGATTTACATTCATTTGATGATATAAACTCTTCCACCACCGTTGTTAATTGCGCGTAATGTGGATTAGTATTCCTCAGTGGCGGAGCCAGGATTTTGGTTAAGGGGGGGGGCACAAAAAAAATGTGAAAGTAGAGGGTATATATTTTTAATTAATAAAAAATATGCTAGTGTAATAAATACCATGATCTTTTGTGTATTTATGAAAAATTAAGGGATTAATTCTGTATATAAAATAGGTGGTGCTATTTTTCTCCAAAAAAGAATGCTTGTGCCGAGAATCGAACTTGAGAACAAGTGTTTTACAAACCACACTACTAACCACTGGACCAAGGTATGACTTGTGTCTACGTGGGCGTAATTCTATATATTACAAACGCCGTGATTTTTTTTTTGTCCAAAAATAACATGCTTGCGCCAAGAATCGAACTCAGGACCTATGTTTTGCAAACAAAATTTCTTACCATTGGACCAAGGTACCGATTGTGTCATAACAGGGGGGGCACACGTATATATTTTATACTGGCGCAACTAAAAAAAATTTTAAAATATAGGGATATCTTAGTCTTTCCGGGGAAGTTAGGGGGGGCACGTGCCCCCCCCGTGCCCCTACATGGCTCCGCCCCTGGTATTCCTCCAGGATTGTGTTCTTCTCCATTTTAGTACAATATATGGATATCGAGAGAGTGAGAATCTGGAGAGTTGAGAGATGTATAGATCGAATAAAAGAGCTGCAGGAAGTGGTGGCTAATCTCGTCGCTATTGTAACTGCTTCCTATGAGCTAGTAGATGAGGTGGTTGCTACGAACCAGTAACAAAATGAATGGGAAACTTGCATTTTAATAAAAACGCACCGCCTTTTTGTTGAAATGTGATTGGTGAACCAAAATGCAGTTCAGCATTTTGCGTACATTCTTAGACTTCTGGAATCATAATTAAAAGCACCACTCTCTTGGAGTTCTTCATGTCGTCATGGGTGGGTGATATTCAGGTCAACTTTTAACATTCGCGAGCCCGATCCCAATGGCGAAGATCAGGAATTTTTGACCACCTGACTAGGACTTAGTGACCACAACTGTTGTTGTACTCTCCAATTTCTATCAGTCAATGACAATGAGCTCGATCTTTTTAGGCCTACTTCTGTTAGAGCTCATACTCGAGAAACTGAGTGTATTCAAGGATACTGAAGTAAGTCTAGTTTCAATATTGTCATTCCTTATCAATGTAGAGCCAAAAAGAGGGAAATGTTGTATGTCAATAGATTGATATTATTCCAGAAGTTTCTGCCGATTGTCTTTGGTTTGGGAGTTGGCACTAAAAGACATGGATCTCTAATAGTTATGTAGAACAGGTACTGACTCAGTTGTTACATGATACAGTTGACTTGGGACTCACTTATCTTTGAAAATGAGGACATTAACATGACAAAGATGCACATACACGTTCTTCTACTTTCAAATTTAATACATGAAAAATTAACATTAAATGTCGTGGTATTTGTTGTTGAATTAAATCTGTGTTCTAATTGACCATTTTAACATGTTCCTTTATATACTTGCGGCGTTCTTAGATGCATGACTCCCCAATGCAAGTATTTACACATGTTGGGTAGCATGTCCAAACAAACCTGTCAACGTATTTTAGAGTGTCGTCTTCGGTCGCATAGGACTGTCTGTCTCTGTTCCCTCTGGGTTCATTGTATTAATGCTTCCATATTTCCCTAGGGTGTGACCCCTTGGTGTTAGTTGCTGTCCAAGTACTAATGGCCACTAATTTTTTTGTTAATTAGTAGTCTAGTAGGCGATGTTATATCCTTTCTCCCCAGATTTCTGGTTACGAGGAAGGTGGTTATACTTTAATCCTTAGCTTTATCCTCTTAGAGTTGCTTTCATCACCGAGTGACCTGTTAAGAGCTATTTGTGCTCATTAGAAGTTCAGATGAAAAGGGATGTCAAAAAAGGAACAAACGATTTGAGCTTACTGCAATACACAGTACACCATTGTAAAAAAAAAAAACAAAATTGTGCACTGAGACCTGTGACTTATAGAAAATTAACCAACCAGATCTTACATGCCTTGAGCATACGTTTCAGCCTAAACTGCTGAACAGATTACCCCACAAGGAATGAGCGAAAGGAGACTATGCTACTATTCAGATGAAGTCTACGCACCAAGACTGTAGAAACAAGAATATTTACCTTCTTGAGAGAGAATACATAAAAAAAAAGAACTAAAACGAAACGAATTAAGGATCGGTTTATAGTATCGAGGCAATCAGTACAAATGAAAGAACACGAGAGTAAATTTCACTTGGCCGAACTTTGTTGAGCTTCCATCAGTTAAACAAGAGTCAAATAGTGATTCCCTTTGAGTTAGAAACTGTGGGGTTCCACTGCTCAAATAATTTGAGCAGAAATTGACAAAAAGTTAAGCCGTGTGTAGACCAAAATGGGACTGGATCGAGCTTCACAATTTATTTGGACCAGATGTACTTGATTTGAGGTTACAACTCTATAGCTAAAATTCTATGGCCAATGTTGATGCGTGTCAGTCTTTCCTTGTCTCTGTGGTGCTTTTAAGACACAGATAAGGTAAGCAATGCTGAAAATATAGTTTCCCCCACAGTCTAAAATAGAATCCCATTGATGGAGAACAATAGTAAGCATAGATTGTGCTACTGGGTTTCTTGATACTCTATAAACAACACAGAAGCCTAAATCAAGAAGTGCAAGCTCTAGATTTATGCCCCTATACACCGTCCTCCAAATGTGCTTCGACATTGGCTATGGTACATCTGAAGACAAAGGAACATGAAACACCACCCTTTCGCCTGTTATAGTACTTAAATGTTATTCTCTGCTTCCCAGGGTCTCTCCGGGGAAGTCCAGAAGAAACCATCAGCTCAGTCCACTCAGATTACATAGTGCAGGCATGTTTGGTGTAGGGATACAGAGTGCATGTAGTTTTCAAGTAACAGTAGTATTAATACAAGGTCTGTTTGGTGTAGGGATAATTGTAAGAGTGAATCTAATCCTCCCTGTTGTTAATAAGTGTGTGATAGCCAAGATTTAATTCACCATGGGGATTGAATTTAAGACTTGGGCTTCTTACTCTTCCTAATAATGTCATAAACAAACAAGTTACCGAATCCTACCAATGAAACAAATTTTCCTGTACGGTAATACACCCTAAATTACAATGGGACCCTTGTACTTTTCTGGATTGAATATGCAATGGGCTACGTTAGGTAAAGGTTAAAAGCTCCAAAATAAAGGTTGATTTTCACTATTTATTCATCCGATGTGTATTGTTTGATAAGCTAACTCAGTAAGATATAGTATGATACAGTTCCAGTACTGTCCGATAAGCCTAAATTGTAATACAGACTCTGCACGATGTTGTATGACTATGACAACTATGCCCGTAGTTGGAAACACGTTTGAATTGGAACCTTCAAAGTGAAAGAAGCAATTATCCATTCACCTCCTTTTGATTTGACAAACGGAGAAGTATAAGTTGCTCCGGAGCTACCGGCCTTGCATCTCTTCTCGTAGATTTTGAAACCTGCCATAAGGTTTGGTCCGTTCATCCACCTTGATTGTCATGTTTCTCTTTGTGCGAAACTTCAACCGCAAATATTGGGGTAGACTTGAGGATTCATTGTCAGTAGAATTTTCTTGGTATGTGCGGCATCGATGCACAAGTGGCTCATTTTGTCTGTTAGTTCATTTTAGTTTTCCCCAATGTAGTTAGTACCACTCAGTCCCAGCTCTTGCCCACCATCCTGAATATTTGACTCGTATATGGGTCACTTTGAACGGGTGATTTCGATAGCAAAATGATGCGATTTTTTGATAATTTTTCAGCGTGTGTTATAGAGCAACTTACTCTACAACACCATGAAAAAAATTATCAAAAAATTACATTACTTTGCTATCCAAATCACCGAGTCAAAGTGACCCAGTGAATAGTGGTAAAAGTCAATTTGGTGGGGAAGAGCTGGGACTGAGTGGTAGATGAAAGTTATAGAGAGAGAGAGAGAGGGAGAGGGGGAGGGGGAGGGGGAGGGGGAGGGGGAGGGGGAGGGGGAGGGAGGGAGAGGGAGAGGGAGAGGGAGAGGGAGGGAGGGAGGGAGGGAGGGAGGGAGGGAGAGAGAGAGAGAGAGAGAGAGAGAAAGAGAGAGAGAGAGAGAGAGAGAGAGAGAGAGAGAGAGAGAGAGAGAGAGAGAGAGAGCTCAATGCCCAGTGTAACTTTTGTTTCTAAACAAGGTTACTGTGGGCATGCTGCAGGAATGATCATTTGAGAGAAAAGAATCCAAGGGTCGGTGTTGTGGCGGCAGAAATCCCTATATGTAATTGGGTTCTCGCGCTCTAAAACTCTTTGGTGCTCTCATCATCATAGGATCTTAGATTATTTTAAACAGTAAGAGTCATGATAGGATCCGCATCCTAACAGTATCATGATTTTTAGTTCTCCTTACATGATACAATGAGTCTATAAAATATGCCTTAGACCATGTATGTTCCAGGTAAGTGCGATATGGTTTTCATATTAGATTTTTTTGGGTTTCTTCTTTTCTGGAAGTGTACCAGACAGTCTGTTGGACTAATCCGTTCGACATGTATTATCATTTATGGGGTATAGTTTACAGGTCTCTGTTAGGTGAAAGAATTTCAAAATCCTCAGTTCTAACCTACGATCTTGATGACCATTAACAGATCATACATAGGGATCTTGGTTACAATAACCTTTCTAGATGTGGTGCATGAGCCTTAAGGATGTCATTTATCTAACATAGCGTTGCTGTGACCACCTTCTTGATTAAAATAACAGATTTTTAGAAAGAGCCTGCAAAGAACTTACAAGCTTCTGGTCAATTTGTTACATTCAAACTCATACATACAATATTTCCATGCATCTTAGTTTACTCTTTTTGCTGGTTGTAAATGCAGGACTGTTGGCCAAAGAATTAAAAGTGCACTTTTGTGGGTGGGGGCCACCGCTGTTGTTTGTGGTTTGGTGCTTGGCATTTTATATGGTTAGTTGCTCTCTACAGAAATCTTAAGTTTATATCTTTCCCTTTAACAAATATATGCAGCTAGATTGTTGGGCATTATTATCTCTAGTGAAAAATGATGGGTGCTAATGAAAGATGTCTGTTTCTAATTTTAATTATGATGTCAAATATTATGGTAACGTCCCACCGTACACTGTTCATGTTGATTGGAGAAAGTATTCAGATTCATGGAGGTCTAGTGACTGGAACTCTCGTGAATACGTGATAGTGTAGCTTATCCAGCACACTCCTTTACTACATTAGATATATTTGGTTGATACGTGGTATGTATGTACGTATGTGTGTGTGTGTGTATATACATACACACACAAACACACACTCCCTCTGTCCCATAATGTTTGTCTTGTTTGACTTTTCACACATATTAAGGTAGTGGAAAAAGTTGCTGAAAAGATCATCCTATATCAAAATTACCCTTGCATATTAATGATGGTAGTACATGTGGGTCCATGCAAAAAGAATAAAATAACTAGTTAGTGGAGGGTAAGAGTGGAAAAGTTGTGCTAAAAGGTGGTTGTGTTTCCAAAGAAGACACAATTTTGGGACAAGCCAAGATGGCAAATAAGACAAACATTTCGGGACGGAGGGAGTATATATTCACATATACTAAGAACATCGAACCCTCTGTTAACTTCATTTTTAGTTTCATAGTAGTTTTGATTACCTATATAAAGAAGAATACCATATCCTTCTATTGATACTTTGTCATGCTAAATTGTACTCCTTCCGTCCCAAATTGAGTGTCTTCCTTTCTAAAATGGATGTCTCAAAATGAGTGTCTTACACCATAAATTTACTTACCTTCACTTAATTTCCCTCCACACCCTTTTCAAATCATTAGTTTTTTCACTTCCCAAAAAAGGTGTCACATACAACAGAGGACATTTTAGTAAATCTAGCAAGAAAAATAACATCCTTAATCTCCGTGAAAAGTCCACCCAGACACTCAATTTGGGACGGAGGGAGTAGTTTACTAGTAAATCTAGCAAGAAAAATAACATCCTTAATCTCCGTGAGAAGTCCACCCAGACACTCAATTTGGGACGGAGGGAGTAGTTTACTTGTATTCTGTTTATTTTATTTAGGAAGCACTTGAACAGAAATGGAGACATCAAGAGGGGGAGAGGCCAGTGTGCTTATGAAAAATAATGAAGCAACAGTGCTGGAAGATAAAGAGTTAAATTATTTTATATTATGATGGTATATTTATCGGGATGTTAATTATAATAGAGCAACTATAGTAATTTACCTAGTTTATACGAATAATCTTTGGTAATGCTGTGCTCGCAGTGGGCTTAAGTAAACAGGAACACAGCTGAATTTATGTCGGGTGTTTTAAACTTAAAGCTTAAAGAAAACAATTGGTCATTTTGTAAATAAACTTGTAACACTGCATTGGTGTAAAAGGAAAAAGAATGGATAGCATTAGAATTCAGAATGTGTTGCAATGTTTTCTACTTCTGTATTAAGTTTATGAAGACAACTTGTATTCTTGCAAATGCTGGAAAAAAAGAACTTTGCAGAAGTTTTGTTTTCTAGTTCAGCTAGCTACCTTGGCACAATTATGTCCTTGCAAACACTATCTGTCAGTCTAGATGTCAGAGATGATAAAAAAGAGAGGCTGAAGCTGAGCCAGAGTTACCCGGAATCACTCAACAGGGTGCGATGTGGGATCCAGAGCGCACGATCGTTGATTCTGATGATCCCTAAAGTTTTTACACAGACCTACACATTTTAATATTATTGCTCTTTATCGCATAATTTCATCAAATAATGACGTCTTTAACTCTTAACTTTCCTTATATATGATGAAAGTCCCTACAAAATTTTACCTGTCAATAAGTTGATAGTACCACAATGGCAAATATGATGATATACTATTCGGTCCAAAGAAGCTTACCCCTGGGAAACCACATTCCTACCAGACTGCGTTCCCGGTCCCATCCCACGAACCACAATATTCCATGATCCTGGTAATCTTGGGCTGAACTAGAAAACACAAGAAGATCTAATGACAGAAGTACAACTTTCTCTATGTGATTACTACAAGTGAACGGGTGCACAAAAGAATGCAGAGATGCTCGTAGCCGTCATGCATGCCTTCTTTCGTGTCTCTGCCTTCTTCCGTCCTATAATTTTATTCTTCATTCCCTTTGAACAGAATGGGAATAATAATACTTGTCTTCTCATTTTGTGCCAACTGCTGACAGAAAGGTGGCAGAAATTGTTTGCCTTTTGTTTCTGTTTCGAGGTGATTTGATCCTCACCGCTGGAGGACCCCCCGTTAACGTCTTAATGATGTAAAAAAACAAGAGTAAACATGATTTAGATTAAAATTTATGCAAGATGACTTTTGCGGGTGCTGTGAACAGTGTCTTGAGTTGTAGCTAGGGTTTGTGCAAAACTTGGTAACTTGGAATCACTCCTAGAATCGTCTTGACACCGCACCTGGGGTCCATGTAGCACGGGTGCGGTGCGGCAAATCCCCAAAAATCAAGGGTGCGGGTGCTGCAGGGGTGCGGCGACTTTATTTATATATTTTTTATATATTATTTGTGACACCATTATACTAATATAAAAGCAACAATAATATTTATCCTTTCTAAAAAAACAATAATACTTATCCAAATTATAATCAAACCGAAATTCATAAACAGATTCAAAGACAGAGTTACTATATCAACAACATGATCTCTTCCTGTCGTTGTTCGTAGCTGTAGAGAGACCAGTAATCTAAGGGTTGGAAATGGTCACATCGATGCATATATTTTTGTTAAATTGTAGTTGTATTTTAGAAGACCTCTCAACTAAAACTTTCAAAATGACCCCGCCTTATGCACGAAGCATCCTCGAAGCACCCTGTGCGGGTGCGCGACCTCCCAGAAGCACCTGTGCTACATAGCCTGGGGTTAGGGCTGTGTCAAACAATCCCAGAGCTTCCGCGAAAGCTATATTCATAATCTGAATTCTAATTAATATTTGCGAACTCTTACAAATACCTAGTAACTTTACTATTTCAGACTCTACGATCCTAGAACATCCAAATAGCAAATTAACCCTCAAGTAGAATGAGTCACACTGCAATCCTGTAATCTAAAAATAAAGAACTTGTACGTAAATTTAATCTAATTCCCCAATTGGCTACTTATCACGTCGGACGTTCCAGATCAAAGTTTGAATTGGAAGCTGTCTTCTCGCATCTTATAACTTTGAGAGGTTGTTTCCATGATCCATCACTTAAGGCATTGCCAAAAGATCTCTACTGTCTCTCACGCATTTCCTGGCACAAAGGTTCTTGAAGTTTTTTAAATATGCACTATAAAGCACCATTGCTTGCCTGTATGAAAATTGGTAAAAGGCTACAATGATATCTGAACCCAGTAAGCTTGAGCACTTTTAGTCATACATGGCATGTTTTGAGTGAACAAAACATGTGCTTATTTTGTGTCGACTTATAGTATCAAAGCTCCAGATCCAATTTGATTCCAAGCTGGTGCTGGTAATTACCGGTACTGTTAACTGTTCAAGCTACCTGGAACAATGTTTGAAATGGAGTGGAGCTATCTGGTGGAGAAATGAACCAAAATACGGATGTGGAGTCCTAAAAATACCATAATATGGGAGTTGTCCACGAAAAACCAGAATATGGTGTTTTTAGAAACCTCAAAGCTCAGGTTTGAGTGATTGAAACCTCATCTGCACTTGAGGTTTCTAGGATTTGTGTGTTTTTTGAAATATTAGATATAAAGCCTCGAGTTGAATTCTACATTACCTGGAGTTGGCAAAATCACCGCCTTACCCGGGTCGATACTATTCGACTCGGGTGCAGGTATGGGTTGTGTGGCGGATGCGTGGAGGGTTCCCGATGCGGCTGGAGCGGTGGAGTAGGAGAGACCCTTCACCGGCGCCGGAGAAGGAAGGTTTTGTGTCGGCTGTTGGCTCAAACACGCCTATACGGCTATACCAATCTCTCTCTCTCTCTCCCGATCGACGCTGACGATGGATTCCCGAACTTCGATTTCGGACAGCATCCATCCGCGGTTTGGACGGAAGTCTCTGATTCAGATCTGTTTTGACTGTTACAGAGAGAGAAGTTGTGTGCCTCTCGTTATCGTTATCTGGTATTGCTTTTTCTTTTGGAGTAATTATCTGGTGTTATTTTTACACTGTAGAAAAGTTCTGTAATTTTTTCAAAAAGACCAAAATGCACTTGCACATAACGTACCTATAGTTCTTTAGACTTTAGAGGCTAGTTTAATGATTCAGGGGCAAGTAGGTAAAGTTAGTGGGGTCTATCTTGAGCCTTGTGTTTGTGTCATGTTTGATATAGATGTGTCACAAAGTTGTCACTTTCTCAAGATACTAGGTGATTAAAAATCAATTATTTATAATACTACTAACAGATTGTATTCACCTATATATTTACAAAGTTATGTTATGCTATGATCTAATTTCATCAAATGATGTGAATTTACATTTGAATGCAGGTAATTTATATGATAATGAAATATAATAATAATTATTTTAAAATTGTATATACCATATCCCCGTAACCGTATCCAAATTTTGGACACTTATATGCCAAGTCCCTGGATCCTATTTTCAGAGGATTGTGCGAATCGGACCTCCGGATACACCGGATATGACACCTGCACCCGAGTCTGGGTAACGTAGGTTGAAGTTGAGGTTTCAATGATCAAAATCTCCACTTCAACTTGAGGTTCCTATAAAACAATATTTTTGTATTTTTGTAGCAAACATCAAGATTTAGGTGTTTTTGATACACAATGTCCATATTTGGTTGCTTTCTCTGCAAATTAGGCACCCACTCGGGAATGTTTGAGTGCCATTGTCCCTCTGATATAGTGGCTCCCAACTGTTGCTTGAGGGCTCTTCTAGTGGGTTTGGGTTCTTTTGTAGTTCAGTCAAAAACCAGTGTAATTCAGAAACACAGAACTGTATTTTGAGCAAGAGTTGTACTCTATAGGTGTTTAGAGAGATAAATCATGCTTGTGTTAAAAAGATGTATTTCCGGGCACATTGGGAAGAGAACTGTATCGTTTAGATGATCTTTGGGGAATAATTTATGAACGCACACACTAATATTTAATGGTTTGGCAAGACAGCCAAGTTGTATCTTTTGCGTGTTTCAGTTGTCTGTAAAATATCTTACTTCAGCAGCTGTTTACTTTTGCAAATAAAAGTGTTTAGTATTAATATTTTTTTATCCTTCTGGCTTGTTTTAGGGGTTATCGGAAAGGTAGACTTTACCGTCAGGCACCTTTCGTCAGGCACGACCAACTTCCCCAGTACTTGGGATTTCTCTAGTGGCCAACCATGTATTAGTAGTGGCGCCCGTCAGGTTAAAGACAATTTGTCCTTGTTACGATTTTTTATTTTACATTCAGTATCTTTAGAGTTATATCATCTTTGCATACATTGTTAATAATTGTTATCTTTTCAGTGTTCGGCATATTCTGCCAGCCCATCAGCAGAGAAAATCTGGACCATGCGAGCTACATTCCCGGAATACGTAGTTGCTCTGGCTACCATTGTTGGATCTGTTCTATTCACTGTATGTCACCAATATCAATCTTTTCTTTATTAACTATCTTCAGTTCTTTCGCATTGAGGTGCATCTTAGATGCATTTTTTAGCACCAAAACTCTTATTTATGTGTTGAATGGAGGAGCATAGTTGTGAAATTCGCAGATTCCAATTTAAAATTCCATTTAACCATGAATCTGTTGATATGCTGAACCTTGAAAATTTCTCCATAGCAGTTACCAGGGAGATGTAGCTTGTGATTGGTATATTTATGCACTTACATTAATTTACAAGTTTATATACTAAAAGGTCGAGGCCATTATGCGTGAACTGAAGAATGTAGCACTAACCCCTTACATCTAATTCACATTACCTCAATGGTTTCTTTTCATAGACATTGTTTTTTTTACTGTTTGAAAACATCAAGCTTTGCATAAGTTTTTCATAAGATCTTTGAATGAAGCTTTATGGAAAGCCCTGTCTAGATATAAATATGACGGAGTTACGAAATCTTTGGCAGTTAGAGCATGAAGCTCTAGGAGACAGAAGATATAACAGAAACTGTAAATCCTGTCTCCTGAACTATCAACCCAGGTATTTTGACATACATGAAAAATTGACAATGAGATAAATAGTGCTACTCGATGCAGCTCCTAGATTGTTTGACTCAACTATAGTCAATTACTTCAGCTGGCTTAAATAGTAAGATTCATAGTAGGGGTTGAATTATTTTTGCTGTGGATTTCTCATGTTTGAAAACACAGGAAACCTTATTAATTTCATATGGAACTTCTTTGAGTTCTTACTTTTATAAACTTAAGTTTTCCATGTGATCCACATTCTGAAGGACCAAAGTTTTATGTCATATCTGAAATTCCTGAAATAGAGCATGTGATATTTTATGCTTGACCTCTTGTTTCTTTACCAGATATTTGGAGGTGTTGGCATTGCTTGTCTGCCATTGGGACTTATCTTTTCATTCATCCGTCGTCCCAAAGCTGTCATTACTCGTTCACAGTATATTAAGGTAACTTTTACTGCTCTATTTTGGATTCAGATAGAAGTGCATATTAGGAGCCTGTCCACATACAAATGCGTTGGGTGAGTTTTTGACTATATTTAAGGTGTTGAAAAAGGGAACTTCTTAGGTGAAACGTGTTTGTAGAATCGTCTTTAAGCTTCATCCACAGAGATGGTTTCTTGGATTCCTTGCAGAAATGATGTTTTATATAATACTATTCTTCAGTCTGCAGTCTGAAAAAGTTAAGAATGCGAGGCAGGAGAACTTAAGAGTTAAAATTGCAAAAATGTTGCCTTACAAGTTGCTAGTAACAGGCCACAGATACCTCTGTTTCATCTATTAATGTGCTGCCATATTATGGGCTTGTAAATTTTATAGGAAGCAACAGAACTAGCTAAGAAGGCAAGAGAATTGAAGAAAGCAGCTGATTCACTTCGCCAGGAAGAGAAAAATGGTGCAAAGGGAAAAAAGTGGCGTAAAAATGTGAAGGCAGTGGAAAAGGTATTCCTTTATGATATATACTAGTCTTGAATGGAAGATGCAGGCTATAATTTTCTGCTGAGACATGGACAAAAACTGTTAGATCATGTAATTGTTTGGTCTTCATGTCTTGAAATTATAATTCACTGGTGGGCTTCAGTCCTATTTGAGATGCAGACATGCAGTTAAGCAAAAGTGGATGCTATATATCAATGCAAATGGTCTACTGGTTTGTCACATCCTATGTGCCAAAGTCAACTAATGGAAAGAATTAAATGTATTGTAATTGTTTGGTCTTCATGTCTTGAAATTATAATTCACTGGTGGCTTCAGTCATATTTGAGATGCAGTTAAGCAAAAGTGGATGCTATATATCACCACAAATGTTCTACTGGTTTGTCACATCTTATGTGCCAAAGTCAACTAATGGAAAGAATTAAATGATCGATTCTATTATTGACTCGCATAACGATAATAGGTGGGTTGAAAATCACCTGTGACGTATAACCAATGTTATATATCACTTCTCATTGCAAAATGTGTCATTATATAGTGCCGAGATATATAGGAGGTTTATGCCTAATATGTTTATTAATGTTGAAACTTATCATGATCCGATGCTCGATTTATCTTTCCAGTTAAGGCTTGAGATGCAGGAATTGATTATTGACTTCTGTTCAACTTTACCATTTACATTCTTGTTATTACTAGTGGTCCCCTTTTTGGAAGTGTGAATGATTTCCAGTTACTCTTGTAAAGAATGTACAATGTTCTAAGAGAGTGGAAGTGTAATGACCCTTGCATGGGGGTATGTAGTGTAGCATGTATCTGGAAATAAAAAATGTTTTACCAAAATTAGTCTTCAAAATCAGGGTTATCGTGTTTCTTAACTAATTAGAAGCAGTAGATTCTACAGCATGCTCACATGCTTTTGCAGAATATTTTGAACTTGTTAATGGTCGTGTACATATTTCTGATATGTACTTAATTGCTTTATATTTGGGTGGAGACATGGATGAATATTCTGTCATCTTTTCTGCCCGATTCCCCTTGTGTGCCACCAAGCTAGTGTGCTGGTGACCATCACTAGTCACGCAACTAAGCTTGCTTAAATGGTGGATAACCTGCAATATTTTTAGTGCAAGTGCAATAGTAAAATCCGTTGCATATCTTCCATTTATATTCCTTGTAGTGTCTCTTTATTGTGCAGCCCATATTTAATCTAAAGATGTGCTGCTTTTCAAGCTGCAAATATGGAGAGCATTGTTTTAGGCTTTTAGCTTCTTTTCAAGTTGTTCCTTTCTGATATAGCATGCAGGGTAACTAGTTTATGCAGGTGCTGTTACAATAAATAAAAATGATCTATACCCTTATAGTTTTATGCTTCTTAACCATTTTTCTTTAATTGATTTTGGTGAGTTAGGTCTTCGGGATCTATATTTTGCAGTTTTGTTTGAATAAAAGAATGCAATGTGTTAGCTTGAAGAATTGCACTTCTCTTTGTTTTAGTATGTGAGTGAGCTGGAAGTTCATTATTGAGTTATATGCTTTTTAACCTTAGGAGCTTCTGCTTCTCGAAGATGACGTGAATGCTTTAGAAGAGATGTATCCTCAGGGTGAAAAGGTGACTATCATTTTGGTGCTGATGTTTTTAGAGGCAAATATTCTACTCAATGGTGTCTAACTTTGCTTCTTGGTACATTTAGGCTGAAGCTTCATGGGCTTTGACTGTTCTTGGCTACTTGGCGAAACTGGTGTTGGGAGTTTTAGGGTAAGTGCGAATGCCCGTTATGATTATTCTTTTTACAATTCGAACTCTTTGTTACTCGAATTACCATTATTTCTTAGTAAGTACACCGTGTCCTCGGAAGTCCTTGCTGACAATGCAAAGACCCCTGATCTTTAGAAATAATTTTGATTTTTACTACTCCCACTTTCCGCCTTATATTCGGACGGTGGTAGTAACTGTTGTTGGGTTGAGAGAAAAAAGAGGTAACAGAAACATCTGCGAAAGGTCAGCGTTTAAAATATCTTTGTTGTTTGAGCTGGAAACTTCTGTCTTGTCATATGTGCTTCCTGAATCTTGAGCATGTTACTATTCTATTTATTTTATTTTCAATTTGTTTTTGACATTGGCCTTGTTTGGTTCCATGTGATATCCTCGATTTTTGTACCGGGCTTTTAAATATCGGTGATTGCTTGGTTCCCAAAATCAGATTTTTGAGTAGTGGTGAACATTAGCAACATGAGTTTCATCCGTTGCGAGGGTAGGATTCATATTTTTTTTTGAGAAACCCAGCAAGCCATGAGTGAACCCATTGTGCCAATTTGAGTAACCAACGTTGCAATGGAAGAATAAATCCTCCAATTATGCACTGCCACGTCAGCAAATATGAGCTACTAAGATCTCTGTTCAAATAATTTTTCAGATAAAAGCGGGTACGAAAACTAGGGATATCCCGCGAACCAAACAACGCCATCATTAAGCTTCATTAATCTCTATGTTTGTTTTGCAGGTTGATTGTTTCAGTTGCTTGGATTGCACATATTGTGATATATCTGCTGGTCAAGCCACCTCTTTCTCCCTTCCTAAATTCGGTTTTCATCAAGTTGGATGATATTTGGGGTACTGTATTTCGTTTCGCGTCTTCCTTTGTTCCTTTCCCTTCATTTATTGCATTATGAACTAGATATTGACGCCTTTTTTCTTGTTATTTCATCAGGTCTTTTGGGTACTGCAGCATTTGCATTCTTCTGCTTCTACCTTTTACTCGCTGTGATTGCCGGGGCTATGATGCTTGGCTTGAGATTGGTTTTCATAACAATCCATCCTATGAAGTAACTTTTTACTGTTTGCACTCCCAACTTTTAGTTCATTCTTACTTTATTTTCTATTGCCCACTTGTCAACTAACGCTGATCCATGTTACAGGTGGGGAGGTACTCTGATGAATTCCTTCCTTTTCAATGTGGGACTTATCCTCCTTTGCTCCATCAGGTTAGCTTGTTATGTTTGTACACATTTCATCATGTTAAAAACACTTTTCACAAATTGGCTGATCTATGGGACTGACAGCATGATTAATGAATTGAGCTTTAATCTGTTGACACTTATTGGCTTTCAGCACTAACGGCTTACTTGTTCACATTTTGTATGGTAAATTGCTTTTAGTTCCATCGTTCAAGTTAGAGCTCCTTACAGTCACCCTGATTCCTTTTTCAATTAGACCAAGCTAAGAGTTAATTGATTTTTTTTTTATAATTTAACAGCTAATTAGAGTTTGCAAAAGCCTTGCTCCCTAAAAACCCCTTCAATTTTTTTTAGGTGAAAACCTATTCCATTTTTATTTTTATTGTTTTATATTTCATCACTTTTGGAATCTTTCTTCTATGGTAAATTTCACTTACAACCCCTCAGTTTAAGACAATCTTCATTTACAGCCCCTCTAGTTTGGAAATCTTGACTTGCACTCCTTCAGAGACCCAAACTGTTTCTCACTTACACCCCTTCTGTTGAAGTCTGTTAGTTAGTGGGTTAGGTACCCTACCAACATTTTTCTTTTGGACAACTTTCCCTTCATGTTCTCTCTATCGCTGTTCATGTTGTTCATATCATCATCATCTTCTTCTTCAACAATAATTCGCATGCCTTCAAGGTTTTCCCGCACATCTCTGGAAAGCTGATAAATTGCAGGTAAAGAGATGAAACTCCAAGAACCCAAGAACAAAAACCATGGTTTTTTAAACTTAAATAAACACCGAAATCTGGAGAACTTCTCTGATTTCCTCAATTTTTGCGAGCCCGCGAGAAATTTATAGGAAGCCCATGTTTTGAACTGTAAACACAGAAATCTGGCTAATTTTTCTGCTTTCCTGCAATTTCGTGTAAACCCAGATGGAATTTTGGGGGGGATTACAGAGAAAGAGAAGAGAAGCAAAATTACCAAGATGAACACTGCTGGACCCAAAACTCATCCCCACCCAAGCCAACTCAATTTACAATCCGAATTTTGGCTTCTTTTTTCATCGAGGCAGTGAGTTGACTTGCAGCGCTCCAATCGAAGCTCGCAGATCCTCTTCGAATCTTTCTTCTTCTTCTTCTTCTTCTTAAATGGAATACACTCCTAGATTTCCCTTCTTCGTGCATTTGCAGCTGCTCCAAATCGGGGAAGATGAGACGGTGGTGGGTGGTAGTATTGTGCGGCGGGTGAAGTCAAAAGAAGAAGGGAAAGCCAGGGCTTGAGCTGCGGTAATACCCATATAAAGAACTTGCCGAGATAGTTCCAGGAGGAAGGTGGCATGAGAAGAGAGAGAGAGAGGGGGGGGGGGTTAAGATCTGCCGTGTGGGTTGCGGTTGTGGTGGTTCGAAGGAGGGGTGGAGGCTGCCGTTCTGCTGTGTAGGAGGAAAGCAGAAAGGCGGGATGAAGATAGAGATAGGGTTAGAAGAAGATAGTGTTATTATTCTTTGTCAATTTCTTTTATTTGAGGGTATAATGGTCCATTGGTTAGAGTGTTAGATTCTGTTAATTAGAACGGGTGGAGGGGGTGTAAGTGTAGATCATCCTAAACTGAAGGTGTGTAAGTGAAATTTACCCTTCTATGCTTCTAAAGTTCACATTTCATAGCAGTAGTATTAGTCATCAATTGCTTCTCTTATATTGAGTTTAAGGTTCTTTTATCATTGGCTTTGAAGTGCAATGTCAAACTTGAAAACAGCGAAGTATTAAATGGATTACACTCCTGATCTTGTTTAAGCACCGGCTATTGAACAAACATAGAAAGAACAAATATCAGATCACCAGAGCTATTGGTTGCTTGCATTTATTACTATGAAAGGCTGGATATTGCTCCAACTGACCATGCAAGTTTGAGTCATTGCTCATTCACTTCTCATATCATTGATCTCATTGACATTATGTGTTTGTATTTGACTATGTTTACTGTTGTTTGTACTACCAGTGTGATTCAGTTCTGCGCCACAGCATTTGGATACTACGCTCAAGCTACTGCTGCACAGGAAATATTTGGTCACACTTTACAGTCTCTTCGTGGAATAAAATATTTATACAAGTCAGTCATAACTCTACTTCCTTACTTCCGATCAAAAGGTTTAAACTTCAAGTTATAGTGCAGTACTCATCTCTTTGTTATAATTCCTTTGCAGGTACAATGTGTTCCAAATAGCATTCATTGTTCTGGCTGGGCTGACATTTGTGTTCTACGCGGCTTTTGTAAGCGGCACACCTTTCCTTGGAGGACACTCCTTTATTTTTCTGTTCGTTTCAAACTCAAATGCTTACTATAACTCGTCATTTTCAGGGATGGAAAAGAAGAAAACCTAGCGGCAGGTTCCAGCTTTCCTCTTGAGCCACTTCGTCTGTCGAGACTCATTTAGCTGGCAGTGTTCAGTCTCTACGGCCTATCTATCACCTATGGTTCTAAACTGGATTTACCTGGCCTAGTTTGTCAAGTGTTGTTGTTTGGGAACTGGGTGGTTTTAATCCGACGTCCGAGTTGATTGCTGTAGTGGAAAGTGCTTTGTTGATTATGGCTGCTGTTCATTCGTCCACATTTTGTATGTATTGTTTTTATTGTTTGATTTGCGTTGAGCCCGTTCCCTGTAAAATTCAGTGACCCCGAGGAGTGATTTATGAACTACTGATTACTAATGTGTATTATAGAGCAAACATAATGGTTCATTTTTTGTGGCAACTTCATTACATTCTAACAATATTTATGATGTTTTAATTTTGATCTAGACTCTCGGTCAAAGAGGACCTATCTTTATACTAGTATGTATCACTTCATCTAGCCCTCGTCGGCTGGTAGAGTGTAAATGCCGTGTCGCTAAAAGGGCATAAAGATCTAGGTCACAGTCGCACAAATTTTCCCCTTGAGTCGAAAGATTTATGGAACCGTAAATACCTAAATACAGAAAAAAGGGGATACAAGATTGGACAGAGTTGAATAAGAAATGTCGTCTAAATCAGGAAAATAAAATGCGAGAAACATAAGAATGTTACAACTTATCAAGAAAACAAATTGCGAGAACATGCCACAACTTGTGAGGTGATAGACGAAGAATTCATGGAATTGTAAATACCTAAATACGGACAAACATACGGATGTTACAACTTGAAAGGTGACACTAAGGGAGCGCTAAACATACGGCGGACTATGCTCATTCTCCAATAAGAAATGCGAACTTGATGCATTGCTGTATTCATGGACGGAGTAGTGATCATCTGCAAAATGGTTGCAAAGTAGACCGATGATGTCCAAAGTAAGCCGAATGAAACCTGTACCAGCCACCATCTAGAATGATCCTGGGATGAAACGACAAATGAATTTGCAAAATGAAAGAAGGAAAAATCTGTAGGAAATTGAAGGCGAAGCTTAGCAGCTGAAATGAAAATTTGATGAAAACAGTTAAGGAGTGTTCTTAGATATCTGCAGGGTTGAAACATATTTTGTAGGTAGAGGTGGTGAGGGTTGTGGGCTAAAAGACGCATGAAAGAAGAAGCTTCTCATCACCTTCCTTGCTACCTATGTAAGTAGAAGACAAAAAACGACCTTGTTTGAGGAACTGACAGTGTCTAATGTGTTCACCTTTTATTTGGACATGTCCGCTTATGAAGTCGGATTGTTACTGGAAACGAATCAATTTTTTTTTGAGGAAAAAAAAAAAAAATTGATTCGTTTCAATTCAAAGATTACGGAGTTTCTATTTAGCTAAATTTTAACTAGTGTGAATTCTAATTAACACGACTTATTAGTCTTTGCTCCAATGATGTTATTTACATAACTTTATGTGTATTGAATTATAAAAAAAATATTAAATTAAAATATGAGAGAGATAGACACAAAAAATTTAGCTACCTACTTTCTAGTTAGCTACTTGTAGAAAGCACGATACAATATGTAAGTATTGAGTCATTTACCTGACCTATTGGAGAACGATATTTCTTCTAGTTATGTATATTATAATTAAACTTTTTTACTTAACCATTGGAGATGCTCTCAGCATAACAAATAGTAGCTCTTTACTCTCTGCGTCCACTCAAGCTCACCAGACAGAGTTGTAGGTGTAGGATGTCGGGGGCTTAGTAAGAACGAAATGGTGTATCTACTCGGCACACACACACGAACACTAGAGTTTTTAACCCACACACACTTTTAATTTTTATTCTTCTTGATTGATTGATAAAATAATGAAACTACAACGTTTAAATAGAAAAAAAACTAATCCTAACTAGACGATTGACCTAACGGCTCTGCCCAGTCTACTAAATAACTAAATAACCTAATCAGACTAATTAATAAATAAACAAAGTAACTAACAATTACTTAAATAAATAAATAATAATGAAGATACGGTTGATGAGACGGTTTATATGATTAAAGAATTGACATTTGATCTGACGACTATTAAAATACGAAGAATTAATAAAATAAAAAACATTTATATGGTAATGGCCAACGTCCAATTTGTTTTTATGATTAAAGAATTGACATGTGGTGTCTCGAAATATATGGCGGATCAGTTTCAAGTTAATCCTCAATCATGATCTTTTGGGAGGGTCTAACTCATGATTGTGAGCGGAAATTTTCTCTCCTCACAAAAAAATTGACGATCTATTTTCATATTGTGAGAGAATTATTTTCTCGTAGTAAATAACCCCTAAAGCGATGGTATTTACTTACCATCGCAAGTTTACGTCGCAAAAGCCAATAATTCTTATAGTGGGTATCAACTCTCCCGCGCTCGAAAATCACCTTGTCCTTAAGGTGGTGATGCGAAAAATCTGCAACAAGTACATAATTACGTATGCCCGAATCAAATGTGCAACAACCCCCTTATCCGGCTCGGGCGAGACCGGGAGGGCGCTGCCAAAAGTAACGGCGGACATAAAAAGCAAAACCTCCATTATATTACATTACTATTAAACATTCAACAACGTATCTTACAGATGTCATCAAGTATTGCTATATTACACATAGACAAGCATACTAGATGATTCATCGTGACATCTTTATTCCATGTGAATCTCGTACCCGTCTACTCCGTAGTCCTCATCTCCTAGACCTGGGGTGGGAAGGAAAACAAAAACTGCAGTTTTCAAAAATCAGCACTGAAATGCTGAATGAGTAACACTCAAGCGTGTCAAACACATAATGGAGATAATTTTTAGAATAATAGTAAAAATACAGCGGAAGCAAAAAAAACAATTGAGTAACAAACATCTTCAAGCGCCTGACTTATAGCCAGTAATATCAAAAGTCAATATTTAACCAATATCCAATATCCTCCTCTGCGAATTTCCATTCATTTCAATAATTCAAGTCTGAAATCATAAGGATTCAGTTCCTCATCAATAAACTTCCAACCAGTATTCCATTTTAATAATGAGTTGAACGGGGAAAATCCAATCACATCACAAATATATCCCATCACAAGCTACCAAGATCTTAAGTGTTGACACCCCCCTAACAGGGTTTTCTTGCGCCCAGAAGGAGTGAGTACAAGGAGCGAACTTGGGAAAAATTTGCAACCGAACTAAAATAAATAACAATGGGTCGAGTGGACGTAGCCACAGCGACCAAACCAAATGATAAAGAGTGACGTTCCCCGCACGACTCTTTTTCACTTTACGTGATTACGTAATATTATTTATCCCGTGGCGGTTTCAAAGAAATCATTTTAAAATATCAAGAAAACTCAAGTAAAGCATGTAAACACCAAACACATTTTAAGACAAGCAATAAAGTCGTGTTATGACACGAAGGGAAACTAAAACGCAAGGCTTGGCACGTATACTCATCTTGATCTTCAGTGAATAGCCCGTAAAGTTCCCCTAGAAGGACACGTAGCCTTCTTCAACGAACTGGTCACCTACACAGTACATTCCTTTGTTTGATTACAAATTTATCTATGCCAGCATGACTTGCTATAAGCCTAACCGAGTCCTAAGTCGCGCTATTCCTCCACACAATGTTTATATTCTTTTTGTAATAATATTCCAAATTATAGTAAATTTATTGTGTGATCGCCTATAACTTAATTTCATCAACTTTCTCATTTATTAAATACTAATTTACTAAACATTTTTAGGTTTAAGTAAAGAAGAAATTCCTCTAAAAATAACTTAGTAACATAGCCACTTATTAGTAAATCCATAAAATACATAAGTAATAATATTAATAACTAGTACAAATAAATTTTTGTTATCAATTGAGAGAAATGTTATATTTAATTCTAAAATACCAATTAAATGACCAACTGATTCAAATCAAATGCTTATTACAAACCGGAATATTTATTACGAGAAATACTTGTAATTTGTTTATTTTTAAGAAAACAATTTTTTTTAATTAACAATACTTTTTCTAATACTAATTTAATATTCAACATACGTATCGTTTCAATAATGAACATACTTTTTATTCATTTTAGAAGGTAGTTAGGTATTGAAACACATTCATTTTAATTAACAAATACTTTTGTTCATACTATTTCAATATTAACATACATATTATTTTAATATTTAACATACTTTTATTCAATTTAGAATAATAGTTAGAAATTATAGAAATTAATTTAAACTAAAAAATCACATTTTATTTTTATTTGTATATATTCAGATTATTAAATGATAAAAGAGACCCCAAGTTATGTTTAAAGAGACAAAACACCCCCAAAATAGTTTCATATGCTACACTTAATACCCCAAGTTTTCTGAAATTACACAAAATACCCCCAACATGAACATAATGATTCTCAACCAAACAAAACACGAATCAAAGCCTCAAGACATGATTTTGGTTACTAAAGAAACTCATGAGGCGATTTAGAGCTTACCCAACCCAAGAAACGCGAAAAACGGCAAACAAACGGAGCGAGTTAAGTCATCGAAGGTGTCGTCGGTGATGGTGGCCGACACGGCTGTTTCCGGTGGTTTCAGAGCGTGGCCAAGAGCTCCTAGAGCTTGTTTGGACCTCCTGAGGGTGCGAGAGACGGGTTGAAGAGACTGGGTGCCTTTGGTTTGGTGGATCGGAGTTTTCGCCGGATTTTATGGAGGTCGCCGGCAAGATTCCTCGATGGTTGTTATTGGCTTCCACTTCGGCTTATTCTTCTGCTACCAGGGTCGAGAGAGAGAGAGAGAGAGAGAGAGAGAGAGAGAGAGAGAGAGAGAGAGAGAGAGAGAGAGGAGACAAGGACATAGAAGGTGGTGATGGATCTCTTGGTTTTCTTCCCGACGGCGGAAGCGGCGGAGGTGGTGGCTGAGTCGTCCCTTGCTAGCTGTTGTTGCTGCTGTTGTGGTGGATCATAGGGAGCAGAGAGAGAGAGAGAGGGGGGGGGGGAAGGGAGAGAAACAGAGAGGGAGAGTGGAGTTCGAGAAGTGGAGATGGAGGTGGTCACGGTGGCTTTGGTGGTGGCCGGAGAAGAGGATGATGAAGATGAAGATGAAGATGAATATGAAGATGATGATGGTGTTGTGTGAAAGGGAGGAGAATGTGCATTGAAGAGGAGGTGGAAACGGTGGCGGTGAAAAGCTATTGCCGAAGGAAAAATCTGGAGGAGGTGAAATCAAATTGAAGATGATGAAAAGAGAAGTTGTAGGGTGTGGTTGGAGTACCATTCACTAGAGTAATTAGGTGCAACACTCGCATCAAATCTCGCGGTGGTCGCACACGCAATCACAATTAAAATAAAAAATTAACCCGAATTAAATTACGAACGTTAATCCAACTTTTTCTAAAATCTTACCCGAATGAAACAGAGTAGTTTAACCAACTATATATATATATATATATATATATATATATATATATATATACATAATTCATACTTAATTTTTTTTTCAAATTACTACTTTGCCCCTAATATTGATACGGGGTATTACATCCCCCCCCCCCTAAATAAAGCTTCGTCCTCGAAGCTAAAATCAGACCATTACCCGAAATACTAAAACTATCCAAAACAACTAATTATAAGAATTAACATCACGTAGCAAGCAATTTCACACAACAACTAATTATTACCTAGCACACGTAATGTCACACATATGGTAACAAGTCGTGATTGCGTTTAATCACTTAAGTGGACATGGTCACATTTGCTTACTAAGGGTCAGGGTTAAGTACGTCGTAAGAGAACTAAGCATGAAGTGATACAAAACGATGGGTTGCATTCTCTCCCCTTAGGGAGTGATGTCCCCTGGAACTTATTTCAATCTTGGAAAACTCTAGCACCTAGTATATGGCCTATTAGGTCGTCAGTCATAGGTAGAGAGTATCTATTCAAATACTACGATAGTTGGTTGTTATAGGTAAAGAAAGTACCCGTGTCGACTCCATGATCAACTTCCTCCTCAGACCTTGTCATTACTGCCATCCTTCCCATATTGCCATGTCCAGCTCTTCCACTTCCAGCTCCATTGTTGTTGCCTGCTATGCCAACATTGTTGTTGCGATTCTGGGGTCCATTTTGCCCTGCATTCCCCTGGTTGTAGTTTTGCTGCCTCCCATGGCGATTACCTCCATTGTTCTGATAATTTCAGTTGCCAACGTCCCTGTTTCCATATGCCATCGGTTGGTTTCCGTACTGTTGGCGATTCCCCTGGTAGTTGTTTTGTGGTGGTCCGCGTAGTTACCGCCTTGGTACACATGTTGGTTTCCTGTTGGTGGGAATCGACACTAAAAAGCTCGATGTCCTCTCTTTCCACAATTGTTTCAGTTAACGGGAGTCCCCATGCAGTCAACTCCGGGGTGGTTTCTTTGACATCTCTTACAGAGTAGCGACGAACTGGTTCTGCTTGCTGGTTGCCTCGGTTTTGATGGTTTCCCCCATTGTTGGTCTTAAATTTCTTGTTCTGATCGCTACCTCCTATGTGAAATGCCTTTCGTTTCTCGCAAAACTCGTCCTGAACCTCTTGGACTTGCCACATGTCAGTTACTCGGTCATATGCCTCGTGCAAAGTGTCATACTACTGCGCATGATCTTCTACAACTGGAGGTGTAGTCCCGAAATGAACTTGTCGATCTTATCCTCCTCATTAGGTACCGTGTGGCCTGCAAACCTTAGTAGTTCCACGAACTTCTTAAAGTAGTCTATCAATGTGCCATTCCCTTGCGTCAATTTGTTGAACTCATTGCACTTCCTTCTCTTAACATGTGCTGGATAGAACCGTGTCTTAATAGCAGTCTTAAAGGCTTCCCTGTTAAAGTTGGGTCGATCCAGCAAGAATTCTTGATTGGTAGTCCACCACTCATCTGCTTCATCCATCAGATGCAAGACGGCACAATTAACCTTTTCATCATCAGGGCAATGCACAACCTTGAGTAACTTTTCGAAATTTCGAATCCAGTTCTCTAGTTCAATGGGATCTTCCTTTCCCGTGAATTGGCGAGGGTTCAACTCAACTATTTGCTTAGCATAACTCTTCCCTCCATGATCCTCACGACCTACTACTCTATCCATGACTTGTGCCATATGTGCCATCTGTGTGGCCATTTTCTCCATTTGTGGTTGGTAGTTTCCGTTAGCCGCCATTGGTTGACCTTCCTGATGTGGTACTGGTTTATCAGTAGTAGTCCTATGCAACTACTCGTAATATCTCCACTTATTACCATAGCCTCGAGGTCAGATTTACCCCCAATAATGCTTAACAACTACACAAACAATGCTATATATCCTATAACATGCAAGTCATATAAAGCACATCGATTATCAAATAAGCAAGACCACTATTGACAATCAAGTTTTCCATGTTTCACACTTCACACTTATTTTCCTTCTATAGGAACAATACTTATCCTGGAATATCTCACATCCATCCAAGTAATCCAGTCATACCCAAATCACATATGGTTCCCAATATAGTGAGAAAAAGGACGAGGGTGGTCGGGTATAACCAAGACTTAGACTTAAGCTACCCATGACCCAATCAACTTTTCCAAATTTTATTATATTTTCCTATGTCCGTTTTAAGTTACCCTACATGTTTAATCCCTTATTGGAAAGAATTGCTCTGATACCACTTGCAACAAACCCCTTATCCGGCTCGGGCGAGACCGGGAGGGTGCTGCGAAAGTAACAGCGGACATCAAAAGCAAAACCTTCATTATATAACATTACTATTAAACATTCCACAACGTATCTTACAAATGTCATCAAGTATTGCTATATTAAACATAGAGTAGCATACTAGATGATTTATCGTGACATATTTATTCCATGTGAATCTCGTACCCCTCTACTCCGTAGTCCCCATCTCCTAGACCTGCGGTGAGAAGGAAAATAAGAACCGCAATTTTCGAAAATCAGCATTGAAATACTGAATGAGTAACACCCAAGCAGGTCAAACACAGAATGGAGATAATTTGTAGAACAATAGTAAAAATACGCGGAAGCAAAAAGACAATTGAGTAACAAACATCTTCAAGCGCATGACTTATAGCCAGTAATATCAATAGTCAATATTTAACCAATATCCAATATCTTCCTGTGAGATTTCCATTAAAGTCAATAATCCAAGTCTGAAATCATAAGGATTCAGTTCCTCATCAATAAACTTCCAACTAGTATTCCATTTTAATAATGAGTTGAACGGGGAAAATCCAATCACATCACAAATATATCCCATCACAAGCTACCAAGACCTTAAGTGTTGACACCCCCCCTAACTGAGTTCTTGCACCCAGAAGGAGTGAGTACAAGGAGCGAACTCGGGGCAAATTGCAATCGAGCTAAATAAATAATAATGGGTCGAGTGGACGTAACCACAATGACCAAACCAAATGATAAAGAGTGACGTTCCCCGTACAAATCTTTTCCACTTTACGTGATTACGTATTATTAGTTATCCCGTGACGGTTTCAAAGCAATCATTTCAAAATATCAAGAAAACTGAAGTAAAGCATGTATAAATACCAAACGCATTTTGACAAGCAATAAAGTCGTGTTATGACACGACGTGAAGCTAGCACGCAAGGCTTGGCATGTATACTCACCTTGGTCTTCAGTGAATAGCCCGTAAAGTTCCCCTAGAAGGACACGTAGCCTTCGTCAATGAACTGGTCACCTATACAGTACATTCCTTTATTTGATTACAAATTTATCTATGCCAGCATGAATTGCTATCGAGTCTTAAGTCGCTCGATTCCCGCACACAATATTTATATTCTTTTTGTAATAATATTCCAAATTATAGTAAATTTATTGTGTGATTGCCTATAACTCAATTTCATTAACTTTCTTATTTACTAAATACTAATTTTCTACTCAACATTTTTAGGTTTAAATAAACGATAAATTCCTTTAAACACAACTTAGTGGAATAGCCATTTATTAGTAGATTTATAAAAGAACTAAGTAATAATATTAATAACTAGTACAAATAAATATTTATTATCAATTGAGAGAAATGTTATCTTTAATCCTAAAATACCAATTAAATGGACAACTTATTCATATATTTATTACAAACCGGAAAATTTATTACGAGAAATACTTGTAACTTGTTTATTTTTAAGAAAACATTTTTTTTTAATTAACAATACTTTTTCTGATACTAATTTAATATTCAACATACGTATTGTTTCAATAATGAACATTCTTTTTATTCAATTTAGAAGGTACTACCTCCGTTTCACTTGTTTTAGCTGAGAGAAAGTTGGCACAGGTTTTAATAAACCTGTGCCTTTTACATTTTTAGCCCTACCATATCAATTAATTCCAGCCCCTCTTTTCTTCCTTCTCTCTCATTCCACATTACAGACACCACCATCCCCACCACCACCACAACAAACACCGACAATAACCATAACAGATTAAATCTATTAGAGATGTGAACCAAAAGAAAAAGAAGAAGAACAATAGCAGAGGAAGATGAGATGGACGGTGTACTGAAAGTATCAAACAACAACCAAAATCACCATTCAGTTCACAGAGAAATAAACCCAGATCTTCGAATTGAAGAAGTAGTTCTGGTTTCAATTTTGAATCACAGATAGAGAGAAAGAGAGCATTATGTTGAAAACTGAAAATTTCAGAACAAACTGAAAAATCTGACCCAACCGGAGCAGAGGCAGAGGAACTCGACGGAATATGTGGTAGCATCTTCCTCCGCCAAACCCAGATCTTGAGACAAAGACGGAGAGGGGGAACTAGACCTACGGTCGCCTCTTACTCCGGCGGTATCCTCATCTTCGCCGATCTCCTCCTCCTCTTCCTTCTCTCTCGCCACTGCCACCTCGAAGTTCTAAAACCGGCGAACGATTCGGGAATATATGCAACCGTGGTCTTGTCTTGTAGAGAAACATGATCTCAGATTGAAAATCAGCACAAGAAACCACAAATCAACAAACACGAGCAGATCTGGGTTGAAATTTCGTACGGGAAGAGGGGGATGGGTCTCTTTCTCTCTCTCTCTCTCTCTATATCAATCTACCTTCTGTGTAATGAGGAGGGGTTATTCGAGTGGATAGGTAATGAAGGATACTTTAGTCTTTTAGCACCAAAATATTACCAAAAGAGGAAAGTAGGCTGAAACAGACGAAATTTCCGTTTTAGGAAAGTAGGCTGAAACAGACGAAACAGAGGTAGTAGTTAGGTATTGAAACACATTCATTTTAATTAACAAATACTTTTGCTCATACTATTCAATATTTAACATACATATTATTTTAATATTTGACATACTTTATTCAATTTAGAATAATAGTTAGAAATTGTAGAAATTAATTTAAACTCAAAATCACATTTTATTTTTATTTTATATATTCAAATTATTAAATAATAAAAGAGACCCCAAGTTATGTTTAAAGAGACAAAACACCCCCAAAACAGTTTCATATGCTACACTTAATACCCCAAGTTTTCTGAAATTACACAAAATACCCCCAACATGAACATAATGATTCTCAACCAAACAAAACACGAATCAAAGCCTCAATACATGCTTTTGATTACTAAAATACCCGTGAGGCAATTTAGAGCTTACCCAAACCAAGAAACGCGAGAAACGGCGAAAGAAACGAAGCGGGTCAAGTCGTTGAAGGTGTCGCCGGTGATGGTTGCCGACGGGACTATTTCCGATGGATTCTCAGCGTGGACAAGAGCTCCTATAGCTTGTTCGGACCTCCTGAGGGTGCGAGAGATGGGTATAAGATATTGGGTGCATCCGGTTTGGTGGATCGGATTTTTCGCCGGATTTTATGGAGGTCGCCGGCGAGATTCCTCGACGGTTGTTATTGGCTTCCAGTTCGGCTTATTATTCTGCTACCAGGGTTAAAACAGAGAGAAATCGAGAGAATGCGGGAGACAGGGACATAGGAGGTGGTGATGGGTCTCTGACACGATTCAACCACAAGTGTATGGCTGTCGTGTGTAGTAATATCCGGAAATCCGGGTTGTCGAACCCAAGGGACTTCTATGTAAACGAGTTATTAATTTTACACCTTGTTTGGGCAAAGCGCTTTATTTGTGGTTGCTAATTCTATGAAAATTAAAATACTGCTAATAGTTAACCGCTTAGATGGTGACACGATTTAACGAGAATACTTGCAAAAAGTGACTAATGAAGGACAAATACCGGGAATTTTCTCGTGGATAATATGAACTATGCTTTGATTTATGAAACACTAACACGTATATCTCTTGCTAATCAAGCAAAATACAACTCGCCGAGTTACCAAACAAAGCGACTATACTTAGATCCAATTCAAACCAAGCTCAATTTGATTCTAAGTACGCATTACGATTCGTTATTCTACTTTAAATATCCTAGTTAACACTACCGAGTTACCAATTAATGATACGTCTAGGTGAGAAGTTCAATTTACCGACTGCAATTCATGGAGCTACCACGTCAATCGTAATTGAGATCAATCCTACGGTAGCTAAGCGCAAGAAAGATAGAGATTCAAGTATAGACTAATCATAACAAGAGAGAATCGCATTAATTAAGAAAAAACATGAAGCATAATCTCAAAACGAGTTTTTCACATCAAACCCTAGCTACCTAATGAGAATTCCCAGCAATAAAAAGTTTAGCTACTAGTTGACATGATCAAAATACAAGGTTTATTGATCATCAAACAAAAACTAAAGAGGAAAAGAAGAGTGAAATCAAACGAGGGCTTCCAACGCTCCCAAGCACGTTCCACATCTCTAACCCGTCGTTCCAAAGCTCCACAACCGTCACCATACCCCTAGGGACGGATTACTAGGTCTAAAAAAACCCCAAAGCTTGTAACTTTGAAAAAATTACAAAACAGCCCCAAAACAACCGACTTTTGCTCTCTGTTCGTACGAACATTCAGGTTGTTCGTACGAACACTTCTGATTTTTAGCTCCAAAATTCGTCTAAGTATAAGTGTTCGTATGAACACTTTTCTGTTCGCATGAACAAGTCTGGAAATCTTCTTCTTTGGCTCTTTTTCTTGCTTCTTCCTTCTTTGTCTTCAATCCCGAGCATCTCTTGAGCAATTTCCAACTTTTCGAAGTTCCCTTCCAATCCAAGATCATCGCTTCGAGCTCCCGGTTCCTAAAATCCACAAAACTAAAACATATCGGAAGATCAAACGATACAAATATAGCATAAAATACGTGAAAAAGTGCTCGGACTCAACATTTACGATCAAATGCTCAATTCTGCTCCAATTATCAAAACTTGCCATAAAACATATGTAGATACGTTGAAAACTATGAAAAATAACAAGTAATCACATAAAAATATAACTCCAAGTATGGAGTTATCAAATATCCCCACACTTACCATTTGTGCGTCCCGAGCAATCTATCAAAATCGGCCACATATCCAAACTTCCTTCCCCATCAAATCGCGGTAAAAGAGTAGCTAATTGCATACTTTTCGAAACACCACTTGCATACAAACCAAGACTAGCCGACTCGACTCAAACCACGACTCAATACATGACTCACTATGCAACAAGATGATGCAATGCAAAACTACACTCGATCTTAAGCCAACACAAATATATGTAAACACAAACTTTTTTTCTTTTTGGACGAGATCGGGTAATCTCAATTAACTAAAACCGGTTCTCATGGAGTGATGAAGAATCTAGGGACAAGGCATGAATCTCAACTAAACTTGACAACGAGAATCTCCCCTAGTTAGTACAGAAAGCCTAGCTTTACTAATTGCAAGAATAACTTTCCCCTTCGCATGTGCCGACAAATAAGAGGCTACGCTAGGCTAAGCCACGTTCAAGGTCCGAGCTCCTAGTCCACTAACGGTTTAGAATGTTTAGGCTTAAGGACACAAAGGATAATCATGAAGTAACATGTCCTAAAGCGTCACATTCTCACATTCAAACCCACATCTCACACACCCTCACAACGATGATAGAAATCGCAACCCGAAACTCAGCGTCTCCGGCCCTCAATCCCCTCAAACCGCGGCACAATAGTGATCTCCTTGGCCACCGTTGCAAATCGTGCATGAAATGTAAACCGTCGTCAATGAACCAAAATCTTCCACCACTCATTTCTTCGTTAAGCTCAAATTACTCCTTTATTCATCCTCTCCTTTTTTTTTGTCTCTCAAAATCTCCACAACACGTCAAACTGTACGAGTGGTCTTCCAAGAGTAGCTAAGGAAATATATAAAGGGGGAGGAAATAAACAAAATGATGGATATGTATCACAAGTAAGATCCATCTCCCCCTAATCACGATGAAGTGCACGGTGCCACCAAACAAAGCCGCAAACATGTCCAAGTACATGTATGGGGATGGAGTCGTGAAACGCTTGATCTCTATGTTCGTAGTCAAAGTCGACATCCCCACACTAGAATGTAGTCATGTCCCCCTCTCAAGTAATCAAACAAGTTATGTCACGTGCCTAATCCAACCTAACCTCCTACACCAAGATGAAAGAAGTCCAATACCTAGCACGATCCACCAATTAAATTCAACCAACCCCATTTCGTGCGGATTAGATTTCGCGCACTCACGGCTCTCCAAAACCGTGTCCATGGTATAATGACATGGAACACCGCCACACCGAAGTGCGCAAGCCTACTCACTCACCCTCGCATCCCCTCGTAAATATCAAATGAAGCACATGCGATACGTAGAACTCACAAGAATGTATAGTGAAGCACTCCTGCATCGAACCCCCTCAACTACGACTCCCTCATGACGCACTAAAGAGGTAATTCTAAATTATTTGTGATGAAGGCCAAGAATCGTCTCCCTAGGTCAAGAGGCTCGCAAATAAAACCAAGGTTCAAATCCGGCTTTCTAGTGGTCCTACAAGGTGAGATCTAACAAGCAGTGAGTGCTCTAATATGCATCCTCGCACAGCTATTCTGTGTGCCACTACGAGGAGGGTTGGCGACTACCTAAGATGTACACATGAACGTTTGGCTTGTTTAGCTCACACCTAGCTCAACTCTTGTAAGAAAACAAGTCACACACTTTAAATTTGAAAATCAAGTCAGTGTATGAAAATAGGCAGGTATTCCCGTAAAGAAAGTCTCTATATACGTACTAGGGGGGAACTCACATTGTCTCTCTCGGTCGCAAGTCATGCCCTATGCCTAAAGTTCTCACACTCCTCGATTTCACCTAATTATTCGCTTCTTTTGATTGCCCGTTCTCAAATTTTCAATTTATTTTATTTTATTTTATTTTATTTTATTTTATTTTATTTTATTTTATTTTATTTTATTTTATTTTATTTTATTTTATTTTATTTTATTTTATTTTATTTTATTTTATATTTTTATTTTGTTTTATTATCCGTTCTACTCTATATGCAAGGGCCGACTCGAAAGAAGACTCGAAATTGACTTAGTTTGGGTAGGTGGAATCAATAAATTAAACGTGCAATATAAAATGCAAACATCACTAATCACGAACACAATACGAACAATATATATAAACACGACACAAACACGACTAACGACTCACTATACGACACAAACGTCCTACGTGTAACAGGGTAATGCAGACACGAACTTGGCTAGTCAAGGCTAAAAATTCCCCCCACACCAGAACGCTTCGTTGTCCTCAACGAAAATAGTGACCAAGTAAAGGACTCAGCACTTCTAATGCGGAGGACGGTGAATCTACTCGGAGTCTCTGGGTTGGGATTCACATCGGTTTCCATATCATCTTCGTCCCCCCAAGATCCTCTAAACACTTCGTGACCTAAGGTCGCAGCCTTACTCTTAGAAATTTTCAAGCAACAAAATATCAAATGAAAAGTAGGTGCATGGTTACAAGATTGTGTGAACGAAATGAAGCACTTAAGCATGTAAACAAGTACTAAGCAAGGCACAGCGCAATTCCTCGCATGTTGCTCGAGGCTTTTGCGTATCGATAAAAATTAAGAACAAGAATTTTCCAACTAAGGAAAATTTGTGCCTAGTACTCGTAAAGAAAAGTATTAGGACGTACCTACGTGCCCGGAGCTTGTCATAAGGGCACGATTTTCATAAAATTCGGCAAGATGGACCGTTTCGGGTCGCCAAAAATTTTCCGCTGAAATTTGCGATTGATTGGTGCACTTTGCCGCGGTGTCCCCGTCAATATCTCCTCCTTCACCCAAGCTTGATTCTCAACCAAAAAGTTCTAATTTCAGATTTTTCTCAAGAACCTTAGCTTTCTTCAACTTCAAATTCGTCCCTCTTCCTTTGAATTCACCCCCAACACCAAGTATTGATGTTGTCTTGTAGGGTTTTGATCATGGATACGCAGCGGCAGAAAGAATTATCTATTCAAAACCCTCCAAGGGTCACAGGAAGAGAATCACAACGATGGTAAGAGAAAAACAAGTAACACACCTTAGAGATCTCCTGTGCTTATTTGTAACGTGAATTGTGTCACGTCTCTACGGTTGATCCACACTTAGGGTTGAGGTATAGATCTTCCTTCTCCTCTGTGCTAGCTTAGACCGGAGGAAGAGGAAGAAGAAATCACGCAACGAGGATCAAAGAGAGGGATCGGCCTATCTTTGTGGCCGACGGGTAGGGGGCGGACCAAGGGGTCGGGTTCGGCCTCCTTGTGTCTTGCTCTCTCTCTCTCCTTTGTTTCCTTCCCACTCAACTTATATTATGAGCATTAGTTTGTGTGTGGGAAGGAATACAGCATCATACTTTATATAGTCCAACAACTCCTTGTTAACTACCTAAAGGCCCTTCCTAATCCTACTTGAATTCAGATTAGTCCCTTCCTTGCATATTAGTCCTACTAAGTTTGCAAGGTGTTGCAAAATGATCCTTCCAATTAATTAATCGTAATAATTAAATCCCGAATCTAGTTCAACCCTATTAAGCGTGTGACCCCATAGGTTCTATCTAGTTGGTAGCAACAATTTGCTAATATGGAGCGGTCTCTAGCAAGACATCCATTCTAGCCAACTAATAGAATAGTCATCCGACAAACCTTGTGCAAGTAATTGTCTCATCCCTTTGTCTCAATATCCGGATTGGACACGAGACATACAAGTCACACTCGTATATCCAATCCATAGTTTCTTGATCCTGGGAATAGCCTTATTCGTGCAAATAACATCAATATCCCATATTAATTTATTTGAGTCTGGCCAGACATTCCATAAGCGCTATCCCTCGAGTGGCCTAGGATATTTTCTCCCGTTATGTGGGAGGGACACATTCTATCTACGTCTACTATGATCTATAAGCTTGCTTCTTATTGTATACGGTACACGCCTTTATAGCTGCCCAGTCACGGTGTAGCGTTTGACGCTACCAAAATCACAATAATCCACAACTAGATAATCTAGTGACTTCAAGTCTAAGGATGACAATACCGTTGTCACCACGAGAAGCGCTTGTCACTTCACATAAATCATATTTATCCTTTTCGTAGATGGGTCAATCTAGTATGCCATTATCCCTAATGCATACCCATGTGTTGAATCAGGATATCTCCATATCAATCCAACCCCATACTAGTCTATAGATGATTGTACTATTTAAATATTATAATGGACTAGGGATATTTTAAGATAAACAACACAATTGTAAATCTAAGGACGTCATTATATTAAATATCCAATAAATAATACAATGAATATTCTAGACAAAATAATTTCATACTAAACTAGATTGCCTCTAGGGCATCTATTCCAACAGTCTCCCACTTGCACTAGAGCTCAATCTGATGCATCCCGTATGCCAATGCTCCTAGTGTGCCCTTCATGCTTGCGCTGAACAAGCGGCTTTGTAAGTGGATATGACATATTCTCATCTGTAGGAATCTTGCATATCCGAACGTCTCCTCTATCGATAATTATCTCGAATAAGATGGAACTTCCTGAGCACTTGTTTGGATTTCTGGTGTGACCGGGGCTCCATTGATTGCGCGATCGCCCCAGTGTTGTCACAATACAACTCTACTGGATCCGCAATGCTAAGAATCCCACCAAGTTCAGAAATGAATTTCCTAATCCAAACAGCTTCCTTTGCTGCGCCATTCGCATCAATGTACTCAGCCTCTTTTGTAGAATCAGCCACGATATCTTGCTTGGAACTCTTCTAGGTCACCGCTGATCCATTCAGGCAAAACACATATCCCGATTGTGATTTGAAATCATCTTTATCGGTTTGGAAGCTTGCATCCGTGTAACCCCTTACACGCAACTCTTCCTCACCATCAAATATCAAGAAAGCATCCTTAGTTCTTCTCAAATACTTAAGAATGTTATTGACTGCAATCCACTGACTCTTACCTGGATTGGACGGGTATCTACTTGTCATACTCAAGGCATATGACACATCTAGTCTAGTACATAACATGGCGTACATGATGGTTCCTATGGCTGAGGCATAGGGAATCCTACTCATGCGTTCCTTCTCAATCTCATTGGAAGGATAATCACTCTTCGAAAGAGTGATTTCATTTCACATGGGCAAGAACCTCTTCTTGGAATCTTGCATGTTGAACCGTTTCAACACCTTGTCTATATATGTACTTTGACTTAGGCCTAGCAGTCTTCCAGATCTATCTCTATAGATCTTGATACCAAGTATATTGATAACCCCGTTTACGGAGTTATATTTATACTTGAAAACTTATCGTTTTGCGTGATTTCCGGGTTATTTGTATGAGAAATAGGCTGTGATCTTGAGAAGTTTGTATCCTAGAGCTTAGTGTGCTTAATCGTCAAGTCCGGGCGTTTTCTATTTTATTTGAGCTATTTTTGTCATATTTTATGCCCGGTATTGGTTGTTGTTTGATTCTCAGGTACCGGAGGCTCGGAGTACGATAACGTAGGAAAGATGAACTTCGAAAACGGAAAAAAAGCTCGAGAAAATTGATGAGGAGAATGAATAGAGGAGTTGCAAAGAGAAATAACAAGTTGGTGCAGCTTGAGTTCCAAGATGTAGCAGCGAAATAGAACCTGCTATCAATCCATGAAACTTCAAGCCAATCGAAGCAAGTACCATTGCCAACTACTAATTCTCCTAGCCTCCAATTAAACTTCACTATCAGACCATTACTAGCCATTTCCATCTATTAATCATCTCCTACATCACCAGCCACATAACCTCCATCACTTAGCCTACAACCTGACCACCTATCAACCACAACTGCCTTCATACCACCGACTGAACCCACCTGCAAATCAACCAATTTAACCACCTGAAACCCGACAAAACCCAGCAGAGAAGAAGGGGATTGCAGACCCAAATCAAGGCCGCAAATCAACCCAGCAAGAAGCAACAATCAAAGCCAATATCAGCAGCAACATCGCTGAAACAGAGAGAAGAGAAGAAAGCGCAAAACAGAGGTTCAATTCCCGATCAGAAACGCAACAAAGAAACAGAGCAGAAAAAACGAAGCAGAAGAGAAGAAAGACCGCAAGAGAAATTGAAGGCTCTGATCGCACGATCAGTGGGAGAGGTCGCATGATCAGAGGAATAAAGAAAAGAGAAAAACAAACTGCTTTGCGCGATCACAGCTCCTGGTCGCACGATCACAGCCTCAAGGAGATTCAGATCGCACGAACAGAGGCTTGATCGCGCGACCTACTGGGAGAAATAAAAGAAAAGAGACACGGGTCTTTTTGCTACAGCCCAAGGGGTTTAGAAGAGACTTTAACTTTCTTGGAGGAGCAATTGTGCAAAAGAGGAGTTATTATTCCATCGGGTCAGAAGAAAAAAAGGGGGCTGTTATTCACAACGCGAGGAAGTCATTCCACGCCATTGAACGCATAGAGGAGCAGACGAAGAAAGAAGACGGAGACGACAAAGCTCCGATTTTGTGTTTGATCTCTCTTCCCTCTCTCTTTTATTCAATTCTATGGAGAACTTTGTAAAGCTAAACGAGGTTATGTCTAGCTAAGCTTTCATAGCTAGATAGTTTATGGAGAACTAGGGTTTATTTTAGATTTTTCGGATTTGAATTTTGATTCATGTTTTGAACTTAATTCTACGTATTGTTCTAGTTATTCAACAATTTCTTGTTCTTAATTGTTAGTTTGTTTGGTTTGATCACCCAATACATGCTAGTTATCTAGGTTTGTTGCACGACAGTGAACATAACCCGGATTTGTGAAGAACTTTGTTGACATTCTTGTAGTTTCTTGAGACCGATAGGAGATAGAGACTTGAATGACCGTGTGTGGGTTGTTTCGGTTAGTCGTAGTTAGTTTTAGCATAATCGGTGGACCGACAGGACCCGGTGAGTGAACCTGGCTAGCTAACTAGAACGTAACGGTAGACATAGGTGGACCGACAGGACCCGAAGTAGACCGGAACGTATATTTGCGTGAGATCGACAGAAGATCGTAATGAGTGTGACCTGGTATAATTAGACGTAGGTAGAATGTTTCAAATCATAATCCGGAAATATCTAAATGCCCTAGGGACCCTAAAACTATCTAGTGTTCTCCATATTCGTATCAATTAAGAAATAATAAAAATATTAGTTCAGTTTTGTTTATTTAATTTTAGTCACTTGTTTGAGGGTGACGACTTCTTAAATCACAACTTCTTCCTCCGGTTACTTTAACTTTAAATTAATCGTCTAGCTAAATAATCTAGAGACTGTCCCTGTGGGTTTGACAACCTGAGTTTTAATACTCATCTTTATTACTTCGACCGTGCACTTGCGTATACACGTAAGAAATCGTGTCAAGTTTTTTGGCGCCGTTGCCGGGGACAGCGGTAGATTGGTTAGTTAGAAATTAGTCTAGAGTTTTTGTTTTTATTTTTCTTTTTGTTACTATCTGTTTACCTCACGGGTGTGCTAGTGTTGTTTTCTCAGGCAGCTATGGCGGAAGGCTAAGGGCTTATTAGCCTCACAACGGAGCAGCTGCAAGCTATGGTAGCTTCAGCCGTAGAGAAAGCACTGGCTGCAACAACGAGACCGCACCCGACCTTAATGCCATATAACCGTTCTGGGAAAGCAATAATCCAAGCATTTGAGGCGGATCTTAGAGGAAGGGAGCCAGCAATTTTGGTTCCACCAATTCAGGCAGAAAGCTTCTGTCTAAAGCTGAGCACAATTCAATTCACTCAGGAACAGTGCACATTTGCCGGTACATATGAGGAAGACCCACATGATTTCATTGGGAGATTTCAGAGCCATTGTGGGCTAATCCGATATAGTGGGGTCACATCTGAAGCGCTCAAACTGATGCTCTTCTCCCATTGCCTCAAGGGAGCTGCTATGGATTGGCTGGATTCATTGCCATCCAACTCAATCAAGACATGGGAAGACTGTGCCTCCCAGTTCATGAGTAAATTCTTTCCCATCTCACGCATGATTCAGCTGCAGAACGAGATTTGGTCATTCAGGCAAAAGCAACATGAATCCATGGTCAAAGCATGGGATCGTATCAACTTATTGCTACGCAAATGCCCCAACCATGGCATTGCAAAAAGCCAGATCATACAGGTCTTCTATGATGCACTTGGAATGCTTGACAAAGACAAGATTGATAGAGAAGCTGGGGGCAGTTTCTTGTTCAAATGTGATGTTGACGGTTCATATGAGGTGATGAGACATGTGGTTGAGCAAGAGGAGAGCTGGGAGTATGAGCACCAACAAAAAGAACCGATGAAGCATAGCTCAGTGGCATATAGCACGGTTCAGGTGAATGCGGTAGAGGTAGTGCATGAAGCAAATGTGTCAGAGATGCATCATCAGCAGCCAGTACCACCATTAGATTTGACCCAGATGACAGGGATAATAAAGACGATGGCTCAGCACATGACAGACATGTCCACACAGGTCAGCTCTGTAGAAATTGCACTTCAAGTTGCTCAAGCAGAAATAAAAGATCTAAAGGAACAACTTAAACAAAGGGCACTGGGTAGCATGGTTGACACATCTGAGGGACAGGCTCTAGCCATCACTACTCGTAGCGGTACTGCACTTAAGGACCCTCCCTATCCGAGTCATGCCAGAGCAGAAGTCTCAAAGGCAAAGGAACATGAACTCTTTGATTCTGAGAAGACACCTGTCGTGGTACCCCAATCAAAGGGCATGACTCCATCAGACGAGGAGGAGCATACTCAGGTACCACTTTCATCTTCTCCTTCTTCTTCAGAACTTCCATACCCATTACGTACTAGGGGGAAGAAGGATGATTCAGAAGAATACAGACGCTTTTTGAATGTCTTCTCTAATCTTCATATCAATATTCCATTGATTGAGGCACTTCAAAAGATGCCTAAGTATGCTCGATTTATTAAAGATGCAGTTCTTGGAAAGAAAGGGGTGAATGAATTTCAGAGAGTAAACTTAAATGAACAGGTTAGTTCATGTGTTTTGCATGGGTTACCTAAGAAAAAGAAGGATCCAGGTAGCTTTGTCATTGAGGCTACATTGGGTGATTCCTACACTGGAAGAGCTCTCTGTGATCTGGGAGCGAGCGTGAATTTGATGCCGTTGTCGGTATTTAAAAAGTTAGGTGTGGGGGAGCCCCCGAAAACCTGGATAACTCTCCAATTTGCAGATAAATCGACCAAGAGAGCATGTGGGATGATAAAAGATGTGCTTGTGAGAGTTGGGAGCCTGATAATTCCAGCTGACTTCGTAATACTAGACATGCCAGCGGGTGATGTGCCTATCATTCTGGGCAGGCCATTCTTGGCGACTGGTCGTACTCTCATTGACGTAGAGAATGGAGAACTGATTATGAGGGTACATGATGACATGGAGACTTTTTGGGTCTTCAAACCGTCACCCCAACATTCATGGGAGTATCAGCCAGGGGTTCCATTTGCTGTGCAAGTGAAGCGACAGCTCCCTGAGTTATCGCACGGGGATCCACCTGATTATTGGGATAGGAACAAGCCATCAGCGGTGCATGCACATGAAGCAGTACTTCAGATTCAGCACAGGAAAGCCAAGTTGGATGCGGCACAATGTGCTAGACCACTCTCGTGAGGTGGCAGAGGTAACACGGTCGGGCTGTCGACCTTAAATTACAAGCGCTGCTTGGGAGGCAACCCAATGTAGAGTAGGATGCAATTTGTTTCTGTTTTTGCTTGTAGTTCTCCATATTTGATTTTGAGGGGTGAGAGAGAGTTGCTTTAATTCTTCCAATCAGTGTGCAGGGACACAGGTACAGAAGACGCTCCGGGTTCCCCTTCTTGATGCGTGTGATAGAATGTTGAGTAGGCGCATCGGAATCCGGACGCGAGGTGAGACTTTTCCGGAAACTGTCAACGGTCTACAAGACCCCTTCTTGTTGCAGTTTCACGGCAACGGTGCCCATGTAGGTCCGGGCACCCCAGGTACCTTTAACTTTCTCTCTTGTTTCTACGTTTTGAGCCATAATAGTGTAAATCCACCGCCAACACATTTAAGCGACGAGTCCTCTTATTATATCTCTAAATTCGTTGAGGACAACGAAACACTTAAGTGTGGGGGGGTTTGTGTATATTTTGCTAGCCATGTCAGTTATGCATCGCCAGTTACATGCAGTTGTGTCGTATTGTGTAGTACATGTGGTTAGTGTAGAGTGTTTGATATAGTGTCGTATTGTGTTAGGATTGTTAGTATGCATACCGTTGTTAGTATGCATTTTTTTCAATCCCGTATAGAGATTGATATAGTGTCGTATTGTGTTAGGATTGTTAGTATGCATACCGTTGTTAGTATGCATTTTTTTCACTTTTACATTATTGAGTCCCCTACCCAAAACTTGTGTTTAATCGAGTTGGCCAAAAGCATATAGAGTTAGGAAATATTAAAAAAAAAAGTCATAAAATTTTAAATTTTTGAGAAAGGGAAATCGAAGAGAGTAAATGTGGAGAGGGCTTAATGATAGAATTCCTTAGGAATATGAAAATCTGAGGTGAGGTAGACGCGAGAATCTGGAGTAGGAAGACTTATAGGGCTAATGCACATTAGAACTGCGAGTAGCTGCCTCTCAGACTAGTTATCCTACTTGCGCTACACCACCGTCACTTAGGTAGTCGTCAACCCTCCTCGTAGTGGCAACGGAACAGCTGTGCGAGTGATGTTTATGGGGGCCTCACGTCCCGTCTCCATCTCCTAGGTCCACTAGTTACCCCTATTAATCCGTTTACCCCTTTTATTCACAGCCTCTAGCCTAGGAAGCCTTTCATTGTGACTTTCATCACTTGTTAGAATGGTCCTTTCCTATGCGTCATGATAGAGGGAGTTGAGTTAGGGAGGTTTGATGAGGGTGAGCTGATTTGATACATCTTATGTGGATTCTCTTACATGTCGTCTTTTGAGGGGATGTGAGGGTGAGTTAGAGACGGTAGCACACTTCGGTGTGGCGGTGAGTCGTGTCCTTACACCACGATCACAGGTGGAGTACCGTAGTGCGTGATATTTCTTCTGCACGTCATGGGGTGGGGGTTGGTTGATCTTATAGGAGGCCGTGCTTATGCTTTATTTATATTCTCAATATCTTAGGTGGATGAGGAGGATCGGTTGGAAAAGCACGTTTACACATTGACTACTGGGTTCGTGATTTGCTTTGCATCAAGTGTGGGGGTGTCGACATCTATGTTATTACATCACTAATTTGACACATTCCACCCCCTTGTTATCTAATTTTGATATTTGATCTCCTCGGATATTACTATCGTATTGTCGGCTCCATGTGCTTAATGTTATTGTGTGGAAATGGAAAAAAAAAAGAAAAAAGAAAAATAAAAGTAAAATAGAAAGTGAAAGTGAAATTGAAATTGAAAGGGAATAAAGGAGCAAGCTTGAAATTGAAGACCGGGGAGATTAGCTATTGTTCGAGATCACTTCTTTACATTTGTGGCCACGAGAACGGCGTTGCACCAAGATTGAGGGAATGAGGGCCGGAGTAGTGAGATTCGGTGTGGTTCCTTGGATTTTGGTGAGGGAGTGTGAGAATCGGGTTTTGTGAGTTAGATCATGACGTCTAGGACTACGCTTCTAAATATCCTATCCTACCCGTCCTAAACCGTCATCAATTTAACCCGTGGATAAATAGCTCGGAAGGTAAGTGCTGGGGATACGTTTGATGAGTGTGCGGAAGCAACATATTTTGTGTTCGTGCCCGTTCTGTCTAACGAAACTGGCCGCAAGTTCTACCGATCACCAAAGTTATAGAACTTCCGAGGGAATATGAGAGCCTTATGACTTGTCAGTTTACTTTTTGAGATTGCCCAATCTCTAACTGAAAAAAAAAATTTGGTGTTGTTTCAATTTTTACATTGTTTAATAATCGAGTTGCATTGTATAGAGCATATAGAGTGCATAGTCGTGTGTGTGAGTCGTTTGTGTCACATGGCTAGAAGAATTGGATACAAAACGGTGGATCGAAAGATTGTGGTGTGAGGATGTTTTTAATTTTGCTCGGGACGCGCAAAAATGTAGTGTGGGGGTATTTGATAACCCCGTTTACGGAGTTATATTTATACTTGAAAACTTATCGTTTTGCGTGATTTCCGGGTTATTTGTATGAGAAATAGGCTGTGATCTTGAGAAGTTTGTATCCTAGAGCTTAGTGTGCTTAATCGTCAAGTCCGGGCGTTTTCTATTTTATTTGAGCTATTTTTGTCATATTTTATGCCCGGTATTGGTTGTTGTTTGATTCTCAGGTACCGGAGGCTCGGAGTACGATAACGTAGGAAAGATGAACTTCGAAAACGGAAAAAAAGCTCGAGAAAATTGATGAGGAGAATGAATAGAGGAGTTGCAAAGAGAAATAACAAGTTGGTGCAGCTTGAGTTCCAAGATGTAGCAGCGAAATAGAACCTGCTATCAATCCATGAAACTTCAAGCCAATCGAAGCAAGTACCATTGCCAACTACTAATTCTCCTAGCTTCCAATTAAACTTCACTATCAGACCATTACTAGCCATTGCCATCTATTAATCATCTCCTACATCACCAGCCACATAACCTCCATCACTTAGCCTACAACCTGACCACCTATCAACCACAACTGCCTTCATACCACCGACTGAACCCACCTGCAAATAAACCAATTTCACCACCTGAAACCCGACAAAACCCAGCAGAGAAGAAGGGGATTGCAGACCCAAATCAAGGCCGCAAATCAACCCAGCAAGAAGCAACAATCAAAGCCAATATCAGCAGCAACATCGCTGAAACAGAGAGAAGAGAAGAAAGCGCAAAACAGAGGTTCAATTCCCGATCAGAAACGCAACAAAGAAACAGAGCAGAAAAAAAAGAAGCAGAAGAGAAGAAAGACCGCAAGAGAAATTGGAGGCTCTGATCGCACGATCAGTGGGAGAGGTCGCATGATCAGAGGAATAAAGAAAAGAGCAAAACAAACTGCTTTGCGCGATCACAGCTCCTGGTCGCACGATCACAGCCTCAAGGAGATTCAGATCGCACGACCAGAGGCTTGATCGCGCGACCTACTGGGAGAAATAAAAGAAAAGAGACACGGGTCTTTTTGCTACAGCCCTAGGGGTTTAGAAGAGACTTTAACTTTCTTGGAGGAGCAATTGTGCAAAAGAGGAGTTATTATTCCATCGGGTCAGAAGAAAAAAAGGGGGCTGTTATTCACAACGCGAGGAAGTCATTCCACGCCATTGAACGCATAGAGGAGCAGACGAAGAAAGAAGACGGAGACGACAAAGCTCCGATTTCGTGTTTGATCTCTCTTCCCTCTCTCTTTTATTCAATTCTATGGAGAACTTTGTAAAGCTAAACGAGGTTATGTCTAGCTAAGCTTTCATAGCTAGATAGTTTATGGAGAACTAGGGTTTATTTTAGATTTTTCGGATTTGAAGTTTGATTCATGTTTTGAACTTAATTCTACGTATTGTTCTAGTTATTCAACAATTTCTTGTTCTTAATTGTTAGTTTGTTTGGTTTGATCACCCAATACATGCTAGTTATGTAGGTTTGTTGCACGACAGTGAACATAACCCGGATTTGTGAAGAACTTTGTTGACATTCTTGTAGTTTCTTGAGACCGATAGGAGATAGAGACTTGAATGACCGTGTGTGGGTTGTTTCGGTTAGTCGTAGTTAGTTTTAGCGTAATCGGTGGACCGACAGGACCCGGTGAGTGAACCTGGCTAGCTAACTAGAACGTAACGGTAGACAGAGGTGGACCGACAGGACCCGAAGTAGACCGGAACGTATATTTGCGTGAGATCGACAGAAGATCGTAATGAGTGTGACCTGGTATAATTAGACGTAGGTAGAGTGTTTCAAATCATAATCCGGAAATATCTAAATGCCCTAGGGACCCTAAAACTATCTAGTGTTCTCCATATTCGTATCAATTAAGAAATAATAAAAATATTAGTTTAGTTTTGTTTATTTAATTTTAGTCACTTGTTTGAGGGTGACGACTTCTTAAATCACAACTTCTTCCTCCGGTTACTTTAACTTTAAATTAATCGTCTAGCTAAATAATCTAGAGACTGTCCCTGTGGGTTCGACAACCTGAGTTTTAATACTCATCTTTATTACTTCGACCGTGCACTTGCGTATACACGTAAGAAATCGTGTGATATATAGGCTGCTTCCCCTAAGTATTTCATTGAGAAACACTATCCTCGCCATCTTTAACAGATTGCAGCATGAGAATGTCGGTTCAATGAGCAGTATGTCATCCACATACAAGACCAGAAAAGCAGCATAGCTCCCACTAACCTTTTTGTAGACACAAGAATCGTATTCGTTTATGATGAAGCCAAACTCTTTGACTACTTCATCAAAACGTCGATTCCAACTCCTAGAAGCTTGCTTCAATCCATAAATGGATCGTTGCAGCTTACAGACCTTGTTGGCTTGCTTTGGATCTTCAGAACCCTCCGGCTGTATCATATACACGTCCTCGAGGAGATTCCCATAAAAAGAATGTTGTTTTGACATCCATCTGCCAAATCTCATTGTCATAGTATGCTGCAATAGCAAGTAGGATTCGGATGGATTTGGTCATAGCGACTGGTGAAAAGGTTTCATCATAGTCAATACCATGAATGTGTCTGAATCCTTTAGCCACCAATCGGCCCTTAAAGGTAATCACATTACCATCCATGTCAGTTTCTTCTTGAAGACCCACTTGCACCCTATGAGTCGCGCCCCTTCGGGTGGTTCCACCAAAGTCCATACTTTGTTGGTATACACAAATTCCATCTCGGATCTCATGGCTTCAAGCCACCTCTGAGAGTCCGGCCCTTTCATGGCCTCCTCATAGGTAGTAGGCTCATCATCTATGAGCCTCGTGTTACCAGACTCAGTCACGAGAAGTCCATACCTCTCTGGCTCCTGGCGCACTCTACTAGATCTACGAAGCTCTTGTGTTAGTTGAATAGGCTTTTCCACAACCATTAGTGGTTCCTGCTCATGTTCCATAGAAGGATCAGTTTTTTGTGGTTCTTGAATTTCTTCAAGTTCTAAAGTCCTCCCAATTTCTTCTTTAGATACAAACTCTCTTTCTAGAAACACGCCGGACCGAGGAACATATACTTTGTTCTCAGTTGGATTGTAGAAATAGTAGCCCTTAGTTTCCTTAAAGTACCCCACAAACTTACACTTATCTGACTTGGGCCGTAGCTTGTCAGATTGTAAACGCTTTACATAGACATCACAGCCTCAAATCTTCATGAACGACACTGTAGGACACCTCCCACTCCACATCTCATGTGGCGTCTTCATGACTGATATAGATGGAACACGGTTAATGGTGAAAGCTGCACTTAATAGAGCATAGCCCCAAAATGATAATGGAAGATCGGTTTGACACATCATAGATCGAACCAAATCCAATAGTGTTCGATTCGTCCTCTCAGACACGCCATTCCACTGTGGCATTCTGGGTGGAGTGAGTTGGGACACGATCCCAGAATCTCTAAGATAGTCTTCAAGCTCTTGCTCAAGTATTCTCCTCCATGATCCGATCGTAGAGCCTTGATACTCTTGCCAACTTGCTTCTCTACTTCACTCTTGAATTCTTTGAACTTTTCAAAGGATTCGGATTTGGCCTTCATAAGGTATACAAATCCATATCAGTAAATGTGATGAAGTAGACGTAACCACCCCTGGAAGGCGTGGCAAATCGCCCACATACATCAGTATGCACGAGTTCCAATTGCTCACTAGTCCTCTTACCTTTCTTATTGAAAGGGGACTTTGTCATTTTTCCCAATAAACAAGCCTTCAATGTCTCATATGATTCAAAATCAAATGAGTCTAGAAATCCATCCTTATGGAGTCTAGATACACGTTTCTCGTTTATATGGCCTAAACGACAGTGCCATAAGTAAGCAGGATTCAAATCATTTATTTTAATCCTTTTAGTATTAATGTTGTAGACAGGATTGCTTAGATCAAGGACGTATAGTCCATTAAATAATTTCGCACTAGAATAGTGAATATTAAAATAAATGGAACAACAATTGTTCTTTATTGAAATAATAAAACATTCTTGTCCAAACAAGAAATAGAAATAATGTTTCTGCTCATAGCAGGCACAAAATAGCAATTATTTAATTCTAAAACTAATCCTGAAGGTAGAGACAGCTCGTACACGCCTACGGCCAATGCAGCAACCTTTGCTCCATTCCCCACGCGCATGTCTATCTCCCCTTTAGCCAATCTTCTACTTCTCTTTAGATCCTGCATATTTCGACAAATGTGAGATCCACATCCAGTATCCAATACCCATGATGTAGAGATAGTTAAATTGACATCTATAACAAAAATACTTGATGGTGTTGGAATCACTATTGCAAGCCTCTTGTCCTCTAGATATTTTGGGCAGTTCCTCCTCCAGTGTCCAGGCTGACTGCAGTAGTGACATTCACCTTTGGTCACACCTTTGGCAATGCCACCAACAGTCTTAAGGGCAGGTTCCTTGCACTTGGCAACTGCTTTGCCTTTTCCCTTAGAGGATGAGGCAAACCTTTTACCCTTTCCTTTCTGCACCATCATAATGGCCTTGCCCTTACCCTTTTTGATGCTTTGTTCAACTGTTCTCAACATATTAAGTAAATCTGACAATGGTTTCACGATCTCATTCATGTTATAGTTCATGATGAACTGTCCATAACTTTCAGGAAATGAATGCAACACGAGATCGGTGACCAACTCTTGGCCGACCGGGAACCTTGGTCGTGTGAGATTCTCCAAGTACCCGATCATATGGAGTACATGAGGCCCCACTAGGTTTCCTTCAGCCAGATGACATTTGAACAAGGCCTTATAAACGTCATAACTCTCTACCTTGCCTGCTCTTGGAAGAGCTGCTTCAAGTGTTCAATCATATCGACTGCATTCATGTTCTCATGTTGCTTCTGAAGCTCAGAGGTCATGGTGCAAATCATGAGGCAGGTTGCATCATTAGCGTCGTCAACACGCTTCTGATACGCCTTTAGAGCTACAGGATTATTGTTTTCTGGACCTGCAGGAACTTGCTCCTCTATAGCGTACAGTTTCTTCTCTTGCTTAAGAACGATTCTCAAGTTTCTGTACCAGTTAAGGAAATTGGTTCCATAAATCTTGTCCATCTCAAGGACATAGCGTAGGGAATGTTGTGAACTCGATGAGTTTTTTGCTATTTGAAATTTTACAAAAGGAAAATACGCAAGTTTTAGTATTTGTGAACTTTTGACTATATTTAATAATGACTAGATTATTAAACATAGGTCCCACTATTTTTCTACGGATTAATAACCCTCAAGATATTAATGCGGAAAATATCATTATATTTTCTAGTGGTCCAAGATCCATGTTTCATCTCCTTTCGAGCTCGCTTTGGCAAGTCACCCAAAAATGGACTACTTTAGGTAGGAACAATTCCAATTGCATTCCATGCAACTCTTGGTTCAATTGGGCAAATAACTACTTATTTATCCATCTGTATGGATAATCCTGATTGATTGCCTCTAGTTTTTAATCACATTAATAACCCAGTTGTGTCCAATCTCTTATTTAAACAATTGCAAATTACTTGCTTGTGCCATCGCATCACATCATTATGAACCAAGTCTCCTTACTTTGGCATGCACGATCTTGATAAATCATGATGGTGACGAGTGTTTAAATAACGAGAAGGAAAAACACAATATTTGAATTTTGAGGGATTTTAAAATTCAATTTTAATTGTTTTGTTGATCCATATCAACTGATCTATCTATCTTGAGTTTGGGCACAACTCTAAATAATAGATCCGGGTTGTTAGGTATCTTATTATCCTAATTGCATGCATCATCCATACACCAATCAAAAAATAATAAGACAGAGAAATAAACAACCACAAAATAAATAAAACTGTGATGTGGATATGGCCTTTCTAGACTAAGATATTCCCAAGCAAATGGGAATATCTATGAACCCTAAAGAGCAAACACATCTTCATGCGCCTTCATCTTTTTGGTCCATCCTTCATAGTCTTGTGGAATGCTCCATGCTCCATCTTTGTGGCTTCTTTGTCTTTGGGCTTCTTTTCTCCATTCTTGGCTAACAATCTAATTCTATCTAGTACTAGCTAACAACTAAACTAAATAAAATAAAACTCACAAGTTGAGAAAAAAAATCAGCTCGCAGGCCGTAAACCCTAATTAACTATTACATTAATTGATCAGCTTGCAGGCCGCAAACCAAACCACAAAATGAAACAATCACACCAAACCACATCCTAAGGCCATATCCAATCACCATGCAATTTGCACATAAACAGTTAAACTCCAATTTTAACGCGATTGGTTAAATTTTAATTGATTTTAGGATTACTAGGGTCAAAACAGTCCAAGAGGCTCAACCATAGTATGGCCGAACCACCTTGGAGCCGCCCCGGGCCGAGCCTAGGCCAGCCGGCCCAACCCGTGGGGTTGGTCGACCGCCTAGGCCTTCGGCCTAGGTGGCTTGGGCGGCAAGGAAGGTGAGGGGCTGTTCCCTAGGGGGCCGAACCTCTTAGTTGTTTCCAAAAACAACTCATTCCTTGTTCCCCAAGTCCAAACCGTTTCCAAATTAGAACTAGTTTCCAATTTGTGACCAAAACCCTAGATCTAAGATCCTAAAATTTCTCAAACTCACTAATCCATGCATCCAATGCACAAACAGGTCTTGTTTAGTTGAATCACATTCAACATGCATCTTTATGATTAGTTTGTCCGTTTTAACGCAATAATCTAATAATTATGGGTGTAAAGGACATAAAACGTAACACATAAACCGAATCTATGTTCTACGACCCGTGGCTCTGATAACACTGTAGGGTTTTGATCATGGATACACAGCGGAAGAAAGAATTATCCATTCAAGACCCTCCAAGGATCACAGGAAGAGAATCATAACGATGGTAAGGGAAAAACAAGTAACACACCTTAGAGATCTCCTGTGATGACTTGTAACGTGAAGTGTGCCACGTCTCTACGGTTGATCCACGCCTAGGGTTGAGGTATAGATCTTCCTTATCCTTTGTGCTAGCTTGGACCGGAGGAAGAGGAAGAAGAATCACGCAATGAGGATCACAAGAGAGGGCTCGGCCTCTCTTTGTGGCCGACGGGTAGGGGACAGACCAAGTGGTCGGATTCGGCCTCCTTGTGTCTTGCTCTCTCTCTCTCTCCTTTGTTCCTTCCCACTCAACTTATGTTATGAGCATTACTTTGTGTGTGGGAAGGAAGCTAGGAGCATCCTTTATATAGTCCAACAACTCCTTGTTAACTACCTAAAGGCCCTTCCGAATCCTACTTGAATTCGGATTAGTCCCTACCTTGCATATTAGTCCTACTAAGTTTGCAAGGTGTTGCAAAATAATCCTTCCAATTAATTAATCATAATAACTAATTCCAAAATCTAGTTCAACCCTATTAAGTGTGTGACCCCATATGTTCTATCTAGTTGGTAGCAACAATTTGCTAATATGGAGCGGTCTCTAGCAAGATGTCCATTCTAGCCAACTAATAGAATAGTCATCCGACAAACCTTGTGCAAGTAATTGTCTCATCCCTTTTTATCAATATCCGGATTGGACACGAGACATACAAGTCACACTCGTGTATCCAATCCATAGTTTCTCGATCCTGGGAATAGCCTTATTCGTGCTAATAACATCAATATCCCATGTATATTATTTGAGTCTGGCCAGACATTCCATAAGCACTATCCCTCGAGTGGCCTAGGATATTTTCTCTCGTTATGTTGGAGGGACAAATTCTATCTACGTTTAATATGATCTCTAAGCTTGCTTCTTATTATATCCGGTACACGCCTTTATAGCTACCCAGTCATGGTGTAGCGTTTGACGCTACCAAAATCACAATAATCCACAACTAGATAATCTAGTGACTTCAGCTCTAAGGATGACAATACACCACGAGAAGCGCTTGTCACTTCACATAACTCATATGTAGCCTTCTCGGAGATGGGTCAATCCAGTATGCCATTACCCCTAATGCATACCCATGTGTTGAATCATGATATCTCCATATCAATCCAAACCCATACTAGTCTATAGATGATTTTCCCATTTAATCATTATAATGGACTAGGGATATTTAAGATAAACAATACAATTGTAAATCTAAGGACGTCATTATATTAAATATCCAATAAATAAAACAATGAATATTCTAGCCAAAATAAGTTCAGACTAAACTAGATTGCCGCTAGGGAATCTATTCCAACATGTCCAGCATAGAAGCGCTTCCAAAACCCCACCGACATCCTTTGATTCCGTCGGATTTCAGTTGAAGGTGGTTTCGGAGAGGGTGTCAGACTTGCAAAACAACGGTAGAGAGAGAGGGAGAGACGATGGCTGTTGAGAAAAATTCGGTGGATGGCTGTCGACCGGCGATGATGATTGCGAACGGCGTTCAGGCAGCGGTGGTAAGCTCGGACGGTATGGAGCGGTGGTTGTGGCGAGGTGCGGTGTGGCGGAGAAGAGTTTGTCGGAAAAAAAATTGAGAGGATACACTCCCGTAGCCCCGCTGCTTGGTGTAATGGGGCAAAAAAATTTTAAAAAAAAAATCACATAAACCTCAATTATGCCCCTGCCAAGACTCGAAAACAACATTTTAACCCCCCTGTCATAAGTGTTCGCACAACCACTTAAGTGTTCATACGAACACAGGCAAATTTTTGTTTGTAAAATGCCGCAGTCTCCTTCCACGAGCACTTTTTGTTCTTGTGCGAACACCCCGGGCAAAATTTGTTCGTACGAACACAAATAGTGTTCGCACAGACACTTTTTCCTTGAGGGTTGTTTTCTCTCCAACTTCTTGCTTGCTCGTTGTGGCTTGTCGTTTTAAGCTCCAAACTCCTCAATCTGTTTCCGAAACATGTTTTCATGGAAATTCCCCAATAGTTGCGGTAATTCCTACATCCTTGCCATCAACGCGTTCTAGCTCAAATTCCGTCGTGTATTTTCTTGTATTGTCCGTTTTCGCGTTTGGACTCCGATGCGCGCATTCCACATATCACCGGAAAGCTCTTGACACCACCGTTATGCTGGCATATGTATCACTCCTCGACCTCGAGTGATTTTGCCCTTTTTGATCATTTTTATTATCAATCAAGTGGCTTCCTCAGTTTTTGTGCATTTTCTTGTATACTCGCACATCAAGAAGGGAGTTCGAATCGCGTCTCCCCCTGTAATCCTGCACATTCTCAATTCAAACGTGAGATCCACTGTCTCTCACCCCTCATATAGCAAACTGTATTGGAAAATGCATACAGCAATATTTAACCACACTCTCTACACTAAAGCATAAAAAACTACGTTGGGTTGCCTCCCAACAAGCACTTGTAATTTACGGTTGACGGCCCGACCCAGTTACCTCAGAGAGATGTTAAGGAGGTCTAGCATGACGTGCCTCCTCATTCAATTTCTTTCCCTTGATCTTCTGCACCACATTTGGCTTCTTTTCTTATTCTGGTGGATCGGGTTGCAACACTGTAGACAACCCAGGAGTAGGATCCACACTCTTTTCTCCAAATTTTATCATGGCCAATTTATCTTCTCCTTGCCCGGAAAAAATTCCTTGAACACAGGTGATGAATCTAGAGTCTTGATGGTCAACTCCTCAGTCTCTAGATCCACATTTGCACGCATTGTCTTCAACAACGGTCTTCAGAAAATGAGTGGAACATAGCGATACTCCTTGATATCCACTATCACAAATTCAGCTGGAAAGACAAATGTGCCCACCTTAACAAGCAAGTTCTCAATCACCCCGTTTGACGTAACGATAGAATTGTCTGCCAATTGCAGACCCATCTTTACTGGGTTTGGCGCAACAATACTCAATCTTTGAAATAGGGACAATGGCATGAGATTAATACTCTCTCCCAGATACAAAGACCACGTGTATGATAGCCACCCCAAGAGTGCAGCCTAGAATGACACTGCCTGGATCTCTCATCTTGGGAATGTCCCTTTGAATTACTGTACTGCATGTCTCTGTAAGCTTCATCGTGGCATATGGGTCTATGCTCTTCTTGCCCTATAGAATTTTCTTCAAGAACTTCTTGTACTTGGACATCTGAGCAAGTGCTCCCACGAGAGGAATAGTTATATGCAGTTTCTTGAATATCTCCATAAATTCTCCCAAAGTGTTCCTCATCATTTCTCTATCTTGCCGCCAGATATGGTATCCGTGGCTCACAATCAGCCGGATGTTGCGGTTCCAGAGGGGGCAGCGCCGGCGGCTGTTCTTCAGATCTGATTATGTCCAGGAGCCGACAAAATTCCTCAGTGGATATCAATCGGTATCGTCACCCACCTAGAGTTATTCGTCTCCCACTTGTTTTGAGGCCTACAACTGTCGGGATGTCATCGATGTGAAGAACGACGCAAGGGTAATCAAACCTTATTCGGGGTTGATTCCGACATGATTTTCACCAGTTGAATGGAAAAAAACAATGAAAGCACCAATTGACACTAAAAAGTATTTACTGGGCACACAAACCACACGAACGCTAGAAGTTTTTAACCCACACACACTTTTAGTTTTTCTTCTTCTTGGTTGATTGATAAAATAATGAAACTACAACGTTTAAATAGAAAAACAACTAAACCTAACTAGAACATTGACCTAACAGGCTCGGCCCGGTCTACTAAATAATTAAATAATCTAATCATACTAATTAATAAATAAACAAAGTAACTAATAATTACTTAAATAAATAAATAATAATGAAGATACGGTTGCTGAGACGGTTGACCCGGTATCTGTGTAGGAGACAAAGAAAACACCAACACAAGAATTTACGTGGTTCTACCAACCATATACAATCTCAGGAGGGGGAGAGTTTCACCATATCAAGGACCATATCGACACGGGCACTCTCAATCCTTTTTCGGAGGGATTGGCATCCTAGGGCACCGATAGTCACGTCCTCAAATTACGAGATAAAAGCTTCGCCTCCTCGCCTCTCCAAGCAGAGTTGCATGGACTATCTAAAATACCCCAATTATTTCTAAGGGTAATAATTTTCTCATTGTTTTGTAGCCAAGATTGTGATTTTAAAAAATTTAGAGGATTATTTTGTGATTTTTCTAAATTAATTTTCATCATTTTTTAATATCTATTCTAATATTTATTCTTAAGTATATGAAAGTTTTTAATGTAGTCTAATTACAGGATCAAAATACTCTAGAGGGGGGGGGGGTTGAATAGAGTATGGGAACTTTTTGCTAAAACACAGATTTAAACTAAGTGATGCAAGTAAAAGACAGAAATCTCAAGGCCTTGAGATTTTGTAAGATTAGTCAGAAACTTCCTAAGTATAAAAGAAAGCTTCAAGGCCTTGAACTTGCACAAGTTTAAAATAGTTTGTAAACCCTAGTTTGATTTAGATCAATTGCAAGAATAAATAGCTAAACTGTAAAGTAAAGAGCACAAGGCAATTTACAGAGTTCAGTCCCAATGGACCTAATCTCTGCCTGAGGGATCTAATCCCACCAGGATTGGGCAAACACTTCTTATTACTCACACAGAAACATCCCTAGATCTTCAAGCCTAAGTGAACTCCCTTAAACCTATACAACTTGTGGTTCCAAACCTATCTAGTATCAGCTACTAACTGTTGAGCTAACAAGAACCTCTTGTTGTTCACTTGAACAACTAACCACTAGGTTTTGTGAGGTATAAGATATACAGAAGATAAGCAGATTAAGGTACAAAATAAAAGAACACAGTAGAAGAATCAGATGAGAAAGCCTGGATGTGTTCTTCAAGAAAACTGGAATGAATGATCTTCTGAAAGTAGTGATTGAAGCTTGAAGTTGTGAGGATTGATAGTCTGATCTTCCACGAATGTATCTCTCCATCTTTTCACTTGATTTATATTCTCTGTAAGCTTCTCTTTTTCTTTCCAATTCAAACCAGTCTTTTATCTACTTCCAGCAACTGAATGAGAGATTTTAGGATCTCTGTTCCTTCAAATCCTCATCCTATTTAACTGCATTTCTCAACAGCTATGAGTAGATATCCGTTGGAGTTTGTTGTGATAAGATTGCACGTTTGAAAAACCTGCAACAACATTAAGCATAGCAACAAACAAAATCCAAATATATATAACAACACTAAGTCTGTTTGGACATTCAGTTAATGAATAAAACTGAATCAAATAAATAAGCTATTAACCTGATTACCAATCAATCATATAAACCAACACATACCAGTTTAAGACTTGTAAAAGTCATTAAACAATCATAATAACAATGATCAAATCCTGCAAGAAAGAATCAAGTTAGGTCTTTGAAAATTGTTAGCAGCTCAAGGCATATCTCAAGGCCTTGGAGCTCTGAACATTCTTCACAGTTTTTACAACTGTATCACCAAAGTTCTTTGATTCAATCTAATTATGAGATCTACAATATGTTATACATATAAAGAATAGATAACTAGAATATTTGCAACAAATATCTTATCTTAAACATCATATTGAACACCTGCAACACAAGATTGTCAGATCACATTTCATTAAGAAAGCAGTTGTCAAGGCTTTGAGGCTTTGATCAGTATCTCAAGGCCTTGGAGCCTTGATAACTTAGAGAAACTTTGTCTTTCATCACTCTAAATGATTACTTCCAAAAACACACTTAGAAGTCTTGAAACAACAATCTCCCCCTTGATGAAAGACAAAACCCATAATCTTGTGTAAATATCCTTGCAACTAGTTTTGTAAGAATTAGATACCAGAATTTGCAGAATCAGAATAACACATATAAACGTATCACATACATATAAACATATCACATAATCTCACATGATATCACATAATATCACATATCAACTGATTATGAACACAAAATCTCATTAAACCTAAAAATAAAATGCAAAAATAATCACATAAACCTTCTCCCCCTTTTTGACTTTCATCAAATAAAGGTGAAGAAATGTTGAATCATTAATCAGAGTCTTAAAAACTTATTTAAAAAAAAACAGTTCCTACTGAATGTCAAGGCCTTGAGATCAGAAAAAAGAGAAGAAAAGAAAAATAGAAAAGATCAAGGCTTTGGCTTTCACAATTCTTCACTTCTTCTTTGATGCTTGGCCTTTCTCTGAGCCTTCTCCAACATCTTCCTCAGTTTCAGCTTCATCTGCAGAATGATACTCTCCCTTTTCAGCATCCACTTCGGCTATGACTTCATTAATGATTTCATCAACTTTCTTGTCCTTGACTTGCACAGAATCTCCCCCTGTAGCTGCATCAACACATGTGTCTTCTTCTACTTCCTCATCATCAGTTTGCTCAAATAAATCCTTTGAAGTGAGCACAACTGGAACAGGCTTCTTCTTCTTTTTCAAGAAATCTCCTAGCCTCTCATCTGAATCAACACTAGTGTCATGACTAGTAGCAGAAGGGATATTCTCCAGATTCAAACCCTTGATGACAACATCCAGATTACCATTCATTACACCCATCAAGTCTTTGAACTGATTAAACTCAGAAGACAAGTCAAATAGCCTCTGTCTGAGATCTTCAATCTCAACTTGCTATTCATCAAACTTATCAAGCATTTGAGAATAATCCTCATTAGCTTTTCCCCTTGATGTTGTAGCCGCCTTAGGTTTGATAAAAATTTTCCCCTCAAGCTCAGCTTTAGACAACTCTGAATAAAACTTCCAATGTCCCTTTCCTGTCTGAACCACACCAATTCTTTGTAAAGCAGACTCATCAATCAATCCAAATCCACCTGTTATCTTCTCCTCTCCTTTCACAGGTACCTCAAAATGTTAAAATAAAAGAGGTAGTAGGTTGGCATATGGAAGAGGATGATTTCTTGTTTTGGTAGCACAGTAGGTCATATGCTCCATAATCACTGTTGGTAGATCAATCTCAAACCCTTGACATATCAAGTACATCAGAATGAGAACCTTATATGTTACCCACTCTCTTGAGTTTTCTCTAGGAACAACACTTCTCATCAGAATTGTGAATAAGATTTTAGCTTCACAATTAAGAACAGAGTGTGTCAACTGTTTGAGACCAGTAGGAATATCATCTATGAAGAACATAGCTTTGACTTTGTCTAGACATTCCTTCCTATCAGGATGATCAGCAACATTATATTTCCTAGGAATGCCCAAGACCTTGCCAAAATCCCTATGGTCTAGCCTTAAATCTATTCCAGCTACCTTAGAGGTTAACACAAGCTTTTCTTCCCCTTCTTAGACCAAATTCAAGTAAAACAACCTAGTTAGCCTAGGATAAGCTTTAGAACTAGGGTCCAAAACCTTCCAAACTGCATATTCTCTTAATTTACTCATACAGTCAATATCCAACTTGTCTAGTAACTCCTCATAAATCAAACTACAGAAAGAAAGCTTAGATACCCTTGCATCCAAACTATCCTAACATCTGAACTAATGAACCAATCAGAAGGCAGTACATTCTTACCGTGAAAACCCTTTTTGGTTGCAGCAGCAACATGCTTGATCCTTGATTTCTTCTCAGCAGGCTTATCCTTCTCTGGTTCTTCTTCAACAGATTTCTTCTTGCCTTCCTTAGCAGATTTCCCTTTTTCTCCTTCATCTGCCTTTTTCTTGTCTCCCCCTTTCTTCTTGTCTGTCTTAGAATGATCATCACCTTGTACTTCTGTCTCCTTCTGTGGATCAACACTTGAATCTTCATCCCCTTTCTCTGTTCTGATCTTCTTTGCAAGAGGTGAAGCTTCATGCAGACTCTGTGTCCCTTCTGAATCTGAATTAGAAATTGTGATATTCTCCTTCTTGTTAGCCCTCTTCTTAGATCTAGCAGACGGCTTACCCTGTTGTTGAATCCTGGCTGATTTGCGCTCCATTGTGGAATTAGGGTTTTGGGAGAACGAGACGGCGGCATTCCACAAGATAAGACGCATGAACTAAAAGATGGGGGCACATGGAGATGAGATTGCTATTTTTAGGGCTTTTAGATATTCTCATTGGCTTGGGAATATCTTAGTTTTAAGAGGCCATATCCACATCACGTTTATTTATTGTTTGTGGTTGTTTATATATTGTCTTGTTATTTATTATTGGTGTATGGATGATGCATGCAAATTGGTAACAAGATAATACAACCCCGATCTTTTAATTTGGGATTGCTTATCCCAAATAAGTAGATCAGTTGATATGGATCAACAAAACAATTAAAATTAAATGGAAAATCCCTTAAATTTAAATATTTGGTTTTTGCGTTCTCGTTACTTAAACACTCGTCATAATAATGCTTTATCAAGTTCGGGCTTTGGCGACTTGATTCGTCATGATGCGACGCGACGGCACAAGCTAGTAATGCGCGATTGTCGAAGTAAGAGGTTGGAAAAAACTAGGATTTTTCAATAGGATTGAGAGCCTAGAGGAAATCAATTGGGATTAGCTATGGGATAGATAAATAAGGGGTTATTTTCCCAATTGAACCAAGAATTGCATGTGATGCAATTGGAATTGTTCCTACCTAAATAATATTTTTTGGTGACTTGCCAAAGCGATCTCAAAAGAAGTGAAATATGGATCTTGGCCCACTAGAAAATATATGATATTTTATGCATTCATATTGAGGGTTACTAAACCGAGAAAAAATGTGGGAGCTATGTTTAATAATTTAAGTCATTATTAAATATAGTACAACGTCACAATATTTTACATGATCCTTTCGTGTTGAATACATATGACATTAAACAAACAAACTTGACTTCATCGCTATGTCCTTGAGAATGAAAAATTTTATGAAATTAGTTTTCTACACTGGTATAAAATTGAGAATCGTTCCCAAATTAAAGGAAAAATGATGTATATCATAGAGCATAAAGTTTCTTCCACCAACTACTAAAAACACACTAAAGCCTAATAGGAGGTAAATTAAAGAGTGGTTCGTGGGATGTGACTTGCCTCATGTTAGCTACCACGAACTCTGAGCTTTGAAATCAAGATGAGGCGTATGATACCATAAATTTAAAGGAAGCTCTTTTTAAGAGCATGCTAGACATGAAAGGTTTGAAGTGATTGCTCCATTTTTGCGATTTGAATACTCTTGCTTAGCACTCGCCATGATCAAGATGTAATGAAGTTCGGGCTTGACAAAGCAAGGCGACTTGATTCATTAAGATATGACGCGACGGCACAAGATAGTAATGTGTGACTGTTGAAGCAAGAGGTCAAATGCAACTAAGCTATTTCAATAAGATTGAAAGCTTAGAGGTTGGGAGTTATCTATGAGATAGATAAAGAATAAGGTGTTATTCACCCAAATGGACCAAGAATCACATTAGATGCAATCGGAATAGTAAGGCTCTGTTCAATGCAATTTACTCAATATGATTGAGAACCACTGAATGAGGGCTAATAAGGGCAAAAGACAAAAACCGTATTGATGGTTAAAGAGGAAGAGGCAAATGGTTTTCTAAGAAGCCCAACGGTATAAGAATTTTTTTTGCTAAAACCAAGTTTTCAGCCCATAAAGGTGGTATAGTGGAAAGGAAACTACCCAAAGTACCTGGAAGTAAATAAGGAAGGAATTGTAAATTCCACTTAAGGTATACTTTATTATAGAAGCCAATATGCCTATCTCATCATCATAAGTATTTGATACTAGATGAGGATCTCACATTTATTGAAATGTAGTGGATTTCAAGAGATGTAGATAAAGGATAGTATACCTACACGTGGGGCAATGAAGCAAGTGTTGCTGAATTAGCAGTAGGAATTTATCCTCTATCTATGTCTTCTGGGATTATCCATGAATTAGAAAAATACGATTTTCTCCCTGATATGAGTAGGAACATTATCTAAGTTTCTTGTTTGTACAAGAAACATTTTTCTATTAAAGTAATGGACAAATGTTGTTCCATTTATTTGATAAATTGCGTTATTGTAATGCACTCTTTTCTAATGGATTGTATATCCTTAAATCATGAGAAATTCATCTATAACATTAATACCAAGATGTTTTCATATAATTATATGAACCTCACTTAACTTTAGCATTGTCGTTTAGGCCACATGAATAAGACATACACTTCTAGACTCCATAAGAATGGATTTCTGGAATCATTTGATTGTGAATCATATGAGACATATAAGACTTATTTACTGGGAAAAGATATGATCTTTTGGATTCATACATACTGATGTATGTGGACCACTAAGCACAATTGCTAGAGATGGATTTCAGTACTTCATCATATCTACTGATGGCTTTTGTAGCTTGTGAAGAAACAAATAAGAATCCTTTGAAAGGTTTAATGAATTCAACAATGAAGTAGAGAACTATTTTGGCAAAAGTATACTCTACGATACGATCATAGAGGCGTGAGTACTTAAGCCAATAGTTTGAGAATCTAAGGGAGTATGGGATGTGATCCCAACCCACTCTACCTAGAACACCATTATGGAATGGCGTGTCTGAGAAGAGAAACCGGACCTTGTTAGACATGGTTCGGTCCATGATGTATCAAACAGAGCTTCCACTTTACTTTCGGGACCATTCTTCATTTACAACAATTTCGCCCTTAACCTTGTTCCATCAAAACCAATTATGAAAAACACCATTTGAGATATGGACTAGAAGGTGTAATAGTGATAGCTCTCTATTAGAGTTATATTTATTGCACGTTTTATATCGTTTTGCATGCTTTCCGGGTTGATAATCTTAGTCTTACACTATGGTTAGAGAGAAAACGTAGAAGTTTAGCTCTAGACGTTAGTTTGTTAATCCTAGCGCTTCTCGCATTATTTTATGTATTTTTGTCACCTTTGATCGCACGGGTTGTGTTTCGTGTTGTTTTGACAAGAAACGGAGCTTAGGAGAAGAAGCAGAGAGGAGAAACGGGCGTTGGAGATTATTCGGGAGCTAAACGGAGAAGAAATCGTGAAATAAATGGTGTAAAGACATGGAGAGGGGAGGCAAGTGTCATTTAATCAAGTTTGTGTAATCACACTTTAACCCCCTACCCATACTTAACCAAAATTCGGAGCAAAAAGTGGAAGAAAACTCACTGTTTCACGATCAGAGTGGCTGATCGCATGATCTGAAGACTAATGACCACCAGATCGCACAATCAGAAATTCAGATCGTGCGATCACGAAAATTTTCTCATGGGCACTATAGCAGATCGCACGATCAGAGAAGGGAGATTGTGCAATCTCCTAAAGCAAAAATCGTACGGATGAAGGGAGAAAAAAGAGGACAGCTATGCTTGTTCCAAAACTACGTAGTTTTCTTAAATAACTCCTAACCCTAGGATTAATTAATAGACTAATCCAATTAATTGGGGGATGGTTATTCTAACCAACGTGAGAAAGAAAGGAGACGAAGAACAAAGAGGGACGAAGAACTCGAGATCACCACTTGAGATCTCTAGGCTTGAGTTTTCTTCTTCTTCCTCTCTCAATATTTTTTATGGAGAAACTCTATCGTTTTGCTAGTTTGATAAAGATTAGCTAGGCGTTTTTGTAGGCGTCTCTATGAGAGCGTAGGGATTTATGTAGACGATTAACTTCCAGATTCAAGACTTGTTTCATGCTTTATGATTTGATCTTTGGATAAATATTAGTTTCATGAACTTGTTAATGAATCTTGTATATTGACACGTCTAGATTAGGATATTGACATTCATGAAAACTATGGTTCTTCATGGTTTAAATCTTGCTTAATGTTGATTTCATTCTTGTCAATTGTTCACGTGCTATACTTTTTTCTTAGTGTTGAAGGAGTCATGACCCGGAAATACTACTTAGCTAGCGAGTGCGCGACAGTGACTCCAACTAGCCTTGATAAGATGTGAACAAAAATCCCGAATGACCAAGACCAAAAAGGAGAACTGTTAGGATTGGCCTTAGTGTGGGTAGATTCGGCAGGATTATTCACCTGTTCCGTGAAATGGTGGACCGACAAGACCCGTTATCGTACCAGTAGATGACCTGTTAGAACGAATCAGTACACAACATGAGAACGAGAGGAGATTGTAGTTAACCGAGACTTAAAATGACATGAGACCGACAGGATATTGTCATAGCCTATTACCCGGCTGAACTATATTAGGATTGACGTGTTACATAGCTGAACTGGAATTCGTCTACAGCCCTAGGTGATCTAGAGATCGTCTAGTTTCTCCATCTTTGTTTCTTAAATATAAAATACAAAAAAGTTATCTTAGTTGTTTTTTTAATTCTTAAATCTATCAAATATTTCCTCCTGTACCGTACTCTAAATTAAGTAACTAATTAAATAGTCTCGATTCTGTCCTCGTGGGATCGATAACTCGGGGTTGAAATACCACCCCTATATTACTTGGCTGTGCACTTGCGCATACGCGTTGAATCGCGTCAAGTTTTTGGCGTCGTTGCCTGGGACAGCGGTAGATTATCTAGTTAGAAGTTAGTTTAGAGTATTTCTATTTTTGTTTTTATTTTGTTTTCTATTCTATCTCTGTCTTCACGGGTGTCTTGTGAGTTTGTTTTCTCGGGAACACAGGAAGCAAGAGATTCTATTAAGCATGTGGAGCGAAGACTATTATTCTAGTCCCCCCTACAGTTTCTACTGCAGGGGTCACCGTGAAGAAGATGATGCATGCATAATTTAGTGCTATCGATGCGGTATTTATCATGACAACAGGGACCCATGCCGAGTTCATCCACCCCAGCTCCATCAGCAGCCACAAGAGGATTCACGAACAACTATGGAGCATTGGTGGGAGATGATAAATTTAAATACGAAGAAAGTCGAAGAATTGGAGATGTCAGTTGAAACAACCCGAGATCTCGGTTCAGGGTTAAAGAGACAATTGATAACCAAAAGTAGAATATTAACTATTAAGATTACATTTCATTTAGTGTATACAAAAAAAATATTTTTTTTTTTTAAAAAAAAAAGAGTACAATTTGGATAAAGAAAAAAAATGTTGTGATCTACTAAGTTACGTCTTCGTCTCGATACGAGTTCCCATCCCCCACCTTGGTTGATGACATGCAGTTTTAAAATGGCAAAAGCCAACGCGGTTTTGAAGAAAATGATCAGTGAAAACTGAGTAAGTACACACTACGACGTGTAAAGCAACGAGTGGAATAGATGAATGAGTTGGAACATAACAGAAGATTTAAAACAATAAAAGTAACAGGGTGGGGATTTTGGAGCAACTGAAAGTAACGAGTAACAAAAACCTCTCAATTTAAGAACATTGAGAAACCACGAGTATTTGGTAATATATTCAGAGTAAACAAGTTCATTTAAGTTGATAACGGTATTAGTTCATGAGTAGCCAAAGATTTTCAAATCATTTCAATTGATTAGGGCATATCAAGAGCCACAAACAACATCAATAGAGTAGGCAATTTTCTTTCAAGTTCAATTAACCGTTAAGTTTAGCTGAGGCATGTCCAGAGCCACCAGCATGATCGATGTAAACAGAGGGATCACGAAATAATCACAAAGGGTTCTTTCTAAGGTTTGTCAAACCCTATTTCACCCGAGCGTTAAGGGAGCTCATACGTCAATCCCCGCTCACAACAATAGCTAAAAGGCCTTAAGTGTCGACACCCCTATACCGTAGTGACCCTTACAAGTATAAGTAGCACTCTATAGCTGTAACAAATACTTGGCCTCAATACCTTGTTCATTATGGCTCATCGGCGGCGGATTTGTGAACAATTAAGTTCTATCCAATAATAAGAAGCATTGCTTCAATGGCCATAAGAAAATGGAGGATCGCTTGGCGCCTCCCATTAATAACACAACTTTGTACATCATCCTAAATCTATTAGAGGTATCTTATTAAATTTATATCTCATCCAAGAGTTCTCAATATAAATCAATAATCGAAAACTTTCAGTATAAATCATGATTTTCATACTCTTCCAAATAAGACGATATTCATTTAAAACGTCACACACATGGGCACAATGTGATAATTAAAGTCCGCACATATGTATTTTATTTCTTCTCATGACCATAGACAAAATTATATTATCAACTTATCACAAGTAAAGGTCCAGACTTCTAAAGAGGATTCAATTTATATCCAAACAATTTCAAGTATAAATCTTGCTTTGCATACTTTTTCAATTAACAAAATATTCATTCGAGTCATCACACAAACACTCAAATTTTGATATGTAAGATTCACACATATGTACTTACCACTGATATGAAGCACAACCAAAAGCATGAAGCTAAGCCTAACACTCCAACGACAACCGCTCTCTCCTACGAGGCCGATGTTTACAATCACACGTATGAAGTACTCGTTACAACCAATCACACATCGGTAATAAAAATGCAACCCTACATGCCACATAGTCCTATATGTCATAAATGCACATATAATGATGTTCACTTATCAAAATAAATCCAACAAAACACTTAGAATTTTAAAAATTCAAGTTTTCCAAAAAAACGGTGAAACTACAATTCTCGACAGAATTGTAGCTCTGACTTTGGAGGCATATTTACCATATCAAAGCATCTCCTAAAATCTTGAAATTAATTTATGATCAAACTACATGTGTATACATTCGGAAACATGAATAAAATCATGCATAGATATTATGAAAATTAAGTTAAAAGATAACAAATACTCTATGCAGAGACAAGTTTGGCAGAAAGTTTCAACTTTGAAGAACAATTACTACTACTTGGACAATAAGAGAAATGCCCATCTTCTCCAGAATGAATCATTTATGTGTCTAGTTTCATAAAAAGAAATATCGGGTGCCATAAGTTTTTGGAAATAATATTTTTAACAAAAATGGCAAAACTTGTCCAAAAACAGAGTTTCATAAAACATGCAACATAGAATGAGCATATCTCTCTAACCAAAAAGGGCATGGAGTTGAATTTTCTTTCAAAAAGACCCTCTCTGAGTTCAGTTTCAGAATATGAAAGAGTTATAAATTCCACAAATACAAAATTTAGAGATAATATACGTTTTTCACAAACTGGTCAGATTGTATGAACATGCAATTTTTCAAAGATCAACAAGAATGTTTCTAGTAGTATATGCAAGTTAAGAAGACTTGATTTTCACCCAAATATCACCATTTTAATCACGATAATAACATTTTTAGATGCTCTTGACACAAATTATAAAATGTAGCTTTGACTTTGGAGGCATATTTACCATATCAAAGCATCTCTTAAAAGTTTGAAATTAATTTATGAACAACCCACATGTATATACTTTCAGAAACATCCATAAAATCATGCATAGCTATTATAAAATTGAAGTTAAAAAAATAACAAATACTGTATGCAGAGACAAGTTTGGCAGAAAGTTTCAACTTTGAAGAACAATTACTACTACTTGGACAATAGGAAAAATGCCCATCTTCTCCAGAATGAATCCTTTATGTGTCGTTTCATAACAAGAAATATCGGGTGCCATAAGTTTTTGGAAATGATATTTTTAACAAAAATGGCAAAACTTGTCCAAAAAACAGAGTTTCATAAAACATGCAACATAGAATGCGCATATCTCCCTAACCAAAAAGGATATGGAGTTGAACTTTCTTTCAAAAAAACCCTCTCTGAGTCCAGTTTCAGAATATGAAAGAGTTAGAAATTCCACAAAGACAAAATTTAGAGATAATATACATTTTTCACAAACTGGTCAGATTGTATGAACATGCAATTTTTCAAAGATCAACAAGAATGTTTCTAGTAGTATATGCAAGTTAAGAAGACTTGATTTTCACCCAAATATCACCATTTTAATCATGAAAATAACATTTTTAGATGTTCTTGACACAAATTACCAAATATAGCTCTGACTTTGGAGGCATATTTACCATATCAAAGCATCTCCTAAAAGCTTGAAATTAACTTATGATCAACCTACATGTATATACATTCAGAAACATCAATAAAATCATGCATAGCTATTATGAAAATGAAGTTAAAAAAATAACAAATACTCTATGCGGAGCAAGTTTGGCAGAAAGTTTCAACTTTGAAGAACAACTACTACTACTTGGACAATAGGAAAAATGCCCATCTTCTCCAGAATGACTCATTTATGTGTCTAGTTTCATAACAAGAAATATCGGGTGCCATAAGTTTTTGGAAATGAGATTTTTAACAAAAATGGCAAAACTTGTCCAAAATCAGAGTTTCATAAAACATGCAACATAGAATGAGCATATCTCCCTAACCAAAAAGGATATGGAGTTGATTTTTCTTTCAAAAAGACCCTCTATGAGTCCAGTTTCAGAATATGAAAGAGTTAGAAATTCCACAAAGACAAGATTTAGAGATAATATACGTTTTTCACAAACTGGTCAGATTGTATGAACATGCAATTTTTCAAAAATCAACAAGAATGTTTCTAGTAGTATATGAAAGTTAAGAAGACTTGATTTTCACCCAAATATCACCATTTTAATCATGAAAATAACATTTTTAGATACTCTTGACACAAATTATCAAAAATATCTTGAGTAACAAATGCAAAGAAGATGACATGCATGTGGGTTCTAGTGTGGGTTTCATGAAATAGTCAAAATTTGAAGTCAAACACATGATCTAACCATGGAATTGAAGAATCAAACATGGAAATGAAGAAAACTAAGATGAAATTTCATTAATCAAAGCAAAATATGGACATGCAAGCTTGAATTCAGGACTAGAAGAAAGTTTACCCCAAGACCAAAATGATGGTGGATGAAAGAGTGAAAGCCGGCTTCAATCTTTGAGTATGATGGTGAAAGAACACCCCTCCATGATGATATTAAGTTTGGACTCAAGTTTTCCATGATTTGGAGACTAGAAAAATGAGTTTTGATGAAGTTTTTGGGAGGTGAAGCTCCAAAAACGGGAATGGAGTTTTGAGAGAGAGAAAAGAGCTTGTGTGAGTGCTCTTGAAGAGAAAAAACATGTGAAGAATGAGAAGATGTAGATGGAGTCTTGATGTAACAAGAGGGTTATGTCCATAGAGTGATGAATTAAAAATATCTCCTATTGGGATTGACCAAAGATAGTGGGTGGAGGAGTTGGATTCAAATGAATAAGAGATGAATTGCTAGTTGGGGTAGAAATGTGAAAGGTAAAAGTTTAGGGGTGAAAATATAATTGTAAGTTCACAGGTTTCGCAGGCTTGAAATACAGAGCTATTCAAGGTCTTGAAATAGTTTTCAAAGCCTTGAATCACAGGTTTCACAGGCTTGAAATAGCAGAGCTATTCAAAAGCCTTGAAACAGTGTTCAAAGCATTGAAACTGTATTACATGTATGCATATTCTAAGGGGGAGTTTTTCTGAGTTATTCTGATCTTATTCTAACTCTCTCACCCCTATATTTGATATGTTATTACTTTATGATGAAATACAAAAGGTTTTAATTCACTTATACTTCATCTAATTAACCTATTTGACTTAGTTTTGCAGGGAAAACCTATTTCCTATTTTGCAGGATTGGTCTAACTTGAATTTTGCAGAAAAGAAAATACTGAGAGATTATGATTTTGTGATCAATCAAACACTCTTGACAGCTTCTCAATCTGTTTGAAGACAATATCAGAACAATATCTTTGAATATTATGATCAACTATCCGTTGGAGAAGGCTGTTAAAAGAGTCAAAGCAGTTGCCTGCAAAACAGGAAGTTTGTTGCTGAAAATCAGGGAAGATTTGCAGAGTATCTGAGCAGTATAAATGGAGATCAATTTGAAGCAATTAAAACAACACTCAACGGGAAAAAAAGAGACACATTTCAGGAACACATTTCAGGATTGACAAGCATCAAAGAAGCACGTCATTCTCACAATCCATCTCACAGAAGATCACCGCATTCTTCACTACAGTTTCATTTCTAGTGTTCTTATGATTTGTACTCAATTTGTATATCATTCTTATACTGCTTCTAGCTCTCATTCTCGAGGATTTTTCAGAGTGAACAATAGAGAATTCTTAGTTAATCAGTTAGCTAGAGCAGGTACTAGATAGGTTAGTGAGAACCACAAGCTGTAACAGAGTAAGGCCTATCTCTGTGCTTGAGATCTAGGGCTTAGCTTTTGATTAATAAGAATTGTGTTGAAAATCCTGCAGGGAGAATTTCCCAGAGGTAGAGACGTAGGTCCAAGTGGACTGAACGCTATAAATCATGTGTCCCTTGCATTTATCATTTCATTCTCATACTCACTTTACACAGCATTCAAACTAGTCTGTTTTCAAGGGTTTGAAACTCTTTTCAAGGCCTTGAAAAAGACTTGTCTGTTTTTCTCTTAAACTGTTTTTCACTTCAAAGGCTTGAAACTGTTTTCAAGGCATTGAACTTCATTTCTCTTAACAGAAATTCTTATATTTGCAAGTTTTACAAAAAAGTTGGCATACTCTATTCAACCCCCCCCCCTTCAAGAGTATCTCTACTGCATTTCTACCTGCTTACTCCCCTTTCAATAATTTCCAATTAATATGTAACATACATAAGTTAATTTTTATAAATTAAAAAAAAAAACAAAAAACAAATAAATTTAAAATAAACCACTTTGTATATAAATGTCAAAATCCACTTTCATAAACCTACAACTATCTCCCAAATACGCAAATAAAGTTTCATATAGTATCATCCAAGTTTCAAAAACAACAAAATAACCCCAAATTAAAAATATATATCATCATAGATGTCAAATGACACACTTATACGTTAAAATTAAGAAAGGTCATTAATGAGTTTGAAATTAAATTTCTTGAAATTCTCAAATATTTCTCCAAAATGACCAAATAACCCCTAACTTAAATACGGGCTATTACATCAGTGACAAGGTTTTCATATTCGCAAGATCCCCAAGAGGAGGCCAAGCCACACATTGAGACTCAAGCTGAACCTCCATCACCACCGCCACCACAAGAGAATGTGCCACGAGCTATAGTTGTGGAAGAAGAGGCGCCTGAGCCGAGTGAAGAATGCAGTGTCCATAAACTAGTTGTGGACTTTGCCATTTATACAGACTCATACTCTGATTCAGAATGGGGTGGACCTGTGTGCCCAATATGGGAGGACTTGTCGAATTGCAAGCCAAAACCGCAGGCGTCCTCACTTCCTTGGCATGAATGGGAAACAGTGTCCATTCCTATTGAGGTAAAATACCCAACTCTGATTTATGAAGAATTCTCCATATCTCATATTAAATAAGTCTGCGGTGATTTGGAAAGACTTGTGCATGGAGATTCTTATGGGGAAGAATGTAATGGACCACTTTCAATTTCTTGTGCAAATGGCCACATTGATGATGATTTATATGCCATAGTCAAGGAATTGGGAATCACTTAGTGTGGGGGTGCGGATGAAGTGCATGAGTTTAATGAAGAGAATCTAGCACCAAAGAGGTACTACTAGGATGACTTTATGGAAAAGGATGCATGTGAGCCAAGTGGTACTTTGTGGAAGTTAATTAAGAAGATCAACTACGAAATAAAAGGAGTTAGCTTCCACAACTCTCCACCAACGTCACAACACAGAGGTGCGCTTGAGAAGAGAGTTATGGAAAATAGATGGTTGAAGAAGAAGAAGTGGAGGGATAAAGCATTCTCCACAATCTTTTTCAGTTGAGGTAACTGGGTCGGGCTGTCGACCTTAAATTACAAGCGCTTCTTGGGAGTGATAGCACCTTTTAGGGGCTATAAGTCTTTGGAATTTACTAAATGATTATATGTATTTAGAGAGTGTTTTGAGGCAAATGTTAGAGATTCTGGGTCGTTTTATCACTTGTTGCTACCATGTGCTATATTGTTAGTCCGGGCGTTTTCCATGCATATTTTATTGTTATTTGTCAAAAATAATCGCTTGGTATGTTTGTTCATGTTGTTTTGGCAGGGACGGATGCTAATCGGTTGATAGGAGGCATGGAACGAACTTCGGAAACAAAGGAGAGCTCAAGTGGAGTCAAGAGAAGCCGAATTGGAGGAGCTTGGATGACCAGTCTGCACTATTTTGATCATAGACGGAGTTATACAACTCATTTTAGGGTGAGACCAGTTCCATAAGAAATTAGACTCAGATAGATTTCCATCGATAGGTCACGGAGCAAAATCCGAGTTCGGACGAAGAAGATATCGTGTTTTGAAGTCAGGAGCAGATTTCAGGGGGCTTTTATGCATTTACTGAAGACTTCTGCGGGTTATGATTCAAGAACGAACTAAGGACGGGAAGAAGCATCATTCACGCATCTAGAGAGCCAAGAAGAAGGAGGAGAGCAAGGAGACTTCATTGGGAAAGATCTCAAGCAAGGAGGAGAGCCCGGATCGCGCCAATCTTCACTATTTTAGCGTTTGATCTACTTTTCTCTCTACTTTCTTGTATGAACTATTCAAGAACCATGTTAACTTGTGTTATGACTAAACTCATACCTAGGCATCTATGGGGAGCCTAGGGTTTATGTTTTGATGATATTTTCCGGATTTTGGATGATCTTTCGTGCTAGGATTATGGTTTAATGAAGATTGTTTTGGTTTTCATCATGTTGAGTTCTTTCATTGAAAAGTTAAGGCTAAGATGTGTGATGTGAATTGTCTATTTCTTCATTCAATCATGAACTGGGCTTAATGATGATATTGGTAGCCTAATTATCTTGTTTATTGTGCTTAATTCTTAGTAACGTAGGAGTCATGACCCGAAATTACTATGTAACTAGTGAGTGTGTGAAAACAACTCTACCCTAGTTGGGATGAGTAAACAAGATCATTCTTAATTGACTAGACTGAGAGGTTACTTGGATAGGAATGGCTAGATGAGGGTAAATTAAGTAGGAAGTAATGAGTTGTTAGTGAATGGTGGTCTGAGAGGACATTATTCCTTGCAAAGTTGTTAGCCTGCTAGCACACATAGGTAGTATACTTGGCCTGAGAGAGAAAAATCGTTACCTTTGTGTAGAACGAAATGAGACTGATAGGTAAATGTCAATGCCATTACCCAGCATAGGTTATTAAGAGTCATTTTGTTAGAGCATGGAATCCAGAATTGTCAAAACTACCCTAGGTGATCTATAGATTGCCTATCTTTCTATTCTCTGATTTCTATCGAATCATTTTATTCACGTTATTTTATTGCTATTTCTACTCACTTGTTTGAGGGTGAAAACACTTCAAACTACAATAAATTTTACCCGTTACTTAGGTAAATTGAATTTAATTGCTAATCTAGAACATATAGTGAACACCTTCCCTTGGGTTCGATAACTCGGAGTCCAAAATACTCCACTTTATTACTTGACCGTATACTTGCGTAGCAACGCGTAGTAATCGCGCGTCAAGTTTTTGGCGCCGTTGTCGAGGAAGGCATTGGTTGTAGGGTTTTGATTCATGGATGTGCAACGGAAACAATAATTAACCAAGAAAAACCCTCCAAGGATCACAAGTCAAGAGACATAACGATGGTACAGGAAGAAATCAATTAACACACCTTAGGGTTCTCCTTTGATGACTTCAAACGCGAATTGTGTCACGTTCTCTATAGTTGATCCACACCTAGAGTTGATTTCTAGATCTCCCACTCCTTGGTGATAGCCCGGAAAGAGGAAGAGGAAGAAGAATCACGCAAAACGAGACCGAAACAAGGAGGTTTCGGCCTCCTTGTGGGTCGGCGGGGACGGGCAGCGGCGAGCTAGGGGGCGGCGGCTCCTTAGCTTGCTTGCTCTCTCCTTTTTGTTCTCTCCCACTCAAGTTATGATCAATTGAATCATAAGTATGGGAAGGAAGGAAGGAGTGTCCTTTATATAGTCCAACAAATCCTTGCCAACTACCAAAAGGACCTATTCTAGTCCTACTAGAATTCAATTTAGTCCCTTCCTTGAAAATTAGTCCCTATTAAGTTTGCAAGGTTTTGCAAAGTGATCCTTCTAATTAATTAATCCAATTAATTAATTCCCAAATCTAGTTCAACTCTATATAGCATGTGACCCCATAGGTTCTATCTAGTTGGTGGAACCTATTTGCTAATATGGAGCGGTTTCTAGCAAAACATCCATTCTAGCCAACTTATAGAATAGTCATCTTGACAACCTTTGTACAAGTAATTGTCTCATCCCTTTGTCTCTATATCCGGATTGGACACGAGACATACAAGTCACACTCATATATCTAATCCACAGTTTCTCGATCCATGGGAATAGCTTTATTCGTGCAAATAACATTAATATCCCATATTGATTTATTTGAGTCTGGCCAGACATTCTATAAGCACTATCCCTCGAGTGGCCTCGGATATTTTCTCCCGTTATGTGGGAGGGACAAATTCTATCTACGTCCACTACGATCTCTAAGGTTGCTTCTTATTGTATCCGGTACACGCCTTTATAACTACCCAGTTACGGTGTAGCGTTTAACGCTACCAAAATCACAATAATCCACAACCTGAATATCTAGCAACTTCAAGTCTAAGGATGACAATACCATTGCACCGCGAGAAGCACTTGTGACTTAACATAACGTGTATGTAGCCTTCTCGGAGATGGGTCAATCCAGTGCGTCATTACCCTTAATGCACACCTATGTGTTGGATCATGATATCTCGATATCAATCCAACCCCATACTAGTCTATAGATGATTGTCCCATTAATCATTATACTGGACTAGGGATATTTAAGATAAACAACAAAATTGTAAATCTAAGGACTTCATTATATTAAATATCCAATAAATAATAAATGAATTTCTAGCCACAATTAAATTCATACTAAACTAGATTGCCTCTAGGGCATCTATTCCAACAGTCTCCCACTTGCACTAGAGCCAATCTGGCGCATCTCATATGCCCATACTCCTAGTGTGCCCTTCATGCTTCCACTGCGTAAGCGGCTTTGTAAGCGGGTCTGACAGATTCTCATCTGTAGGAATCTTGCATATCCGAACGTCTCCTCTATCGATAATATCTCAAATCAGATGAAACTTCCTGAGCACGTGCTTGGATTTCTTGTGTGACATGGGTTTCTTTGATTGCGCGATCGCCCCAGTGTTGTCACAATACAACTCAACTGGATCCGCAATGCTAGGAACCACACCAAGTTCAGAAACAAACTTTCTGATCCAAACAGCTTCCTTTGCTGCGCCATTTGCAGCAATGTACTCAGCCTCTGTTGTAGAATTAGCCACCGTCTCTTTCTTGGAACTCTTCCAGCTCACCGCTGCTCCATTCAGGCAAAACACATATCCCGACTGTGATCTAAAGTCATCTCTGTCGGTTTGGAAGCTTGCATCAGTGTAACCCCTTACACGCAACTCCTCCTCACCGCCAAATATCAAGAAAGCATCCTTAGTTCTTCTCAAGTACTTTAGGATGTTCTTGACTGCAATCCAGTGACTCTCGCCTGGATTGGATTGGTATCTGCTTGTCATACTCAAGGCATATGACACATCTGGTCTAGTACATAACATGGCGTACATGATAGATCCTATGGCCGAGGCATAGGGAATTCTACTCATGCGTTCCTTCTCAATCTCATTGGAAGGACAACCACTCTTCGAAAGAGTGATTCCATGTGACATGGGCAAGAATCCCTTCTTGGAATCTTGCATGTTGATCCGCTTCAACACCTTGTCAATATATGTACTCTGACTTAGGCCTATCAGTCTCTTGGATCTATCTATATAGATCTTTATACCGAGTATATTGGCTGCTTCCCCTAAGTATTTCATTGAGAAACACTTCCCTAGCCAATCTTTAACAGATTGCAGCATGGGAACGTCGTTTCCAATGAGTAGTATGTCATCCACATACAAGACCAGAAAATCTACAGAGCTCCAACTAACCTTCTTGTAGACACAAGATTCATCTTCGTTTCTGATGAAGCCAAACTCTTTGACTACTTCATCAAAACGTCGATTCCAACTCCTAGAAGCTTGCTTCAATCCATAAATGGATCGTTGTAGCTTACAGACTTTATTGGCTTTCTTTGGATCTTCAAAACCCTCCGGCTGTATCATATACACGTCCTCGAGGAGATTCCCATACAGGAATGCTGTTTTGACATCCATCTGCCAAATCTCATAGTCGTGGTATGTTGCAATCGCAAGTAGGATTCGGATGGATTTGGTCATAGCGACTGGTGAAAAGGTTTCATCATAGTCAATACCATGAATTTGTCTGGATCCTTTAGCCACCAATCGGCCCTTATAGGTAATCACATTACCATCCATGTCGATCTTCTTCTTGAAGACCCACTTGCACCCTATGGGCCGCGCCCCTTCGGGTGGGTCCACCAAAGTCCATACTTTGTTGGTATACATGGATTCCATCTCGGATCTCATGGCTTCTAGCCACTTATGAGAGTCTGGGCCCTTTATGGCCTCTTCATAGGCAGTAGGCTCATCATCTATGAGCATCGTGTCACCGGAATCGGTCACGAGAAGTCCATACCTCTCGGGTTCCTGGCGCACTCTACTAGATCTACGAAGCTCTTGTGTTACCTCAACAGGCTGCTCCACAACTGTTTTTGGTTCCTGTTCATGTTCCATAATCGGTTCAGTGATTTGTGGTTCTTGAACCTCTTCAATTTCTACAGTCCTCCCACTTGCTTCTTTTGAGACAAACTCTCTTTCTAGAAACACGCCGGTCCGAGCAACAAACACTTTGTTCTCGGTTGGATTGTTTCCTTAGGGTATCCCACAAATTTACACTTATCTGATTTTGGCCCCAGCTTGCCTGACTGTAAACGTTTTACATAGACATCGCAGCCCCAAATCCTCATGATCGACAGTGTGGGACGCCTCCCACTCCACATCTCATATGGTGTCTTCATGACTGATTTAGATGGAACACGGTTAATGGTGAAAGCTGCACTTAATAGAGCGTGGCCCCAAAACGATAATGGAAGATCGGTTTGACACATCATAGATCGAACCATATCCAATAAGGTTCGATTCCTCCTCTCAGACACGCCATTCCATTGTGGCGTTCCGGGTGGAGTGAGTTGGGACACAATCCCACACTCTCTAAGATAGTCGTCAAACTCTTGGCTCAAGTATTCTCCTCCACGATCCGATCGTAGAGCCTTGATAATTTTTCCAAGTTGCTTCTCTACTTCATTCTTGAATTCCTTGAACACTTCAAAGGATTCGGATTTGGCCCTCATGAGGTACACAAATCCATATCTACTGTAATCATCAGTAAATGTAATGAAGTAGACGTAACCACCCCTTGCAGGCGTGGCAAATGGTCCACACACATCAGTATGTATGAGTTCCAATTTCTCACTAGTCCTCTCACCTTTCTTATTGAAAGGGGACTTTGTCATTTTTCCCAATAAACAAGCCTCACATGTCTCATATGATTCAAAATAAAATGAGTCTAGTAGTCCATCCTTATGGAGTCTAGATACACGTTTCTCGTTTATGTGGCCTAAACGACAGTGCCATAAGTAAGCAGGATTTAAATCATTTATTTTAATCCGCTTGGTATTAATGTTGCAGACAGGATTGCTTAGATCAAGGACATACAGTCCATTAAATAATTGCGCACTAAAATAGTGAATATTATTCAAATAAAAGGAACAACAATTGTTCTTTATTGAAATAATAAAACCATCCTTGTCCAAACAAGAAATAGAAATAATGTTTCTGCTCATAGCAGACACAAAATAGCAATTATTTAATTCTAATATTAATCCTGAAGGCAGAGATAGCTCGCACACACCTACGGCCAACGCAACAACTTTTGCTCCATTCCCAACGCGCAGATCTATCTCCCCTTTAGCCAATCTTCTACTTCTCTTTAGATCCGGCACATTTTGACAAATGTGAGATCCACATCCAGTATCTAATACCCATGATGTAGAGACAGTTAAATTGACATCTACAACAAAAATACCTGGTGGTGGTGGAATCACTATTCCAAGCCTCTTGTCCTCCAGATATTTTGGGCAGTTCCTCCTCCAGTATCCAGGCTGACTGCAGTAGTGACACTCACTTTTAGTCACACATTTGGCTATGCCACCAACTGGCTTAAGGGCAGGTTCCTTGGGCTTAGCAACTGACTTGCCTTTTCCCTTGGAGGATGAGGCAAACCTTTTGCCCTTTCCTTTATGCACCATCATAATGGCCTTGCCCTTACCCTTGTCGATGCTTTGTTCAGCTTTCCTCAACATATTGAGCAAATCTGGCAGTGGTTTCACGATCTCGTTCATGTTATAGTTCATGATGAACTGTCCATAACTCTCGGGCAACGATTGCAACACGAGATCGGGTTCCAACTCTTGGCCGACCAGGAACCCTAGTTGGGCGAGATTCTCCAAGTACCTGATCATACGGAGTGCATGGGGTCCCACCGGGTTCTCTTCTGCCAGATGACACTTGAAAAGTGCCTGAGAGACCTCATACCTCTCAACCCTTGCCTGCTCTTGGAAGAGCTGCTTCAGATGCTCGATCATATCGACTGCATTCATGTTTTCGTGTTTCTTCTGAAGCTCAGAAGTCATGGTGCATAGCATAAGGCAGGCCGCATCATTAGCATCATCAACATGCTTTTGATACGCCTTTAGGGCAGTAGGTGTTTGGTTCTCTGGACCTGCTTGAACATGCTCCTCTATTGCGTACAGTTTCTTCTCTTGCTTGAGAACGATTCTCAAGTTTCTGTACCAATCAAGGAAGTTGGTTCCAGAGAGCTTGCCCTTCTCAAGGACAGATCGTAGGGAATGTTATGAACTCGATGAGTTGTTTGCCATTTGGAATTCTACAAAAGGAAAATACGCAAGTTTTAGTATTTGTAAATTTTTGACTATATTCAATAATGGCTAGTTTATCAAATATAGCTCCCACTATTTTTCTACGGATTAATAACCCTCGAGATATTAATGCGGAAAATATCTTTATATTTTCTAGTGGGCCAAGATCCATGTTTCATCTCCTTATGAGCTTGCTTTGGCAAGTCACCCATAATTTGACTACTTTAGGTAGGAACAATTCCAATTGCATCCCTTATGCAACTCTTGGTTCAATTGGGCAAATAAATCCTTATTTATCCATCCGTATGGATAATCCCAATTGATTGCCTCTAGGTTTCTTAATCATATTAATAGCCTAGTTGTGTTCAACTTCTTATTTAAACAGTTGCACATTACTAGCTTGTGCCATCGCATTGCATCATTATGAACCAAGTCGCCATGCTTTGGCACGCACGAACTTGATAAATCATGATGATAATGAGTGTTTAAATAACGAGAAGGCAAGAACACAATATTTGAATTTTGAGAAATTTTTAAATTCAATTTTAATTTTTTTTGTTGATCAATATCAACTAATCTATCTATTTGAGTTTGGGCACAACTCCAAATAATAGATCCGGGTTGTCTAAATATATTATTATCCTAATTGCATGCATCATCCATACACCAACCATAAAATAATAAGACAATAAAATAAAAAAACCACAAAACATAAATAAAACGTGATGTGGATATGGCCTTTTCTAGACTAAGAAAATTCCAAGCCAATGGAATTTTCTATGAACCCTAAAAGCAAACACATCTCCATGCGTCTTGATTTTGGTCCATCCTTCATAGTCATGTGGAATGCTCCATGCTCCATGCTCCATCTTTTGTGGCTCCTTTTGGCTTTGGGCTTCTTTTCTTCAATCTTGGCTAACAATCTACTTTATCTAGCACTAGCTAACTTCTATACTAAATAAAATAAATCTCACAAGTTGAGAAAAAAATGGCTCGCAGTCCATAAAACCCTAATTAATTATTACAATTAATTGATCAACTCGCAGGCCGTAAACCAAACCACAAAAATTAAACATCCACAACAAACCACATCCTAAGGTCATATCCAATCACCATGCGAATTGCACATAAACAGTTAAAATCCAATTTTAACGCGCTTGGTCAATTTTAATTGATTTTAGGATGTTCTAGGGTTAAAACGGTCCATGGGGCCCAACAATCCAATTTCCCGGACCCAAAAAGTGAACCGCAAGGGCCTAGGGCCGGCCGGCCCCTAGCCCACGTGGCTAGGCCGCAGGCTAGGGCTGCCCCGGCCCTAGGCCGGCCTTGCTTGGGCGGAAAGCAAGGAGGGGCGGTCCCCTAGGGCGGCCGAACCTCCTTTAGGAGTTGTTTCCAAAACAACTCCCTTGCTTGGTGCCCAAGTTTGGTTGTTTCCTTGTTTGGGAAGAACTCCTTCTTCCCCAAGGATGCCCAAACCCTAGATCTAAGATCCTAAAATTTCTTAAACTCACTAATTTATGCATCCAATGCAAAAACTAGGTCTTGTTATGATAGATTATTGACAAATTGCATCATATGCTTGATTTGTCTTGTTTTACGCGATAAACAACAATTTTAAGGTGTAAAACTATCAAAACGTAACACATAAACCACGTTTATGCTCTAAGACATGTGACTCTGATACCACTGTAGGGTTTTGATTCATGGATGCGCAACGGAAACAATAATTAACCATGCAAAACCCTACAAGGATCACAAGTCAAGAGACATAACGATGGTAAAGGAAGAAATCAATTAACACACCTTAGGGTTCTCCTTTGATGACTTCAAACGCGAATTGTGTCACGTTCTCTATAGTTGATCCACGCCCAGAGTTGATTTCTAGATCTCCCACTCCTTGGTGCTAGCCCAGAAAGAGGAAGAGGAAGAAGAATCACGCAAAACGAGACCGAAACAAGGAGGTTTCGGCCTCCTTGTGGGCCGACGGGGACGGGCGGCGGCTCCTTAGCTTGCTTGCTCTCTCCTTTTTCTTCTCTCCCACTCAAGTTATGATCAATTGAATCATAAGTATGGGAAGGAAGGAAGGAGTGTCCTTTATATAGTCCAATAAATCCTTGCCAACTACCAAAAGGACCTATTCTAGTCCTACTAGAATTCAATTTAGTCCCTTCCTTGCAAATTAGTCCCTATTAAGTTTGCAAGGTTTTGCAAAGTGATCCTTCTAATTAATTAATCCAATTAATTAATTCCCAAATCTAGTTCAACTCTATATAGCATGTGACCCCATAGGTTCTATCTAGTTGGTAGAACACATTTGCTAATATGGAGTGGTTTCTAGCAAAACATCCATTCTAGCCAACTAATAGAACAGTTGTGCACAAGAGATTCCGGCGGGGAGACCTCCGTGTACACCGTACGTAGTGGATCAGGGATCGCACAGGAAGAATAGGGGTGTGTGTAGGGAGAGAGCAAGTCAGTAGCAATGTCTGAGAGAGAGACAGAGGTTTGGCAGAGCTTCCGCGTATGGCAGTGTTGTCCTCCTTTGTATGGAAAGGTTAACGATGTATATATACTGGAGAACGTGACCGTTGTAGTGTGGTTAATGCGCCCATTGATGGCGGCTTAATTAGCTTAACCATAACGGCACGTTCGTCCGAGTATATAGGAACCGTTAGAGCACGTGGTGCGCGAATACCGGAACCGTTACGAGGTTGACCGGGTTTGACCGGATTGACCGGGTCTAGGGAGCTCGTGCCATAAATCTCTCAAAACAGTTACTAAAGGTTGCGCGCGGGCTTGGCTCGCACGCGACAGGGCTTACTCTAGCCTCCAGACCACAAAGTCCCTACAAGTCCCGTGCGGTGGTATGCGAGGGCTCTGTCTCGCAGCCCCCACATGGATCAGCGCGGCTGGTGATCCAGTGTGTATGGAGCACAATATGGTGTGCTGGATGGTTGCCACGTGGCCTAGATCTGCCATGTCATAAAGCAGTATCTACATTAGCCCCCTTTCTGCGCGTGAAGGCTCATAGCTGTATAGGCTTCCATGCGCGGAAACCAACATGCGCGTCGTCGTCACGCACCAATTCAAATACGGGTAGATTCAGCCCCCGTGCGTGTAATTATGACCTAAAACCCCTAGAGTCGTGCCGTCTGACCTTTAGGGTTTTAGGCGTGACGTCAGCCCGTCCTGTGATTGCGCGACACGACGGTGACGGTTGCGATTCGACTACTGAAGGGACGCAACCCTTCATTCTTCTGGATAAATACCTTGTATCCCATCATTGCAAAGCATTGCTTCTTTCTCTTAAAGTGAATGGTACCCGGAGATCTTCGGGAGCAGATCCAAATAATCAATCATCAGTTCAAGACTGCAAATCGTATTCTTCAATTGTGCATCTCCAAGCAGGCTTCAAGGAAACAAGGTTGGCCTCGTTTACTTTTGATTTAAACTACCAGTGTTTGCCTTGAACTGCGTTGAATCTGTAAACCCATGAAATCTGTGAAGAGGCTTTGATCTTTAAACCTGCCTCGTTCTTAATCTTTCAACAATATTGGGTCTTGCAAATCCCCAATTTCTGAAATCGGCACCGGAACTGTCTGCTTTCCTTTGCATAGATCTCGAATTCCAAAATTCAAACTGAAGTGTGGTATTTCTCCCCCCCTTTTTTTTTGCCCTTTCGCAGGAATGGCCAAAACAAGAGTAACCAGACCCGTCAAGGAAGATGAAGAGATGCCGGAGCTTCCGCAGGCTCTGTGGCGGAAAGCCCCCTTTCTGGGTGGGAAAGATTTTTACCACGCGAGGGGGAAGGCGAAGAGGATGCCTGATCCTGTTCCCGTTGAGCAGTTGTTAACGCTGACTCGCCCAGTTAACTCATCCTTGCTCGAGTTAGTTGGCTCCGAGGATGTGGTTCGATTGGGAATCGAGAATGGGCACTTCCCATACACTGCAATTTCTACTCAGGCGTTTGTCCAGAAGCTGGACTATATGGATGAGTGGACTGACCACGTGTTGGGTAATTACGCCGAAACTCTCGATAAAGCCGGCATTTTCTTTGCTGTCCGTGCTATGAAGGGTGCTGCCGTGAAGCTGGATCAGTCCATGCTTCTAGACCTTCTGTCCCGCTATTCGCCTGCGACTCACACGTTTCACTTTGCTGAGTTCGAGGCTGCCCCCACGCTCGAGGACGTTCAAATGCTGTATGAGCTTTCCCCCATGGGCGAGGTGGACCCCTTGAGTCACTTGAGAACACCTGCGGAATTGGCCTTGTACGCGCAGATGGAGGAGTGCCTAGCAGAGGTAAAGAAGATCTCCACTCGGTGGACCAGTACGAAACCTCTTCCGAACTGGCAGCTGGTTGATACATCTGCGAAGAATACCTGGAACAAGTGGTTGCAGTACTTCTTCCGAGATTATGCGAGCAACAGCATTACTAAGAAGCTTTTGAGCGGAAACCCGAAGGCCGAGAATTACGTAGAGGGCAAGGGTTATCATCTGACCCTTTGCGCCTTTCTTTGTGCTTGGCTATCGAGGTATCTGATTGATGGTCACCCCCATGACGGGGTCTTCTACCATGTGCTGCCACTTGCGGTGAGGCTCGCTCTTGGCCAGAGAGTCGCGCTCGGACCCTTGGTCTTGGGTACGTTGTATTATAGGCTGGACCAGCTGGTTCTGGCGATGAGGGAATCGCGCGGCCGTCTCGATGTTCTGACCTTTGTCAATATCAGCTTTTTGACAATGTGGGTTTTTGAGCGCTGGCCGTCTTATGCTCCAACTCCCCTCCCACTTGAGAAGTGGTGTCCCCCAGGTGAGACGGAGGCGTTCAACAGCGGGAGAGCTGCGAGATGGTTCGGAGCAAGCAACACCAAGTGTACTTGGAGCTTGATATGCGACAAACGAAGGGAGTTCACTGCCAGGCCCTACGCCACACGTGTCGAGAATGTGCGGTGGTTTCCAAAGCTATACCCTTCCAAAGGTATGGTCTTGTCAGAAGACCTTCTCTTTGAAAAGGGGCCGCATTTCCACGAGCGCTATCGTGAGTTCTTTTGCTGGTGTCTGCGAGGTTCTCTTCCTGCACTTGCAGAGCACATTCGTGAGCTCGCGCCACGATATGAAAGGCTTACAGTGGATGTTGACCCCACTCGGGTCTCTCCTCAGTTTGGTTTTGATGCGGTGGCCCCATCAATCTGGCCCCAGTCTATCGTCAGAGGGTGCTACAAGCGCTTGCTGACAAAGGAGTGCAAGACGGTCCTCATGAGCAATCTTCCCTTCGAGCAGCCTGCGGGAACTCGCAAGGGTGGTTGTTCCCAGAACTGGATCGCATACTGGATTGCCCAGCAGACGAGGATGGAGACGGAGGCGGCGGCGCAGCCAGGAAGGGCCCCCTTGATCAAGAGAAACTCTTTTCCGTTTCGCCCCAATTGCAGTCTGAGCGAGTCTGAGTACGGTTGCTACTCGTTGTTGGACCGCGAGAATCATTTGTGCCCCGATTTCATTCTGAAGGAGCAGGTCGATGCAATCAAGAAGGGTGACACGCAGGTCATCAAATATAGCAAGGCGTTTGCTGAGGTAAGCAGTTTCCTTGTGTGCTTTGAGCTTTTTGATTTGCTTGCACTGATGCTTTTTGTTCTGTATTGTCTAGTGTCATGTGCGGAGGTTCGCAGCTGGTGACCGTTCCAAACCGCTGGTGGATACCATTGTTGCCACCAGAAGGAGGGGGGAGTCGTATCGGCTAGCATGGAGGATGGATGCCGAGGTCGAAACAAAGGTTCGCGGGGTCATGAACACTTTTGCTGACTCGCTGATAGACAACCCTCCGGCTCCGTCTCCTCCTAGAGATGACCCGTCCCCTCCGGCGACTGCGGCGCCGAGAGCGAAGAGACCTAGGCAAAAGGGGATTACGATTTCTTCCCCTAGGAGCGCTCCAGCTTCTCCCCCAGTGAGGTCCCTTTCCATCAAGGACAAAGGCAAGGGTCGTATGCCCAGCAAAGTGCGAAAAGATCTCGCAGTTGAGACTTTCGTTCCATTCAACCAAGAGGAGGAAGAGAGACAGGAGCCCCAGGCAAGTGATGAAGAAGCAACAGTTGTGATGTGCGAGGAAGAATCAGGAGGTACTTCCGTCGCATCTCCTTGCCCTTTATCATGACTTCTGTGCAGTTCTTTTCTTTGAACCAATTTTGTATTCGCAGATGATGATGATGAAGCCGTTGGTGGCCTCGTGGCCAAGAGGCAAAAGAGAGGTGCCCACTCTGGCGTTTCAGATGATCCTATAAGCGAGGATGTTCTTGCTGAGTCCCGGAGGACAGCCGCGGAGGCTGCTGAAAGAAGAAGGCAGCGAGAGGAAGAGGAACTCGAGCTTGTGAAACAGCGGAGCCTCGAGGAGCTGCATGTTGACGACTTAGTGCGTCCAGCTGGCGAGGAAGACGAGCTTCCCGAAGAAGTGGCTCCTCATGTGGAGGAGGAAGATGAGGTTCCTGGAGAGGACACAGCAGAGCTAGAGCAAGTCCAAGCGGACTTCGCAGAGATCGCAGGTGGCGATAAAGGTGAGATCTTCAATCTCGCAGTTACTTATAGAGATGTAATTGTGGGTGCGTTAAAGCACGGTGTGTCGAAGCCTGACATTCGCCGTTGGTTGGTAAGCAAATGCGGAGAACCCTCAGGTAATTATTTTGAGTGATATGCGCATACTAGGCTTTAGTCACTTGAGGCAAAATCATGACTGGTTTACTCGCGTCCCAGGTCACGCTTCTCTTAAAGATTTGCTTAGTGAGGATACACTGATAGGGCATGGTTCCGCGTCCCTAGTGTATGATGAGGATACCTCAATCCCACCTTCGCGTGGAGGTGCTTATTCTTAGCTTCAGTAAAGACAGTGAAATAACTTATAACACAAGTTACCTCATATTATCGCATTCGGTATCGCAGGTCATGCTGAGGAACCTGAGCTGGAGCAGAGAAGTCAGCCTTCTGTATCCCATGTTCCAATTTCGAGCTCCCATACCGAAAAGCCCGTCGCAGCTGCTGGACACGTGAGTGAGCGTCTCGAGGATGTCATCGAACTTTCCGATGATGTCGAAGCTGATGCTGTGCCGATGGACGAAGGTGTCCGTACTGGCGGTGAGGAAGAAAGGACAAGTGATGCTAATATTTTCGCATCTGGGAGTGTCCGTCCAGCGACTTCGGCTGTCCCCTCGCCTCCGGCGATGACTGAACCGGAAGCACCTATTCCTGCGTGGAGTATTTGGGGCTCGCAGGTTGGGAATGTAGTCGCAGCTGGTGCGGCCTACACTCTTCCTCCTAACTATGAGAGTTTGGAGCTCGCAGCTGATAGGAGAGCCACGGAGCGAGGGCAGTCTTCGAACAACCCGGTGGCTCGCATTCCCTCTATTCATGAAATTCTGGAAGGCACTGGTAAGCAGAGATTTTACCATTCGCACGTCGCATTATTTGCTTGCGAGTTTTGACATCATGACTTGTTTTTGATGTCTCAGGTTTGAAGCAAACCGATGTAGACTGGGTGGTTCGAATGCGCCTCAGATACCCCCGATCGTTTGTGAGGTGTCTGGAGATCAGTCCTTTTGACAGGAGGCTATTCCTTACTGAAGCCATCTGGATACTAGAGCAGCTGTGCGCGGCTACACCTGCGACCATTTCGGCCCAGAGTGCCGAATTGCTGTGTGGCATGTGCCAAAATCTCGTGCTCAAAGTCCAAGGCAGACTTGGTTTCAAATTCCTCAAGGACAGAGTTACACTGATTCGCGCAGCTGTAACTCTGAATCTCGGGCACCAGAATCTCGCAGCTGAGATGCAGAAGGTGGAGCAGCAGAAGCAAAAGGTTGATGAAGCTTTGAAGCTGTATCATGAAATGAATGCCAAGTGCGAGCAACTAAAGCAAGAAGTGCAACAGGTGGAGAGGCTGATCGAGCAGTTCGAGCCCCAGGACTCCTTAGTCAAAAATTTGTTTTGACTTTTCGAATTTTGAAAAGAAAACAGGAAAATGGTTGAGACATTAATGTAATATTTTAAAACATTAATGTAATGTTGCTAGGGTTTCTCCCCCTTCTTTTTTAACAACAAACAATGAGTTTGCCCGTTTTGCCCCTTTCGGGATTTGATTGGACATTTCTGTGCATATCCAATTATGACATCAGCAATTGATTCTTTGCTTGATTTTCGCGCTAATTTCTCGGCAGATAAGCACGCTTCCGTTGGGAAGTCCATCCGAATCATGACTATCCGTCATTTATTAGGATACGCAACCGAATCGTCGTAGCCTTTAGTAGGGTAATTGATTGTTACCGCTTTTCAAGGCGTAAGTGATTGAACTTACCCTCTTTTTGAATTTGCTGACTCATCTTAAGCAACCGAAGAGTTCTCACAGGGCCTATATAAACCCCGTCTTTGCCATTTGGGCTCTTCTATCCCAAACATGTGCTTTGCCGTGAGTCCTTGCGACTGCTGGCTTCAACGCTTGCTTTTCGTTGATTCATGGCAACTTCAAGTTTTCAATCCTGAGTTTGCGCTTTGTGCTATAGAAATAGTTTCCAAGATCCACTTTATGAGGCTTATTGCTGTTTATAACCGTCATAAAGAGGATGCAGATAATACCTCATGTGTGTTCGAAGGAATTTCTTCGTGTATTATGTGTGCAGGTCATGTTTCCGGCCGCCTCGTGGCGAGGTGCAGCGCCGAAGTGACCGTGCTACCGTCTCGTAATGAACGGCGTGATTCTCCTCCAGCATCCCTGGAGGAGAATCCATCGCCTTCACATTTGTGAGGTCGGGGTGCTCGTCAATGCCCTTGTCCAACATGACAAGGAGTCCATCACCAGAGGAATGACTGCTTCGCCTGTCTTGCGGAGTAGCATCTGTCGGAACAGGAAGCTCCTCCGGCGCCTATCTTGATCAGACAGAGGCCTTAGTCATTCTTTGGGGTCTTGGGCATATCGTATCCCTGACCTTGCTGCTAGGGATGTGGCGAATGACGAGTTGATCTCTTCGCGGCAGCATCCCTTTTGCTATAGATCTTTGGCCTCAGATCTGCGTACTGTGCTGCCGGTGTCAAAACCGGTGGATTCTCTCTTTTCTTAGTCGAGAGTCCCCTTGGCGCATTTCTGGCTTACCAGCCATTTTTCGAATGTATTGTAAGCCATGTTGGGTGTGTAGTTAGATGCGAGCTTTTCGCTTGTAAGCTGCTATCTAGATAGATAAATTGTAAGTCATTTGACTCATAATGATATATAGCTTTTGTATCATCTGTTCTTTGCAACAAAATACAATTTCGCATGCGTTTCGGCTCGTTTTGCCTTGCATAATGCCATGTAATGATTTCACATATGCGATGTCAATTCACAGATATTTCGCTAGATCATTCGAGATCATAATTTCGCAGCTGTGCCATCTTGATGGATGGGCTTGTAGTTGGTCGTTGTAAATCGTATGAGATCACGTTCACAACGTTGCTATCGTTGCAGATAATTTTCCAGAGATCAATCAAGATCGTTGAGCTGTGCAAATTGCTATCATAGAAGATAGGCTTTGTTTGAGATCGTTTCTCGTATAAACTGCTACCATAGTTAGATGACTCTGCACTCGTGTTGTCATCATATCAGACGGGTTTGGATAATTAACCAAAATTGCTATCGTAACAGATAGGCTCGAGAAGATCATTATAAGATCGCATCTGTATAGCCCGCTATCTCAAGAGATAGGAGTTAAATGATCGATTGAGATCGTTTTTGTATTCCGCTGCTATCGCAAAAGATAGACTTTGGATGATCATGTAAGATCGTGTTTTCGTTTGGGCGCTATCGCAAAAGATAGGTTTTAATGATCACTTAAGATCGCCTTCGTATTCGATTGCTACCATGAGAGACATGCTTTAGATGATCACTTAAGATCGCATTTGCGTTTGGCTGCTATCGTAAGAGATAGGCTTTAACGATCACTTAAGATCGCATTTGCATTCGATTGCTACCATGAGAGATAGGCTTTAAATGATCAATTAAGATCGCATTTGCATTGGCTGCCATCGTAGGAGATGGGCTTTAGATGATCACTTAAGATCGCATTCGCGTGTAACTGCTATCGTAAGAGATAGGCTTTAGATGATCGATTAAGATCACATTTGTAATGGCTGCCATCGTAGGAGATGGGCTTTAGATGATCGATTAAGATCGCGTTTGCGTGTAACTGCTATCGTAAGAGATAGGCTTTAATGATCACTTAAGATCACATTTGTATTGGCTGCCATCATAGGAGATGGGCTTTAGATGATCACTTAAGATCGTATTTGTGTTTAACTGCTATCGTAAGAGATAGGCTTTAGATGATCGATTAAGATCACATTTGTAATGGCTGCCATCGTAGGAGATGGGCTTTAGATGATCGATTAAGATCGCATTTGCTATCGTAAGAGATAGGCTTCGGTGATCAATTAAGATCGCGTTTGTATTTGCTGCTATCGTAAGAGATAGGCTTTGAATGATCGATTGAGATCGCATTTGCTATCGTAAGAGATAGGCTTCGATGATCAATTAAGATCGCGTTTGTATTTGCTGCTATCGTAAGAGATAGGCTTTGAATGATCGATTGAGATCGCATTTGCTATCGTAAGAGATAGGCTTCGATGATCAATTAAGATCGCGTTTGTATTTAGTGCTATCGTAAGAGATAGGCTTCAATGATCAGTTAGGATCACGTTTGCATTTGCTGCTATCGTAAGAGATAGGCTTTGAATGATCAGTTGAGATCGCGTTCGCTATCGTAAGAGATAGGCTTTAATGATCAATCAAGATCGTGTTTGTATCTGTCACTATTGCAGCTAATAAATCATTGTTAACAGTCGTAACAAATTAGATAAAGCGATATAAATAGCTAAAAAATATGAACTTCTCATTTGGGAGAATTCTTTTATTATGACATTCTCATATGGGAGAGATAGGATTACAATCCTCTCATATGGGAGAGGAGATTGCGAATATCGTAGCCACATGAGACATTAAGCAACGTTATCATAAAACGTATGAAACAAGAGAAGTCAAGGATAGTACTTCTTGATCCAGCGCATGTTGACTGAGCTTGGAGTTGAGGTTGTGCCGTGCAACCTTCGTATGCTGCAGTAGCCGCTATCGAAGACTTCTGTGACTTCGAAGGGTCCTTCCCAATTAGCTGCGAACTTTGGGTGAGTTGCTTCTCGCATGCAGTGGTCAGATGCGCGCAAGACCAGGTCGCCAACTGCGAAATCCCGTCGCTGGACTGTCTTGTTGTAGGCGCGAGCGATTCTTTCTTGGTACCGCTTGTTAGTCCTTTTGGCCTGTTCTCGCTTTTCTTCCAGCAAGACTAAATCATGATCGCGTTGGTTTTCGTAGAGCGCGTGGAAGGCCAGCCTTGCCGAATTGACTCTGACCTCCGCAGGTACCACAGCTTCGGCCCCATAACATAGTAGAAATGGCGAGGCCCCTGTGGGTGTCCTTGGAGAAGTTCTGTAGGCCCACAGAGCTATGTTAAGAGAGTCGGCCCACTTCTTATGGTCATCTGCGACCATCTTGCTCAGAATTCTCAGCAGCGTTTTGTTAGTCGCCTCGGCTTGCCCGTTTCCCTTTGGATAATAGGGGGTAGAGCATATCTGCCTGATATTGTACTCCGCAAGTTTTGTAGCTACCTGACGATTAACAAAAGGAGTACCGTTATCTGAAAGAATAGTATTCGGGATTCCGAACCTGCATACGATGTTTTCCTGGATGAAGTTGACCACAGCCAACGCGTTTGCCGTCTTAAGTGGTATTGCTTCCACCCATTTGGTGAACAGCTCAGTTGCGGTGAGAATGAAATGGTTCCCATGTGACGTTGGTCGGATGGGGCCAATGAAGTCCAAAGCCCAGGTGTGAAATGGCCATGGCGTTCCTAGTGCATGTAGGTCCACGGCGGGAGCGTGCACTAGGTTCCCTTTGAATTGACATTCTTGGCAGCGTCGCACTTTGGTGCGGCAATCGACTTCCATCGTGGGCCAGAAGTATCCGATTGAAAGGAGCTGTCTGCATAATTTCGCACCTCCCTGGTGTTCCACCTGATGGGAGAGGTCCATGACTTCTTGTGCTTCCCTATCGTCTAGGCATCGCAGCAAGTTGCCTTCGTGACCTTTTCGCCAAAGCAGATTTTCTTGAACCACATATCGAGAAGCTTTCCTCTTCAATTTGTCTGCCTCTTTTCTCGATTCGGGCACAGTGCCCTTGGTGAGGAATTCAAACAATGGCTTTCTCCAGTCTGTGTCGTCGTCGATTAGAGCGACAAGTAGAGAATCTTTGATTAGTGCGCAACTTTCGCACTTCCCTTGTATCAGGGCTGCGGCTGTAGACATGCTTGGCCAATGGATGCCATATCTCTGAGCTTTCCTGTAGATTGACACCTCGCTTTCTCCGCAAGCGTGTTGGTGAATCTTTTCCAGCAGCTGTTGTCCCTCTTGTTCGGAGACACATCGCATGAGTATTCCTCCGGGACCCTTGTAGTAAAGGGTGTTGTCGTGGATACAGTATCCTTTCGTCAGTGCCCAGCTTTCGCTGCTGGTGCCTTTCGCAATAGCTTGCAGGATTGCTTTTCGCCAGTCTGCGTCATCCATGTGTTCGTCGTCGCATGCATCTTCTGTTAATGCAGACGATGTTCGCACTTCGATGGAAATCCTTGCGGGGCATTTGTCTATGCTGACCTTAGATCCCAGAGTTGCTAAGGCGTCTGCATGCCTGTTGTCCGCTCGGGGTTTGTGTTCGTATTTCACGTCGCAGAATTGCTGCATCAGCTTCTGGACTAGGGTACGGTATGGCAGGAGGTTGATCTCCTTTAGACCATATTCGCCCGAGGCCTGCTTAACAATCAGCTTGGAATCTCCCATGACTGTCAAGTTGCTCACTTCCAGAGCTTTCGCTGCACGGAGCCCCGCGATCAGAGCCTCGTATTCCGCCTCGTTGTTCGTGACTGCGAAGTTGAGTTTTGCGGACATCTGTACGACTTCACCGTCCGGCTTCGTCAAGACTATCCCAATGCCTCCACCTTTTCTGGTTGACGAACCGTCGAAGTGGAGGGTCCAATAGGGCACGTCAATCGCGTAGATTTCAGGGCCTTCGAGCTCCTCCTCGATCACGGGTTCATGACTGTTGTCGGGGAACTGTGCCAACAGATCTGCTACCGCCTGCGACTTGATCGCTCTTGGTTTTACGCATGTGATGTCGTATTGAGAGATGGTCATATACCATTTTGCCAATCTCCCGCCCGGAGTAGTGTGAGTTATCAAGTATCTTATGGGGTCGCTTTTGGTGACCACCACTACTTTGTGCGATGCAAAATAGTGTCTCAACTTCTCTATCACAAAGAATAAGGCAAGGCAATGACGTTCGATGTCTGTGTACCTTGATTCAGCAGGCTGCACAATGCGAGAGATGTAATAGATAGGCCTCTCTTGGCCCTCATATACCTGGGCCAAGAGTGCTCCTATAGATCTCCTTGTTGATGTAAGATATAGCAGCAGCGGTGATCCCAGCTGAGGTGCGATCATAATCTTTGGGGATGTAAGTATCTCCTTTAGTTTTTCAAATGCGGCTTCGTGGTCAGGAGCCCAGTTGTACGCGGCGTCCTTCTTGAGAAGAGTGCTGAAACAGCATGTGATTTCAGCGATTGCTGGGATGAATCTCCGCAGATATGACAATTTTCCCAAGAATGTTTTCAAGGCACTTTGGTTGTGAGGTGGCGTCATGCTGGTGATGGCTGACACTTTCGCAGGGTCAGGCTCGATCCCTTGGCGATGGACCACGCACCCCAAAAACTTCCCCGAGGTCACGCCGAATGCGCATTTCATGGGGTTCATTTTCAGTTGAAAGCTCCTGCATCTGTCGAACACTTTTCGCAGGTCTGCAAGGTGATCTGCTTCATGCCTGGATTTGACTACCAGGTCATCCACATAGAATTCCACTTCTTTGTGCATCATGTCATGGAATAGAGCCATCATGGCTCGCTGGTAGGTTGCGCCTGCATTCTTAAGACCGAATGGTACTACCGTATAGTTGAATACCCCCACGGGGGTGATGAATGCAGTTTTCCTTGCATCTTCGGGATCCATTTTGATTTGATTGTACCCGCTGAAGCCGTCCATGAAACTGAACATGCGATGGCCTGCCGTTGAATCAATAAGCAAGTCGATATTAGGCAGTGGGAAATCGTCCTTGGGACAGAAACGATTGAGGTCTCGGAAGTCCACGCAGATGCGGAGCTGTCCGTTCTTCTTCACCACTGGCACGATGTTGGCCAACCATGTGGGATGGTGATTTGGCTCTATGAACTTGGCATCTAGGAGTTTGACGATCTCCTGTTTGATCTTCACGTTGAGTTCTGGCCTGAAACTTCTGGTGCTTTGCTTGACCGGTTTAGACCCTGGGATGATGTCTAAACGGTGCATGGTGATGCTCGTGTCCAGACCCGGCATCTCGTCGTATTCCCATGCGAACACGTCCTTGTATTCAGTTAGGAGCTGCAGCAGTCCTTGTTCCTCTTCGCTTGTGAGGTCCGCACTCAGGAAGACTGGCCTTTTCTTTTCCTCGTTCGGGCTGAGGAACACTTCCTTAAGCTCTTGCTTTTGTGGTTTTGGCCTGTCTTCCATGCATTCGGGCGCTTCTTTGAGTTTCTCATCTAGAGTGCCCTGTGTTGGCTCTTCTGTCAGCGCAACTTGCTCGATTTGGTTGATTTGCCCAGGGACATCCCCATGCCCGTGTGAGGACGTCCCCGCGCACCTTCATATGCGATAGCATTTCTTCCCGTTGGCGTAGAAGCTCTCTATCTCCTTGCCCTCGGGGTCGTGTTTTGCGATCCTCTTCAGAGTGTACACACTCTTGCGGTGATATGCGATGCGCGGCGCCTCTTCGTGAATAGGCGGCGTTTCCTGGGTATCTCCCCTTGTTACCATCACGCCTGCAGGTGACTGGTCCTTGATGTCCTCCCAGAGAGGTAAAGGAGTGGGGTTGAATGGTCCGGGTGTTTGCTCGTCCGCCATCTCGGTGAACCACACCGCCTCGCTGAGATGTGCTTCGTCCAAGTTGAATGGGTTGGTTGAGGCCGGTATTTCGACAATCCTGTCGTTCCAGATAGCTTTCATCATCTGGTGAGCCGTGGAAGGGATTGCGTCGAAGCGATGAATCCAGGCTCGACCGATGATCATGTGATATGTGGTGTTCGCATCTATGACGTAGAACTTCGCCGAGCACTTGATTTTGCCGATCTGAACGCCCAGGCGGATCCAACCGATCGTCATCCTAGAGTCGCTCCCGAATCCCACCAGCGGGGATGGACGCTTGACCACCTTGTGCTCGGGGATCCCTGTTAGCTTCAGTGTGTGGAGTGGAACAACATTAACCGCTGCTCCTCCATCGACGAATGCTCGCTTAAATTCGACGCCGTTGATGATGGCGGTCACGTACAGGGGCCTCTGGTGGCTCGCATCTGTCTTCCTGTCGCTGGCAGAAAAGGTCATGATCTTTTCCGTAGGACGGGACGCCCTGATGACTTTCCCGTTGGAGACCACGAGCTCCTCTTCGTAGTCCTCTGCTATCCTTAAGATTGCTTTTGTCATATGCGATCGGCATCTTTCTGAGAAGTTCATCTCATCGAAGAATCTGCTGAAGCCGTGCGACCCTTTCATGCGGTCGGCACGCTCATCCTCCGTATCCATGCTATAGTCTTCCTCTTCATGGACTTCAGCAACGATGGGTAGACCATCCTCTGCGACTTCTTCCAAGTCAACTATCGAGATCATGGCGACCTCTTTGCCTTTTGAGCCCGAGTCTGTATGGGTAGGCAGCGGGTTGTTGCGCACATCCTTCCGATGGTCGCTGAGGATGAGTTCGCCGCTCTTCATCTTCTGATCGAGCGCGAATCTGAGCTTCTTGCACTCGGCTGTGGGGTGCATGACCTTGCCGTGGTATTCGCACCACTTAGGGTCCCTCGTCATCTCCTTGGAGGGTGCTTTCTCGAGCGGTGGTAGGACGCCGTCCTTACGCCACTGTCTGCAGAGATCGCTTGCCTCCTCCACCGAGCATGGCAGAGGCGGTGCGTCGAAGTTTGTAACTTTTGCTTGCTTCTGGGGCGAAACTGCATTGACCTCAGCTTCGCGTCCTCGCTTGTAGCCGAATCTGCCGATCTTGTAGGTGGTGCCGCTCGCAGGTCGTTCTGGAGCGTTCTTCTTTCTCTGTCTCTCGACGATGGGCTCGATGTTCATCGTGCACTCGATGAGCTTTGAAAACGTGGGTGTTTGCAAATTGATTAGCATGCTCTTGTACTCATCTCGCATGCACTGCAGGCATATCTCTACGAGCCGGCTTTCGAGCATGGGATCCTTGCACTCCAAGGATTTCGCTCTGAATTTCTTGATGAAAGTGATTCCATCTTCCTCGCGTTTCTGATACATCCGCGAGAGGTGGATCATCGTCACCTTCTCTTCCATCTGGAAGAACTTGGTGTAGAACTTCTGGACCATGTCGTCCCAAGTCTTCACAGATCCGGGCTCCAACGTCCGGTACCACTTGTATGCTACATTCCCAAGAGTCTTTGGGAACTCTCGCATCAGCAGTTTGGGATCAGCTCCGTATGGGCCCATGACGTCAATGAAACGCATGACGTGCTCATGAGCGTTCCCGTTGACGTCCTCGAACTTATCCCATTTGGGAGCTTTGTACCCCGCCGGGTTAGGCATGAGATAGATCTCTCGTGGAATGGGTGGATCGTTGTCTAGCTTCGGGATGATGGTATCCGCGAGCGATTGATGAGCTAGGATGGAGTCCACGCGCTTCTGCAAGGACGTCATGCATTCTGGGAGGCTTCCCTCGGTAGCTGCCGGAGGGGTTGCCGTAGGCGGTGGCGACACATATGCCGCCGGAGGATTGGGAGTGTATTGACTGCCCGCGTTTCCCCAAATCGTCGCTGGTGGAGGCAGAGTGTACTGCAAAGTTGGGTTAGACGCCAAAGCCGTGGGCTGAGAGGCGTGAGTGGCAGGGGGTAGCATTTGCGCTGTTGATCCTTGGATCGAAGGCAGCTGCGCGGCTGACGGTGGAGTTTGCAGATGAGGGTTGGGAGGCGTGGCCGACACTCCCAATCCTGGAGCAGTAGGGGTACCTCCTCCCTGAGGGGTGGCGGTACCTGGTGGAGGATTTGGCGCAAGGGTGCCCAGAACGGCCAAGATCCGCTCCAACTGCGCAGATTGAGACTTGAGAGCTTTTGCCTGACTTTGGACAGTGGCGTCCAAAGATTCCAAAGTTGGTGCCTCGCCGGGAGTCGTCGGAGTACGGCGAGCTTCGTCTCCCGAGGGAGTTTCGGTGGAAGGCGACCGGTTGCTGACATCATCCTCCTGAGACATGGTTGCTTTTGCTGGTAAGTTTCACGTCGGGTTCACCAAAATGTGCACAAGAGATTCCGGCGGGGAGACCTCCGTGTACACCGTACGTAGTGGATCAGGGATCGCACAGGAAGAATAGGGGTGTGTGTAGGGAGAGAGCAAGTCAGTAGCAATGTCTGAGAGAGAGACAGAGGTTTGGCAGAGCTTCCGCGTATGGCAGTGTTGTCCTCCTTTGTATGGAAAGGTTAACGATGTATATATACTGGAGAACGTGACCGTTGTAGTGTGGTTAATGCGCCCATTGATGGCGGCTTAATTAGCTTAACCATAACGGCACGTTCGTCCGAGTATATAGGAACCGTTAGAGCACGTGGTGCGCGAATACCGGAACCGTTACGAGGTTGACCGGGTTTGACCGGATTGACTGGGTCTAGGGAGCTCGTGCCATAAATCTCTCAAAACAGTTACTAAAGGTCGCGCGCGGGCTTGGCTCGCACGCGACAGGGCTTACTCTAGCCTCCAGACCACAAAGTCCCTACAAGTCCCGTGCGGTGGTATGCGAGGGCTCTGTCTCGCAGCCCCCACATGGATCAGCGCGGCTGGTGATCCAGTGTGTATGGAGCACAATATGGTGTGCTGGATGGTTGCCACGTGGCCTAGATCTGCCATGTCATAAAGCAGTATCTACAACAGTCATCTGACAAACCTTGTGCAAGTAATTGTCACATACCTTTGTCTCCATATTCGGATTGGACACGAGACATACAAGTAACACTCGTATATCCAATCCACAGTTTATCGATCCATGAGAATAGCCTTATTCGTGCAAATAACATCAATATCCCATATTGATTTATTTGAGTCTGGCCAGACATTCTATAAGCACTATCCCTCGAGTGGCCTCGGATATTTGCTCCCGTTATGTGGGAGGGACAAATTCTATCTACGTCCACTACGATCTCTAAGCTTGCTTCTTATTGTATCCGGTACACGCCTTTATAACTACCCAGTTACGGTGTAGCGTTTAACGCTACCAAAATCATAATAATCCACAACTAGAATATCTGGCGACTTCAAGTCTAAAGATGACAATACCATTGCACCGCGAGAAGCACTTGTGACTTAACATAACGTGTATGTAGCCTTCTCGGAGATTGGTCAATCCAGTGCGTCATTACCCTTAATGCACACGTATGTTGTGGATCAAGATATCTCCATATCAATCCAACCCCATACTAGTCTATAGATGATTGTCCCATTAATCATTATACTGGACTAGGGATAAGATAAACAACACAATTGTAAATCTAAGAACTTCATTATATTAAATATCCAATAAATAATAAATGAATTTCTAGCCACAATTAAATTCATACTAAACTAGATTGCCTCTAGGGCATCTATTCCAACATTGGTTACTATTCTAGTTTAGAGATTAGTTTAATTTACCTCTTTCTTTTTGTTATTATTTATTTGATTTCTGATTTATTTTCTAAATTGTGTTTCAGGTTCTCAGTGTATGCACCGGATCTCTAGAGACCTTGTGCCCCCATTTAAAGACCCAGAACAGCTATTCAGAACTCCGAGACGAGACCCAAGACAGATCGCAATGGGTGAGCACTTGACTAACGCTCAACTGAACCAGAAGTTGACTAAACTTCAGGAGAAACTTGATGAGCAACAGAACCAGATTCCCTTCAACAAAGCAGGGCAAGCATTGGTTGAAAAATTCATTCAACTCAGAGAGGACACAAGCCAGCGATTGTAGTTCCAACCATTCAGGCTGAGCACTTTAATTTGAAGCCTGCCACCATCACGATGGTGCAGAACCAGTTTCAGTACTATGGGAACAGGGATGAAGACCCCAATGACTTTATTGGGAAGTTTGAAGCCTACATCAAGACGGTGAAGTACAAGAATGTGACCCAGAGACATTGAAGCTGATTTTGTTTCCTTACTATATGAAGGGAGCGGCAGAGAAATGGCTTGAGTCCAGGGAGCCAGAATCGATCACCACATGGGAGCAATGTGTTGACGAGTTCATGAGCAAATTCTACCCCGCGCAGCGCGTCATTGGCTTACATGCAGAGATTCTTGGTTTTCAGCAGCATGCTGATGAGACAGTTGTAGAAGCATGGGACCGTTTCATGAGGACGATATGCAAGTGTCCGAATCATAACTTTGGCGACTACAAGATCCTCCAAGTCTTCTATCACGGCTTGGAGCGTCCCAACCAGGATCTATTGAACAGGGAAGCAAGAGGTAACTTTCTTTACAGGGTTGACAAGGATGGTGCATATGCTTTGATGAAGCAAATAGAGAAACAGGATGCTCAATTCTATGACTCTAGGAGGTTGTCTAATTTGCCCGAGCCAAAGAACGATGAGTGGAAAGATGGGATTACAAAGATGATTTCAGATATGGCAAAACATGTGTATCAGGATAAGAAGACTGTGTCTGCAGTGGAGGAGCTAGATTTTAATGCAGCTTTGACTCAAGCTGCTAATGAGGATGTTAGCTATGTGGGGGCACAGGGACAGTACATTTGGAATTAGGGGAACTACAGGCCAGGGACTAGAGATCATCCAGGATTCCGGTATGGAGATCAAGCTGGAGCTTCATATGCACCCGGATTTCAGCATAGGCCAGCTATTCAGGCACCACCACCACCACGAGCTGCAGGGTAGAACGCTGAGATGACAGATCTCAAGAACATGATGTATCAGATGGGCAAGAATGTGAATACTTTCACGTCTAAGGTGGAGACACTGACTGCAGATTTGCACATCCCCAAGACCTCACTTGGTAACCTGGAAGTGCAGGTAGGTCAGATTGCTACTCAGCTTTCCACTAGAGCCCCAGGGTCCTTGCCATCTGACACGGAGAATGTGCGCCAGGTGAACGCCATCACCACTCGTAGCGGGATTGTTCTTGATGATCCCCCATATCCGAGCCACGCCAGAGCTGAAGCTTCGAAAGCTAGGGAGCATGAGGTCTTTGACAAGACCCCTGTCATGATCCCCCCGTCAAAGGGCGTGACTCAGCATGTTGATGATGAGGTAACACCACCACCACCCTCTTTATCTAAGAATCTCCCATATCCGCTTAAGGAAAGAAATAAGAAAGATGACTCAGAGGAGTACAAGAGATTCTTATCGATTTTCTCAAAGTTGCATATCAATGTTCCGTTGATTGAGGCAGTCAAGATGATGTCTAAATATGCAAAATATATGAAGGATGCAATTTCAGGAAAGAGGGCGGTGCCGGACTTTGAGACTGTATACCATACTGAGCAGGTGAGCTCATGTGTGATGCATGGTTTGCCTCAGAAACAGAAGGATCGGGGAAGCTTTGTGATAGAAGCTAACTTGGGAGGAGCTTACACGGGGAAGGCTCTATGTGATTTGGGGGCTAGTGTCACTTTCAGTCTTCCAGAAGCTGGGAGTAGAAGCTCGTTCCACATGGATCAACCTTCAGTTTGCGGACAAGTCTTGCAAGAGAGCCTTCGGTGTGGTGGGAGACGTGTTGGTAAAGGTAGGGAATTCTATTGTCCCTGCAGATTTTGTTATTCTTGAGATGCCTATGGGAGACGTTCCGATCATTCTCTTTCTGGCTACCGGTTGGACTCTCATCGATGTTGAGAACGGAGAATTGATCATGAGGATCAATAATGCGTGGGAGACCTTTCGGGTTTCTAAGACGACTCCACAGCAGCCTCAAGAGAAGACACAGATGCCAGTGGCCGTGCAATCACTGCACAAGAGTTCTGAGGTGGTTCGTGATGAGCCACCAATTCTAAAAGACAAAGTTCATCGTCTTGTGTTGAGGATCCAGCAGAGGAAGCTGGAAGAGATGGCATGGGGTGCCAAGCCACCTGTGTAGGGGCTATGAGGTCACTGGGTCGGGTCGTCGACCATAAATTACAAGCGCTGATTGGGAGGCAACCCAATTTAGGTAGTCGTATTTGTTTTTTGTATTCTGTTTTTTTATATAGTCATACTTGATTTATAAGGGGTGAGAGAGAGCGATTTAATATTTTCAATAAGTGTGCAGGACACAGGTACCGAAGACCCTCCGGATTCCCATTCTTCATGTATGTGCACCATTGGCACACAAAACAAGAAAAAACGAGCTTACAGTGAGCAAGGAATTTGGTAAAGAAGCTACTCGAGGTCGAGGAATAGAAAATAAGTCATGAGAATCACGGTAGCAAGTTGGAGCATCAGGGTTGCATGCATCGGAATCCGGAGTGGAGAAAGTAAAAGAGCTTGAGGAGGTGAGATTCTTGAACAAGGAGAAGAATTTTGGTAAGAAACGAAAAAATCCTGGATTTGGGAATTTTCGGTCAAAAATGGATTCCTCGTCGAATGTGGAGTCCAACGGTTCAAGAATCGCGTGAATTGGATACCGGATGAAGGAGATAGAGCAAAAACAAAACGGGCGAAAAGCAGTGCATTTCGGCACCCATTTCGGGCCGAAATGGCGCCGAAATACACTGATTTCGGGCCCGAAATCAAACATGCCCACTTTTTTGATTTTCTACAGTGATTTCACCATTTCAGGCCGAAATGGGGGCCCAAATCCACTGATTTCGGCACCCATTTCGGGCCGAAATGGGGGCCGAAATAGGACGGGTTGTCCGAATTTTTTGGGGTGTTTTTTGTAATTTCTTGATTGTTAAAAGCCATATCCGGCCATAAAGGGTAAAAACACCCCAAATTTGGATCAAACCTCTCTTTTCCTCATCTTCTTCCTCCCGCATCTTCAAGAACACCCATACTTCCATACACCCAAAATTTTCAAAACTCAACCAAATTCAAAAAAACTGTTGGGTTTTGCTCCTTGCAAACCCAACAACAACATTAACTCTTGAGTTTTTAAAGATAGGGCTTTCTTTGAGTGTGGAGGAAATTAAAGAGGAGGAGCTCCAAGAACAAAAATTCTCCGATTCATCAACTTGGAGGGGGATTCGGCCTTAGCTCAAGAAGAGACTAGTTTCGGGTCAAAATGTGTATGTGTGTTGGAAAACCGTGTTTTAGCCGGAATTCACCCTCGGAAAGTCTCGGTTCCCGGTGCCCGGAGTTGTGAGCATCTATTTCAGGGTCGTGACGATTTCCGGGACAATTCTGACCCAGTGGTATTTTGGTCATTTTGGCACCGGGCCCGGGTTTCCGGAGTCAAGTTCAGATTTTGTCTCCCAAATTCAATCTGCAGTTTTCCTATGGCCAGAGTCACGATTGGGCAGAATTTGGAGCGGTTTTGACCCAGGGGTATTTTGGTAATTTTGACAAGTTTCGGGTCAAAACGCAAGACGGGAACACGGGAAAGCAGGAAGACAACAAGGAAGGCAAAGCAGAGATTTCAGGCAGAAGAGTGGGACCCAGGAGACCCAACCGGGCCCACCAGAGGACCAAGCAGGGCCACCACCACAGCCCCTGCCTGCGTATATACACAGGCAGGGAGGTGGTGGTGGGTGGATTTTGGGCCCCTGGTTGCGTATATACGCAACCCTGCGTATATACGCAGCCAGTTTGACTTTTTTCCAAAGTCGGTGGACCGATGACAGTTTCCGTAATTTCTGGCGCACGCGTTTCGGGAAAAAACAGCACTATTTAAAGACTCGTCCAGACTCGTTTTGAGACGGGAGACAGAACAGAAAATACACAGCACAACCGAAGGAGAAGTCGGAGCATCCCGGGAGAGCACGAAAGCGCGATTCCAGATTCGAAGACTTAGTTTGCTCTTCTTCTCTCCCATTCAAAAACTGTGTTATTTCCGTTACAAATTTAATTAGCTAAACTTTTACCTAGGTTCTCGGTGAACCTAGGGTTTCGTTTAAGAGATTAGTTCTACGTTTTGACTATGAATTCATGATCGTACTATCTTAATATCAGCAGCTTTATTCGTTATTCTGTCTTTGAATTTTACTGTTCATGCATGATCGGAGTAGCTAACCAGAATTTCTATAGACCCGAGCCGGTAGGTGAAAACGTCCGGTTGGGGTTAGGAAGAGAAGACATAATTTAGCACCTTACCCCGATGGACCAACCAGAGAAGGGGAGTTAGGACTAGCCTGAAATCGTTGAGACCAACTGTTAGAGAATCTGACCCGGGCCATCAGGATAGGTTAGAAACCCTAGCAGCCTTAGAACGAGACTGCAGACTTAGGCAGCTTAACAGGAATCCGAAAGTCTGCAGGATTTTGATAACGTGCAGGAAAAGAAAAGATACTGCACAATTGGTACGTGGCACGGATAACGAGACTAATGTGTGTTTTCATGTCAAACAAAGAACGAAAATCTGAAGAACCCTAGGGGATCCCGGGACCTAGTATCTCAAACCCTAGTTTTACAACCTTAAGATTATTCTGAAAATTCTCACAAAAAGATTTATGTTTCAGTTATTTACTTTCAGTTTTAGTTAGTAACCAAACTCTCAAAATACTACTCCCTTTTACACTTTGTTCGTTAAAACTGATTACTAGAAAAACCTGCAAAGTCCCCGTGGGATCAATAATCCGAGTCGAAAATACTCTCTATATTACTTGATTCGTATACTTGCGAATAGTACGCTAAATTGCGCATCAAGCCCCACTTTACCTGAGTGGTCCGTTTCTAGGAAACTCGTGCTCCCACGTGCGAGGTGGTTGTGTGAGTTTCTTGAGAACTGGGTTTATGGAGTTTCTCCTAATCCCACGTACTCTTTCCAGCTTTGCACCATGGGTTACTGTTTATGTATGGGGAAGCGTATCAATGTCCCGTACTTCATTTATCGATTTCTTATGGAGAGTACTGACCGCTATAACCGTAGATCTCCCGGGCACACTTGTTTGCTCCTAAAGCTAGCACAAGATGCTAAGGCTAATTTGAGTGGTCAAGAGTATGACGATATCTCTAGAGACAAGAAGAGGAAGGATGCACCACGTCTTTGGGAGAGAATACCCAACCCCCTCAAGAACCATATACCTGTTGAAACCACACACCCTAGCGGAGACCAAGCGAGTAGCTCGAGCTCCAACATGGAGCGACAGCTTGAGACGCTCATGCATATGATGGAGTCTCAGAGACTCCAAGATGATGAGGATAGAGCTAGGGAGAGGAGACATTTTGAGCACATCCGTAGTAGCCAGCGCCAGTTGGGTCGAGGGATGGAATCACTTAGCTATGACTGTGCCCAGCAGGGTGGATGGATTTGGGACTTGGCTGTGGCGGCCAATGTCCAGTTGCAGCACCCACATACCTATGATGGCTTGTTCCATTACCAGTCCGATGTGTACCCAGAGTCGAGTCCCAACATCTGAGATGAGGACGAAGGGAGGACTCACTCCGACTAGACCCACCGGCCCTACGCTTGAGCAGCCGAGTCCTCTTGATTTCACTCTGTTTTTCGTTGAGAAAAACGAAGCGCTTAAGTGTGGGGGAGTTTGTAGCTATCCGCTAGTTGGCCATTGCATAGCCTTGTTACATGTAGTTTAGTGAGTCTGTCATGCATGTCGATGTCGAGTCGGTTAGTTTTGCATGTGCACGTTTAAATATTTGCATTGTATATATTGTTGCACTTTTATTTATTGAGTCCACCTAACTTATTTGTTGGTTAATCGAGTTGGCCAGTTACATATAGTGTCTAAAAAAAATAAGAAAAGTCCTAAAAATTGAATTTTTTTGAGAAAGGGCAACTTAGAACTAGAAATCGAAAAGAATCCAATGAAAGGGCTCATGAGAGTAGGAAACACTGTAGTAGGGAGACTTTAATTCTAGTATTTTGTGCACAAGTCTCAGGAAAGGATGTCCCGGGTATCTATGGAAAGGTGAAGGTAGATTACCAGCATACTTTTGATTCCTTTATTGTGCTAGGAGGATTGAGTGTTTGAGTGGTTGATTATTCCGTTTCCAGTGGAAACTTGTGGACTCTTAGAATCTGGGGTGGACCTTCATGTAGAGTCGGTTCCATGTGGTATGCTGCTCTAGCCTAATTGAAGTTGGAGAGTATACACCACCATCCCTTAAGGTGGTTCTAAGAGAAAATCCTAAAAAGCCCACACTCTTCACGGTTGTAAAAACAGTGGAGGAAATAAAAGAAAATGAAAATATAAAAGAAAATTGTGCTTAAGGGAGAGACAACCTAATGTGCTTCCGTGTGCACGGAAAATTTGGATTCAATCCAACGTAGAGCTTAAGAGGGAAACTAAAGTCAAGCCGTATTACATAGGAGTTGTGTCTCCCAGCAATGGGACAAATTGCATTCAAAGCAATAACTGCTAAGAGGGTCTGAAAACCTCAAATGACTTGGCGAAGGAAGACCACTTAGGAACTTGAAATGCCTAGACGCTTTGAATCAAAAGACGTGTCGTATTTTGGTATGATTTGGTGGATGTTTGGGGACGCACTAGTGAGTTTCTGCATAGGATCACCATATCTTATTTTCTGCTATGTGTTGTGAAATTTCAAAATGAGCTAGTGAGGATTTGATGATTTTCGGTTAGTGATGGAGAGGTTGCCCAATCTCTACTAAAAAGAAAAAATATATGTTCTTTAATTCCTTGCATTGTACATACTTGAGTTGCATTGTACATATCATGTAGTTTCATAGTCGTGTCTTTGTGTATTGAGTCGTGAGTCATGTTGGCTAGCGGAAAGTTAAGTATGAAAAGTGGTGGGGTATGCATTAGTTTGGTTTTGGTATGTATGCAATGTCTCAAGTGTGGGGGGTTTTGTGCTTCATTGTTGCTCAGGACGAGCAAGAGAGTAAGTGTGGGGGAGTTTGATAGCACCTTTTAGGGGATATAATTCTTTGGCATTTACTACATGATTATATGTATTTGGAGAGTGTTTTGAGGCAAATGTTAGAGATTCCAGGTCGTTTAATCACTTGTTGCTACCATGTGCTATATTGTTAGTCCGGGCGTTTTCCATGCATATTTTATTGTTATTTGTCAAATATAATAGCTATGTATATTTGTTCATGTTGTTTTGGCAGGGACGGATGCTAATCGGTTGATAGGAGGCATGGAACGAACTTCGGAAACAAAAGGGAGCTCAAGTGGAGTCAAGAGAAGCCGAATTGGAGGAGCTTGGATGACCAGTCTGCACTATTTTGATCATATACGGAGTTCTAAAACTCATTTTGGGGCGAGACCAGTTCCATACGAAAGTAGACTCAGACAGATTTCCATCGATAGGTCACAGAGCAAAATCCGAGTTCGGACGAAAAAGATATCGCGTTTTGAAGTCAGGAGCAGATTTCAGGGGGCTTTTATGCAATTACTGAAGACTTCTGCGGGTTATGATTCATGAACGACCTAGGGACGGTAAGAAGCATCATTCACGCATCCAGATAGCCAAGAAGAAGTAGGAGAGCAAGGAGACTTCATTGGGAACGATCTCAAGCAAGGAGGAGAGCCCGGATCGCGCCAATCTTCACTATTTTAGCGTATGATCTACTTTTCTCTCTAATTTCTTGTATGAACTATTCAAGAACCATGTTAACTTGTGTTATGAGTAGCTCAACTCATACCTAGGCATCTATGGGGATCCTAGGTTTTATGTTTTGATGATAGTTTCCGGATTTTGGATGATCTTTCATGCTAGGATTATGGTTTAATGAAGATTGTTTTGGTTTCATCATGTTGAGTTCTTTCATTGACAAGTTAGGGCTAAGATGTGTGATGTGAATTGTCTATTTCTTCATGCAATCATGAAATAGGCTTAATGATGATATTGGTAGCCTAATTATCTTGTTTATTGTGCTTAATTCTTAATAACGTAGGAGTCATGACCCGAAATTACTATGTAACTTGTGAGTGTGTGAAAACAACTCTACCCTAGTTGGGATGAGTAAACAAGATCATTCTTAATTGACTAGACTGAGAGGTTAGTTGGATAGGAATGGCTAGATGAGGGTAAATTCAGTAGGAAGTAATGAGTTGTTAGTGAATGGTGGTCTGAGAGGACATTATTCCTTTCAATGTTGTTAGCCTGCTAGAACACATAAGAAGTATACTTGGTCTGAGAAGGACAAATCGTTACCTTTGTGTAGAACGACATGAGACTGATAGGTAAATGTCAATGCCATTACCCATCATAGGTTATTAAGAGTCATTGTGTTGGAACATGGAATCCGGAATTGTCAAAACTACCCTAGGTGATCTATAGATTGCCTAGCTTTCTCTTTTCTGATTTCTATCGAACATTTTATTCACGTTATTTTATTGCTATTGCTAGTCACTTGTTTGAGGGTGACAACACTTCAAACTACAATCATTTTTACCGGTTACTTAGGTAAATTGAATTTAATTGCTAATCTAGAACATATAGTAAAAACCTTCCCTTGGGTTCGATAACTCGGAGTCCAAAATACTCCACTTTATTACTTGACCGTATACTTGCGTAGCAACGCGTAGTAATCGCGCGTCAGGGAGGCAACCCAATGTTGAGTAGGATGTTATTTGCTTTATTTCTATTTATTTCTCCATAATTGATTTTGAGGGGTGAGAGAGAGAGAGACCGATGAGTTAACAAGTGTTTGCAGGTGATGTTTTGTGAAAAGTTTACCCCATTGTGCCACAGCACATTTGACCCACGTGGGGACTCGTGAGGAAGCTGGGGATTTTTCGTGCATATTGAGCGCATCATGGAGAAATCTACCCCGGTGTGCGAGGCACACGCGACCTTAGGGTAGCTACAATGTAGCATGTTGTAGCTTGGGGATTGCTCAGGTGATCTTCATCAGCGCGATACTGTCAACGGTCCACAAGACCCCTTCTTGTTGCAGTTTCCAGGACACGGTGCCCATGTAGGTCCGGGCACCACATGTATCTCTAACTCTCTATGTCCTACGTTTTGAGCGATAATTGTGTAGTACCATTGTCAACTCATTTAAGCGAGGAAACCTCCTAATTGATCTCAAAATTCGTTGAGGACAACGAATTCCTTAATTGTGTGGTCGGGGGGGTGTCTACTTTTACTAGCCATGCTTTGTCTTGCATTAATCCTTGTCACATGTAGTTTCTGTAGTACTGTGTTAATGTGGTTAGTATAGAATTGTGTTTCATTGTCGTATTGTGATAGTTTAAATTTCTGCATTGTTCTGCACTTTTACTTTATTAAGTCCCCTACCCAGTCGCTATGATTAATCGAGTTGGCCAAAAAGCATATAGAGTCTAGGAAAATATGAGAAAAAAAAATGAAAAGTGAAAGTCCATAAGAATTTAAATTTTTTGAGTTAAGGGAAATTGATGAAGCTTGAAACCGGAGAGAGTTCATTTTAAAAGTCTCAATGAATAGGAAGCACCGTGGTGGGGAAAACCTTAATTTTTAGTATCCTGTGCACCTGCATCATGAAAGGAAGTCCCGGGTAGTCAGGGTAAAGTGGAATGCAGATTTTTGGGCGTACATTTATTTCCTATAGTATGCTAGGAGGATTTAATCATGAGGTGGTTGAATAGTCTATTTTCGAGTGGAAACTTGTGGCCTCTTGAAATCGGGGGTGGACATTCGTGTAGAGTTTATTTCATCTGGTTCGATGCTCTATGCCTAAGTGAAGTTGGGGAGTGTACACCACCATCCCTTACGACGGTTTCAAGAGTTAACCGAAAAGCCCACACTTTGTTGCCCTAATGCACGGCTGAAATAAAAAGAAGAGAGTGAAAAACAAAAGAAAAAGAAAAATTTCTCTTGAAATAGATACGGTGAACAACCTAATGTGCCCCCGTTTACGCGGGGAATTTGGATTCAAACCAATTAGAGTGTCTAAGGAAAATTAAAGTCAAACCGTATTACACGGAGTTGTGTCTCCCGTCACTGGGACAATATGCATTCAATGCAATAACGGCTAAGAGGGTTTGAAAACCTCATATGACTTGGCGACGAAAGACTACCATAAGACTAAGGATGCCTAGACCCTCTGAGCTAAAAGACATGCCTGGATCTTCGATTGATTTTGTTGGATGTTTGGGGACCCCTTAGTGAGCTTGTGCGTAGGATCATTGTATTTTTAATTCCTTGTTGCGGTTGTGGGAATTTCAAAAGAGACTTGTGAGAATTTGATGATTTTGGTTAGTGATAGCGAGATTTCCCATCTCATATGAAAAAGAAAAAACATTGCGTTGTTTTAATTCTTGCATTGTTCTATAATCGAGTTGCATTGTATAGTCATGTAGATTGTATTGTGTGTGTTGTTTGTGTAACATGGCTAGTGGGGTTGAATGCTCGGTGGATTTAAATGTAGTGTGTAGCTCGGGACGCCAAAAAGGTAGTGTGGGGGATTTGATAACTCTCTATTAGAGTTATATTTCTTGCACGTTTTATATCGTTTTGTGTGCTTTCCGGGTTGATAATCTTAGTCTTACACTATGATTAAAGAAAAACGTAGAAGTTTAGCTTTAGGCATTAGTTTGTTAATCCTAGCACTTATCACATTATTTAATGTAATTTTGTCACGTTTTATAGCATGGGTTGTGTTTCGTGTTGTTCTGACACGAAACAGAGCTTAGGAGATGAAGCGGAGAAGAGAAACGGGCGTTCGAGATTAATCGGGAGCTAAACGGAGAAGAAATCGTGAAATAAATGGTGTAAAGACATGGAGAGGGGAGGCAAGTGTCATTTAATCAAGTTTATGTAATGACACTCTAACCCCCTCCCCATACTTAACCAAAATTCGGAGCAAAAGTGGAAGAAAACTCACTGTTTCACGATCAGAGTGGATGATCGCATGATCTGAAGTCTAATGACCACCAGATTCAGATTGTGCGATCACAGAAAATTTTCTCACAGGCATTATATCAGATCACACGATAAGAGAAGGGAGATCGTGCGATATCCTAAAACAAAATTCACACGAACAAAGGAAGAAAAAAGAGGCCAGCTTTGCTTGTTCCAAAACTACGTAGTTTTCTTAATTAACTCCTAACCCTAGGATTAATTAATATACTACTCCAATTAATTGTGGGGGATGATTATTCATCTAACGAACGTGAGAAAGAAAGGACACGAAGAACAAAGAGGGACGAAGAACTCGAGCTCACCATTGGAGATCTCTAGGTTTGAGTTTTCTTCTTCTTCCTCTTTCAATCTTTGTTATGGAGAAACTCTATCGGTTTTCTAGTTTGATAAAGATTAGCTAGATGTTTTTCTATGCGTCTCTATGAGAGCATAGGGTTTTATGTAGACGATTGATATCCGGATTCAAGACTTGTTGCATGCTTTATGATTTGATCATCGGATAAATATTAGTTTCATGAACTTGTTATTGAATCTTGTCTATTGACACGGCTAGATTATGATATTGACATTCATGAAAACTAGGGTTCTTCATGGATTAAATCTTGCTGAATGTTGATTTCAATCTTTTCAATTGTTCACATGCTACACTTAATTCTTAGTGTTGAAGGAGTCATGACCCGAAAATACTACATAGCTAGCGAGTGCGTGACTGTGACTCCAACTAGCCTTAATGAGATGTGAACAACAATCCCGAATCACCGGTTGAACTAGATTAGGGTTGGCGTGTTACATAGCTGAACCGGAATTCGTCAATAGCCCTAGGTGATCTAGATATTGAATAGTTTCTCCATCTTTGTTTCTTAAATATAAAAATACAAAAATATTAGCTTAGTTGTTTTTTCAATTCTTAAATCTATCAAATATTTCCTCTTGTACCGTACTCTAAATTAAGTAACTAATTAAATAGTATTGAGTCTGTCCTCGTGGGATCGATAACTCGGGGTTGAAATACCACCCCTATATTACTTGACCGTGCACTTGCGCATACGTCTTAAGAATCGCGTCACCTAATATGTCTTTCGTAGGGATTTGAGATTGTCAAGTTTATGTAAAATGTTTACAGATAAACTTGGACCCAAGTCGAATGAATGTATTTTGTGGGATATTCTAAGGGATATTATTTCTACAAATCCAATCGAGAACAAAGTGTTTGTTGCTCGAATCGCTATGTATCTAGAAAGAGATTGTCTCTAAAAGAGACAGTGGGAGGATAGTAGAGCTTGAAGGAGTTCAAGACCATAAAAATAACATTACTCCTTTGATGGAACATGAGCAGCATCACAAGATGTTGTGGAGAAACCTGCTTAGGTAACACAAGAACCTCGTAAGTTAAGTAGGATATGTCAAAGGGATAGAGAAATATGAATTTCTCATAACCCGGTGATGTATTGCTCATGGAGATGAGCCTACAACCTATGAGGAGGCCACGAGTAGGCCAGACTCTCACTACGTGTCTAGGATCCATGAGATAAAAAAATGGAATCTATGTATTCCAACAAATTATGGACTTTATTGGAACCACCTAAAAGGGTAGGACCCATAGGGTGCAAGTGAGTTTTAAGAAAAACTAACATAGATGGTAATTGGATTACTTTTAAGGGACGATTGGTGTCTAATGGTTTCCTGTGAGTTTATATTATAGACTATGATGAAACTTTTCCCAGTTGCGATGCTTAAATTCATTCGCATCTTGCTTGCAATTGTAGCTTGCAAAATTTGGCAGATGGATTGAGAAATCTCCTTAAGGATGTGTATGACACACCTAAAGGATTTTTCAAGCTAGAGCATTCCCAAAGGTGTGTATGTTGCAGCGATGTATCTAAAGATCGAAGCAAGATTTTGGGGTCGCAATATTTGATTCAATGGTGTAATCAAAGATTTTGGTTTCATCAAGAATGAAGGTGAAGCTTGTGTTTACAAGAAGGTTAGTGGGAGCACAGTTATATTTCTGGTGTTGTATGTAAAGACATACTGTATATTGGGAATAATGTCTCTACTCTGCAATCTATTAGAGATTAGCTAGAGAATTGATTTTCAATGATGGACTTAGGAGAATCAACCTATATAGATCTATGGAGATAGATCAAGATAGTTGTTCGGCTTAAGTCAAAGTACAAATAGTGACAAGGTGTTGAAACGATTCAACATGCAAGAATATGGATTCTTACCTATGTCATGTGGAATTAGTCTTTCAAGGTATAATTGTCCTTCCAATTAGATTGAGAAGGACCGTATGAATAAGATTCACGAGATACACCATGTTATGTACTAGGCCAGACATGTCATATGGTATGACATATAGATACCAGTCAAATCCGGGTGAGCGTCACTGGATAATTTTCAAGAATATACTTAAGTATTTACTAAGAACTAAAGGATGAATTCTTGATATATGGAGGATAGGAAGAGTTCACTTTAAGGTGTTACAGTGATACGAAATTCCAATCTAATAAACATGATTTCAGATTATAGTAAAGTTTTGTGTTTTGCCTTAATAAAATGGACTGCGAGATGGAAAGGTTCCAGGCAAGATTCAATCGCCGATTCTAACACAGAAGACTGAGTATATTGTTGCATCATATGCACACACTCAGAAGATTCTATCTCATTAGATTGTCGATACATGAGATATGAACCTATGGAGAGTACCAACATATGTCTCTCTTACCTTGCGCAGAGTAGGCGTGAGGGCCGCGCTAGATCAATGGGCATATGATGCACCATATTGACTCTAGTGAAAGTGGGAGACTACTGGAGATATGCCCTAGAGGAAATCTATTTCTTGTGACATTTATATGGACTTACTATTCATTATGTTATCGATATGGGGATATGTTAACTTGAATGAAGTCCTTAGAATATAAATTATATATTCTTAAATATCCCCAGTCGATTATATTGATTAACATAACGATCGACTATAGACTAGTATGTGGTATATTGATATGGAGATATCAAGTCTAGCTAATGAGTATGCATTAGGGGTAATGGAATACTGGAATGACCCGCTACAAGAAGGCTACATACAAGTTATGTAAAGTCACAAGCGCTGCTCGTTCTAACAATGGTTTTTTGGTCCTTAGACTTGAAGTCACTAGATACTCTAGTTGTGGAATATTGTGTTTTGATATCGTCAAACACTACGCTGTGACTGGGTAGTTATAAAGGAGTTAATCGAACACAATAGGAAGCAAGCTTAGAGATAGTAGTGATGTAGATAGGATTTTTCCTCCCACATAACGGGAGGAAATATCCGCGGTCACTCGAGGGGTAGTGCTTATAAAATGTCTGGCCAGAATCAGATAAATTAATATGGGATATTGATGTTATCTGTAGGGGTGAGCAAAACTCGCCCAAACCGGCCGCCCCAAACCGGTCCGCATCAAACCGGTCCGAATTCAACACCCGTTCATGCTACTTGATTGGGTATGGGTATAAAATTGTGAACCCGAACTAACTTTGATTGATCATGGGTTTGAAGTTGAAAAACCCGATTAGGGCCGGTCCGGTCCGATTAAAATTTTATATGAAAAACTTACATATTTTGTAGTTAGTTAATACCGTCCAAGTTAAATTTTATAAGACCGAACAATAGTTTTAGTTGATTTTCCTCAACTTATGTATTAAAATGATTTTCTTCATCGACTAGGATGTCATATTCGACTTTGAAATGTATTAGTAAGATTTAAATTTGTTTCTTTTTTTCGATTTGCACTAAATATATCTTGTTAATAAACACAACGGTTTGCAACATTTTGAATCCGTCCAAACCCGGCCGAAACGGTCCGAGTCGAAAGGCTTGATCGGGTTTGGGTTTGTCGACTACTTGATTGGGTTTGGGTATCGATATGACCAACCCGGGATCATTGGGTTGGGTAGGAAACAAAGCCCTCACCCGCCCAACCCGGTCCGTGCTCTGCCCTAGTTATCTGCATGGATAAGACTATTCACAGGATTGCGAAACTATGGATTGGATATACGAGTGTGACTTGTATGTATCGTGTCCAATCCGGATATGGAGACAAAGGGATAATACAATACGGTAACATTGGTCACAAGGTTTGTCGGATTACTGACTATTTCTATTATTTGGGTGGCATTGATGTGTTGCTAGACACCGCTCTATGTTAGTAATTAATACTACCAACTAAGTAGAAACCTATGGAGTCACCCTCCCAATGGATTAAACCGGACTTGGGAATTAATTAGTTGGACTAATTAAAAGGTAGAATCAAAACGCAACCATGGGCAAACTTAGTAGGACTAATTTGCAAAATGGACTAATCCGTGTATGGACATGATTAGAAATAGGGATAATATGTAGTTAATAAGGAGTTATTAACTATATAAGGATACTCCTAGCTTATTTTCTCATAATGTTGAATCATTATTGTAAGAGAGAGAACAAAGTAAGGAGAGACACAAGGAGAGGCTCGGCCTCTACCCGTCCGCCTCTAAGGGTGCCGTCGACCACCCCTTGTGGCACAACTCCATGCTCTCGTTTTGCGTGATCTTCTTCTTCTTCTTCCTCCTTCTTCCCTAGCTAGAAAAAAGGTGTGAGAAGGATCCGAAGCAATCCTAGGAGTGGACTTCCATAGATACGTGGAAACTATTTCACGTGAAATCATAAAGAAGACAAACAAGGTACATGATGTTTCTATCCTTTACCATCGTTATGATGTATAGTCCTGTGATCCTTGGAGGGTTGAACGAAATTGATTATTGTTTATTACACTATGTAATCCGTATCAAAACCATACTCTCCTATGTTGTATTAGCTAATGCACAATAATCGGATTCTATGTAGGACCGAGTAACGATAATTTGCTTCTTGCTGCAATAGCAGATAAGCGAGTTACCTAAGAAGAAACAGTACACAGTAGTAGAGTGTCTATCAATCCGATCACCCCAATTAGCATCTAAGAACCCTTGTAAAATGGTTGTAGACTAATAAAAAAATAGAGACCACGAAACAAAGTACCTTTCACATATTGGAGAATCCAAAGAACAACATCATAATGTGTAGAGTGAGGAGCAGTCAGGAACTGACTAACCTGATAAACAGATAAGCTACATCAGGTTGAGTGACTGTGAGATAAACTAGATACCTACAGTTTTTCGATATCGAATAGGATCATATAACAGTTCACTATCCCAAGGAGTAAGCTTCTGGTTGGGCTCCAGCGAGGTAGGGGAGACCTTTTGATTGGTCAGTTCTACATGTGCAACAATATCATAAGCATACTCAACTTGTGTGATAGAGTATTCATCAGAATCAGAATAGACCTCAAGACCTAAGAAGTAACTGAGAGGTCCCAAGTCTTTCATCTCAAAGTGGTGATTGAGAGACTCTTTTAGCTTGTAATACCGAAATGATCATCCCCAGTAATTATCATATAATCTACATAGATCAGCAAAATAATAATTTCACAATCCCTTTGACAAGCATTAGAAGAGAAACCAAGCTTGATCATTGTTTAAGACCATAGAACGCGCGACACATGTGACATGCATGTAAGTTAGAAACCTAAAGAGCATGTGGGGTTGCATATGCAGCTCCTCCATAAGATCATCGTTAGTAAATGTGTTCTTGACATCCTTCTGGAACAAAGACCAACGCCTCTGAGCAGCCGTGACTATCTGAGTGTGAACTGTAGTGAGTCGAGAAACTGAAGCAAATGTCTCCTCACAGTCAATACCATACTCCTATGCGAAACCCCTTGCTACCAAGCGAACCTTGTATCTTTGAACATAACCATCTGACTGAGTCTTAACCTTATAACCTTATATATCCATTTGCACCTCTGCAATATTTTACGGGGGGGGGGGGGGGGGGGGGTGCAGTTACCAGGTCTTAGTCTTTGCCAAAGCACCCAACTCATCTTCCATTGCTTTTACCCATCGTGGGTCAACTCTAGCCTCCCGATATGATTGTGGTTCCGGATGTTAAATGATTGTAATCATAACAAAATAAAAAAATCTAGTCCATCTGGGCTTTGCTCTGGTGGAGCTAAAAGTTTAGTAGTGTCATATGCATGGTCAATAGGATCATTTATTGGAGGTTAAAGTATTCATCATGCTCATATGGTTCATCAGAAGGCTCAAGGTGGTCGTGGATCCATCAGTAAAGATCTGTCTCTGGAACAAACTCTGCAGTTGTCGATATTCCATGAAGGGCTTCGATGAATCATCAGAGAAATGTCATAAGTCAGATTAGTCAAGGCAGTATTATCCACCATGGTCAATAAAGAAACGAAGAGATGCTTGAGATTAGCTTGTTTTCCCGTAAGACCTCATGTCGAGATATGCGAAGGCATATGAAGACTGGGTCCCAACAACGGTACCATTTGAATTCAATGACATAGCCATGAAAGCAACATATCCGAGAATGAGGTTAACGTATTGTGTTCAAGAGGTCGAAGGAGAAAGAGACACACAAATCCAGACCCATAGAGTGATGTTTAATCAGGAGGCACACCATAAAGCTTCTGGTAGGGTGTCATATTTTGTATGGTGAGATTCAGAACACAGTTTATTATATAAACAACAGTGATAAAAGCTTCCCCCCAGCAACGTTCGGGACAAGAGGAAGATATGAGCAGCGCACGTTCCGAGTCAGATGTGTAACTATGCTTCGTTATGTAATACCATTTTTTTTTTTGAAATACATGGGCACGACCATTGCTATAGGTCCCTTGACTATCAATACCCACAAGAAACTGAGTGTCTATGTATTCTCCTACATGATCAGCCCAAAAGACCTTTGAAGTTATGTGAATTGGGGTTCTACTATGAAAGCAAACTCATGATAAATATGGAGTAGTTCACAATGGTTTATCATGAGATATATCCAAGTATACCAGGTGAAGTCATTGATAAAGATAAAATAATTTCTTGAAACAACCATAGTTTCATGAGGCGAAGGACCCCAAATTTTAGAATAAGCTAAGTCTAAAGGATCTGAAGAAACTGACTGAATCTTATTGAAGAGAAATTCTGGTTGTTTTATTGACTGGCATGGAAGACGATCAACATGTTTACTTTCAACTAGATCAAGATTTCTACTAGAAGCAAGGTTGCGTAGGATACAAAATGAAGCATGGCCACGCCTGGAATGCCCAAGATTAAGAGAAGGCGATATATGTGATCATACAGAAGCAGAAGACTGTGTTAGAGAGGAAGGGAAAAGCTTCACACTAGTGACCCCATATAGATGATCATTTTTTCAACCAACTTTGAGAATCTTTCGTGTCTAAGGATCTTGCACACGTCACTCAATATCAGAAAAAAATTCACATCAAGTCTAAGTTCACATATTTGACCAACAAATTCCACATTCAAAGTTAGACCGGGAACCAAAAGAGCATGCACGAGTGACAGGTTATACCGTAAATGCTCGTTTTTCGTTCTCCTTTATGCGAAAACAGGAAATCTCATCAGTAATCTGTGAAACTAGTGTATGCACTTCAAAATAAGCTTGAATCCCATTTTTCGCACCTTCAGACCAGTTTGGATTCAGCTCAGAAGGCTCTTTCTGATATTCATGCTATACCCGAGCACCAACTCTGGATCATCTCAGAAGATCAAGCTCTTAGGAAGCAATACTCTGATATCATTCTTATTGCAGAGAACTATTGGAAGCAACGTTCCAAGGAAAACTAGCTTAACATGGGGGACTCAAACTCTCGGTCCGTTCACCTTACAGAGTTCTATGCTTCCCTCCTTACTCCAGAGCTACTACAGCCCTCTGCGCATGAGCTCGCTTCCCCTCCCAATCTTCTCGGCTCTCTCCCTCAACTCACTTAAGAGCAGGCGCTAACCCTGGACTGCCAACTTGATGGGGCAAAAATCAAAGCGGATGTTTTTCAAATGGGTCTCAACAAAGCTCTGGGCTCCGATGGCTTAATTGTCGAGTTCCATCAACAACATTGGACCTCAACTCGCTCGCACTTAATTGAGGAAATCCGAGCTTTCTTTCTGACAAGCCATCTCCTGAGGGAAATCAACAGAACCCATACCACTCTTATTCAAAAATTCCAAAGGTTGTCTCCATTACAGGCTATAAACCCATCAGTCTTTGCAACACCGTCTTAAAAATCTTTGCTAAGTCTTGGCCAACAGGCTCAAGAAATTCATTCCTATCCTATCCGTGGATAATCATAATGCCTTCTTTATCTCAGATTGTATACTCATTGCCCACGAGACCCTGTAATTTATGCGACATAAGAAGATGGAAAAATTCAGGTTATTTTGTTGTACAACTGATATGAACAAGGCCTTCGACAAGGTTAACTGGGAGTTACTTCCCCAAACACTCTTGTCTATGGGGATTAGAATCATCTTCACTGCCAGAAGTATGGAGTCGGTCTCCTCATTATCTACCTCGGTTATCATCAATGGAAATCCCTCCCACTACTTCAATCCTACTCAAGGGCTTAGTCAAAGGGAACCGCTGTCCGCATATATCTTCAACCTAATATCCTAAGTGCTATCATCAGCACTAGCTAAGGCAAGTGAGGAAAAAATGATTAGAAGGGTCAAAGTCAGCCGAAATTTGCCTGCGGTGACCCACCTTTTATTTGCTGATGAATTTTTCATGTTCTTCAAATACACCCATGACTTCGCAGCCCACATCACAATCATCCTTGACACCTACTGCTCTCTATCCGGCCAACGGATCAATTACCTCAAATCCTTGTTTATTGTTAGCCCAGACCTCGATCCAAGAGCAAATGCTCTCATCTCAAATTGCATTGGTATCTCGATGGCTCAAGCTGTAGGAAAATACCTGGGCTCCTGCCAAGATTTCACACCCCCAAAATCGAAGATCTTCAGTGGGATCACTTCACGATTTGAAACAAAGCTTAGAAACTGGAAAGTAGGTTCACTCATCTTTTTGGGTCGATGTATGCTAATCAAATCTTGTCTTCAATCCATTCTCACTTACATCTTCACTGTGTTTATGGTGCCGGCGTTTTCCTCAACAATGATCAAAGTATCATGAACAATTTCCTCTAGAAAAATGGATAAGGGAAAGAGATCTTATGGAAAGCTTGGTATGCTCTCTGTAAGCACACCCACCAGGGTGGACTGGGATTTCGTGATCTCAAGGCTTTCAATCAACCAATGCTGGCCAAGACCACCAACGCAGTTTGGACCTAGCCTCAATATTTGCTTTCCAAAGTTCTGCTGGGGAAGTATTGTAATAGAAGAAGTGTTCTGGACTTCCCTACAGGTTCTTCTACAACTTGGGGATGGAAAGACATGCAATGAGGAAAGGAAATTATTACGAAGGGACTCCAATGCAAAATTGGGGATGGATCGGCTATTCATCTAATCACGGAGATGTGGTTCAAAAACCCAACACAATTTTAGGCGACACCGTTACTTAGAAACGTTCGTCCCTCTCGGTTTCAGACTTCATCACCCATGCCCCCTAAAACTTGGAAACTGATCAGTTACTTAATTTCTTCACACCTCTTGAAGTTTCCACCATCCAAGGAATCTTTATCCCTCAAACCATTCAACACGATCACAATGTCTGGTGGCCTGAGTCTCTGGAATATTTCTCGATCGAATCTGTATATGGGATCTCTCGTGCTCCAGTTTTTCCTTTTGGCGAATCCCGTTACCAACTCTGCCGAACTCGACAACTGGATGTCTTCAGACGTTTGAAGCTCCCTCCCAAGATTGGCATCGTTCTTTCAAAATATTTATTCAACATATTCCCCTCTCGGACCAACCTACTCTATAGGCACATCCCAATCCCAAACCCCTCATGTGAAATCTGCCATGCCTCGCTGGAATCCTCAGACCATAGTTTCACTGGAATCCCAGCCTTGGTTCTCATTAAGACCGGATGTTCTCTAGGCCCACACTACTCGTCTGGAGGCCACATCTCTCTTTCTACTCTTTCCTAGAGCTTCATGTTCGGTTAACCGCGACTGGACCCGGACCGGTTATTTCATAGCTGGCTGGTTCTCGGTTCGATTAACCGATGGATTTTCTTACTCGGTTCGGTTAACCAAAACCGGTAAATTTCCATTAGGCTAACCAAACTAGAACCGTGGGAACGGAACTGGTTCATCGGTTCGGTTCTGGTTATGAACAGTTTTTTTTATCGTATAGTTTAATTTACTAAAAAAAACTTAAAATTATCCAAGTAAACATAACAAATAAACATACATTGTATTATTAATCAAAATAGAACATTTTAGAAAAAATTGCATCACTATAGTGTAAGTACATCCTAACTAGGTGGGCACCCACTAAACTATCTATCATTTGCATTTTTTATAACTTATATTTTCTACTAACCTATTCTAATGAACATGAATAATCATCTTGACTTCTCGTCTAGGCGCCTTGATTTTCCGTGGCCTCGTCGCCTAATCCTAAGTTTTTGAATAATTCTTCCCCCTCCACGTCCAAAGTGCGAACATATCCGTTTTTCGGCATCGTTCCAATCCTTTGAGCATATGAGAACCTCCAACATCTCCGATATTAGGCACGTCCATTTGTCCGACAACACTCGATTACCTGCACCAAAAGTTGTTTTGGAAGGCACTGTAGAAACTGGTGGGGTTTATACATCACGTGCCATAATTGAAACAATCAGATAAGTTAATTCATGTTAAGTTACACCAAACGAGTACATCTAGGCTTTCTAGTTCTTCCGCGGATTGCGTTGAGAAATAAAATAGTGTTAAGATATCTCATTAATTCCGAAATGGCGACTGACCCTGTGGTGTTTGATTTTCTACTCTTATATAATTCGCCAATTTTTTTCTTACCCTTTGGATCACTTGAAGCAGATGCATGAGAGACTTGTTTACCCTTGAAAGTTTGTAATGTAAGTATATAGCAGGATCTAAATACTTTAGAAGGGGGGGGGGGGTTGAATAGAGTATGCTAATGATAACTCCATATTATGAGTTATATTCTTATAGCATTCACCACTGTTTTGCGTGTGTTTAGAGATATTTACATGAGAAATTGACCAATTCTTATATGTCTTGAGCATACTTGAGTATTTGAGCATACTTGAGATTTACATGAGAAATTGACCGTTTTGCGTGCGTTTTTGACATGTTTTATGCTTTATTTGTGACATTTGATCTTCCGGTATTTGTTCGTGTTGTGGATTTCAGGACCCGGAAGTTTGGAGTGCGGATTTTGGAGCTGAAGCGAACTTCGAAAAGAAAGAAAGAAACTCAAGGAATGCATGAGAGAATGGATGAAGGAGAGTAGAAGCTAGAGGAGAAATATACTTAGCCAAAATTTCAAGAGGAGTGAAAAGAAGCAACTCACTGGAAGTAGAGGATCACAAATTGTGATCACAAGATCAAGTGCAATACGACATGGAAGATCAACGTGATCCTACAATTAAAAAAGGTGATCCTATGATCACAAGATCAAGTGCAAGACCACATAGAGGATCAACGTGACTCTACAACTACAAAAGGTGATCCTACGATCACAAATTGTTATCACAAGATCACAAAAGTGGATCTAACGTGGGTAGAAGGGGGTAAAAGTGTTATTTTCAAAAAAGAAAAGAACGGGGTTTTGATAAAGGAGAACGAGCTAGGGAATTGATACATCTTATTGGACGCCATTGTAGAGAAGAAGAGCATCATTGGGAGCTTGGAGACCATCATTAGATATTCTAATCTCTTCTCTTCTCTAGTTTTTGTATATGAACAATAAACTTTGTACTTTGATCATGAGTAATCGTAGCTTAACCCTCAATTCGGGATATCTCTTAGGGAACTAGGTTTTGATCACCATGGTTTGAGATTTATGGATCTTGTTTCATGCTTCTATGCTTAATTGAATGTTTTTTGTTTAGTTATGCTTGATTAATGAGTTTAATCTATCTTTCATATTGTTAGACGTAGCAATAGGATTGATCTAGGTGTTGAATGTTAGAGGAATCAATATTCGTTTCTGAAACTTGAATCATGCACTACCGTATCTAGGGTTGAGGAATCTTGCTAGTTAGCTAGAACTAAGAGTAGACCACAAGAACATAATGCTTATTTGATCTTGAGTAGGCTAGAGGAATCAGGTACAAGAGTTTGAATATAGGTTTTGGTTGAGTAATCTTAAAAGCATAGGTGCTCGTTTGGCTAAGTAAAATACGTTCGTGTTACAGGAACGTAAATCATTAACGGTGTGAGATCCCTAGTGAACCCGGAGAGATATCCAGATACTTATCCCTCGTATTAATCTCAATTTTAATAATTAGCTTGTTATTTACTTTGTTAGATTAGTCAAACAAACTCAATTACTTGCCCACATTAAATTTAATCATACTAATTCGTTCACGAGAAGTCCTTTGGGTTCGACAAACCCGGATTTACCGGATATTACTACACACAACGGCTGTGCACTTGCACTTGGAAAGTGTCAAGTTTTTGGCGCCGTTGATGGGGACTTCGGTTGAATTGGTTAGTATTATTAACTTTAGGGAAATTTTTTCTTTTTTTTTTTTATTTTATGATATCACCTGCTTCCTAGTGAATAATTTTGGAGACATCTTGGTGATCCGTGTGGGGGCATAATTCTTATGGGAAATTTCCACCCTATTTACCGTACTTTTCCTATGGAGACATGTACACCCCTGCTCCTTGCAGTCAAGATGATGAGGATATGAAAGAAATGTTAAAGCTCATGATAGCTAAAATGGACATAATGGATGAAGGGATAAATAGGATGGATGAAACTGTCCAGCTGCAGGGACAACACTTGGCAGAACTTTCGAGTGCATTGGCATATGTAGATAATGACGATGGGCCAAGTAGCATCATTCCTGACTTAGTTGAGGAGTGCAAAGAGGAAGAAGAAGAACCCCCAGAGGTCTATGTATATAATATTGTTCATCATGAAGTAATAGATCCTTGGGCAGCTTCAGACTCAGATTCGGACTCAGATTGGGATGATATTGTGAAGCCTATACAACTTGTGCCTTGCATAATTCCGGAGTCATGGCATGAGTGGGAGAGTGTTGACATCGCAAGCTTATGGCCTATTTATATTGAAGTTGTTTTTGTTTAAGAACAAGCTCATGAGTGCGCCGATGATGTGATATTTCTCCTCGTTGAGAATCTATGCCTAGATGAAGCATGCCATGGGTCTAGGGAATTGTTGCACGGAGACGAAGACAGGTCCCAATTTTATGTGGTTCATGAATTCCACCTGTGATTCCAAGACAAGAGATAGGGAAGGAAGTAGTCAAGACGGCACTCCTTGCCATTACTGTTCCACTTGGGATTCTATTTCCACATTACCGATCCTCAATGATATTGATTTTGAAGAAGAAGAAGAAGAAGAAGAAGAAGAAGAAGAAGAAGAAGAAGAAGAAGAAGAAGAAGAAGAAGAAGAAGAAGAAGAAGAAGAAGAAGAAGAAGAAGAAGAAGAAGAAGAAGAAGAAGAAGAAGAAGAAGAGAAAAGGTACAATGGGTCATGATGTGGTGAATGAATTCTCGAGAAGATCGGTGATCAAGTAATTGAAGCACAAAAGGAAAAAAAATATTTGAGGCCGTCTTCTACAATTTCTTTTCACCATATGCATCTCATGCATGCTCACTTGAGAAGAGACAAAAAGAAAAGCGATGGTGGAAGAAGAAGAAGTGGAGAGAAAAATCGCCTTAATCACATTTGAGGTAACTGGGTCGGGTCGTCGACCTTAAATTACAAGGCGCTTGTTGGGAGGCAACCCAACGTTTTTCTTCTTTAATTTAGGGAGTGAGTTTTTAGTACAGTTGCGTTTTGTGTTTTTATTTGTGTATGTGGAGAAATGAGAGAAAGGGACTAATGATGTTTTCTAGTGACATATATGAGCAGGTTATGGTAGAATCTACCCCGGTGTGCCATGGCACATGTGACCTTCATGGGGATTCGTGCATGCGAGTTGCGGATTCTCCAAGACACATATTTTAGCAGAGGAGGGTAGTCTACCCCGGTGTGCGAGAAGACACTGAGTATATAGGAGCACAGTGGCACCACTAGTGCATGGGGATTGCTTGGAGTGGATTTCGTCCCCACCCTTGAGGTGGTTGTGAGTATCTTTTTCTTTTGCTGGATTTTGTGTCACATTTAATGTATATGCCATGCTCCATCTTATCTACTGGTCCTACACATTGATTGCTGTTAAAGACAATGAAGCATTCAGTGTGGGGTGATTTATCTGTTTGCTAGCCAATTGTGTCTTTCATAGCCAGTTACATGTAGGATGTTTAGATAGTATTATGAGTCCGTTTTGTGGTTATGTCATGTTTTTACATATATTGTCGTAATGCGTAGAGCGGATTTACTTACTGTTTGCACTTTTACATAATTGAGTCTACCCACCAAAAGTTGAATTGTGTTGTGTCAATTTTTTTTTCGAGTCTAAGCCTTGCATATAGAGTTAGGACTCATGAAAAAAAATGAGAAAATATAAAACCCATAAAAATTGAAAAAATTGAAAATTTGAGAAAAAGGCAATTGAGGATCTTAAAACTGAAGAGAGCTTAGTGAATGAATCATTTTGAGTAGGAAGTGCCGTAGTAGGAAAGATTTATTGTTTAAATTTTGTGTAGAAGTTTCACTAAGGATGTCATTGGAATTTTCGAAAGTTGTGAAAGAATGACATGTAACGTATACCTAAGTTTCCTATAGTGTGCTAATTAGATTGAGTTTTATTGTAGCTGAATATTCTGTTTTCAAGTGGAAATTGGTGGTCTCTTCTTGATCTGGGGTGGACCTTCGTGTAGAGTTGATTTCATGTGGTACAGTTGCCTCAACCTAAGTGAAGTTGAGGGGCGTACACCACAATCCCTTACGGTGGTCACTAGAGTTAACCGAAAAAGCCCACACTCTTTATGCTCTACTACACGGTTGTAAAAATAGAGGAGGAAAGAAAAGAAAATGAGTAAATCTGAAGAAAGAAAGAAAGAAAGAAAGAAAGAAAGAAAGAAAGAAAGAAAGAAAGAAAGAAAGAAAGAAAGAAAGAAAGAAAGAAAGAAAGAAAGAAAGAAAGAAAGAAAGAAAGAAAGAAAGAAAGAAAGAAAAATTGTGCTTCAAGGAGAAACAACCTAATGTGCTTCCGGTCACACGGAAAATTTGGATTCAATCCAAGTAGAGCTTAGAGAGGAAAACTAGAGTCAAGCCTTATTTCACAGGAGTTGTGACTCCCTTCACCAGGACAATTTGCAGTCAAAAGCAATAAGTGCTAAGAGGGTCTGAAAACCTCAGATTATTCGGCGAAGAAAGGCTACATTGAGATTTGATCTGAATTAGACCCAATGAAGCTTAGGACGTACTTGTGTTTTGGTTTGAATTGGTGGAGGAAAGGGGACACCTTAGTGAGCTTTTGCATAGAATCGTTTTTATTTCAAATTTTTGCTGCGTGTATATGAATTTCAAAAAGGATTAGTGAAAGGTTGATGATTTTCAGTTGATGAGAAGGAGATTGCCTATTCTTTCCAAAAAGAGATAAATTGGATGTTTTAAATAATTGTAAGATCAAGTCTAGAATTGCATTTGCATCATATTGCTGCATTGGTGTGTCGTTAGTCGTATTTGAGTCGTTTGTGTCTTGTCGGCTATTACACAGATGAATGCAGTAGATGAGACTTTGCTCGGGACGTGCAAATGGTAAGTGTGGGGGTATTTGATAACTCCACATTGCGAGTTATATTCTTATAGGATTCACCACCGTTTTGCGTGTGTTTAGAGATATTACATGAGAAATTGACCAATTCTTATATGTTTTGAGCATACTTGAGTATTTGAGCATACTTGACATTTACATGAGAAATTGACCGTTTTGCGTGCGTTTTTGACATGTTTTATGCTTTATTTGTCTCATTTGATCTTCCGGTATTTGTTCGTTTTGTGGATTTCATGACCCGGAATCTTGGAGTGCGGATTTTGGAGCGAAAGTGAACTTCGGAAAGAAAGAAACTCAAGGGATGCATGAGAGAATGGATGAAGGAGAGTAGAAGCTAAGAGGAGAAAAAGACTTAGCCGAAATTTCAAGAGGAGTGAAAAGAAGCAACTCACTGGAAGTAGAGGATCACAAATTGTGATCACAAGATCAAGTGCAAGACCACATGGAAGATCAACGTGATCCTACAATTAAAAAAGGTGATCCTAGATCACAAGATCAAGTGCAAGACCACATAGAGGATCAACGTGGCTCTACAACTACAAAAGGTGATCCTACGATCACAAATTGTGATCGCAAGATCACAAAAGTGGATCTAACGTGAGTAGAAGGGGGTAAAAGTGTTATTTTCGCAAAACAAAAAAGAAAAGAACGGGGTTTTGATAAAGGAGAACGAGCTAGGGCATTGATACATCTGATTGGACGCCATTGGAGAGAAGAAGAGCATCATTGGGAGCTTGGAGACCATCGTTTGATATTCTATTCTCTTCTCTAGTTTTTGTTGATTATCAAATAAATGTTCTACTTTGATCATGTGTAATCGTAGCTTAACCCTCAATTCGGGATATCTCTTAGGGAACTAGGTTTTGATCACCATGGTTTGAGATTTAGGGAACTTGTTTCATGCTTCTATGCTTAATTGAATGTGTTTTGTTTAGTTATGCTTGATTAATGAGTTTAATCTATCTTTCATATTGTTAGACGTAGCAATAGGATTGATCTAGGTGATGAATGTTAGAGGAATCAATATTCGTTTCCGGAACTTGAATCATGCACTAGCCGTATCTAGGGTTGAGGAATCTTGCTAGTTAGCTAGAACTAAGAGTAGACCACAAGAACATAATGCTTATTTGAACTTGATTAGGCTAGAGGAATCAGGTAAAAGAGTTTGAATATAGGCTTTGGTTGAGGAATCTTCAAAGCATAGGTGCTCGTTTGGCTAAGTAAAAGACGTTCGTGTTACATGAACGTAAATCATTAACGGTGTGAGATCCCTAGTGAACCCGAAGAGGTATCCTGATACTTATCCCTCGTATTAATCTCAATTTTAATAATTAGCTTGTTATTTACTTTCTTATATTAGTCAAACAAACTCAATTACTTGCCCACATTAAAGTTAGTCATCCGAATTCGTTCCCGAGAAGGCCTTTGGGTTCGACAAACCCAGATTTACCGGATATTACTACACACGACGGCTGTGCACTTGTAGTTTGAACGTGTCAGCTAACTTTTGCGAAAACACAGTCTTTTAAAAAGTGAGTAGAGTATACAGTTGATATCTCAAGGATTTGAAACATTTTAGAGAAGCTTAAACAAATAACTGCAGAATATAGAGGCTTCAAAGCTTTGAGATTTGGAAAGCTCCAAAGCTTTGAAACTTCCTGTTTGGACTGTGATGAAAGAATAAAAAGTAAGCAACAAGATCACAAGGATTTTACAGAGTTCAGTCACAATTGGACCTAGTCTCTGCCTGAGGGATCTTATCCCTCCAAGATTCAAACACAACTTCTTATTAGTCACCCAGATTTAGCCCTAGATCTCAAGCCTAAGCGAGCTACCTTTTGTTGGAATTGTGCCCTAGAGGCAATCAATTAATTGTGACGAATATATTGATTTACGATTCATTAAGTTATCAATATGGAGATATGTTAACATGAATGAAGTCCTTCGAATATAAGTGTTATATTCTTAAATATCCCTAGTCAATTATAATGATTAATGGGACAATCCTCTATAGACTAGTATGGGGTTGGATTGATATGGAGATATCACGATCCAACACATGGGTATGCATTAGGAGTAATGGCATACTGGATGACCCACAACGAGAAGGATACATTCGATTATGTTGAAGTCACAATCGCTTCTCGTAGTGCTAATAATATTGCAATCCTTAGACTTGAAGTCACTAGATACTCTAGTTGTGAAATATTGTGCTTTGATGTTATCAAATGTTACACCGTAACTGGGTAATCATAAAGGTAGCTATCGGGCATGATAGAAGCAAGCTTAGAGATCGTAGTGATGTAGAGAGGATTTGTCCCCCCACATAATGGGAGCAAATATCCACGGCCACTTGAGGGATGAGGCTTATTGAATGTCTGGCCAGACTCAGATAAATCAATATGGAGATATTGATGTTATCTTCTTGCATAAGCATATTCCCAGGATCGAGGAACTATGGATTGGATATACGAGTGTGACTATTTATGTCTCGTGTCCAGTCCGGATATGGAGACAAAGGGATAGTGCAATATGAGATATTGGGCACAAGATGTTTGTCGGGATCACAGACTATTTCTATTATTTGGGTGGCATGGATGTGTTGCTAGACATCGCTCCATGTTAGTAATAAGTTACTACCAACTAATTAGAAACCTATGGGGTCACACGTCAAATAGAGTAGAGCTAGATTTGGGATTAATTAATGATTAATTAATATTGATTAATTAATAGAAGGATCATTGTGCAACACCTTGCAAACTTAGTAGGACTAATTTGCAAGGAAGGGAATAATTCTAGTTCATGTAGAATTAGGAAACTCCTTTATGGAAACAACAAGGAGTTGTTGGAGTATATAAAGGAGGCTCTAGTTTCCTTCCCACTGGATGTTAATGTTATGAGACATTACAAAGAGAGTGGGAGAGAGAAAAGAGAGAGAGCAAGACACGCCTAGAGGCCCGACCACCCCTAGGCCGTCCGCCCTTCCCGTCGGCGCAATAGGAGGGACGAACCCCTCCTTGTTCCTTTGTTGCTTTGATCTTCTTCCCTCTTCCTCCGGGTTCAAGCTAGCACTTGTTGAAGGAAGAATCTATATCTCACCTCTAGACGTGGATCAACCGTAGAGACGAGGACACTATTCTTCGTGTGATCTCCCAAATCACAAAGGTACACAATACTATGTCTCTTATCATGTTATGATGTCTCCTCCTGACGATCCGTGGTGGGCTTTGAAGTAGGATTAATTTTTGTTATTCTGCTGCGTTACATACGTCAAAATCCAACAGTGGTATTAGAGCCACAGGTCGTAGAGCATAAAATGATTTTATGTGTTACGATTTCAGTTTATACACCGTATTATTGTTATTACGCGAAAACTGAAAATAACTGGCATAGTAGATGCAATAAACAAAATCTAATTTAGCATTGGATGTGTAAATTAGTGAGTTTGATCACATGAGATGTGTGGATTTTGGATCTAGATCTAGGGTTTGGGCACATGCTTGAAAAAGGGGTTTTCCAAGTATGGAAATAACTACACTTGGGCAACAAGAAAGAAGTTGTTTTGGAAACAACTAAACTTGGGCAACAAGTAAGAAGTTGTTTATGGAAACGACTAAACTTGTGAACCAAGGAAGGAACTATTTTGGAAATAATACCATAAGGGTGTTTTGGAAACAACCCAACAAGGAAGGAATTGTTTATGGAAACAATTCCATATATTGTTTATGGAAACAATTCCATGAAACGTTTATGGAAACAATTCCATAAGGAGGTGTGGCCCATGAAGGGACCGCCCCTCTCTCTCCTTGCCGCCCAAGTAACACACGGCCCAAAGGGGGGCCGGCGCACCCTAGCACACGGCCTAGCCGTGTGGGCTAGGGGCCGACCGGCACGGGCCTAGTGTGGCGGTTCCTTGGTTGATTTTGGCCATTCTTTTGGTAAATCTCTTGGACCGTTTTGACCCTAGTATGTTCAAAAACAACTAAAATTGAACAAGCGCATTAAAATTGGTTTTAACTGTATTATGTGCTTTGTTGCATGGTGGATGGATATGGCCTAGGATTGTGGATGTTTATTGCTTTGTGGTTTGGTTTACGGCCTGCGAGCTGATCAAATTAATGTAATAATAATTAGGTTTTACGGCCTGCGAGTCGTCTTTTTCTCCTCGATATGTGAGACTTTTGTTATTTATTTATTCTAGATGTTAGGATAGAATTAGAAGTATTTAGAGGATAGCCAAGAACATGGAGAAGAAGACCGGAGAACCAAAGGAGCCAAAAGACAAAAGATGACGTCCCCTAGGCGCGCAGCTATGGTGGAGCACATGGAGATGAGCTCGGCACTTTAGGGCAATTGGATATTATCATTGACTTGATAATATCATTATTCTAGGGGCCATATTCATGCCACATTTTTTTTTTTTTGTGGATGTTTATTATTCATGTCTTGTTATTTAATTTTTGTGTGTATGGCGATACTAGCGAAAACGATAACAAGATAATAATAAACAAGGTTGGTCTTTTATTGTGGATTGCCCAATACAATTAAGTAGATCATATTGATGAGATCAACCAAACAAATTAAGAAAGAAAATCCATCAATTAAATATTGAGTTTTGCCTTCTCTTGCCAAAACACCCTTCATGATCAGGGTTCATTAAAACTCGGGCTTGCCAAAGCAAGGCGATTTTCATTTACCATGGTGTGTTATGGACGACACAAGCTAGTAATGTGTGTATGTTGAAGCAAGAGGTTGGACGCAACTGGGTAAGATTCAATTGGATTGATGAGCCTAGAGGCTTGACAATTAGGCGTTATCTAAAGGATAAAGAATAAAAGAGTTATTCACCTAATTGGACCAAGAGTTGCATGGGATGCAATTGGAATGGTTCCTACCTAAATAACCAATTCTTGGGTGACTTGCCAAAGCAAGCTCAAGGAGAAGTGAAAAGGAATCTTGGACCACCTAGAAAATATATATGATATTTTCCGCATTAATATGGAGGGTTATTAATCCGAGAAAAATAGTGGGAGCTATGTTTGACAATTTAAATCCTTGTTGAATATAGTTAAACGTCACAATTTTTGCATAAATCATTTTGTGTTGAATACCCATCGCATTAAATAAAACAAAACGCGACTTTATGTCCATAAGATGGACAAGATGTCTGGAATCTATCTTCTAGATTGGTATAAAACGAGAATTGTTCTCAAATAAAAGAGAAATTTTTGTAAATCATAGAACGTAAAGTTCTCTTCCCACCAACTACCAAAACACACTAAAGCCTTATGAAAGGAACATCAAAGGATGATCTTTTGAATGTGACTTGTCTCATGTCAGCTCCCATAGACTCTAAGCTTTTGAAGCAAGATGAGAAATATGGAGGCGTGTGATATGATCATACGTTAAAGAAGCTCTTTCAAAGAGCGAGCTTGTCATGAAAGGCTTGAAGTGTTGCTCCACTTTGCACTCTCTTGCTTAGCACTCGTCATGGTCAAGATGAAATAAGTTCGGGCTTGCCAAAGCAAGGCGACTTATTTCATCAAGATATGACGCGACGACACAAGCTAGTAATGTGTGAATGCTGAAGCAAGATGTAAAGCGCAACTAAGCTACTTCAATAGGATTTAAAGCTTAGAGACTGAAAGTTATCTATGACATATATAAAGAATAAATAGTTATTCTCACAAATGGACCGAGAATTGCTTTGGATGCAATTATAGTTTTTTTTTAAAGGTGATTTACTCAATATGATTGAGAATCGCTACACAAAGCACTCATAAAAGGGCATAGGCAAATTTGTTAATGGTTAACAAGCATGGGCAAAGGAAAAAGGTTTGCGCTGACCTCATGGGTATAAAGCAAGCTTGTTGCTAAAACCAAGTTGCCTTAAAAATCCCATAGGTAGTGTAGAGGAAGAGAGACTACCCAAAAGTACCTGGAAGTAAGTAATAATGGAATTGTGAATTCCAATTTAGGTATTCTTGCTATAGAAGTCAATATGTCTATCTCATCATCATCAGTATATGATACTTGATGAGGATCTCACATTTATAGAATTGAGATGGATCTTAAGAGATAAAGACAATTGGATAAGGAATAAATAATCCTACACGCAGGGCAATGAAGCAAGGCGTTGCTGAATTAGCCGTAGGAAATTATTTCTACCTTTATGAAATTGTTCATGAATTAGACAAAAATGACTATGACCCTCCTATGAGTAGGATCATTATCACAGTTTCTTGTTTGGACAGGAAAGCTCTCTATCATAATAAAGGACAAATGTTGTTTCATTTATTCTGATATACATTATTGTAATGCAATTTTGTCTAAATGGATTATATATCCTTAATCATGATAATTTCATCTATAACATTAATACCAAGAAGTTTGCATATAGTGATATGAACTTCACTCATCTTTAGCATTATCGTTTAGGCCACATGAATAAGAGATACATATCTAGAACTCCATATAGATGGAATTATAGAACTCATTTCATTATTGAATCATATGAGATATGTAAGAATTATTTATTAGGCAAATATATGATCTTTTGGGAATCATACATATTGATGTATGTAGGCCACTAAGTGCAGATACTGAAGATGGTTTTCAATACTTCATCATATTTACTGATGGGATCAGAGAAATATGGATTTGTATATCTTGTGAAGAAACAAATCAGAATCCTTTGAAGAGTTCAAGGAATTCAAGAATGAAGTAGAGGGCCAGCTTGGCAAAAGTATCAGGGCTCTACGATTGGATCGTAGAGGAGAGTACTTGAGCCAAGAGTTTGACAAGCATCTATTGGAAGTATTGGATATGATCCAAACTCGCTCCACCTAGCAGGCCACATGGGTTTGGCGTGTCTAAAAGGAGAGTTCGGATCTTGTTGGACACAGTTCGGTCCATGATGAGTCAAACAGAACTTCCAGTTTACTTTTAGGGGCTATGTTCTAATTACAGCAAAATTCGCCCTTAACCTTGTTCCATCCAAATAAATTATGAGAACCACCATATGAGATATGAACTAGGAAGTGTCCTAGTAGGTAGTTCATAATGATTTGGATTTATGTAAAGGCGTTTACGGATAAACTTGGACTCAAATCGGATAAATGTTTTGTGGGATATCCTGAGGAAACAAAGGATATTATATCTACACTCCAATCGAGAACAAATTGTTTGTTGCTCGAATCGCTGTGTTTCTAGATAGAGATTGTCTCTAAAAGAAACAGTGGGAGGACTGTAGGACTTGAAGGAGTTCAAGAGCCACAATAGAACATATATCCTTTTGGTGGAACATGAGCATGATCACAAAGGTGTTGTGGAGCAACCTACTCAGTATACACAAGAACCTCGTAGGTTAGGTAGGATATGTCAAGGGACTAGAGAAATAGGGATTTCTCATAACCCGTGATATATTACTCTTCGAGATGAGCCTACAACCTATGAGATGGCCACGTATGGGCCATACTCTCATAAATGGCTTAGAGCCATAAGATACGATATGGAATCCATGTATGCCAATAAAGTATGGACTTTGTTGGAACAACCTAAAAGGGTAGAACCCATAGGGTGCAAGTGGGTTATGAGGAAACCAACATGGATAGTAATATGATTATTTTAAGGGACAACTGATTTGAAAAAGGGTTTCATGAGAGTTCATAGTATAGACTATGACGAAATCTTTTCCCAGTTGTGATGCCTAAAACCATTCGCATCTTGCTTGAAGCAATCTATTTATATATTGAGTCAAGCTTCTTGGAGTTGGATTCTTCGAATTATGATGCAATCAAAGGAGTTTGGTTCCATCAAAATGGAATATGAGACTTGTGATTACAAGAAGGTTAGTGGGAGCACAGCTACGTTTCTGGTCTTGTATGTGGAGACATACTAATCATTGGGAATAATGTCTCTACTCTGCAATCTGTTAAAGATTGGCTAGAGAAATTGAAATCCAATAATAGACTTAGGCGAGACAATCTATAAAATCTATGGAGATAGATCAAAGTAATAGTTCAGCCTGAGTCATGGTACATATATTGACAAGGAGTTGAAATGGTTCAACATGTAAGAATATGGATTCTTACTCATGTCACATGGAATTAGTCTTTGGAAGACTAATTGTCTTTTCAATTAGATTGAAAAAGGGACCGTATGAATAAGATTCATGAGATATGCCATGTTATGTACTGGGCCAGATGTGTCATATGGTATGACACAAATATACCAATCAAATCCAAGTGAGATGTCACTTGATAATCATCAAGATTATCCTTGAGTACTTGAGAAGGAATAAATGATGAATTCTTGATAAATAGATGATAAGAAGAGTTTACTGTAAAGAGTTACAATGATGCGAACTTCAAAGAAGATTTCAGTTTATAGTCAAGTTTTATGTTTTGCACTAGTGGGAGTGACTGTGAGCTGGAAAGGTTCCAGGAAAGATTTAGTCATTTATTCTAACATAGAGGACTGAGTAAATTATAGCATGAGATGCACTTACTCATAATATTCAATCTCAATCAAATTGTTGATGGAGGAGATGTGAATATTTTGCAAGATACCAGAAGATACCTCGTCCCTACGCAGTGTAAGCGTGGAGGCCCGTGCTAGATCAATAGGCATATGATGCAGGGGATTGACTCTAGTGCAAGTGTGAGACTGTTGGGATTGTGCCCTAGAGGCAATCAATTAATTGTGACGAATATATGGATTTACGATTCATTATGTTATCGATATGGAGATATGTTAACATGAATGAAGTCCTTAGAATATAAGTGTTATATTCTTAAATATCCCTAGTCAATTATAATGATTAATGGGACAATCGTCTATAGACTAGTATGGGGTTGGATTGATATGGAGATATCACGATCCAACACATGGGTATGCATTAGGAGTAATGGCATACTGGATGACCCACAACGAGAAGGATACATTAGAATATGTTGAAGTCACAATCTCTTCTCGTAGTGCTAATAATATTGCAATCCTTAGACTTGAAGTAACTAGATACTCTAGTTGTGAAATATTGTGCTTTGATGTTATCAAACGTTACACCGTAACTGGGTAATCATAAAGGTAGCTATCGGGCATGATAGGAAGCAAGCTTAGAGATCGTAGTGATGTAGAGAGGATTTGTCATTCCCACATAATGGGAGCAAATATCCACGGCCACTCGAGGGATGAGGCTTATTGAATGTCTGGCCAGACTCAGATAAGTCAATATGGAGATATTGATGTTATCTGCTTGCATAAGCATATTCCCAGGATCGAGGAACTATGGATTGGATATACGAGTGTGACCATTTATGTCTCGTGTCCAGTCCGGATATGGAGACAAAGCGATAGTGCAATATGAGATATTGGGCACAAGAGGTTTGTCGGGATCACTGACTATTTCTATTAGTTGGGTGGCATGGATGTGTTGCTAGACACCGCTCCATGTTAGTAATAAGTTACAACCAACTAATTAGAAACCTATGGGGTCACACGTCAAATAGAGTAGAGCTAGATTTGGGATTAATTAATATTGATTAATTAATAGAAGGATCATTGTGCAACACCTTGCAAACTTAGTAGGACTAATTTGCAAGGAAGGGAATAATTCTAGTTCATGTAGAATTAGGAAACTCCTTTATGAAAACAACAAGGAGTTGTTGGAGTATATAAAAGAGGCTCTAGCTTCCTTCCCACTGGATGTTAATGTTATGAGACATAACAAAGAGAGTGGGAGAGAGAAAAGAGAGAGAGCAAGATACGCCTAGAGGCCCGACCGCCCCTAGGCCGTCCGCCCTTCCCGTCAGCGCAATAGGAGGGCCAAACCCCTCCTTGTTCCTTTGTTGCTTTGATCTTCTTCCCTCTTCCTCCGGGTTCAAGCTAGCACTTGTTGAAGGAAGAATCTAGATCACCTCTAGACGTGGATCAACCGTAGAGACGAGAACACTATTCTTCGTGTGATCTCCCAAATCACAAAGGTACACAGTACTATGTCTCTTATCATGTTATGATGTCTCCTCCTGACGATCCGTGGTGGGCTTTGAAGTAGGATTAATTTTTGTTATTCCGCTGCGTTACCTACGTCAAAACCCAACACCTTTCACCTATACACCTTGTGGTTCCCAACCTATCTAGTTCCAGCTACAACATGTTGAAACAATAAGAACCTCTTTGTTGTTCACTTGAACAACTAAACTTTCAAGTTTGTGAGGTTTAAGAACACATAATGATAATACAAGTTGAGTACAAGTGTGAAGAACACATAATAAAGATAAGCAGTAAAGCTGTGGAAGTGTTCTTCAATCTGTGATGAGAGATCTGGATTCTGGAATGTCAATGGCCTGATGAATCTCAAGATTTGAATGATCTGAACTCTCCTGTTTGTAGCACTCTTGAAATCCCACGAAGACCAGTCTCAATCCATGTGTATCCTTTAAATTCAAAACATTGATCTCTTTAAATAATAGTCTGCAACAAAACTGAGAGATTTTAGGAACTGAAAACCTAAAAATCCTCCTCCCTGATATGCTTCTTTCAACAGCTATGCTTGGGTAGCTATTTGAATGTTTTATGGACGTTGGAATGCCCAACAAACCTGCATATACTCAACAAACAAGATCAAACAATATCCAGGCAAACCAGCATCAAGATTTGATCAACAAAATGCCAACAGTTCATGAGAAAAACTGGGCTAGATTTTGTCTGAAAATAAACTCATCTAATACAACCAATCTGATGAATATATCATCAACTCAGTTTAGAATATGTATAAATAGATAATAATAGATTCATAACAAGTTATAAATCCCAAATAAATAACCTGCATACAAAGATTTAATCAGATGAACTTAGCAGTGAAGAGTATTCAGTAAATCTCAAAGCTTTAAAGCTTTGTCTGCTAGTTCATCAGAATGAACCTTAATTTTCAATCCAGCTCAATCCTGCATATAATGTTAGTCCATCCAAAACAAAGATTGCTAAATCTTGCACAGTGATATATGTAAAGATGTATAACTCATTACATACCAAAATCAAAGTCCTGCACAAAATAGTTAGTCACATGTATTTCTATATAAGCATAGCTACAATGTCTCAAAGCTTTGAATCTTTGGCACTTAGAAATAGTCTGTGTTTATGGCTTTCATCATTAAGGGATCTAAGCTCTTTCTGCATAATTATTCAAATATCAATATTAATGAGGTTCAAATCTATCAACCCTTACCATACTTGTTGGCATATTTGTTCAAAAAGATAATTAAGAGTTGTATTAACACTATCCATAGTTGGTGTAATAGTATGTCATAAGTATTTCAAAATTAGTTGTAGCATATAATCCGTGGTTTCAACCTTAGCCCTCGGGTCAATAAAATTCCCTAAACAAAATTCCATAGGGATGTCTTCAAAATTATTTGAGAATTTGTTCTTCCACAGGCGCAATAGCATTTGCTAATACAAGATTATCTCTAGCATTGTTAAAAGTGTCACTAATAAATAATAGTTGTGGAATAACGTGGTTAGTGGTTGAATAATAAACTCCCGATGCAACATTGGTGGCGGTATAAAATGGTTCAAGAAAATTTCTCATGGTCGTCCCAATTTTCCAATCAAACGTCGTTACGGTAAATCCCGACCTATATCCATTCACAAAATCGTGTGAAAAGTTGCCCGTAGTCAAAAACACTAGCTAACATAAAATATGTTGAATTACATCTTGTTTTACATTCAATTCCAAACTTCCTTCTTTTCAAACCGTATTCACTACACAAATCCATAAAGCTACTTGTATGTGTGTTTGAAGACGCAATAAAGTGAATAGCAATGCGAATAAGCATAACATGTGGTCTTAGTGAATCTAAACCATCTTGTACAACTAAGTTAATAATGTGACGTACACATCACATGTGTGCAAGTGAATCCCCAAAGGGTGTTGAGACCAACATTTGAATATGAGAAATCGCACTATCAAATGACATAACATTATCAAAAATAATTGAGGTAATTTGCTCTTTAATGCCACACTCGGTAAAAACATCCACAATAGTATTTCTCATGATTACACCATTGTGAGGATATGGAACTTATGAAACTTGTCTAAAAGCAAGTATACATTTTTGTAAATTCCAATCGGGGTCAGTGTAGTGTGCGGTGACACAAAGATATCATTTATCGTCTCTACCGGTCCACATATCAGATGTGAAGCAATAGTAAAATTAGAATTTCCAAAGGTTTTATAATTTTATATCTTCTCTCATAATTATAGTAGTATTTCTAACAATTCGTTTAAAAGACGGACAAAACACATTATTTATCATTTTTTCAAACTCATCGCCGTTGGCCAAACTAATTGGAAGTTCTTTAGAGATAGTCCAATGAGCTATTGCTTTTTTTAGCAGTTGGTGTATCGTGAACAAAATGAACTAAGTTACCTTGAGCGTTATATCCTAGTTGGGTCTGAACTCCCTTGTTACCTTCGGGTTTTGTATCAAACAAAAGTTTGTGTGCATCTTGTTAAATGCTTTTTAAGTGACCTTAATCCACCGGTTTTATGAATTGCACACTAGACTTCACATTGATTAAAAACAACTTTAAAAAAATGATTACCATAGGGACCTAGCCATTTTTCTACGTTTTCATATATTGCCAAACTGCACTTCTTTTAATAGGGGATTTACGTGATTTTTTGTTCGAACCTTTAACCAGTTCACCGGCAAAATGTGTACCGTCACCTACACCCGTTACATCGTCAACATTATCAAGATCAAATTGCATCGTTTCGTCTACATTTGAAGAATACATTTTTTATTAAAAAGATTGGAAAGAACTAAAATTAAGTGAATTGTACACCTAACAAATAACAAGTAATAACAAAGGAAATGCTAAAAAAAAATTAAAACTTACAAACTCCAAGAGCTTGCAAGATTGAGTTGGATAGAGGAGTTGGATATATTTCTTGATCGTTGCTTCACAATGTTGGAAGAATGAGAGAGATTTTCCATTCACAATGTTGGAAGATTGAGAGAAATTTGAGAGTGAGGAGTGAATTTGAGTGATGAAGTATGAGAAAATTGGAGAGTGTTGCATGATTTTGAGTGAGGAAGAATGAGAGAAATGTGTTGGGTATATATAGAGGAGTAAGGCAGGGGGAGGTGAGTGTAAATAACAAAATAAAGTGAAACAAACCCAGTACCCGTTTGGGCAACGGGTGAAAAAAGTGATGGTGACTGATGGGACATAACCTTAACGGTCGATAACGTTCGAATTTATCGATTTAACCGGCCGGTTCCGGTTCTTCGAAACTCGGCTCCGATTCTAGTTCCGGCTCGGTCACCAATACCCTCTAACCGAACCGAGAGCGATCATACTCGGTTCGGCTATCGGTTTTGGTTCCCACCCTTCGGTTCGGTTCCACGGTTATCGTACTTTGGTTACATTTGGTTGATTTTAACTAGAACTGGCCGGTTAACTGACCCGAAGTGCAGCTCTAGTCTTTCCACATCTTTCCTTTTTTCACACTTCTTAAATGAGGATCGGGTCATATACTCCCTCACTATTTGGCACACTTGGCTTCACTGGAACGCAACAACTATGGACAGCAAAATCTTCAGCCAACTTTGTCATCTAGGCTATTAGTCCGTCCTTTGCCTTGTTTCAGAAGAACAGTCTCCACAAGATCAGCCCCACGGGCCAACCTCCTCAACAACCGCAATGACGATCACCAACACTGGCCCGGTCACCTGGCGCCAGAACCCGTTCATATGTCTGTGTATCGATCAATCTCCGACAATTTTAGTTCAAGTTGCTGCCGCTTGGAAAGCCGACGCAAGATATAACTCAGTAGGTTGGATCACTAATGCGTTGCCTCGATATTAAGTTACGAGAGTTTCATAGCTCTGAACACTCTTTACGCGGAAGCTAGGGGTGTCCTTCACGCTATCGAATGGAGCATCGCCGAAGGCTATCGGAACATCAACATCCTTACAGAAAGTCGCAATCGAATATTTACCAGAAAGTCGCAATCGAATATTTACAGAAAGTCGCTATCGAATATTTCATGTAATATTTACCAAACAATATTGTATCTAAAAGTCACATCAGAATTGTCATAATGTTTTTTCCACAGCAACTTCTAGCAACGCCACAACATTCCCAAACTAGCCCTAAGATATCTGCAGCCCATGCTTTAGCTAGATAGGTTTTTTGTTCCTACAACCGTTACTTTAATATAAATTGCTCTTTCTGAAAAAAACAAGGGATTCTACGGGTTGAAGCACCAGTTCGATCAGCTTGAGCATTAAATCGATGCCTCGTCAGTTAGATCTCTAGTCAGATATTTAAAACTTTAACCCCGTGCATCACTATCATTCAGTGTAATAAATAGATACTCCTCTACCATTTGGTTTCCCCCTCCCCACTTAGTTGGAGACGACCCGCTCTTCTCCTTCCCCCCTTTCCCTGGGTGCAGATGCTGAAAAATGAACATTTTATAGAGTTGGTGTGGTTTAGTTGACTTGGGGGTTCGAGAGTATATTCTTCATATCCTTTTCCAAACATATACTCCATCTGTTCTCTCTGAATTCTCACCTTTTTCATTTTACTATTATTCACTGATTCATTTTAATTCAATGATTTGATTAGTAAACGATGCAAGAATTTGATTTTTTTGCACGATGTTGTAGAGTAAACTTCACTCTACAACACCATCAAAAAATTATCAAAAAATTGTATCGTTTGACTATCCAAATCACAGGGTCAAAATGACTCGATTGCGGAAGAAAAAATTAAAAGTAAAGATTCAGAGAGAACGGATGCACTACTACTTAAAATTAGGACAATCATCGAGTAGATGGAAATGAAGAATAATAAAAATGGGAATAATAGTAGAGTAGTACACTATTCCTAATGAACCCGCCATTGGATGGAATAGAATCAAATCGAACAAACCACCACCCAGAATGGAATAAATAAGAACTCTCTCCCTCCCTCGCTCTCTGCAACTACTGTTCCGCCAATTACCTTATCCGTTTCATCCGCTAGAGGAAGACGACTCAATGGAGCTCTCCTCTCCCAAAATTCAACCCACCAACACCAATAGACCCACTTTCTCATTCCGAGTCATTCCAGGTCTCGAAGCTGCCGAAGCAACAAACAAACCCCAACCCCAGCCACAACCACAGCCGCCGCGAAACAGAGGGCGGCTCCGTGTCGATTCTCGTCGCGGCGGCGGCGGCGGTGGTAATTTCAGCTTCGCTTGCCTCTCGCTGGCGGAGAAGAGAGAGGAGAGAGTGTTTGCTCCGTCGACGGCGCAGCTCTTGAACCACCCCTTGGCGTTGGCTGCTTTGGTGCCCAGGGACGCCGCACTCTTCGTCGCCGGCGCCGTTGCTGGCGCTGCGGCCAAGACCGTCACGGCTCCTCTCGACCGTATCAAGCTTCTGATGCAGGTAATAAACAAGGTTTAGTTAATTCATTTTGGATGGGCACATTGGAGTTCTTTTTTTTGCCGCTCTTATGCAAATGTATTCAAATTAATGGAGGAGACAATGCTTCTACACGCTAATTGTTTGAGAATATTTTATTATTCTCAATGCTAGTCACATTGTGGAAATATGTTGGTTTGTCGTCTATTTTGGGGCGTTGCTGATGTTCTTAAATTAATGAGAGGAGAAAATTGCAATTTTATGAATGGTATATGGTAGCGGTATTTGCCGGAGGACGATGTAGTGAACAGAATTTAGGGTGGAACACTAAAATCTTGTTTTCTTGGTTCTACATGAGTATCGGGTGCTATGGGTGGAAAGTGGAAACACTAACATTTGGTTTTGTTGGAGGAATTCAATTTTCTTTGAGAAAATTCATATGTCGAGTTAGACGTATTCTTAATGGCTCCTAGGCACCAAGTGGGACTTAAGATGTTGAAAGTTGGGACGACAGTCCAGCACTTGGGGTTTTCATACTATTAGGTATCTGAATTGAGGAGGTATTGCCACCAGGACTGGTTCTGGAATTTATTTTGAAATGTCACTGTAACTAAGTACACGAGTCATTTCATGCATACTAGATTCAGGACTAAGTACACTGGTTCTTCTTTTACCTATGCTCTTCGGAATTCCCCTTATACTAGATTCAGGACTAGTACTGTTAGACAAGTGTTTTTACTATTAAAAGATCTTCATCAGTTCTTCAGAAGAGTCAATTGTGCGTGCTTGGACTTGCAGTTGGATAGTTGTACTTCGCCGATCTTAGTAAGGCAGTTGGTCCATTGATGCATCAATCTGATCTTTTTTTGTTTTTGGACAGACTCATGGGTTACGAGCTGGTCAAGAAGTTGGGAAAAGAGGAATTGGATTCATCGAGGTATTGTGGCCCTATTACTGATAAATAGATTTCGTGCAACTCATTCAGAATTTCAGTTATGCAGCATTCAATGTAACCTGTTTTGCAAATATTTATGATTATGGTTCTCTTTATTAAGAATTTTTTTGTACTGCCTAGTTAAATCTCATACATGAGACTAAATTGTTATTGATAGCTTGGCGGAAACTATTGATAAAATGAGATGCGAGTAAATTAGGATATGTCAGTATGTAATACCAGCGTTAAATCAAGTTCCTGGTAGGTGCTATTATTATTACATAATTTTTGGGGCAAAACTAGTACTTTCATACTTTAGTATTCTTCTTTTTGTTGAAGTTCCTGTTGAAGAGTTCCTCAACTTCCTTCCGCTGTGTGCCTTTGTTCCCATTCCTAAATGTTCCCCCACTAAACCTAGGAGCTGACTCATAACAGGTAGCATAATCTGCTTGTTTCTTTTGTCAAATTTTCAAGGTTGTAGACTTGTAGTCAGGAAGATTTTAGATTTGGTTCAATATGACAATGCTGCTTCAGTGGTAATCTGCTTTTCATAGAAGAATTTAGGTGGTATTATCGCCCTGTCATTGTTTAGTACCTATCTGCATTGGTAATTTACCTGTTCTATCATCAATGTCCATTTGGAGTATTAATTATGTCGTTTTCTTATCTTGATAACCTTTTCACCTTCATAGTTATACCTACCTACAGGCCCTCTCCGTGATAGGAAAGCAAGAAGGGATTAAAGGTTACTGGAAGGGAAACTTTCCTCAGGTCTTTTGCCTACTTAGCTCTCTTCACTCCTATGAATTTGTGTTTCCAATGAGATTGTTTTCAGAATTTTGGACAACTCTGGTAGAGTTATTTACATTACATTTCCTAATTCCAGGTCATACGTGTTATACCTTACAGTGCAGTCCAGATGTTTGCTTATGAAACCTATAAGGTAATAGCAGAACCAGTGAGGGAATTATATCCTACGATAGATGCACGTATGTGGCTTTTAATGTTTGAGGATCTGATAAGTACTCGACTCTTAAATTCTAGAAACTTTTTAGGGGCGAGGATGGGGAGCTTTCTGTTATTGCTAGACTCGCTGCTGGTGCCTGTGCCGGCATGACTTCAACATTTGTGAGTAGTATTGTCAGTGCAATTACTTATGAACTTGATTTTTTGTGGTGATTATTTGCATATATCTCTGATTTACCCCTTAATGTAATACCCGTTAACACATGTAAGCTTCCACTCACCGACTCTCGTTTTTCTTAGGTGACGTACCCTCTGGATGTTTTAAGATTACGATTAGCTGTTGAGCCAGGGTGTAAGACAATGTCTGAGGTATGACAAACTACTACGGCCTTCTTGAGTTTTGACTAGAGGATTTTTAAATATGATGGGTTTTCTTAAATTGTTTCAGGTTGCCTTGAACATGCTAAGAGAGGAAGGAGCTTTGTCGTTTTACAAGGGTCTTGGACCTTCTCTTATCGGAATAGCACCTTACATTGCTATGAACTTTTGCATTTTTGACTTGTGAGCTAAGAGTTATACTTTACATCAGTAACGTAATTAGTACCAGAAACATAGTTTTTGGTTTTATCTTAAACTTGAATCTATCTGTCAGGATGAAGAAGTCTTTGCCAGAAAAGTACCAAAAAAGAACTGAAACATCACTAGTAACGGCGCTGGTGGCTGCTACTCTTTCTACCCTAATGTGCTATCCTCTGGATACAATGAGAAGGCAAATGCAAATGAAGAGTACTCCTTACAAGACACTTCTAGATGCTTTTCAAGGTAACTCAACTGCACGTTTATTTGGATGTTAATATCTTTCCTTGTTCGATTTTTTTTTGAAATTTAAAAACAATATTACGAAGACGAGAATATTTCAAATAGTTCTGCACTTCTGCTACAACATCGCTACAAATATAAAGTAGCCTCTTCCAGGCTTTAAATGGAGTATTTATATAAATCTTGGCATGCTGGTGTTATTATTTAATTTTTCAAGCCATCCTATTCACATGTGGGTAACTCAACTATCCGTTTATTGTATGAAAAGTCTTTCCCTTTTTCGGACTTTTTTTTTATATTTAAAAATAGTAATTAGAAAGACGAGAATATTGGAAGTAATTGTGCATGTCTGCTACACTGTCGCTTCAAATGTAATGTAGCCTCTTCCAGGCTTGCAGTGGAGGATTCATCTTCGTCATTGGAGCTCTATAGTAAATCTTAGTATGCTGGTGTTATTATATAACTTTTCAAGCCATCCTATTCACATGCTGGTACTGTTAATTGGATTTGAGAAAATCAAAGCATTGATTGACGTGGATGGAAATTGTCTACTTGCTCTCAGCTTCCGTTTGATGAAGTCATCAATGAACAGAATGTGCTACCACTGTTAAATCTAGCGTCTCGCATCAATGCTTTCTAAAATGTTGGGCGCGAGTATATGAAGCTGGAAGGAGCCTTTTATTTTCTCACTACGCCTTTTGTTTCCCCGAGCTTTCATTGAGTTGATGATTTTATGATTAGCCAGAAATTGTGAAATGTTATTTACCTGTTCAACTAGAGAGTTCCTTAATAGATAATTACTAATCGTAAAGGTTTTCTTTGTAAATGTATGTTACCATATACCTTAACATTTATGCTTCTAATCACTAACCAATTTCTTATTATCTGATGTGTCCTGGACGCAGGTATAGTGGCACGAGATGGTATAAATGGATTGTACAGAGGTTTCGTTCCTAATGCATTGAAAACTCTACCAAATAGCAGGTATTTTTTGTGTATACTCTCTCAAGCACCAAAGATGGCACAATACATTCAGTCAACATTTAACTTGTCCAAAAATATATCTTTCAGTTATTACGTTATTTTCAGTTATTGACGTGTCTGCATCAACCTCAAGAAATGAAGGCTATCAACAACAAAATTGCAGTTTATTTGAATTAGTAATTAAAGCTAGAACAGCAGCCTCTAGTGAAAGAGAGTCAGGCCATCTCCAATCGAGTTCGTTCCCCTTCCCCTTCCCCTTCCCCCTCAACTACATTGTCGTCTCGAACCGAAAAAGTTCTATCATCCAAATAATTTATTTTTAACACTTCTTTTTTTCGAGAAAATAGTTAAAGTAGTATTAGAATAATAGTTATGACTAAACTAATAATAAAAAAATTTAAAATTTATGAAAAAAATCAGAAATAAACCAATAATCCATTAGTAATATCTAAAGAAATATGATACATAAACTAAAATAATAATATTAATAATAATTATAATAATATTAATTACTATATCAATAATATATTATTTAATAAAAAACTATTTAGGATAATTAAAAGTTCCTAACGATGATTTAAAATATCGAAGCGTAGCATCAATTGCTTCCACTGGGAGTGAAAGCCAAGGAGATTTCCCCTTCCCCTTCTTTGGTTGGATATAACCACAGGAAAACAATTTGCAATTGCGGATTTTTGGCTATTTCATTTTCTACTTCATGATGGACCTGTCAATCGACGTGGCCTGCTGGAGGGAGGACTGCCGGGCTGTGATCCATTCCTGGACCTGTCCTGAAGTCTAGCAGGCCTGTCCTACCAGCCGGATCCCTAGGACCGGATCGTCCCACTGGACAGGAACCCGTAGGGCCGTGCCAGTTCAGGATGGACCGGGCTAGCTCGTTTTTTAAATATGTATTATTTATTTATTTTTATATATTATTAAATAATTTTAAGAAGAGGAATTCACCTTGTGAAGATATTGTTCATTATTCAAATTCATATATTTTTAATCGATTATCAATCGACGTGGCCTGCTGGAGGGAGGACTGCCGGGCTGTGGTCCATTCCTGGACCTGTCCTGAAGTCTAGCAGGCCTGTCCTACCCAGGGTTTCAAATAAAGGCCGTTACCGTTACGGTACGGCCGATATTTAACTGAAAAGGTAGTGGCCGAGTCCGATACACCCGTAACTGTTCACGTGAATCATATTCACAAGTGACTCGACCGATACGCACCGATATCCTGATGTAACGGCCGATACGCACCGATATCCTGGCGATACACCCAATACGCTGTATACTCATTATATTAATTTGCTATATAATGAAGTGTACAGTGTCTAATTGTCTAAAAACTAATTAGGCATGGCCTAAACAACTAGTACATGACTATAAATATATTTGATATACAAAACATTCTTTTAAAAATACGTTTTTGCATCTTTTGACGATTATCACGCGTTCGGTTCCCGATTCCCGTTACAGTTTCTCCGATACGGACCGATTACGTTACTCGCGACCGGAACCGATATGTCGGCCGATACCGTTATTTAAAACCATGGTCCTACCAGCCGGATCCCTAGGACCGGATCGACCCACTGGACAGGAACCCGTAGGGCCGTGCCAGTTCAGGATGGACCGGGCTAGCTTGTTTTTTAAATATGTATTATTTATTTATTTATTTATTTATTTATTTTTATATATTATTAAATAATTTTAAGAAGAGGAATCCACCTTGTGAAGATATTGTTCATTATTCAAATTCATATATTTTTAATCGATTAAAAAGAGTGTAAAATACTAAATTATTAGGAAAACTGGCATCACTACTTTAAGTACATCCCAACAAGGTTGGCACTCACTTGACTATCTATCATTTGCTTTTTTCCGAACTTACAATCTTACATGTATTATTGAAACTTAAATAAATAATAAGAAGGATGAGAGTGGGGAAGCTTGAGCTTGAAGAACGAGGATGAATACGTAAAGAGTGGGAATTTCAGTTGAAAGATGGAAACTTGCGAGTACAGAGTAGTATATTACTATTACTATAGTTCATTGAGTTGTTTGGAGCGAGGATGAATGAGGGATGCGGTAGTATTTATAGAGAAATGTCAGCGGTCCTGGCAGCCCAGTCCGGGGGGGGGGGGGGGGGGGCTGGATTGCATGCTCTCCTCAGCTGGTCTGAACTTGTTTGGGTCTGATTCTGGGTTCTCTATGGGCCGGGTCGATTCAGCGGTTCGCAATTCCTGGAACCAACCTGGACCATGGGTAAGGCGGGCTAGTGCCGGGTCAGTCTTGGAACAGGCTGGTTCATGATATGCTTTCCCACCAACCACATATCATCCATAGAGATGAATCCGAATTTCATTTCTTTTGGTGAAGGCCATATTTTTCTCGACAATTCCTCTGTTGTTTGATCAAATAGCCTTCAGTTAGATAGGAAGAGTTTGAATGAATACTAATAAACGAACTTATATAGGTTGTATGCCATCTCTGGCGATTAATCAACAATTTGAAGCAATATTCTTGTGCGTTCACGATAAACCAGCCTTTATATGTAGATCCATCATATCATGATGCTAAGTAAGTCTTACCCTTTGGCAATGATTATCTAATTAGTAGTACTTAATCGTCCTTCCACTCTCTTTGTCTTGCAGCATTAAGCTCACTACTTTTGACACGGCGAAATACCTGATAGCAGCTGGGGAGGTGGAGTTCCAAAGAATTGTAGATGAAAATGACAAAAGTCATAAGCAAAGTAGTAATGACTCAACTGATTAATCGTCCATAATGGCGTCAGGGAATGGTTTTCTATCGGTAGCATTTGCTGCGATTCTGTCATCATCTGGCAGGAGTCTTTGAGGTAGCTAGGAAATTTTGCAGAATAGTTTACATAGGTGAGCAGTAACCTGTATTCTTTGGAGACTAGGCAAGTAGATAGCATATTGATGGATGGTCTCGGGGAAAAAAGTGTATTGGTGTTTCTGTAAAAGATCCTTGATCCTACTACTAGTCACCATTTAAAAAAAAGTCTACAGTAGTTCAGTTTGCTTTGAAATGGTTACGACTTTCTCCACTACTGATACTGATCCAGTCCTGTACTTATGGGTTTCACAAAGCTCACTACATGTGTCTCCCTTGAGTTCATTTGTAGTACTAGTACAACTGTACAAGTTTTATTTAGTTGGTTATTTTTTTGATCCATAAGCAATCTATCTTTGTTCGTAGTTGGTGTAATGATCAGCCTACTTATTCCTTTGTAAGTATATTAGACGTGTCATCCAAGTTGGCGCCTAAGTGCAGAGTCTCAGTGTACTTGCCTTGCTGCAGTGATCAGAGATGGATCAAGTATATTAGGACTGTGACTGCTTCTGCTCTTGCAGCAGAATTGTTAGCTATCAAGCTAGCTGTTCATTTAGCAGGTGGAAACAGCAAAATTACCAGTATGGAGTGATAGCCAGTGTGCTGTGTTGATGACGAGGAAAAGAAGCCTCCTGATATCTCTGTGTCCACCATCTTGAGAGATGAGTTGAGTGGTGGTTTTCATGGAGTAACAGTCAATTGGATTCTAGAAAGACTAATATGGTTGCTGACTGGATTTCAAAAATAGCTGCCAAAAGTCTCCTGCAAATTGGAGTTCTAATTTACCTGATGAGCTGCATGTTTTTGGTGAAATCTGATTGTTTTTCGGGTACCAGAGGTATTCTTAGTAAAGATGCATTAGTCTTGAGTGTAGAAACAATATGTTTATGGGTAAAAGACAAAAACCACCCCTCGAGTATGGGGTATATACAAAAACAACCCTCGTGTTCGGGGATATGCAAAAACCACCCCTGTCACTAACAGTACACTAACGGAGCGGTAAGAAGACATATTTACCCTCATTTTAGCTACAAATACCACACTATAAATAGTTTATTTTCTTCTTCTTGCTCACTTTATAACCCTAACTGTTACTTCCCCTTCCCCACCTCTCTCTCCCTCCCTCTCTCTCTCAGCCCTAGCGGCAACGGTGAGGAGGGGCAGGGGAGGACGACGTCTGCCGAAGCTCCAGCCAGACGCCACCACCGCCGCAGCCATCCTGTTCGCCGGAATAGGAACGACGATGAGGAGGTGCAGGGGAGGATGACGTCGCTGTCGCCGGTGGCGGCTGATTCTTCGTCTTCCTCCTCTTTCCTCTTCTTCTTCCCCTTTCGAGATCTTTCAGCATTTCGCAAAGGCAAGTGAGTAGTCTAGACCCTGGGAGATGGGGTTTAGTTGGAAGGTCCGGCTGAGTTCATTCTCGGGTTCAATTTGAAGATCAGATCAGGTCGATTGTGTTTCTGGGGTTTCGTGGAATCTGAGCCGGGTCTGGATTTGATTGGGGGTTTTCTGCTTACAGAAAACAAATTCTTCACCGTATTGATTTCTGGCTTCGATTGGGTCGTATCTTTAGCTGATAGGTTAGCTCAGCTTTGTGTGGGTGATTGTGTTGGGGGTGTGTTCTTTGCTACACCTCCAGATGAGTGTGGTCAGTTACTTGAGTTTGATTTAGCTGGACTTGGTTCCTTTAGATTGTTTTAGGTTTTGTTCCTCCTTCGTTTACCAAAAAAAACCTCTTTACTTACTGTGTTTCTGGAATTAATTGGAGATGTTAATGGTTGGTCGTCATCATCAATTCATGAAGTACTGTCGCACATTTCTCGAAGATTCAGTCTTAATTTTCAGATTTAGCTACTCAGATTATGATTTTGGTGGGTGAGGTGGTTTTGTGGGTTTGGCTGCGGTGGTGTTGGTTTGGTTGGCGATGGTAGTTGTGGTTGTGCTGGAATAGAGCAATGGTGGTGGTTGCTGGTGGTGTTATGGTTGTGGTTGTGGTTGTGATTGCGGTTGTGGTTGTGGTGGAGGTGGAGGTGGTGTTCAAGAACATCAAGAACATTAAAAAAAATATATATACAAACAGGGGCAAAATGGTCATAAAAAAGTCAGATTGCACCTCTCTCTTAACTGACATTAACAGAAGGGTGGTATTTGTCCAACATCCGTTAGTGACAAGGGTGGTTTTTGTATATTCCCGAACACGAAAGTTGTTTTTGTATATACCCCATACTCGAGGGGTGGTTTTTGTCTTTTACCCTATGTTTATTAGTTGTAATGTCCCCCAGTTGAGTCATGGAAAAGTTTCTTTCCGATAAAAAAAAGTGCAATTATCTTCCGCCTTAGGGCCTGTTTGGTTCCAGCTTAAAATCTCAATAATCTGATGAAAATAATCTGGGGTGAATAAGCTGGCTGAAATTATAATCTGAAAATTGTTTGGCATGCGCTGAAAATCTTGAATTAAAATTTAATTGCGTTTGGCAACACCTGTAGCTTTTACTTTCAAATTTACCATAAATGTCTTTATTTGAACTTATGATACATCTAAGATGTTACACGTTTGCAGAAATTAACAATTCATGCATTAACGAGATGATATAGAATGGTATTTTAGACGTTATACCTAAAAAATCTCCAAAATCGGAGATTATATAATCTGCAGATTATTAGCCAACTTAAATTAAAATCTGACTCAAAAAATCTGCGAAACAAACGAGATTAAATTTTTTGGCAGATTTTAATCTCAACTGAGATTATAATCTGCAACCAAACATGCACTTAGTCAAGAGAGATAGAGAGAGAGTTATGAAGTAATGCTATAGCTAGCAGCCTTGGTGTGTCATGTGCACTTATCGCCCGCCTAAGTGCAATGGTATATTTAAGGGGGCAAATTATGTGTCGTCCCTTTGTGGACATCCGAGAGATCCGAGAGGGGCAAATTCTATTGTCGCCCCCCTGGGGACATCCGATAATTTACTTGCACGAGAGGCTTGGCACGAACACCTGCAGGACAATAGATGTTCGGGAGCACTTGACATGTTCTTTACTTCGTTCACCAAAAGAAAATAAAAAATAATTACTCATCCTCGTGATAATGCATTAACAATGTTACCCTTTTTTATTCATTTATATTTTATGATTTAGGGTTTCAGTTGAGAAGTCCAATAGACTGTTTTTGATTGTTCGAATGTTTTTTAACTCAAGACTTCTAGACATCCGCACAAAGATCTTAAAAATGCAAACATGACCAACTCAACAAGACAATCGTAATGTTGCCCCTTTATTCCATCGGCTATTCGGTACCACTCTGTCCCACATCTTCCTCCCCAATTTGACTTTTACCACTGGTCACTTTGACTCGGTGATTTGGATTGCAAAATAATGCAATTTTTGAATAATTTTTCATAGTGTTGTAGAGTAAAAGTTGCTCTATAATACAGTGAGAAAACTATCAAAAAATCGCATCATTACGCTATTGTGCACAAGAGATTCCGGCGGGGAGACCTCCGTGTACACCGTATGTAGAGGATCAGAGATCGCACAGGAAGAGTTGGGTTGTGTGTAGGGAGAGAGTAAGGCAGTAGTAATGTCTGAGAGAGAGACAGGGGTTTGGCAGAGCTTCCGCGTATGGCCAGTGTGTTCTCCTTTGTATGGAAAGGTTAACGTCCTATATATAGCAGAGAACGTGACCGTTGTACACTACAACAATTCTGACCTGTGCCGACCATTTTCTTATCGACAAGCAATTCTGTGTCGACAGTTATATGATTTATCTACTGAATTTGTGTTTGTCGATATAACGTGTCAATTCTGTCAACTTTTACAAATTTCAGGTTATAAAATTGTCAACAATTGGAAGCGCTAAATTTTCCCGCTCCCGATAATAAAATAGGTGACAAACATAATATCTAATGACTCACAAATTCGTCAAAAAATCAAAACACATTATTTTGGAGGGTAATGATAAATTATTCCCGCACTTCTAAAATGTTGGAGGGAATCAGAATAAACAATTAAACAAAACATTTACTCTCTCACACACATCACTCTCAACCCCCGTCTCTCAAACTCCCTCTGAAACCCTCTCTCATCACTCTCCCGTCTGTGTCAAACTCTCTCAATCTCAATCTCAATCTCAACCGAAATCTCTCTCAAAATCGCGTGATTCTCTCTGAAAATCCTTCGATTAATCCCCTTCGTCACTCTCAATCTCATTATCTTCTCCATCGGGCGATCCCCTTCATCAGTTTGTGAACGTGGCTGTCTGGGTTTCTTTTGGGTCGATCCCCTTCATCAGGTATGATCTTCTCTCACTATTTCCTCTTGTTTTCCTTTCATTGCGTGTTCAATTTCATCTGGTTGATGAACTAGGGTTTCCTAGATGAGATCAACACAGTTTGAAAGGGGGAAATCGGGGGTTTAGCCAATTTAGGTTAATTTTGCGGATTTATGTTAATTACGAAGTGACTGCGGACATATTTGACCCAATTTTCAGATTGCATGTTCAGTTTATTTCAGTCTTCATGAACTAGGGTTTTCTGAAATTTCTTAAAAATTGGGGCTTTTATGTTTGTTTTGGAGATTAGACTGATCATTTTGTTTTCTGATTGATTTGGTCTGTGTTTGTTCAGGTTGCTGAGGTTTTTTGATGAGAAGCTCATTGCCCTGGACCCGATAAAGGTTCGTAGTTATTCTTGTACTTGTTTTGATGCATGTTTGGTGGAAAAATTTGCGGCTTTTGCTGTGTAAGGTTATGATATTTGTCAAAGTGAACTGACAAATTTTGGACTGAAACTGCTCATATATGTAAAGGGTTTGATTTGTGATATTGTGAAAGTGAACAATTAAACCGAATAGTCATAGCCGCATATACAACATTCTGCATAGTTGTATTGGTGTTATAGTTGTAGCTGTTTTTGTGTCTCTGTTAGACATTTGGAAAATCATAGGCCTCCTCTTGTCTGCAACGGATCGTGTTGCCTTTCAGCTTGTTGTATTAAATGTGCATGTGATACGTTTGTATTTGCGAGTTTTTTTTTTCTGCTGTCCACTTCTGAAGTTGGGAAACTAGCGCGAGGATCATGAGATTTGTTTAATCTGTTGTGATACTCGAAAGAGGAGTTCTATATTTGACTGTATTTGGTAATTGATTGTTAGTAAATTTTTCAATATTGCTTCGATTTGTGGATCTTAAGCTGTGTTAAGGTTGAGCCTGTTATGAACGTTCTATCACGTGTTTTGGTTCGTCATTACTTAATTACAGTTCACGTTTGCTTCTTTTTAATACTCATTGGCCGTAGAGTATCTGTTTGTTATGCTAATTTGGACGCAGTTTAGTTTGTTTCCTTACGACATTCTGTTGTATCCACAATGTGTAATTACTGTATTCAGATTTAATGAGAGTATAAACAATGTTTTCTGCCCAATTTCTGTCGATTGTACTTGTATGTGTTAACTCTGTCGTTGATCTGGAATTAATGGATAAGTACTAATCGTCATGTAATACGGTTTGTCAGGTTATAGATATAGGTGAGCACAAGGAAGCGATTACTAGTGGATTTGGTGAAAGATCTTAATTCACAGGTGCTTATAAGGTTATTTGTCTCTTCATCTCGCATCAAAGGTAAATTTTCTCACCTACTCGCGGAAAAGTATGCGTTATTTTATACTGGTTTGTATGTTTTTTACAATGCTGTTTCATAGCTTCGTAATCCTAATCTGTTGTAGCAATTGATGACTCTGTATGGTACATTTGTGTGTCAATTTGCTTAACACCAACTGTCGTACAAAAACTTACGACGTATAAACTGCATATAGGTATTCATGGATCGAAGTTGGATTGGTTTAAATGATAAATGGTGTCAGGAATATGTTGATGGAGTGTCTGATTTTATTTCTGTTGCGAGTCGGCACACTGATGAAAGGAATAGAATACGCTGTCCGTGTTCTAGCTGCAATAATGTTTACTATTTACCGGTTAACGTTGTAAGAGGACATTTGCATGCAAATGGTATGCTTGTAGATTACAGAAAGTGGGTTTTTCATGGGGAAGATTACGGTTTACGTACGGTTGATGTGACTGATTCGAGGGATGTTGTAGACGACATTCCTGAGACACGTCTTGACGTTGAGGGTTTGATAGGGAACTTACAAGAGGGACTGCTTACTGGTAATCATGGGGATGCGATATCACCCGATGAACCAAATGCAGAAATCGGGGAGGGTGACAAATTTGTTAAGTTGTTAAGCGATGCTCAATGTGAGGCTTATCCGGGTTGTCAAAACTTCTCTAAGCTGTCCCTTATAATAAGGTTGCTACATATCAAGACGTTATGTAAATGGAGTAATAAATCGGTGAACATGGCATTGGATTTGATTAGAGAGTTAGTGCCTCCCGGTCACACTCTACCAAAATCCTTTTATGAAGCTAAAACTGTTTTACGAGAACTTGGTCTTGGCTATGTTAACATCCATGCATGTCCAAACAATTGCGCTTTGTATTGGAAAGAAAATGAAAAGTTGGATCACTGTCCGAATCCCGATTGTATGGAACCTAGATGGAAGGAAAGTAAGAATAAAAATGGAAGGAGAATTCCTCGAAAGGTTCTTAGGTATTTTCCTCTGAAACCCAGGCTTCAGAAACTATTCATGTCGAAAACTGTTGCCAAGGATATGCGATGGCACAAGGAGCAGCGTGTCCAAGACAGCAATGTCATTGGACACCCTGCTGATGCTAAGCAATGGCAAGATTTCGACAAAGAACATGAATGGTTTGCTGCAGATCCTCGTAATATTCGATTGGGATTAGCCAGTGATGGATTTAACCCTTTCAGTAATATGAGTAGCACATATAGTATGTGGCCTGTAGCTCTTATTGTTTACAATGTGGGTCCTACGCAAGTTATGAAAGATCCATTCATTATGATGTCGTTATTAATTCCTGGCCCTAAATCACCGGGAAATGACATCGATGTTTACTTGCGTCCATTAATTGATGATCTCAAAGAGTTTTGGGAACATGGGGTTGACACTTATGATGCTTATTCCGGTGAAACATTTAAGCTGCATGCTGCACTCATGTGGACAATTAACGACTTCCCTGCATATGGTATGTTGTCTGGATGGAGTACAAAAGGGAAACTAGCGTGTCCTCCGTGTAACAAAGAAACTCATCATATAAGATTAAAGCACAGTAAGAAACAGGCATATATGGGTCATCGTCGCTTCTTACCACTGAATCATCCTTGGCGTCGCAATAAAAGATTTAATGGCAAATCTGAGCATAAACCAAAGCCGAAGGAGTTATCGGGGGATGATGTTCTTGATCAGTTGAAGTTACTTCCTGCACATTTAAAGTTCGGAAAGACTTTAAATAAAAAGGGAAAGACTTCAACTAGTAAGAAGAGGAAGCGTAGTGAGCCCGAACTAAACTGGACCAAGAAAAGTATATTTTTTGAATTAAGTTATTGGCGGTCACATCAACTCAGACATAACTTGGATGTCATGCACGTAGAGAAAAATGTTTGTGAGAGCGTGGTTGGTACTTTGATGAATATTGACGGTAAAACGAAAGATCATCTTAATTCGCGTCTGGATTTGGAGGATCTGCGTATTAGGAAAGATCTACAGGTACAACCGGATGGTGTTATTCCTCCAGCACCCTATTGTCTGGATGCTGCTGGAAGGAAAAGCATGTGTGAGTGGTTAAAATCGATTAGATTTCCTGACGGCTATGCTTCGAATATATCTCGTTGTGTCAGTAGCAACGATAACAAGATAATTGGCATGAAAAGCCATGATTATCATGTACTGTTACAACGGTTGCTCCCCCTTGCTATACGTGGGAACTTGAGCAAACAAGTTTGCGAAGCATTAACTGAACTTAGTATGTTCTTTAAAGAGCTGTCTTCTAGAACTTTGACGGTCGAGTGCTTGGAGAGATTAGAAAGGGATATTGTGGTCATACTTTGTAAGTTGGAGTTGATATTTCCTCCTTCTTTCTGGGATGTTATGATTCACTTGCCAATCCACCTTCCTCGAGAGGCAATGTATGGGGGTCCAGTTCAATATCGCTGGATGTATCCCATTGAAAGGTAAATTTTATTCATAGGTTTGCGGTTTTTAAATTTTATAATCTGCCATCAACTTCATTTATGATTCTCGTATGTATCTTTACCTGAACAGATTCCTTTACACACTCAAACAATATGTTAGAAATAAAGCTCGTCCCGAAGGTTCAATTGCCGAGGCCTACATCGACAATGAATGTCTAAATTTTTGTTCGATGTATCTCCACGGTGTTGAAACAAGATATAATCGGGAAGATAGAAACCAGGAAGCAGTTAATTATAGGAAAGGAAATACACTGTCTGTATTTTCTCGTCCTGCTCGGCCGTTGAATGCCTTGCAAAATGAAATGATGTCACCTGCAGAATATGATCAAGTCAGGTGGTTTGTTTTACACAACTGCGAAGAAATTGATCCGTATTTAGAGTAAGTATTTTTTCGGTACTTATATTCTTTTGAGAAAACATCAATATATTGTTAAAAAAAAATCAATCTATTGTTAAAAAAATTGACAATTGAATGTGGTCACAGTAAGCATCGTGAAGAAATCGAGTTCAGCGACTCCACTAGTGTGGAGCAAAGACATGAGAATGAGTTTGCAGGCTGGTTTAAGAACATTGTAAGACATCTTGCCTAATACCAATCGTTATTTTATGTTGGAATTTGTAGTGAATAGGTTCTGAAATGTTTTCTCCTTTACCCAGATGGTTCAAAAGCGCATAGACAAGTCTGCAGAGGCAACTGATGACTTGTATTCGCTTGCATGTGGTCCTGATAAACGCATTAACCGGTACACGGGATGTGTTGTTAATGGAATGAGGTTCCACACTGCTGCACGCGATGAAAATCGCGTGACACAGAACTCTGGAGTTCTTGTCCGAGCCGACCATAAGGGCAAAGAAATAGATTTTTATGGTGTTTTAACAGATATCATTGAGCTTAGTTATTTGGGTGGGAATCGTGTTTTTATCTTCAAGTGCAATTGGTATAATACAGGAGACTCGAAGACAGGGATTAAGAAAGATAAGTACTTCACAAGCGTTAACATAAGTCGTTCATGGTACAAAAAGGATCCTTATATACTAGCGTCGCAGGCTCAACAAGTATTCTATGTCCCTGATGTTATTCTCGGTAAAAACTACAGGATAGTTCAAAAAATACAACCTAGAAATTTGCATGACATACCAGAACTTGCTGAAGAAACGAGTAACCATCAGGGCAAAGACTTTAATGTTGACGATGCATATCAGCAACCATTTAATGCTGGAATTAATGATATGTTTGAAGTTGATGATGAAGTTGATATTAATGAAACCGTTGACGAAGATACAACGGACGATGACTATGAAAGTGACGAAGAACAGAGTTCTGGTGACGACGATTACCAAAGTTCGGGCGACTGCAGCGATGGTAGTCGCCGATATGATGATGGTGATGCTGACGATGACGACGACGACGACGATACAGATTTGGGAGATGACAATTGATTTGATTTTTCATATATACTTGCCCTAGACTTCTCATGCTGAATTAATAATTTATGCGTCTTAGCTAGTTCATCATTTTTTTCATGATTAAAACATTCATGTCGTTATCTCAGTTTATTTCATACATTTGTCAGGGGGTTTGTGTTGATTTTGGAACTGCATACATATTTATACTTTGAGATGAATAATACGTTAACGTTGCTTGGACTGTTTGTACCCTTTTTATTTGTACTTGACTCTAGGCTATGGAGACGTTTGGAAAGGTACGTCGGTCGCTCCGGTTAACTCCATCCAAGTCCACCAACGGCATAAGTGGACTGGTGACTGCTCAAAGGAAGATTAAGGTGGAGGTAAGGCTCTTAATATTATAAAAGAAAAACATTTTTTCGAGACTCCTTTGTTTTATTTATTTTGATAATCGTGTTTTTTTAGTTGTTTAACTTGCAGTTAAGTACAACAGTTGTATTTAATTTTTGCGGTGTCGTCACTTATGGCTTTATTTTCCTGTACACAGAATGCAGGCCGGGCCAGTGGTACAAGGAAATGTTCTACAGTCACCAGTACCAGGTCACCGACTAGTATCCGAGAGGAGCCATCGAATCCCACTGACAGCGGAGTGTTGGGAGACAACATCATAGACTGCAACGCCAAGGGTATAAATTTCTAATTTCGTCGTTCACGTTTCATTTCTTCAATACTCGTAACTCTTAACGTAAGTTGTTGAGATAAAATTTTGCATTATTCTATAGGGTCTACGGGTGCACAATTGCAGAAAAAAGGTAACAACTCCGTTCGACTCCCACAAGGTTGGTTGGCTGCAAATGCCGATAAGCTTGGTATTGTTCTCTTTACTCCCTCATTTCTAATTAGACACATTCAGTTATGTTTGTTCGTCGATTCCTACTCTGATGTGCATTATGTTTACGCAGGATTGTCCTCCGGGAAAAACCAAAATATCAAGAAAAAGGCGCACAAGTCAGTTACCTCTCAAACCCAGCCGACAACCAAGGGAATGGAGCCCGACAATGCAGCTGTGACTCAGGGTGGCCCCGTTTCCCAATCAGCAAGTCAGTGCGTATCCACAAGAAGTACACCAATCACGACAAAAACCAGTGTTGCAGTGGAACGTGTTCTGAACCAGTCAAGTACTACTGTCGGATTGACACAAAGAAACCAGGTTGATAATGATGTTGTGGTACGTAGCTATTTAAGTTAGACGTAACAGAGCTAGTCAAAGTGAATTTTAACTGTCTGTGCTTATGTTTGTGTGTGTACACTGCATACAGAACATAGAATCTCAAAGCCGTATAAGGAGATCCCCTAGATTGACTCCCAACAGGAATATCACCACTCAAACAATTCAAGACCCTACTTCTGACCGAAGGGAACAGCGTAATCTGAATTCAACCGGTACCGTGGGAGTGGCTGACGGAAATGTATCTGAATGTAATGAGGTAGCAACAGAAGCAGTTTAATCGTGATGACATCGATGTTTTAATAACTTGTGTATGTTTATGATGTCACCAATTGCGGTTTACGTGATGGCACAGGATGTTCGCAAAAGGAAAGCTGTTCGACTCTCACCTCGTAGCCTGATTACTAGACTAGCTGCAACAGATGTGGTTGCTGATCCGGTCATAGGAGAAAGAACCTCTGTGGAGCGTAATTCAGTCAACACCGGTAAAAAATTCACTTCATGTACCTGTAGACAATTCCTTGTGATTTAAAGCCACCGCGCTTTTAAATTAATTATTTGTACTTATTGTAATTAATGCAGGATCACAAACCAGGAAAAAGGCGCGGAAGAACTCTGCTGCAACTGCGCAAGTTGAAACTGAGGATGTCCATGACAGTGATGCGGTACTATTGGTGATATCCGTAACTAATTTTGGGTTCATTGGCATTCCATGCACTGTAATTAGCTTGTCAAACTCTGTGATGCAGGTTGCGACACTTGATGTAAGCGCCACGGATGTGGTTGCTGATTCTGGTATACGTGAAAGATCCTCCGTGGAGCGTAATGCAGTCAACCCCGGTACAAATATCTCTTACTAAACCTGTAGATAGATCGGTGTGTTATAAAGCCATCACAATTTCACTACTTCTAGTTATTGTAATAAATGCAGGATCGCAAAACAGTGGACAGGCTCGGAAGAACGTTGTTGCGAGTGCTCGATTGGAAACTGAAAATGTCCATGACAGTGATGAGGTACTAGTGATGATATCTGGGTTTTTTTTTTTGCTTAATTGGCATTTGTATGCGCTTTAATTATGTTGTGGACCTCTGTGATATCGATGCAGTTTACGGTACATGAGGTTGGGACAGCAGATGTGGTTTCTAATTCTGTTAGACGAGAACAAAGCTATGTGGAGCGCAATGCAGTGAACCCCGGTAAATAAATTGCGTATTATACCTGTACATAAAATCTTGTATTATAAAGACACCACCATTTCAATCTACTTGTAATTGCTGTAATGTCTGCAGGATCACAATCCAGGAAAAAGCCTCGGAAGAACTCTGTTGCAACTGCTCAAGTGGAAAAGGACAATGTCCATGACAGTGATGCGGTTATATTGATGATATCCATACCTAAGTTGTGCTTAATTTCCAGTCCTTACACATTAATTAACTTGTGCAACTCTGTGATGCAGGTTACGACACATGCTGTTGCTGTAAGAAGATCTCATCGACTCACACCTACTAGGTTGGCGAAAAGAGCAAATCCAGCATCAACTCCCAGGACGAGTGGTCGGACCAACTCAAGGACACATGTCGAAATGGAAGAGCTAGATCTATCTGACAATGACATAGCTACTGTTGTAAGTACCAATACATCGGAGAATATATGTTTCTTCAGTCTCTTTAATTACACTATGTGGCGAACTATCTGTAACATAGAGTACTCATGTTGATTTTTTCTTGTAGGATGCGGTGCTTCATGATACACCGAGAAGGTCCATTCGACTGAATTCGACAAGGGAACAATCACCTCCAACTAACGAGGCAAATTCCGAGAGCAACTTCTGTGCTGAATGTATGTAACTTTAGTCGCATATTAAATACATGGACAAATTCGTTTATTCTTTTCATATTTCATTGCAAATTGGATGCTTGTTGTGTAAACATGGCATAAACTATTTGTTGCAGACCCGGAAAGAATTCGATCTCGACGAGGAGTGACTCGTGGACTGAAAGTTAGAAAGACCCTGAAAGATAAAGCTAAGATTCCTGTCAACATTCCTTTGGGGAAGCGCAGACCAGTGGGTGAAGGACATTTAGAGCTAACAGCCGAGGTTGGTGTTGCAGTTCGCATGTACGCGCCCGTTGAAGTACCGTCGTGGAGCGCTATGGAGCCTCATCAGAAGAAACCAATTTACGACCACCTGCAAGTGAGTTGGGTTATACGCGTTTCATTTTTCGTAAGCGTATGATCAATGAACTCAAATTTCATTTGCTATGCTATGTCTATTTAGGGGTTATTTGAGCTTGATTTCTCGAGGAAACATATTGTGCGTGCTATCAGTTCCATGTGCAGCAGATCATATAGTGACCACAGATACAAGCTGCATAAGCATTACAAAACTTTCCGCAGCCCAAGTGAAGCAAGGCGTCATCCTTCGCCACTTGTGAACCAGAATGATTGGAATACATTGTGTCTTTACTTTGAGTCTGAAGCCTGTAAGGTAAAAGAAATACAAGACTTTGTCGTACACAATTATTCATTTCTTCCAATTTTATTTTTCCGGAAAATACGTATATTTAATTTTGTTGGCGTCATATGGCAGAAAAAGAGTAGAAGGGGTACTGAGAACAGACGACATGTCAAGAATCTTCATACATCTGGTTCGAAGACTTTTGTACAGCGCTTGCATGAGATGGTAATGCTTTTAACTTCTCTGATTTTTACATTACCATAACTTTAATGCTTAAACTTGTATTCCACTAAGTGTTTCTGTAAGAATCGGCCCCCTTATCTTCCTACTCATTTACTATCTTGTATAGGAAAACCCGTCACTTATTGACAATTTCAAGACCACTCATTGCAAAAGTGGCACGAGCATCTGGATGTCGCGTGAGGCCCGTAATCTATATGTATGTTACACATTTCCTACGAAATTATTAATGTTTTGCCAGGAATTTCAAACTCAATCAACTGTTTTGAAATTGTTTTCAAATTACAGAATCAAATGATAGAAATGAGGGACAATGATGTGGATGGTGTCCTAACTGAAGAACAGATTACGGAGGAAGTGCTTGGAAAAAAGCGGGGTTTTGTAGCTGGCTACGGAGGCGGCGAGGTACCAAAATCTGCTTGGACTTACGAAGATGGGAGGTCTGAATATCTTGCAAGGGCTGAAGAAGCTGAAAAGCTGGCGGAAGCAGAACGAAAAAGGGCAGAAGCTGAACGTCGACGGGCAGAAGCTGAACGAAGAAGAGCAGAGGCTGCGGAGAAGCGTTCCGAAGCCCTGGAAAAGAGGATGAGCAATGTGGAGGCACTGATACTCAAGACTCTCCCCCTTCCAGAGGAATCTGAATCCGAGCCGGAATATGAGCCCGAATCTGAAGAGGAATTTGCAGAGGAATCTGAGCCCGAGTCCGTGTCGGAATCGGAGTCGGACACTTCAGACAGAGAATGAGGTAAGACACTTGGTACTTAAATTTGTATCTGAATAGAGTCGTAATATTATCCGATTTCTGTTCTTCAGTCATGCTTCGATTGCATTATTATGGTTAGTTAGGGAGAAGGTTTTTTAAATGCATGCTGTTACTGGCTTGAGCAACCTGCAATTAGTCGTCACTTGCCTGGGGTTTTGTTTCCATCTCACCTTTACCTAACTTTACTGAAATTACTATTGTAAAAAAGTGTCTGCTGTTTGATCACTAGTCACCTAGAATTGAGTATGTCCGTAACCTGTCTTCATTTGCCAGTTCCCATTCTTTGTATACGTATCCACTTATTAACAATTTATTAGTTTTGCTCTTTATGCATTTGAGGTTCTAACAAATACTTACATTGTCGTAGTAATTTGAACATTAAATAGAATTGTAGTACTATGCGTATGACTGGTTTTGAAGTTCACTACGATTCGGTTCCAATTTCCGTCGTTCAAGTAACTGGTGAATGGCAATGGGATTCCGTTTAATTGAATAGGATTTAAGGCATCTGCACGAGTGTTTAGTCACGGATTTCTAGAGTTTAGAGCTGATTACATTATGTGAAGTTCATTACACTCAGTCTTGGCACAATCTGTTAGGCGAATCTATAATTTGGTCCGGTTTTGCTGAGAAATTACATTTCATAATGTCACAAGTGTTTGCTGTGTGTAACTTGCAAAGGCATGTTGCTTTCGACTTAATTCAGCTATCAAACCCAAGTTTTCATCAATTCACAGATGTTGAATCCTTCCCTAATCGTAATCAAATTCTGTATTTGTTATACGCAGTCGTAGATTGCTGTTTAAAAAGCCCTTCATGCCGTCCAGAAACTGTTATTTTCAACGTTACCAAATCCTTCTCCATTCTTTGTCTAAATGCTTGAATATGTTTCTGAATTTAAATACTGTCATCAATAGCAGTGTGTTAAGGAATCAAGTGCACAAGTGACTTCATCTATGAATATTTGCTGCAGGGGTTTGTGAATGGATCGAGAACATTCGAGCTTTTTCGACGACCTGTTCGTGAATGGAGTGTATGTATGGTTCATGCCACGGAGTTTTGGAGCCACTAAGTCTGCTATGTATTTTATTTCTGTTAACTAGACTACGAACCGGAATCACTTGTGTATTTCTTGAACTCATGTCTCTCGAATCTGCTTCGACTGAATATTTTGAACTGTGTGTGATGTTAAGTTTTATGCTGCTGTTTTGGGCAATTTGTGAATGTTGCTGAATGCAACTACTGTTTATGTTAAGTTTTATGTTAACTGCCTATTTATGGCATCTTGTTTATTTGTGGACACCATGTTTGGATGGTGTTCAAAAGTGCTTTTTTTTTTATTAAGTTGTGATAAAGGTGACAAGCACGAATGTCACAAGAAAGATGAAGTGCCGTCAAACTTCTCTTCTACTGACTATTCTGGATGTCATCTATCTAAATAAACATGAAAATGTGTTTGTCGCCAGTTTTAAAGGTGACAAAAATACATAGTCAATAGAAACAAACTACCGACAGAAACATTTGTCAATGATTTCTCTTTCTGCAGACAAGCATGACGTTTGTCGCCCATCACTCTAACGACGGAGCTATTGTGACTACGGATCGACAAACCAATTTCTGTCGGTAGAATATCTGCCGACAAATTTAAGCTATCTACCGACAAATTTTGCTGTCAACGGAGGCAGTATTTGTTGTAGTGGTAGTGTGGTTAATGCGCCCATTGATGGCGGCTTAATTAGCTTAACCATAACGGCACGTTCGTCCGAGTATATAGGGACCGTTACAGCACGTTGTGCGCGAATACCGGAACCGTTACGAGGTTGACCGGGTTTGACCGGATTGATCGGGTTTATGGAGCTCGTGCCATAAATCTCTCAAAACAGTTACTAAAGGTCGCGTGCGGGCTTGGCTCGCACGCGACAAGGCTTACTCTAGCCTCCAAACCACTAAGTCCCTACAAGTCCCGTGCGGTGGTATGCGAGGGCTCTGTCTCGCAGCCCCCACATGGATCAGCTCGGCTGGTGATCCAGTGTGTGTGGAGCATAATATGGTGTGCTGGATGGTTGCCACGTGGCCAAGATCTGTCAGCTCAGAAAGCACTATCTACATTAGCCCCCTTTCTGCGCGTGAAGACTCATAGCTGTATAGACTTCCATGCGCGGAAACCAACATACGCGTCGCCGCCACGCACCAATTCAAATACGGGTAAGTTCAGCCCCCGTGCGTGCCATAATGACCTAAAACCCCTAGAGTCGTGTCGTCTGTCCTTTAGGGTTTTAGGCGTGACGTCAGCTTGTCCTGTGATTGCGCGATTCGACGGTGACGGTTGCGATTCGACTACTGAAAGGACGCAACCCTTCATTGTTTTTGGATAAATACTTTGTATCCTCCATTGTTGCGAAGCATCACTTCTTTCTCTTAAAGTGAATGGTACCCGGAGATCTTCGAGAGCAGATTCAAATAATCAACCATCAGTTCAGAACTGCAAATCGTCTTCTTCAACTGTGCATATCCAAGCAAGCTTCGCGAAAACAAGGTTGGCCTTGTTCAATTTCGATTTAAAATACCAGTGTATGCCTTGAACTGCGTTGAATCTGTAAACCCATAAAATATAATCTGTTGAAACTTGTGAAGAAGCTTCAAGCTTTGGACCCAATTGCGGCTTAATCCTTCAATAATAAGGACCTTGGATAGGGTTTTGAAATCCCTGATAATGCAACCCTCTAATTTCTGGAATTGATACCAGAAACTGTTCATCTTTCTTTTCATAGATCTTGAATCTCGAAATTCAAACTGAAGTAGCATATTTCTCCCCCCTTTTTCTTGCTCTTCCGCAGGGATGGCCAAGACAAAAGGAACCAAACCCACCAAGGAGGACGAAGAGATACCCGATCTTCCGCAGGCTTTGTGGCGAAAAACCCCCTATCTAGGTGGCAAAGATTTCTACCATGCGAGGGTCAAGGCAAAGAAAATGCCTGCCCCTATCCCAAATGAGGGATTGCTAACACTGACTCGCCCGGTTAACTCAGCCTTGCTCGAGTTAATTGGCTCCGAGGATGTGGTTCGATTGGGAATCGAAAATGGGTATTTCCCCTACACTGCGATTTCTACCCAAGCTTTTGTCCAGAAATCGGACTACATGGATGAGTGGATCGACCACGTGTTGACCAATCATGCCGCGACTCTTGATGAAGCCGGCGTATACTTCGCTGTTCGTGCTATGAAGGGTGCTTCCGTGAAGCTGGATCAGTCCATGCTTCTAGACCTTCTTTCCCGCTACTCGCCTGCGACTCACACATTCCACTTTGCTGAGTTCGAGGCTGCCCCCACACTCGAGGACGTGCATATGCTGTATGATCTTTCTCCCATGGGCGAGGTGGACCCTTTGAGTCCTTTGAGGACGGCTGCGGAGATTGCTTTGTACACGCAGATGGAGGAATGCTTAGCAGAGGTAAAGAAAATCTCCACCCGGTGGACTACTACCAAAGCCCTTCCAAACTGGCAGCTGGTTGATACGTCTGCGAAGAACACCTGGAACAAATGGTTGCAGTATTTCTTTCGAGACTATGCGAACAGCAGCATAACTAAGAAGCTTCTGAATGAGAACCCAGAGGCCGAGAATTACGTGGAGGGTAAAGGCTATCACTTGACCCTTTGTGCTTTCCTCTGTGCCTGGTTGTCGAGGTACTTAATTGACGGTCACCCACATGATGGGGTCTTCTACCATGTTTTGCCACTTGCTGTAAGGCTCACCCTTGGCCAGAGAGTCGCACTCGGACCCTTGGTCTTGGGCACGCTGTACTATAGGCTTGATCAGCTAGTTCTAGCCATGAAAGAGTCGCGTGGCCGCCTCGATGTACTGACTTTTGTCAACATTTCCTTTTTGACAATGTGGGTTTTCGAGCGATGGCCATCCTATGCCCCAACTGCTCTCAAATCCGACAAGTGGTGTCCCCCAGGCGAGACGGAGGAGCGTAACAGCGGCAGGGCTGCGAGGTGGTTCGGAGCGAACAATACCAAGTGCGTTTGGAGCTTGATATGCGACAAACGGAAAGAGTTTACTGCCAGGCCCTATGCCACACGCATTGAGAAAGTGCGATGGTTTCCAAAGCTGTACCCCTCTAAGGGTGTTGTCTTCTCAGAAGAGCTCCTCTTCGAAGAGGGATCGCATTTCCATGAGCGCTATCGCGAGTTCTTTTGCTGGTGTCTACGAGGTTCCCTTCCTGCCCTCGCAGAGCATATTCGCGAGCTCGCGCCAAGGTATGAGAGGATTACCGTGGATGTTGACCCCACTCGAGATTCTCCCCAGTTCGGCTTTGACGCAGTGGCACCATCAATCTGGCCCCAGTCCATTACCAGAGGTTGCTATAAGCGCTTGCTAACAAAGGAGTGCAAGACAGTATTCATGAACAATCTTCCCTTTGAGCAGCCTGCAGGGACCCGCGAGGGTGGTTGTTCTCAGAACTGGCTCGCATACTGGGTCGCCCAGCAAACGAGGATTGAGACGCAGTCGGCCGCGCAGCCAAGTAGAGCTCCCTTGATCAAGAGAAATTCTTTTCAGTTTCGCCCCAATTGCAGCCTGAGCGAGTCTGAATATGGTTGCTACTCACTGTTGGATCGTGAGAACCATTTGTGTCCTGACGTCATTCTGAAGGAGAAGGTCGCCGCAGTTAAGAAGGGCGACACGCATGTCGTCAGATATAGCGAGGCATTTGCTAAGGTAAGCAATTTTTTCTGCGTGCGTTAAGCTTCTTGATTTCCTTATGCTGACGCCTTTATTCTGTACTGTTTGCTATAGTGTCATGTGCGGAGATTCGCATCTGGTGATCGCTCCAAGTCATTGGTTAACACCATTGTTGCCACCAGAAGACAAAAGCAGCCGTTCCCGCTAGCATGGAGGATGGACCCTGAGGTCGAAACCAGGATTCGCGCAGTCATGAACGCTTTTGCTGACTCGCTGATAGACAATGCTCCGGCCTCGTCTCCTCCCGGATATGATCCGTCCCCTCCAGCGACTGCGGCGCCGAGAGTGAAGAGACCCAGGCAAAAGGGAATTACAATTTCTTCCCCTAGAAGTGCTCCAACTTCTCCTCCGGCGAGGTCCCTTTCTGTCAAGGATAAAGGCAAAGGTCGCATGCCCAGCAAAGTGCGGAAAGAGCTCGCAGTTGAGACTTTCGTTCCATTCAACCAGGAGGAAGAAGGAGAGAGGCAGGAGCCCAGAGAAAGTGATGAAGAAGAAGAAAGAACAGTGGTGATGCATGAGGAAGAATCAGGAGGTACCTCCGTCGCATTTCCTTTCCCATTATCGTAATTCTTTTGCAATTCTTTCTTAAACCAATCATATCTTCGCATATGATGGTGATGATGAGATCATCGGTGGCCTTTTGGCCAAGAGACAAAAGAGAGATACCCATTCTGGCATTCCAGACGATCCCATAAGCGAGGACGTTCTTGCTGAGTCCCGGAAGACAGCCGTGGAAGCTGCTGAAAGGAGAAGGCAGCGGGAGGAGGAGGAGCTCGAGCGTGTGAGACAGCGGAGCCTCGAAGAGCAACATGTTGACGACTTAGTGCGTCCAGTTGACGAGGAAGATGTGCTCCCCGAAGTAGTGACTCCTCAAGCGGAGGAGGAGGATGCGGTTCCAGAAGAGGATGCAGCAGCCCTGGAGCAAGCCCAAGCAGACTTTGAAGAAATCGCAGGCGGCGATAAAGGTGAGATCTTCAATCTCGCAGTAACTTATAGAGATGTTATTGTGGGTGCGTTAAAGCATGGTGTGTACCATTTTCTAGTAGGCAAGTGCGGAGAACCTTCAGGTAATCATTTGAGCGATATGCATGTACTAGACCTTAGCCACTTAAAACAGAATCATGACTGGTTTCTTCGCATCCCAGGTCACGCTCCTTTTAAATACTTGCTTAATGAGGACACACTAATAGGACATGGTTCCACGTCTTTAGTGTATGACGAAGATACATCAATCCCACCTTCGCATGGAGGTGCTTGCTCTTAGCTTTAGCAAAGATAGTAAAATAACATTCAATGCGAGTTACCTCATACCATCGCATTTTGTTTCGCAGGCAATGCTGAGGAGTCTGTTCTGGAGCAGAGAAGTCAGCCTTCTGCGTCCTACGTTCCGATCCCGAGCCCCCATACCGAGAAGCCCGTCGCAGCTACTGAACACGCAGGTGAGCCTCTCGAGGACATCATCGAACTTTCCGATGAAGCTGAAGCTGATGCTGTGCTAATGGATGAAGATGCCCATACTGGCGCTGAGGAAGTAAGGACAAGTACTGCTGATGCTTCCGCATCTGAGAGTGTCCCTCGCCAAGCAACCTCGGTTATCACTTCGCCTCCGGCGATGACTGAGTCGGCGGCACCTCTTCCTGCGTGGAGCTTTTGGGGCTCGCAGGTTGGGAATGCAGTCGCAGCTGGTGCGGCCTATACTCTTCCTCCTGATTATGAGGGGTTAGAGCTCGCAGCTGACAGAAGAGCTATGGAGCGGGGACAGTCTTCGACCACTCCGGCAATGCGCATCCCTTCTCTTCGTGAGATTCTGGAAGGAACTGGTAAGTAGAGATTTGTTGTTTGCCTCTCGCATTATTCACTTGCGAGTTTGATAGCATGACTTAGCTTTGACATTGCTTTAGGTTTGAAGCAAACTGATGTGGACTGGGTGGTTCGGATGCGCCTCACCTACCCCCGATCATTCGCAAGATCTCTGGAGATAGGGCCCTTCGACAGGAGGCTGTTTCTTACCGAAGCCATTTGGATCTTGGAGCAGCTATCTGCGGCCACGCCTGCGACCATTTCTGTCCAGAGTGCCGAATTGCTTTGTGACATGTGCCAAAATCTTCTTACCAAAGTCCAAGGCAGACTGGGTTTCAGATTTCTTATGAAAAGAGTTACCCTGATTCGCGCAGCCGTAACTTTGAAGCTTGGCCACCAGAACCTCGCAGCTGAAAAGCAAAAGGTGGAGCAGCAGAAGCAAAAGGCTGAAGAAGCTACAAAGCTCTATCATGAGATGAATGCCAAGTGCGAGCAACTGAAACAAGAAGTGGAGCAGGTAGAGAAGCTGAGCCCTCAGTTCGCGCCCCATGACTCCTTGATCAAGAATTTGCTTTGACTTTTTTGAATTTTGAAAAATAGCAAGGAAATTAGCTGAAACATTAATGTAATGTTTGAAAACATTAATGTAATGTTTCTAGGGTTTCTCCCCCTTTTTTTTTAACAACAAGAATCAACTTTCCCGTTTTGCCCTTTCCGGGATTTGATAGGTGTGCACAAGAGATTCCGGCGGGGAGACCTCCGTGTGCACCGTGTGTAGTGGATCAAGGATCGCACAGGAAGAATAGGGGTGTGTGTAGGGAGAGAGTAAGTCAGTAGCAATGTCTGAGAGAGAGACAGAGGTTTGGCAGAGCTTCCGCGTATGGCGAGTGTGTTCTCCTTTGTATGGAAAGGTTGACGATCTATATATACTGGAGAACATGACCGTTGTAGTGGTTAATGCGCCCATTGATGGCGGCTTAATTAGCTTAACCATAACGGCACGTTCGTCCGAGTATATAGGAACCGTTAGAGCACGTGGTGCGCGAATACCGGAACCGTTACGGGGTTGACCGGGTTTGACCGGATTGACCGGGTTTATGGAGCTCGTGCCATAAATCTCTCAAAACAGTTACTAAAGGTCGCGCGCGGGCTTGGCTCGCACGCGACAGGGCTTACTCTAGCCTCCAAACCACTAAGTCCCTACAAGTCCCGTGCAGTGGTATGCGAGGGCTCTGTCTCGCAGCCCCCACATGGATCAGCTCGGCTGGTGATCCTGTGTGTATGGAGCACAATATGGTGTGCTGGATGGCTGCCACGTGGCCAAGATCTGTCATGTCAGAAAGCAGTATCTACATTAGCCCCCTTTCTGCGCGTGAAGACTCATAACCGTATAGACTTCCATGCGCGGAAACCAACATACGCGTCGCCGCCACGCACCAATTCAAATACGGGTAAGTTCAGCCCCCGTGCGTGTCATTATGACCTAAAACCCCTAGAGTCGTGCCGTCTGACCTTTAGGGTTTTAGGCGTGACGTCAGCTTGTCCTGTGATTGCGCGATTCGACGGTGACGGTTGCGATTCGACTATCGAAAGGACGCAACCCTTCATTGTTTTGGATAAATACCTTGTATCCCCCATTATTGCAAAGCATCACTTCTTTCTCTTAAAGTGAATGGTACCCGGAGATCTTCGAGAGCAGATCCAGATAATCAATCACCAGTTCAGAACTGCAAATCGTATTCTTCAATTGTGCATATCCAGGCAGGCTTCAAGAAAACAAGGTTGGCCTCGTTTACTTTTGATTTCAAATATCAGTGTCTGCCTTGAACTGCGTTGAATCTGTAAACCCATAAGATCTGTGAAGAGGCTTTGGTCTTTGAACCCGCTTCGTTTTAATCTTTCAGCAATATTGGATCTTGCAACTCCCCAATTTTTTGAAATCGATACCGGAACTGCTCGTCTTCCTTTGCATAGATCTTGAATCCCCAAAATTCAAACTGAAGTATGGTATTTCTCCCCCCCCCCTTTTTTTTTTGCTCTTTCGCAGGAATGGCCAAGACAAGAGTAACCAGACCCGTCAAGGAAGATGAAGAGATACCCGACCTTCCGCAGGCCTTGTGGCGAAAAGCCCCCTTTTTAGGCGGCAAAGACTATTACCATGCGAGGGTAAAGGCGAAGAGGATGCCTGATCCTGTTCCAGTTGAGCGATTGCTGACGTTGACTCGCCCAGTTAACTCAGCCCTGCTCGAGTGGGTTGGTTCCGAGGATATAGTTCGATTGGGAATCGAAAACGGGCACTTCCCATACACTGCGATTTCTACTCAGGCGTTCGTCCAGAAATTGGACTATATGGATGAGTGGATTGACCACGTATTGGATCATCACGCCGAGACTCTTAATGAAGCCGGCGTATACTTTGCTATCCAGGCTATGAAGGGTGCTGCCGTGAAGTTGGATCAGTCCATGCTTCTAGACCTTCTGTCCCGTTACTCGCCTGCGACTCATACGTTCCATTTTGCTGAGTTCGAGGCTGCCCCCACGCTCGAGGACGTGCAAATGTTATACGAGCTTTCCCCCATGGGCGAGGTAGACCCTCTGACTCCCTTGAGGACATCTGCGGAGATTGCCTTGTACACGCAGATGGAGGAATGCTTGGCAGAGGTGAAGAAAATTTCCACTCGGTGGACCACTACCAAGCCTCTTCCTAACTGGCAACTAGTTGATACGTCCGCGAAGAATACCTGGAATAAATGGTTGCAGTACTTCTTCCGTGATTATGCGAACAGCAGCATTACTAAGAAGCTTCTGAACGAGGACCCGGAGGCCGAGAACTACGTAGAGGGCAAGGGCTACCATTTGACCCTTTGTGCTTTTCTTTGTGCCTGGCTGTCAAGGTATCTGATTGATGGTCACCCCCACGATGGAGTCTTCTACCATGTGTTTCCTCTTGCTGTGAGGCTCGCTCTTGGCCAGAGGGTCGCACTCGGACCCTTGGTCTTGGGCACGCTGTACTACAGGCTTGATCAGCTGGTTCTGGCTATGAGGGAGTCGCGTGGCCGCCTCGATGTACTGACCTTTGTCAATATTTCCTTTTTGACAATGTGGGTGTTCGAGCGCTGGCCGTCTTATGCTCCAACTGCTCTCCAACTTGAAAAGTGGTGTCCCCCAGGCGAGACAGAAGCGCGTAACAGCGGAAGAGCTGCGAGATGGTTCGGAACAGGCAACCCCAAGTGCGTTTGGAGTTTGGTATGCGACAAACGGAAGGAGTTTACTGCCAGGCCCTATGCCACGCGTATTGAGAATGTGAGATGGTTTCCAAAGCTGTACCCCTCTAAAGGCATGGTCTTTTCAGAAGAGCTTCTCTTTGAAAGGGGACCTCACTTCCATGAGCGCTACCGCGAGTTCTTTTGCTGGTGTCTGCGAGGTTCCCTTCCTGCCCTCGCAGAGCATATCCGTGAGCTCGCGCCGAGGTATGAGAAGGTCACCGTGGATGTTGACCCCACTAGAGTTTCTCCTCAGTTTGGTTTTGATGCGGTGGCCCCATCAATCTGGCCCCAGTCCATTGTCAGAGGATGCTACAAGCGCTTGCTCACAAAGGACTGCGAGACGGTTTTCATGAACAATCTTCCCTTTGAGCAGCCTGCGGGAACCCGCGAGGGTGGTTGTTCCCAAAACTGGCTCGCATACTGGGTTGCCCAGCGAACGAGGATCGAGACAGAGTCGGCCGCGCAGCCGGGTAAAGCTCCCTTGATCAAAAGAAATTCTTTTCCGTTTCGCCCCACTTGCAGTCTGAGCGAGTCTGAGTATGGTTTCTACTCACTGTGGGACCGTGAGAACCATTTGTGCCCCGATTTCATTCTGAAGGAGCAGATTGCCGCAATCAAGAAAGGCGACGCGCAAGTCGTCAGATACAGCAAGGCTTTTGCTGATGTAAGCGATTTCTTCGCACGTGTTAAGTTTCCTCAATTTCCTTGTGCTGACACTATTATTCTGTATTGTTGTAGTGTCATGTACGGAGATTCGCAGCTGGTGATCGCTCCAAGTCGCTGGTCAACACCATTGTTGCCACCAGAAGACGACAGCAGCCGTTCCGGCTTTCATGGAGGATGGACGCTGAGGTTGAAACAAAGGTTCGCGCGGTCATGAATGTTTTTGCTGACTCGCTGATAGACAATCCTCCGGCTCCGTCTCCTCCCGGAGATGACCCGTCTCCTCCAGCGACTGCGGCGCCAAGAGTGAAGAGACCTAGGCAAAAGGGAATTAAAATTTCTTCCCCTAGAAGCGCTCCAGCTTCTCCTCCAGTGAGGTCCCTTTCTATCAAGGACAAAGGCAAAGGTCGCATGCCCAGCAAGGTGCGGAAAGAGCTCGCAGTTGAGTCTTTCGTTCCCTTCGATCAAGAGGGAGAGGAAGAGAGGCAGGAGCCCCAAGCAAGTGATGAAGAAGAAGAAGCAACAGTTGTAATGCATGAGGAAGAATCAGGAGGTACCTCCGTCGCATTTCCTTTCCCATCATCGTAACTTCTTTGCACTTCTTTTCTTTAAACCATTCGTGCATTCGCAGATGATGATGAGACCATTGGTGGCCTCGCGGCCAAAAGACAAAAGAGAGATGCCCCTTCTGGCATTTCAGATGAGCCCATAAGCGAGGACGTTCTTGCTGAGTCCCGGAAGACAGCCGCGGAGGGTGCTGAGAGAAGAAGGCGGCGAGAGGAAGAGGAGCTCGAGCGTGTGAAACAGCGGAGCCTCGAAGAGCAGCATGTTGACGACTTAGTGCGTCCAGTTAGCGAGGAAGACGAACTTCCCGAAGAAGTGGCTCCTCATGTGGAGGAGGAAGATGAGGTTCCCGGAGAGGATGCAGCAGCACTAGAGCAAGTCCAAGCGGACTTCGAAGAGATCGCAGGCGGCGATAAAGGTGAGATCTTCAATCTCGCAGTAACTTATAGAGATGTTATTGTGGGTGCGTTAAAGCATGGTGTGTCAAAGGCTGACATTCGCCGTTGGTTAGTAAACAAATGCGGAGAGCCTTCAGGTAATCATTTGAGTGATACGCATGTACTAGGCTTTAGCAACTTGAGGCAAAATCATGACTGGTTTATTCGCATCCCAGGTCACGCTCCTCTTACAGACTTGCTTAGTGAGGATACACTGTCCACGTCCTTAGTGTATGACGAAGATACCTCAATCCCACCTTCGCGTGGAGGTGCTTATTCTTTAGCTTTAGTAAAGATAGCAAAATAACTTATAGCGCAAGTTACCTTATATCATCGCATTCGATGTCGCAGGTCATGCTGAGGGACCTGAGCTGGAACAGAGAAGTCAGCCTTCTGCGCCCTATGTTCCAATTCCGAGCTCCTATACCGAGAAGCCCGTCGCAGCTGCTGACCACACGGGTGTGCCTCGTGAGGACATCATCGAGCTTTCCGACGATGCTGGAGCTGACACTGTGTTGATGGAAGAAGATGTCCATGCTAGTGCTGACGAGGTAAGGACAGCTGCTGCTAATGCTTCCGCATCCGAGAGTGTCCTACGACAGGCGAATTCGACTGTCCCTTCGCCTCCGGTAATGACTGAGTCAGAGGCACCCATTCCTGCGTGGAGCTTTTGGGGCTCGCAGGTTGGGAATGTAGTCGCAGCTGGTGCGGCCTACATTCTTCCTCCCGACTACGAGAGATTAGAGCTCGCAGCTGATAGGAGAGTTATGGAGCGAGGACAATCTTCAACCGCCCCGGCAGCGCGCATTCCTTCTCTTCATGAGATTTTGGAAGGAACTGGTAAGTAGAGTTTTACTGTTCGCACGTCGCATTGTTCGCTTGCGAATTTTGACATCATAACCTATCTTTGACGTTTCCTCAGGTTTGAAGCAAACCGATGTAGACTGGGTGGTTCGAATGCGTCTCAGGTATCCTCGTTCGTTTGTGAGATCTCTGGAGATCGGGCCCTTTGACAGGAGGTTGTTCCTCACTGAAGCCATCTGGATACTGGAGCAGCTGTCTGCGGCTACGCCTGCGACCATTTCGGTCCAGAGTGCTGAATTGCTATGCGGCATGTGCCAAAACCTCGTGACCAAAGTCCAAGGCAGAATGGGCTTTAAGTTTCTTAAGGACAGAGTCACGCTGATTCGCGCGGCTGTAACCTTGAAACTCGGTCACCAGAATCTCGCAGCTGAGATGCAAAAGGTGGAGCAGCAGAAGCAAAGGGTTGGTGAAGCTCTGAAGCTGTATCATGAGATGAATGCTAGGTGCGAGCAATTGAAGCAAGAAGTGGAACAGGTGGAGAAGCTGAGTGAGCAGTTCGCGCCCCAAGACTCCTTAATCAAGAATTTGCTTTGATTTTTCTGAGTTTTGAAAAATAGCCAGGAAATAGCTGAAACATTAATGTAACGTTTTGAAACATTAATGTAATGTTGCTAGGGTTTCTCCCCCCTTTTTTTAACAACGAACAATGAATTTGCCCGTTTTGCCCTTTTCCGGGATTTGATTGGACAATTCTGTGCATATCCAATTATGACATGAGCAATTGATTCTCTGCTTGATTTTCGCGCTAATTTCTCGGTAGATAAGCACGGTTCCGTTGGGAAGTCCATCCGAATCATGACTATCCGTCATTTATTAGGATACGCAACTGAATCGTCGTAGCCTTTAGTAGGGTAATTGATTGTTACCGCTTTTCAAGGCGTAAGTGATTGAACTTACCCTCTTTTTGAATTTTGCTGACTCATCTTAGGCAACCGAAGAGTCTGTACAGGGTCTATATAAACCCTGTCTTTGCTATTTGGGTTCTTCATCCCAAACATGTGCTTTGCCGTGAGTCCTTACGACTGCTGGCTTCAACGCTTGTTTTTCGTTGATTCATGGCAACTTCAAGTTTTGAATCCTGAGTTTGCGCTTTGTGCTATAGAAATAGTTTCCAAGATCCACTTTATGAGGCTTATTGCTCTTTATAACCATCATAAAGAAGATGCAGATAACATCTCATATGTGTTCGAAGAAATTTCTTCGTGTATTATGTGCGCAGGTCATGTTTCCGGCCGCCTCGTGGCGAGGTGCAGCGCCGAAGTGACCGTGCTACCGTCTCGTAATGAACGGCGGAATTCTTCTTCAGCATCTCCGAAGAAGAATCCGTCACTTTCACGTTTGTGAGCTCGGGGTGACGAACCGTCGCGTTCATCCCCGTCTACAAGGAGCCCTTGCCCTTTGGAGCTTCTGCTTGCCTGTGGATCGCCGGAACCGGTGGTTCCTTGGGCAAATGTTATGGGGAGCATATCTGACAACGGTCTTGTCGGATAGCGGGATCTCGAGCGTATGGCCTCATGTGGCTCTCTTAGAGCAAGATCCCCTCTGCTACAGATGTTCACCCGCAGATCTGGGCGTTGCGTAGCCGGTGTTTGAAACCGGTGGGCTCATCCTTTGCAGTCCGGGTTTCCGTACTGTGTTTCTGTTGGCTTACCAGCCACTTTTCGAATGTATTGTAAGCCATGTTGGCTGCGTAGTTAGATTCGAGCTTTTCGCTTGTAAGCTGCTATCTAGACAGATAAATTGTAAGTCATTTGACTCGTAATGATAAATAGCTTTCTGTATTATCTGCTATCTCTTTACAACAGAATACAATTTCGCACGCGTTTCGGCATATTTCGCCTTGCATAATGCTATGTAACTGTTTCGCATCTGCGATATATTGATTCGCTGGTGTTTCGCTAGACCGTTCGAGATCGTATCTTCGCAGCTGTGCCATCTGGGCGGATGGGCTTGCAGTTGGCCGTTGCAAATCATTTAAGATCATGTTCACAACATTGCTATCGTAACAGATAGTCCTTAGCAGATCGATTAAGATCATTAAGTGGTGCGAACTGCTATCACAAAAGATAGGCTTTATTAGCGAACTGCTTGAGATCATTTCTCACATAAATTGCTATCGCAGCAGATAGACTTTCAGAAGATCCGGTAAGACCGTCTTGCGCATGCGTTACCATCGTAACAGAGGCTTGGGTGATCAATTAAAATCACTTTGCATATGAATTGCTATCGTAACAGATAGGCTTGATGATAAATTAAGATCGCATTTGCGTTTAGCTGCTATCGTGAGAGATAGACTTTACATGATCAACTAAGATCGTATTTTCGTTTGACTGCTATCGTATGAGATAGGCTTTGGATGATCAATTAAGATCGCATTTGCGCTGGCTGCTATCATGAGAGGTAGGCTTTAGATGATCAGTTGAGATCGCATTGGCGCTTAGCTGCTATCGTAGGAGATAGGCTTCAGATGATCAATTAAGATCGCATTTGCGTTTGGCTGCTATCGTAGGAGATAGGCTTCAGATGATCAATTAAGATCGCATTTGCGCTTGGCTGCTATCATAAGAGATAGGCTTTACATGATCAATTAAGATCGCATTTGCGTTTGGCTGCTATCGTAGGAGATAGGCTTCAGATGATCAATTAAGATCGCATTTGCGCTTGGCTGCTATCGTAAGAGATAGGCTTTAGATGATCAATTAAGATCGCATTTGTGTTGGCTGCTATCGTAGGAGATAGACTTTCAGATGATCACTTAAGATCGCGTTTGCATTAGCTGCTATCGTTAGAGATAGGCTTTACATGATCACTTAAGATCGCGTTTGCATTGGCTGCTATCGTTAGAGATAGGCTTTGATGATCACTTAAGATCGCGTTTGCATTGGCTGCTATCGTTAGAGATAGGCTTTAGATGATCACTTAAGATCGCGTTTGCATTGGCTGCTATCGTTAGAGATAGGCTTTAGATGATCACTTAAGATCGCGTTTGCATTAGCTGCTATCGTTAGAGATAGGCTTTAGATGATCACTTAAGATCGCGTTTGCATGGATTGCTTTTGCAGCGAATAAATCGTTGTTAACAGTAATAACAAATTAAGTAGAGCAACATAAACGGCTAGAAATATGAACTTCTCATTTGGGAGAATTCTTTTATTATAACACTCTCATATGGGAGAGATGGGATTACAATCCTCTCATATGGGAGAGGAGATTGCGCAAATCATAGCCACATGAGACATTAAGCACGTTATCGTAAAACGTATGAAATGAGAGAAGTCAGGGATAGTACTTCTTGATCCAGCGCATGTTGATTGAACTGGGAGTTGAGGTTGTACCATGCAACCTTCGTATGCTGCAGTAGCCACTATCGAAGACTTCTGTGACTTCGAAGGGTCCTTCCCAATTAGCTGCGAACTTTGGGTGAGTTGCTTCTCGCATGCAGTGATCAGATGCGCGCAAGACCAGGTCTCCGACTGCGAAATCTCTTCGCTGGACTGTCTTATTGTATGCGCGAGCGATTCTTTCCTGGTACCGCTTGTTAGTCCTTTTGGCTTGTTCTCGCTTCTCTTCCAGCAAGATTAAGTCATGATCGCGTTGATTTTCATAGAGTGCATGGAAGGCCAGCCTTGCCGAATTGACTCTAACCTCCGCAGGTACCACAGCTTCGGCCCCATAACACAGTAGAAATGGCGAGGCCCCTGTGGGTGTCCTTGGAGAAGTTCTGTAGGCCCACAGAGCTATGCTTAGAGAGTCGGCCCACTTCTTGTGGTCGTCTGCGACCATTTTGCTCAATATTCTTAACAGCGTCTTGTTAGTCGCTTCGGCTTGTCTGTTTCCCTTAGGGTAGTAAGGGGTAGAACATATTTGCCTGATATTGTACTCCGCTAATTTCGCAGCTACCTGGCGATTAACAAAAGGAGTACCGTTATCTGAAAGAATGGTGTTTGGGATTCCGAACCTGCATACGATGCTTTCTTGGATAAAGTTGACCACAGCCAACGCATTTGCCGTCTTCAGTGGTATTGCTTCCACCCATTTGGTAAACAGCTCGGTTGCGGTGAGAATGAAATGATTCCCATGCGACGTCGGTCGGATGGGCCCGATGAAGTCCAGAGCCCATGTGTGAAATGGCCATGGCGTCCCTAATGCATGTAAATCCACGGCGGGAGCGTGCACTAGGTTCCCTTTGAATTGGCATTCTTGGCAGCGTCGCACTTTGGTGCGGCAATCGACTTCCATTGTGGGCCAGAAGTATCCGATTGAGAGGAGCTGTCTGCATAATTTCGCACCTCCTTGGTGTTCCACCTGATGAGAAAGGTCCATGACTTCTTGTGCTTCTCTGCCGTCTAGACATCGCAGCAAGTTGCCCTCGTGACCTCTTCGCCAAAGCAGGTTTTCCTGTACCACATATCGAGACGCCTTCCTTTTTAATTTTTCTGCTTCTTTTCTCGATTCAGGCACTGTGCCCTGGGTGAGGAAATCGAACAGTGGCTTCCTCCAATCTGTGTCGTCGTCGATTAAAGCGACGAGTAGAGAATCTTTGATTAGTGCGCAACTTTCGCACTTCCTTTGTATCAGGGCTGCAGCTGTTGACATGCCTGGCCAATGAATGCCATATCTCTGAGCCTTTCTGTAGATTGACACCTCGCTTTCTCCGCAAGCGTGTTGGTGAATCTTTTCTAGCAGCTGTTGTCCCTCTTGCTCGGAGACACACCTCATGAGTATTCCTCCAGGACCCTTGTAGTAAAGGGTGTTGTCGTGGATGCAGTATCCTTTTGTGAGTGCCCAGCTTTCGCTGCTGGTGCCTTTTGCAATAGCTTGCAGAATTGCTTTCCGCCAGTCTGCGTCGTCCATGTGTTCGTCGTCGCACGCATCTTCTGTTAATGCCGACGATGTTCGCACTTCGATGGAAATCCTTGCGGGGCACTTGTCTATACTGACCTTAGATCCCAAGGTTGCTAAGGCGTCTGCGTGCCTATTGTCCGCTCGGGGCTTGTGCTCGTACTTCACATCGCAGAATTGCTGCATCAGTTTTTGTACTAGGGTGCGATAAGGCAAGAGGTTGATTTCCTTCAAACCATATTCGCCCGAGGCTTGCTTAACAATCAGCTTGGAATCTCCCATGACTGTTAAATTGCTCACTTCCAAGGCTTTCGCCGCACGGAGACCCACAATGAGAGCCTCGTATTCTGCTTCGTTGTTTGTGACAGCGAAGTTGAGCTTTGCGGACATCTGTATGACTTCCCCGTCTGGCCTTGTCAAGACTATCCCAATACCTCCGCCTTTCCTGGTTGACGAACCGTCGAAGTGGAGGGTCCAATAGGGCACGTCGATTGCGTAGATTTCAGGGCCTTCGAGCTCTTCCTCGATCACAGGTTCGTGGCTGTTGTCGGGAAACTGTGCCAACAGATCTGCTACCGCCTGCGACTTGATCGCTCTTGGTTTCGCGCATGTGATATCGTATTGAGAGATGGTCATGTACCATTTCGCCAGTCTCCCGCCCGGAGTAGTGTGAGTTAGCAAGTATCTTATGGGGTCGCTCTTGGTGACCACTACTACTTTGTGTGATGCAAAATAGTGTCTCAACTTTTCTATCACAAAGAATAAAGCAAGGCAATGACGTTCGATGTCTGTGTACCTTGATTCAGCCGGCTGCACAATGCGAGAGATATAGTAGATGGGCCTCTCTTGGCCTTCGTACTCCTGAGCCAAGAGTGCTCCTATAGATCTCCTTGTTGATGTGAGATATAGTAGAAGCGGTGATCCCAGTTGAGGTGCGATCATTATCTTTGAGGACGTGAGCAATTCTTTCAGCTTTTCGAATGCGGCCTCATGGTCCGGAGCCCAGTTGTATGCGGCGTCCTTCTTGAGAAGAGTGCTGAAACAGCATGTGATTTCTGCAATTGCTGGAATGAATCTCCGCAGATATGACAGTTTTCCCAAGAATGTCTTCAAGGTGCTTTGATTATGGGGAGGCGTCATGCTGGTGATGGCTGACACTTTCGCAGGGTCAGGCTCGATCCCCTGGCGATGGACTACACATCCCAAGAACTTCCCCGAGGTCACGCCGAACGCGCATTTCATGGGGTTCATTTTCAGTTGAAAGCTCCTGCATCTGTTGAAAACCTTTCGCAGGTCTGCAAGGTGATCCGCTTCGTGCTTGGATTTGACCACCAGGTCATCCACATAAAATTCCACCTCTTTGTGCATCATGTCGTGGAATAGAGCCATCATGGCCCGCTGATAGGTTGCGCCCGCGTTCTTAAGACCGAACGGCATCACCGTGTAGTTGAATACCCCCACGGGAGTGATAAATGCAGTTTTCCGCGCATCATCGGGATCCATCTTGATTTGATTGTATCCGCTGAAACCGTCCATGAAACTGAACATGCGATGACCTGCTGTTGAATCGATAAGCAAATCGATGTTGGGCAGTGGGAAATCGTCCTTAGGGCAGAAGCGATTGAGATCTCGGAAGTCCACGCAGATGCGAAGCTGTCCGTTCTTCTTCACCACCGGCACGATGTTGGCCAGCCATGTGGGATGATGATTTGGCTCTATGAACTTGGCATCTAGGAGTTTGACAATCTCCTGCTTGATCTTCACGTTGAGTTCTGGCCTGAAGCTTCTGGTGCTCTGCTTGACCGGTTTAGACCCTGGGATGATGTCCAAACGGTGCATGGTGATGCTCGTATCCAGACCTGGCATCTCATCATATTCCCATGCGAACACGTCCTTGTACTCAGTTAGGAGCTGCAGCAGTCCTTGTTCCTCTTCGCTTGTGAGGTCCGCACTCAGGAAGACTGGCCTTTTCTTTTCCTCGTTCGGGCTGAGGAACACTTCCTTTAGTTCTTGCTTTTGTGGTCTTGGCCTGTCTTCCATGCATTCAGGCGCTTCTTTGAGCTTCTCGTCTGGAGTATCTTGTGTTGGCTCTTTCGTCAGCGCAACTTGCTCGATTTGATTGATTTGCTCAGGGACATCCCCATGCCCGTGTGAGGACATCCCCGCGCACCTTCATATGCGATAGCATTTCTTCCCATTGGCGTAGAAGCTCTCTATCTCCTTGCCCTCGGGGTCATGTTTTGCGATCCTCTTCAAGGTGTACACATTCTTTCGATGATATGCGATACGTGGCGCCTCTTCGCGTGTAGGCGACTTTTCCTTGGCATCTTCCCTTGTCACCATCACGCCCGCAGGTGACTGGTCCTTGATGTCCTCCCAGAGAGGCAAAGGAGTAGGGTTGAAAGGCCCGGGTGTTTGCTCGTCTGCCATCTCAGTGAACCACACCGCCTCGCTGAGGTGTGCTTCGTCCAAGTTGAACGGGTTAGTCGAAGCCGGTATCTCGACTATTCTGTCGTTCCATATAGCTTTCATAACCTGGTGAGCCGTCGAAGGGACTGCGTCGAAGCGATGAATCCAGGCTCGACCTATAATCATGTGGTATGTGGTGTTCGCGTCTATGACATAGAACTTCGCCGAGCACTTGATCTTGCCAATCTGGACTCCTAGGCGGATCCATCCGATCGTCATTCTCGAGTCGCTTCCGAATCCCACCAGCGGAGATGGACGTTTGACTACCTTGTGTTCGGGGATCCCTGCTAGCTTTAGTGTGTGGAGTGGAACAACGTTGACCGCTGCTCCTCCATCGACGAATGCTCGCTTGAATTCGACGCCGTTGACGATGGCGGTCACGTACAGAGGCCTTTGGTGGCTCGCATCTGTCTTCTTGTCGATGGCAGAAAAGGTCATGATCTTTTCTGTGGAACGAGACGCCCTGATGACCTTCCCGTTGGAAACCACGAGGTCTTCTTCGTAGTCCTCCGCTATCCTTAAGATTGCTTTCGTCATATCAGCCCGGCACCTCTCGGAGAAATTCATCTCGTCGAAGAATTTGTTGAAGCCATGCGACCCTTTCATGCGGTCGGCACGTTCATCCTCCGTGTCCATGCTATAGTCTTCATCTTGATGGACCTCAGCAATGATGGGTAGACCATCCTCTGCGACTTCCTCCAAGTCTACGATCGAGATCATGGCGACCTCTTTGCCTTTCGAGCCTGACTCTGTATGGGCAGGAAGTGGGTTGTTGCGCACATCCTTCCTGTTGTCGCTGACGATTAGCTCGCCGTTCTTCATCTTCTGATCGAATGCGAACCTGAGTTTCTTGCACTCGGCGGTGGGATGCATGATCTTGCCGTGGTACTCGCACCACTTAGGGTCCCTCACCATCTCCTTGGAGGGTGTTTTCTCGAGCGGTGGCAGGACGCCGTCCTTGCGCCACTGTTTGCAGAGGTCGCTCGCTTCCTCTACCGAGCATGGCAGAGGCGGTACATCGAAGTTCACAACCTTCGCTTGTTTCTGGGGCTAAACTGTGTTGACTTCAGCTTCGCGTCCCCGCTTGTAGCTGAACCTTCCGATCTTGTAGGTGGTGCCGCTCGCAGGTCGCTCTGGAGCGTTCTTCTTTTTCTGTCTCTCGACTATGGGCTCGATGTTCTTCGTGCATTCGATTAGTTTTGAAAACGTAGGTGTTTGCAAATTAATGAGCATACCTTTGTACTCATCTCGCATGCACTGCAGGCATATCTCCACGAGCCGGCTTTCGGGCATTGGGTCTTTGCACTCCAAGGATTTCGCCCGGAATTTCTTGATGAAGGTGATCCCATCCTCCTCGCGCTTCTGATACATCCGCGAGAGATGGATCATTGTCACCTTTTCCTCCATTTGAAAGAACTTGGTATAGAACTTTTGGACCATGTCGTCCCAAGTCTTCACGGATCCGGCCTCCAATGTCCGGTACCATTTGTATGCTACATTCCCAAGAGATTTTGGGAACTCTCGCATCAACAGTTTGGGATCGGCTCCATACGGACCCATGACATCAATGAAACGCATGACATGCTCATGAGCGTTTCCATTGACGTCCTCGAACTTATCCCATTTGGGAGCCTTGTACCCCGCCGGGTTAGGCATGAGATAGATTTCTCGCGGAATAGGTGGATCATTGTCTAGCTTCGGGATAATGGTATCCGCGAATGACTGATGAGCCAGGATGGTGTCCACGCGCTTTTGCAAAGACGTCATGCATGCTGGAATGCTCCCCTCGGTAGTTGCTGGAGGGGTCGCCGTGGGTGGTGGCGACACATATGTCGTCGGAGGATTGGGAGCATACTGAGTACCCGCGTTTCCCCATATCATGGTTGGGGGAGGCAAAGGGTACTGCAGAGTTGGGTTGGACGCCAAAGCCGAGGGCTGAGGAGCGTGAGCAGCAGGAGGTAGCATTTGTGCCGTTGATCCTTGAACCGAAGGCAGTTGCGCAGCCGACGGTGGAGTCTGCAGATGAGGGTTGGGAGGTGTGGCTGGTACTCCCAGTCCTGGAGCAGTAGGGGTTCCTCCTCCTTGAGGGATAGCGGTGGCTGGCGGAGGATTTGGTGCGAGGGTGCCCAGAACAGCCAAGATCTGTTCTAGTTGCGCGGATTGAGACTTAAGAGCTTTCGCCTGGCTTTGGACGGTGGCGTCCAAAGATTCTAGCGTCGGTGCTTCGCCGGGAGTCGTCGGAGTACGGCGGGTCTCGTCTCCCGAGGGAGTTTCGGTGGAAGGCGATCGGTTGCTGACATCATCCTCCTGAGACATGGTTGCTTTTGCCGGTAAGATTCACGTCGGGTTCACCAAAATGTGCACAAGAGATTCCGGCGGGGAGACCTCCGTGTGCACCGTGTGTAGTGGATCAAGGATCGCACAGGAAGAATAGGGGTGTGTGTAGGGAGAGAGTAAGTCAGTAGCAATGTCTGAGAGAGAGACAGAGGTTTGGCAGAGCTTCCGCGTATGGCGAGTGTGTTCTCCTTTGTATGGAAAGGTTGACGATCTATATATACTGGAGAACATGACCGTTGTAGTGGTTAATGCGCCCATTGATGGCGGCTTAATTAGCTTAACCATAACGGCACGTTCGTCCGAGTATATAGGAACCGTTAGAGCACGTGGTGCGCGAATACCGGAACCGTTACGGGGTTGACCGGGTTTGACCGGATTGACCGGGTTTATGGAGCTCGTGCCATAAATCTCTCAAAACAGTTACTAAAGGTCGCGCGCGGGCTTGGCTCGCACGCGACAGGGCTTACTCTAGCCTCCAAACCACTAAGTCCCTACAAGTCCCGTGCAGTGGTATGCGAGGGCTCTGTCTCGCAGCCCCCACATGGATCAGCTCGGCTGGTGATCCTGTGTGTATGGAGCACAATATGGTGTGCTTGATGGCTGCCACGTGGCCAAGATCTGTCATGTCAGAAAGCAGTATCTACAATAGGATATCTCTGTGCATATCCAATTATGACATCAGCAATTGATATTCTGCTTGATTTTCGCGCTAATTTCTCGGAAGATAAGCACACTTTCGTTGGGAAGTCCATCCGAATCATGACTATTCGTCATTTATTAGGATACGCAACTGAATCGTCGTAGCCTTTAGTAGGGTAATTGATCGTTACCGCTTTTCAAGGTGTAAGTGATTGACCTTACCTCTTTTCGAATTCTGCTGACTTATCTTAGCAACTGAAGAGTCTCCACAAGGTCTATATAAACCCTTTCTTTGCCATTTGGGTTCTTCATCCCAAAAATGTGCATTGCCGTGAGTCCTTACGACTGCTGGCTTCAACGCTTGTTTTTCGTTGATTCATGGCAACTTCAAGTTGTGAATCCTGAGTTTGCGCTTTGTGCTGTAGAAATAGTTTCCAAGATCCACTTTATGAGGCTTATTGCTCTTCATAACCATCATAAAGAAGATGGAGATGATGTCTCATGTGTGTTCGAAGAATTTTCTTTGTGTATTATGTTTGCAGGTCATGTTTCCGGCCGCCTCCCGGTGAGGTGCAGCGCCGAAGTGACCGTGCTACCGTCTCATAATGAACAGCGGAATTCTCCTCCAGCATCCCTGGAGGAGAACTTATTGCCCCCACGTTCGTGAGCTCAGGGTGGCGAACCACTGCGTTCATCCCCGTCTACAAGGAGCCCTTGCCCTTTGGAGCTTCTGCTTGCCTGTTGAACGCCGGAACCGGTGGTTCCTCAGGCACATCTCATGGGGTGTTGATCTGACAAGGGCCTTGTCAAATACTGGGATCTTGAACGTATGGCTTCATGTGGCTCTTTGGAGCAAGATCCTACTTGCAACAGATGTTCGGTCGCAGATCTGTACATCGCACTTACGTTGTTTGGACCGTTGGGTTAATCCTTTCCAGTCAGGATTCCCGTGGTGTGTCTCTGCTGGCTTGTCAGCTACTTTTCGAATGTATTGTAAGCCATGTTGGCTGCGTAGTTAGATTTGAGCTTTTTCGCTTGTAAGCTGCTATCTAGATGGATAAATTGTAAGTCTTTTCGACTCATAATGACAAATAGCCTTTTGTATTATCTGTTGTTTTGTTACAACAAAATACAATTTCGCGTGTGCTTCGGCATATTTCGCCTTGCATAATGCTATGTACACGTTTCGCATGTGCTATCTGCCATATGAACTCGCAGATGTTTCGCTAGATCGTTTGAGATCGTATTTTCGCAGCTGTGCCATCTTGGCAGATGGGCTTGTGATTAGCTTTCAGATTCACGTGCTATCATATCAGATAGACCTTTGTAGATCACTTAAGATCATTCTCACAATATTGCTATCGCATTTGTATAATGTTGCAATCACCGCAGATGGGCTTGGAAGATCATCTAAGATCATTTTTCGCATGAGTTGCCATCGTAGTAGATAGGTTTTAGTAGATCAATTAAGATCGTTCTTCGCATGAGTTGCTATCGTAGTAGATAGGCTTTAGAAGATCAATTAAGATCATTCTGCATGAGTTGCTATTGTAGCAGATAGGCTTTAGAAGATCAATTAAGATCATTTTGCATAGGCTGCTATCGTGACAGATAGGCTTGGAGGATCAATTAAGATCGCATTTGCATAGGCTGCTATCGTAACAGATAGGCTTAGATGATCAATTAAGATCGCATTTCGCGTGAGCTGCTATCGTGACAGATAGGCTTAGGTGATCAATTAAGATCGCATTTGCATAGGCTGCTATCGTAACAGATAGGCTTAGATGATCAATTAAGATCGCATTTCGAGTGAGCTGCTATCGTGACAGATAGGCTTAGGTGATCAATTAAGATCGCATTTGCATAGGCTGCTATCGTAACAGATAGGCTTAGATGATCAATCAAGATCACGTTTGCATAGGCTGCTATCGTAACAGATAGGCTTAGATGATCAATTAAGATCGCATTTATACAGATTGCTATTGTGGCGGATAACCATTGTCAACAGTTATAACAAACTAAAATGAAGCAAAATTGACAATTCAGAAATATGAAGTTCTCATTTGGGAGAATTCTCTTATTATAACGCTCTCATATGGGAGAGATGAGATTACAATCCTCTCATATGGGAGAGGAGATTGTGTAAATCGTAGCCATACAAGACATTAAGCGACGTTATAATAAAACGCATGAAATGAGAGAAGTCAGGGATAGTACTTCTTAATCCAGCGCATGTTGACTGAACTTGGGGTTGAGGTCGTGCCGTGCAACCTTCGTATGCTGCAGTAGCCACTGTCGAAGACTTCTGTGAATTCGAAGGGTCCTTCCCAATTGGCTGCGAACTTTGGGTGAGCCGCTTCTCGCATGCAGTGGTCAGATGCGCGCAGGACCAAGTCTCCAACTGCGAAATCTCTTCGCTGGACCGTCTTATTGTAAGCGCGAGCAATCCTTTCTTGATACCGCTTGTTGGTCCTTTTGGCTTGTTCTCGCTTTTCGTCCAGCAAGACTAAGTCATGATCACGTTGATTTTCGTAGAGTGCGTGGAAGGCCAATCTTGCCGAATTGATTCTCACCTCCGCAGGTACCACGGCTTCGGCCCCATAGCATAGTAAGAATGGTGAGGCCCCCGTGGGTGTCCTTGGAGAAGTTCGGTAAGCCCACAGAGCTACGCTTAGAGAATCAGCCCATTTCTTGTGGTCATATGCAACCATCTTGCTCAAAATCCTCAACAGCGTTTTGTTGGTCGCTTCGGCTTGTCCATTCCCCTTTGGATAGTAGGGGGTGGAACATATTTGCCTGATGTTGTACTCTGCTAACTTCGCAGCTACCTGGCGATTAACAAAGGGAGTACCGTTATCTGAAAGAATGGTGTTTGGAATTCCGAACCTGCATATGATGTTTTCTTGAATGAAGTTGACCACAGCTAGCGCATTTGCCGTCTTCAGTGGTATTGCCTCCACCCATTTGGTGAATAGCTCAGTTGCAGTGAGAATAAAATGATTCCCGTGTGACGTTGTTCGGATGGGACCAATGAAGTCCAGAGCCCATGTGTGAAATGGCCATGGTGTTCCTAATGCATGTAGATCCACGGCGGGAGCGTGCACTAGATTTCCTTTGAATTGGCACTCCTGGCAGCGCCGTACTTTAGTGCGGCAATCAGCCTCCATCGTGGGCCAGAAATATCCAATTGAGAGGAGCTGCCTGCATAATTTCGCACCTCCTTGGTGTTCCGCCTGATGAGAAAGGTCCATGACCTCTTGTGCTTCTCTGCCGTCTAGACATCGCAGCAAGTTGCCCTCATGACCTCTTCGCCAAAGCAGGTTTTCCCGTACTATATATCGAGATGCTTTCCTCTTCAATTTCTCGGCTTCTTTTCTCGATTCGGGCACGGTGCCCTGGGTGAGAAAATCAAAGAGTGGCTTCCTCCAATCCGTGTCATCATCAGCTAGAGCGATGAGTAGAGAATCTTTGATTAGTGCGCAACTCTCGCACTTCCCTTGTATCAGGGCCGCGGCTGTTGACATGTCTGGCCAATGAATGCCATATCTCTGAGCCTTCCGATAGATTGACACCTCACTTTCTCCGCAAGCATGCTGGTGAATCTTTTCTAACAACAGTTGTCCCTCTCGCTCGGAGACGCATCGCATGAGTATTCCGCCGGGACCCTTGTAGTAGAGGGTGTTTTCATGTATGCAATACCCTTTTGTGAGTGCCCAGCTTTCACTGCTCGTGCCTTCTGCGATAGCTTGCAAGACCGCTTTTCTCTAGTCCGAATCATCCATGTGTTCGTCGTCGCACACATCTTCTGCCAGGGCTGACGATGCACTTCGATCGAGATCCTTGCGGGACATTTGTCTGTACTGACCTTGGATCCCAAGGTTGCCAAAGCATCTGCATGCCTATTGTCTGCTCGGGGCTTGTGCTCGTACCTTACGTCGCAGAATTGCTGTACCAGCTTTTGTACTAGAGTCCGATAAGATAGAAGGTTAATCTCCTTCAAACCGTACTCGCCCGAGGCTTGCTTGACGATCAACTTGGAGTCTCCCATGACCGTCAGATTGCTTACTTCCAAAGCTTTTGCTGCGCGCAGTCCCGCTATGAGGGCTTCATATTCTGCCTCGTTGTTGGTGACTGCAAAGTCGAGCTTTGCGGACATCTGTATGACCTCCCCATCTGGTTTGGTCAAGACTATCCCAATGCCTCCGCCTTTTCTTGTTGACGACCCGTCGAAATGGAGCGTCCAATAAGGCACGTCGATTGCATAGATTTCAGGTCCTTCGAGCTCTTCTTCGATCACGGGCTCGTGGCTGTTGTCGGGGAACTGTGCCAACAGATCCGCTACCGCCTGCGACTTGATCCCTCGCGGTCTCACGCATGTGATATCATATTGAGAGATGGTCATGTACCATTTCGCCAATCTCCCGCCAGGAGTAGTGTGAGTTAGCAGATATCGTATGGGATCGCTTTTGGTGACCACTACTACTTTATGCGACGCAAAGTAGTGTTTCAATTTCTCTATTACGAAGAACAAAGCAAGGCAATGACGTTCGATGTCTGTGTACCTTGATTCAGCAGGCTGCACGATGCGAGAGATGTAGTAGATAGGCCTTTCCTGGCCTTCGTACTCCTGAGCCAAGAGTGCTCCTATGGATCTTCTTGTGGACGTCAGATATAATAGAAGGGGTGATCCCAGCTGAGGTGCGATCATTATTTTGGAAGACGTCAGCAGATCCTTCAGCTTTTTGAACGCCGCTTCGTGCTCCGGAGCCCAGTTGTACACGGCATCCTTCTTGAGAAGAGTACTAAAACAGCATGTGATTTCGGCAATCGCTGGGATGAACCTCCGCAAATAGGATAACTTTCCTAAAAATGTCTTCAAGGCATTCTGGTTATGGGGCGGCGTCATGCCGGTTATGGCTGATACTTTCGCAGGGTCAGGCTCGATTCCTTGGCGATGAACTACGCATCCCAAGAACTTCCCCGATGTTACCCCAAATGCGCATTTCATGGGATTCATCTTTAGTTGAAAGCGTCTACATTTATTGAACACCTTCCGTAGATCTGCGAGGTGATCTGCTTCGTGCTTGGATTTAACCACCAGGTCATCCACATAGAATTCCACTTCCTTGTGCATCATGTCGTGGAATAGGGCCATCATATCCCGCTGATAGGTTGCACCCGCGTTTTTGAGACCGAACGGCATCACCGTGTAGTTGAACACCCCCACCGGAGTGATGAATGCAGTTTTCTGCGCGTCTTCGGGGTCCATCTTGATCTGGTTGTACCCGCTGAAGCCATCCATGAAACTGAACATGCGGTGGCCTGCTGTTGAATCGATAAGCAAATCGATGTTGGGCAGTGGAAAATCGTCCTTGGGGCAGAAGCGATTGAGATCTCGGAAGTCCACGCAGATGCGGAGCTGTCCGTTCTTCTTCACCACTGGCACGATGTTGGCCAGCCATGTGGGATGATGATTCGGCTCTATGAACTTGGCATCCAGGAGTTTGACAATCTCCTGTTTGATTTTCACGTTAAGCTCCGGCCTGAAGCTTCTTGTGCTCTGCTTTACCGGCTTAGACCCTGGAATGATGTCTAAGCGGTGCATAGTGATGCTTGTATCCAGTCCCGGCATCTCATCATACTCCCATGCGAACACGTCCTTGTATTCAGTTAGGAGCTGTAGCAGTCCTTGCTCCTCTTCGCTTGTGAGGTCCGCACTTAGAAAGACTGGCCTTTTCTTTTCCTCGTTCGGGCTGAGGAACACTTCCTTTAGCTCTTGCTTTTGTGGTCTGGGCCTATCTTCCATGCATTCAGGTGCTTCTTTGAGCTTCTCATCTGGGGTGCTCTGCATTGGCTCTTTCATTACCGCGATCTGCTCGATTTGATTGATTTGCTCAGGGATGTCCCCATGCCCGTGTGAGGACATCCCCGCGCACCTTCATATGCGATAGCATTTCTTCCCGTTGGCGTAGAAGCTCTCTATCTCCTTGCCTTCGGGGTCATGCTTTGCGATTCTCTTCAGAGTATACACATTCTTCCGATGGTATGCGATACGCGGCGCCTCTTCGCGTGTAGGCGGCTTTTCTTTGGCATCTTCTCTTGTCACCATTACTCCCGCAGGTGACTGGTCCTTGATGTCCTCCCAGAGAGGAAAAGGAGTAGGGTTGAATGGTCCCGGTGTTTGCTCGTCCGTCATCTCGGTGAACCACACCGCCTCGCTAAGATGTGCTTCGTCCAAGTTGAATGGATTCGTTGAAGCCGGTATCTCGACTATTCTGTCGTTCCAGATAGCTTTCATAACCTGGTGAGCCGTTGAAGGAACTGCGTCGAAGCGATGAATCCAGGCTCGACCTATGATCATGTGATACGTGGTGTTTGCGTCTATGACATAGAACTTTGCTGAGCACTTGATTTTGCCAATTTGAACGCCCAGGCGGATCCATCCGATCGTCATTCTAGAGTAACTTCCGAATCCCATCAGTGGAGATGGGCGCTTCACGATCTTGTGCTCAGGGATCCCTGCTAGCTTCAGTGTGTGGAGTGAAACGACGTTGACCGCTGCTCCTCCATCGACGAATGCTCGTTTGAACTCGACGCCATTGATGATGGCTGTCACGTACAGAGGCCTTTGGTGGCTCGCATCTGTCTTCTTGTCGCTGGCAGAAAAGGTCATAATCTTTTCTGTAGAGCGAGACGCCCTGATGACTTTCCCGTTGGAGACTACAAGATCCTCCTCGTAGTCCTCTGCTATCCTTAAGATCGCTTTCGTCATTTCTGTCCGGCATTTCTCCGAGAAATTCATCTCGTCAAAGAATCTGCTGAAGCCGTGCGACCCTTTCATCCGATCGGCACGTTCGTCTTCTGTGTCCATACTGTAGTCCTCGTCATCGTGGACCTCGGCGATGATGGGTAGACCATCCTCTGCAACTTCTTCCAAGTCGACAATCGAGATCATGGCAACCTCCTTGCCTTTTGAGTCTTGCTCCGCATGGGCAGGAAGCGGATTGTTGCGCACATCCTTCCTGCGATCGCTGACGATCAGCTCGCCGTTCTTCATCTTCTGGTCGAATGTAAACCTGAGCTTTTTACATTCCGCTGTGGGGTGCATGACCTTGCCGTGGTACTCGCACCACTTAGGGTCCCTCACCATCTCCTTGGAGGGTATCTTCTCGAGCGGTGGCAGGACACCGTCCTTGCGCCACTGTCTGCAGAGGTCGCTTGCCTCCTCTACCGAGCATGGCAGAGGTGGTACATCGAAGTTCACAACCTTCGCTTGCTTCTGGGGTGAAACTGTATTGACCTCAGCTTCGCGTCCCCTCTTGTAACTGAATCTCCCGATCTTGTAGGTGGTGCCGCTCGAAGGTCGCTCCGGAGCGTTCTTCTTTTTCTGCCTCTCGACTATAGGTTCGATGTTCTTCGTGCATTCAATTAGCTTTGAAAACGTAGGTGTTTGCAAATTGATGAGCATACCTTTGTATTCGTCTCGCATGCACTGCAGACATATCTCTACTAGTCGGCTCTCGAGCATTGGATCTTTGCACTCCAAGGACTTCGCCCTGAATTTCTTGATGAAAGTAATCCCATCCTCCTCGCGCTTCTGATACATCCGCGAGAGATGGATCATTGTCACCTTTTCTTCCATCTGGAAGAACTTGGTGTAGAACTTCTGGACCATGTCGTCCCAAGTCTTCACAGATCCGGCTTCCAACGTTCGGTACCACTTGTACGCTACGTTCCCTAAAGATTTTGGGAACTCCCGCATCAGCAGTTTGGGATCAGCTCCGTATGGCCCCATGACATCAATGAAACGCATGACATGCTCATGAGCGTTCCCGTTGACATCCTCGAACTTGTCCCATTTAGGGGCCTTATACCCCGCCGGGTTGGGCATGAGATAGATCTCCCGCGGGATGGGTGGATCGTTGTCTAACTTCGGGATAATGGTATCCGCGAATGACTGGTGAGCCAGAATAGTGTCCATGCGCTTCTGCATAGACGTCATGCATCCTGGAATGCTTCCCTCGGTAGCTGAAGGAGGGGTTGCCGCAGGCGGAGGTGACACATACGCCGCCGAAGGATTGGGGACATATTGACTACTCGCATTGCCCCAGATCGCCGTTGGAGGAGGCAAAGGGTACTGCAAAGTCGGGTTGGATGCCAAAGCCGAAGGCTGAGGAGTGTGAGCAGCGAGAGGCAACATCTGAGCTGTTGACCCCTGAATAGAAGGCAGCTGCGTAGTCGCCGGTGGAGTCTGCAGGTTAGGGTTGGGAGGTGTGGTTGACACTCCCAATCCCGGAGCGGTAGGGCCTCCTCCTCCTTGAGAGACGGCGGTGGCTGTTGAAGGGTTTGGTGCAAGGGTGCCCAGAACGACCAAGATCCGTTCTAGCTGCGCGGACTGGGCTTTGAGAGCTTTCGCCTGATTTTGGACAGTGGCGTCCAAGGACTCCAGCGTCGGTGTCTCGCCGGGAGTGGTAGGAGTACGGCGGGTCTCCTCTCCCGAGGCGGTTTCGGTGGAAGGCGATCTGTTGCTGATATCATCCTCCTGAGACATGGTTGCTTTTGTTGGTAAGGTCACGTCGGGTTCACCAAAATGTGCACAAGAGATTCCGGCGGGGAGACCTCCGTGTACACCGTATGTAGAGGATCAGAGATCGCACAGGAAGAGTTGGGTTGTGTGTAGGGAGAGAGTAAGGCAGTAGTAATGTCTGAGAGAGAGACAGGGGTTTGGCAGAGCTTCCGCGTATGGCCAGTGTGTTCTCCTTTGTATGGAAAGGTTAACGTCCTATATATAGCAGAGAACGTGACCGTTGTAGTGTGGTTAATGCGCCCATTGATGGCGGCTTAATTAGCTTAACCATAACGGCACGTTCGTCCGAGTATATAGGGACCGTTACAGCACGTTGTGCGCGAATACCGGAACCGTTACGAGGTTGACCGGGTTTGACCGGATTGACCGGGTTTATGGAGCTCGTGCCATAAATCTCTCAAAACAGTTACTAAAGGTCGCGTGCGGGCTTGGCTCGCACGCGACAGGGCTTACTCTAGCCTCCAAACCACTAAGTCCCTACAAGTCCCGTGCGGTGGTATGCGAGGGCTCTGTCTCGCAGCCCCCACATGGATCAGCTCGGCTGGTGATCCAGTGTGTGTGGAGCACAATATGGTGTGCTGGATGGTTGCCACGTGGCCAAGATCTGTCAGCTCAGAAAGCACTATCTACAGCTATCAAAATCGTCCGGTGAAAGTATCCCAGATACGAGTCAAAAAGTCAGAACGTGGAGGAAGAGCTGAAACGGAATGGTAGTTGATTGATAGTGATGATTGAACTTACAATCATGGGCCGAACACAAATAGTGAGGCGTGCAGTCTATATACCCGCTCAACTTTGTTTAATCACATTTTATCCTCTATTTTGCCTACTAATTTCATTTTAGCCCCACTCTACTTATGTTTATTCATTAAGATATTATTTTTTGAAATTAGAAAGTCCTGAATCCACCACATACGTATGACAATAGTCAAATCCTTGCATGAGGCCTAATGAGAATGAATAATGCTCCACTAAACTTGTATTCTTTCATACCTTCATTTATTTATGATGCGAGAGGGACATGAAATGGATCATTATAAACCACAATTGTCCACCACAACAAAATCATCAGCTTCACCAGTAAAAAAGTTTCTCCCAATTGCATCCACAACCAGATAAGGCAGAAGATAAGGTCGACACATCCTCAACCATCAGATGGATACCCTCTCTAATCCAACGGCTACAAACCCCAAACCTCAGATAGAACCCATGTCTCCCACACAAACCCGCATTCTCCACTCTCCACCACCACCTCAACTTATAACCAAAACAAACAAACACCATTTCATAGTACCCCCTCACAGTATCTCCATCTCCCCCCAATTTCATTATCGCCGGCAACAATGGCAGCCACCACCGCAGCCGCCGCCTCCTCCTTCATCGGAACCCGCCTCCCCGACGTACACTCCGGATCGGGCCGCGTCCAGGCCCGGTTCGGGTTCAGTTTCGGGACCAAGAAGTCCCCACCCAAGAAGGCGCCGAAACCCACCTTCACTGAACGGCCGTTGTGGTTCCCCGGAGCGAAGGCGCCGGAGTATCTTGACGGGAGCTTGGTGGGCGACTACGGGTTCGACCCCTTTGGTTTGGGGAAGCCGGCGGAGTACTTGCAGTTCGATTACGATGGATTGGACCAGAACTTGGCAAAGAATTTCCAGGGTGATGTGATCGGGACCAGGTTGGAGAGCGCCGACGCGACGGCGGAAACACTTCAGCCGTACGCGGAGGTTTTCGGGTTGCAGAGGTTCAGGGAGTGCGAGCTCATCCATGGACGGTGGGCCATGTTGGCCACCCTCGGTGCGCTTACTGTTGAGGCTGTTACTGGTGTCACTTGGCAAGACGCCGGCAAGGTATATAACTACATACAATTTTCTTTCAGGCTTTTCATCAAACAGTTCTAGTGCATTTCATATCGATAAAACTTTTAGGAAAATACAATGAAATAAAATATATCAAAGCTAGAAGAATAGTGAAGTAAACAAAAGATTTACAAGTATATATAATACAACATCTAGTTTATTTGAAAATATTTCATAACGTACTCAAGATTAGATAGAAAATCTACGGTACTCCCATTGGCATCTCGAACCCAAGACCTGGTACACTGTCTAACAATGCCCTTAGTCCCTTACCACTGTGCTAAAGGGCTAGTTAGTTAGAACTTAGTACACCTAGTAACCTACGAAGGTGACCATTGTGACCGAGGATTTGTAATAGTATCCCTTCGAAGCAATAAAATTATATCGGTACACGCAAACTCACCTTAGAAAGGTAAAATCAAGATGATATGTTCGCAGTTGAAGAAGTCTATAGGCAATCTTTGGGTTCCCTCAAGGTTTGAACTTAAGATTCCTAGGCGGCTAGGCCGCCCGGAGACTTGAAGTCTTTTCCAACCAACTCAACTAAGGTTAATTTCCATTTTTTACATATGGTTAGGGTGAAAGGAATCTCATTTCTTATGCCGGTCAGGGTTCTTAACATTTCATGGTCTTGTTTAATGAAGTTACTTTCTATCTGCTTGTAAGGTATCCTTGTGTGCTTCATGAGTTCAGTGGTTAGTAATATATTGTAGTAGAAACGGAAGAATGAGAGGTTAGAACTCGGATAGCGATGCACATGATTTACAGCCCTCGTATATTTCATTCATACTTATATCATACTTGGAAGTTGACAGTATCAAATTGACATTGGAATGACAAGAAGCAAAAACATTTACTGCTACGACATGAACTGGTTTGTAACACTCTAACCACTGAACCAAACTGTGTTATTAATCTGACTATTGTTGGATTGGTACACAGGTGGAGCTGATTGAAGGAGCATCCTACTTTGGGCAACCTCTTCCCTTCTCGCTATCCAACTTGATCATCATTGAGGTGTTGGTAGTTGGTTACATTGAGTTCCTGAGGAACAAGGAGCTTGACCCTGAGAAGAGAATCTACCCAGGTGGGAGCTTCTTTGACCCCCTAGGTTTGGCCTCCGACCCAGAGAAGAAAGTCTCTCTTCAACTCGCCGAAATCAAGCACGCAAGGCTTGCCATGGTCGCCTTCCTTGGGTTCGCTGTCCAAGCCGCTGCCACTGGTAAAGGCCCTCTCAACAACTGGGCTACCCACTTGAGTGACCCTCTCCACACCACCATTATTGACACTTTTACATCCAATTGAATGGGGTAATCACCACAAAGTAGTTAACTCCGCTAGCAACTTTGTATGGAGAATCAACAGTATGTATGCGATTGTCACGGCCTGTTAAAATTGTCTGTAAAGATGTTATTTGTAACAATTACTTGGCAGCAGATATGGAGCTTATGCTTGGTGTATTATTTTTTGTTAAATTCGTTGTGCACCATGAGGAATCACATACAAGTGTCTTTCTTTTCGCGAAACAATGAGCAGAGATCAAGGGTTTGATACATCAGTGATGAGCTGAAAGAGATGCTACCTGTCACTGCTGATGCTACCTATCACTGCTGACTCTTTCGCAATTTAATTTTCACTGCTTGCGCCTAAAATCATTATTAGTTGAAGGTTTTTACTAATGAATGTAGAACTCCACATTAACGGTACTATATAAGTGGTCGCACAAAATCAATGTGTATTGTGTATTATTTTTATGTAAAAAGAGGACTTGGATCCAAAGTTTTGAAAACCGGATTGGCCATCGAAGGTGAAGTACTGGTTCATGGTTGGATCGGTCATACCGGTGGTTGGATCGATTCAAGTGCGTGTTTATTAAATAATATATATTTAATATTTTTTATATAGAAAATAATAAACATAATGAAAAATAGTACAAAAATACTTGAATGTGACTAGGATATTGATCAAATACCCTACAATAACATTATGTAAGTTCATTTGCACGATAACCTACATAGATGCTCACATTTAAGTATGCATATAAATAAATTAAGAATTGTTAATGTTGTCTCTTTTATTGAACTGAAGAAGAAATAGTTACTAAAAATCAAGCAATAAATGAGTCGTATATTTCATGATTTTTTATTTATTAGCATTACTGAAACATAAAATATAATCTTGGTTTGAGAAAGTGATGATTAATTAAATGAATAAAAGTTCTAAACATAATCTATATATATCCCTTCCAATCCTAGAAACAAGTGCAACGTTAGTTCAGTCGTTAAAGTCGCTATGCAGAGTGTGATCTGTCTCAGGTTCGATTCTTCACATTGGCGGTTTTTATTTCACATTTAGTGAACAATAAACCAATGGGCTTACCAGTTTGTTTCATGGTTCAGCGATTTTGACCGGCTTTTTGCACGGACGGTCCAACATCCGAACCGGACCGGTCAAGCTCCAGTTCACCGGTCCAACCGATCCAACCGGCCGGTCCGATCCGGTTTTCAAAATCGAACCGGTCGGTCCGACCCGGTTTTCAAAACTATGCTTATATCACTATTTGTTTTATGTGGAAACTTGTAATAATGTCTTTTTTTATGAAATAATTATTGCAACCACAAACCAAATAACAAGATTAGCCAGGAGCACAAACATCTAAACTGCTATGCCAGACAAAAACTGAACAAGACAAAGACCCCAACTAAAGACCTCTAGAAGGCTAAACCAAAAAGACCCCAACTAAAGACCTCTAGAAGGCTAAACCACAAAAGCTATTACATCGGATGATTATCATAGATAGCCTGTTTTGGCTGCTCTATGAGCTTTAGCCACAGCACTATGCTACACCTTCGAAACTGAACAAAAGATAAGATTCTGCATGCCTCTTTGAGTCTTTAAAACACCGGAGCATCCTGGACCGCCACCTTACTCCTCACCTGAAACAAAAGATAAGATAGAAGAGCAATCAGTGTCTATATTAATGCAGTCAATATTATGATTTAAATCAAAAGTAACCCCATACTCCACAGCAAGAAGCTCGGCTTGGAAGGCACTAAAGTAAAAAAAAAAAGTCCCAATAATCCATTCAGTGCCCATCAACCCCTAGAGTAAAAAAGAATGTGCTAGAAGAGATATTAGAGGCCTTCCAAACCCGCCGACGTAGATCTCCAAAATACGTGCAGGAGGGTGCTTGAGTTTCTTTGCACCTCCACCCATTGTTGCGGAAGATGAGCGGGAACAAGACTCTCCTTTATGCAAGTTGAATTCTTAACCGAGAGAGCCTTTTCGTGAATAATAGTAGTGTGGATAGAAACCAAGGAGAAAGCCAAGTTATTAAAATGTGTATTGCAACGAGCCCTCCTAATAGCCCAAATGATATGAATTGCATCCCTATTATTATCTCTTATGATATTTCAAAGGTTCTCCTCAAAAGGGATCCATGTGTTTGGATGGTAACCACATGAGGTCTAGGGATGCGAAACGACATGGGTGCGCTAATATGTCTTTTTTGCTTGCGTATTTGTTCCTTTGCTCCACTCGATGCTTCATAGCTCCTCGTTTCACCTCCTAACATCCATTTGTGCTTCTTTGCTCCATGTTCCTTCATGAATTCTCCATCTGTTTCTGAAATAACCAACAATCATACCTATGATTCTACAATTTGGATAAAGTATAAATCAAAATGACGTAAATTTGTATAAAATAGCAACAAATTCACAATGTAGCATGTATGAACTGTACAAGGTGAAATAACTACTTTATCATCTAAAATCGCCAATAATTACACAAAATTGATCGCAAATTCTTAAGAAATAAGGTCAAAATTAATACATAAAATGGTGTTGTCATATACCATTAACTTACCTGAAACCTTTAGCCACCAATCGTTCTTTAAAAGTAATCACATTACCATTCATGTCGATTTTCTTCTTGAAAACCCACTTGCAGCCTATAGGTTTTACTCCTTCAGGTGGTTCCACCAAATTCCATACCTTGTTAATATACATGAACTCCATTTTGGATCTCATGTCTCCAAGCCAATTATGAGGGTCTGGACCATTTGCGGTCTCCTCATAGGTTATAGGCTAATCTTGATCCATGAGAAATACATCACTAGGTTCCGTCACGAGAATTCATATCTCTCTGGCCCTTGACGTATGCTACCTAATCTACAAGGTTCTTGTGTTACTTGAGCAAGTTGTTATTCCCCAACATATTGTGGTCATGCTCATGTTCCACCAAGTGATGAATGTTCTGTTGTGGTTCTTGAACTTCTTCAAGTTCTACTTTCCTCCCACCGGTTCTTTTAGAGACAAACTCTATTTCTAGAAACACACGTGTTCGAGCAACGAACACTTTATTCTAGATCAGACTATGGAAATAATATCCCCTTTTTTCTTAGGATATTCCATAAAGATACATTTATTTGACTTGGGTCCAAGTTTATCTGACCGTAAACGTTCACATAGACTTCACACCCCAAATCTTCACGAATGAAATACTGTGACACTTCCTAGTCCATATCTCATATGGATTTTCATAACAGATTCGGATGGAACACGGTTAAGGGCGAAAATCGTTGTAGATGTTGGAATAGATTCCCTAGAGGCAATCTTGTTTAATATGAACATTTATTTTGGCTAGAATAATCATTGTATTATTTATGAAGATATTTAATATAATGAAGTCCTTAGATTAAAAATGTGTTGTTTATCTTAAATTTCCCTAGTCCATTATATTGATTAACAGGACGATCAACTATAGACTAGTATGTGGGTAGATTGATATGGAGATATCAAGTCTAGCACATGGGTATGCATTAGGGGTAATGACATACTGGATTGACCCACCACGAGAAGGCTGCATACAAATTATGTAAAGTCACAAGTGCTTCTCGTAGTGACAATGGTACTGTGGTCCTTAGACTTGAAGTCACTAGATACTCTAGTTGTGAAATATAATGGTTTGATATTATCAAACGTTGCGCCTTAACCGAGTAACTATGAAGGTGGTTCTCGGGCATGATAGGAAGCAAGCTTAGAGATTGTAGTGTTGTAGATATGATTTGTACCAGGATCGAGAAACAATGGATTGGATATACGAGTGTGAATTGTATGTCTCTATGTTAGTAATTGTTACTACCAACTAAGTAGAAACCTATGGGGTCACACTCTCTATGGATTAAACAGTACTCGAGAATTAATTAGTTGGACTAATTAAATAGAAAGGATCAATGCGGAACCACAAGCAAACTTAGTAGGACTAATTTGCAAGGTGGACTAATCCATGTAAGGACATGATTAGTAGATGGGCTAATATGTAGTTAACAATGAGTTGTTAGACTATATAAAGCGACTCCTTGCTTATTTCCTCAGGTGTGTCATAATTGTTATCACACAAGAGAGAGAGAGAGAGAACAAAGCAAGGAGAGAGGCAAGACAAGGAGGCCGAACGACCCCCCCCCCCCCTGTTGGATTGAATACTAAAATCCATGCCTTTTGTATTGGATTATATGAATTTGATATTTATGAGAATGGTTTTGGGCAATGTTTATTGCATTTTATTATTATTGTGCATAGTTGTCTATTGTTCTACATAGTAGAAGATCTGGTGTATAGAGTCTAGCTTACACACAGAAGATCTTATCTTTGGTTCTTGTGGAATAAAATTTGTGAGTTCACAATCTAGATGGAATTAGACAAACCTTCGGAACGATTGTAGCACATTGTTTTAGTAGGTCTGTCTTGGCTACAGGAAACAGTATAGTTCATACTATAGTTTCAACTCAATGTACCAGCATACTTTGTGTATATTGAACAGGATCAAGTTGAGATCATTGTCTTTTTACTGACATAATAAGACAAGCTATGTCTCATGGTTATTATGATTAATTATGCTCTTAATCCTTAGATAGTCAATGTGAACATGTATTTATTACTTATTGCTTTGACAAGTCAAGTGAGTGAGATTCCTTTGGAGTCAATAACCTCGATGAGTTGGGTGATACTATTGAGTCCATGGTGTAAATTGATATATCGAAGGAATCCATGTCCCGGTTATGGGATTGATGATATCCCCTTGATGAAGCTTATAAGTTTTGATTATGTCAAACCCCGCAAGTAGATTACTTGGTAATCTGGACATATCAAATAAGTTAAGTGGTATGGATCAAGGAATTGGGAAGAGGTCGATTAAATGAATTAGTCAGTAACTAATTTAATCGAAGGATATATGTAATCTTAACATGGGGAGATCATAAGTATTTAACAGCAGGAGCTCGACATATTAGTTTGTGAGAATATGGACAGAAGTGCAATAAGATTTATTTAGTGGTACTAACTATTATTAACTTTATTCGGGCTAGGTTCGGGTGGAACCAGAAGTCCTAATAAAGTTAGGAGCCTGATTCGTATTTTCTCCTCCAGGTCCCTCACGTAGCCTATATAAGTGTCCTTAGTCTTTAGAATTCGTATGCTTCAGATACACACTGAAATCTAGGGTTTCAAGAGTGAGAGAAATTCGTCTGGAGGCCAAGAAGGATTGTGGAAGCAGCAAGCCCACACTTGCATCGAGGAGGAACTTCAGGAATACGGGAGAAGATCTGGATCAGATAGCTTGGACGCAGGTATGAACCCTAATTTCGCCTAGTAGGGCTTCTAGCGTTCATGTTGAAACAAATTTTAACCGGTATAGTAGACATGCCCTTGAACTGGTCCAGGGATTCGCCTCCCGTCACGCCCCTCCTCAACGTCGGCCACAAGAGGCGTGGGCCTCTTTGCTCTCATTTTGCGTGATCTTCTGCTTCCTCCTTCTTTCCTAGCTAGCACAAATGCGTTGAAGGATCCAAAAAAATTACTAGGAGTGGACATCCGTAGAGACGTGGACATTATTTCACGTGAAGTCATCAAGGAGACAAACTAAGGTACACATGAGTTTCTTCCTTTACCATCGTTATGATTTCTAGTCCTATGATCCTTGGAAGGTATTGAGCGGAATCAATTATTTTTTATTCCGCTGTGTAATCCGTATTAAAATCCTACAGTGGTATCTGAGCCACAGGTCGTAGTGCATAACGTGGTTTATGTGTTACTTTATTGTTAGTTTTTACACCGTTCTACTACTTTTCGCGTAAAAACTAAAATTGGCATAAAGATACAATTTGAATATGATTAAAACAAGAATGAGCAAATTTAACATATGATGTAAATTTTAGTGAATTTGGATCACATATGATGTGAAATTTATGATCAAGAAAACTAGGATTTGAGGCACAAATTAGGAAAAAGGGTTTTTTCTTAATTTGGAAACAAGCAACTTGGAAAACAATGAAGGAGAGGAATGGAAAAACCCTAGGGCCGTCCACCCCGTCCTTGGGCGCCAAACAAGCCACGGCTATGGGTCGAGCAGGCCAAGCGCGCGACTTGGTCGCGTGGGCTAGGGGGCGGCCGGCCCTAGGCCTTTGTGGCAGTTCATTAGGGGTTCTATAAAGTAGTCGGTAGGCCCACTTGGACCGTTTTGACCATAGTACATCCAAAATCAATTAAAACTGACCAAGCGTGTTAAAATTGGATTTTAACTGTTTTATGTGCTTTTGCATGGTGATTGAATATGACCTTTGATGTGGATGTTGTGAATGTTTATTTTTGAGGTTTGGTTTTATTGTAACAGTTAATTAATTAATTTTTACGGCCCGTGAGACGGTTTTCTTCTCAAACGTGTGAGGTCTCTCTATTTAGTATAGATGTTAGCTAGTATTAGATAGAGTAGATGTTAGTCAAGACTTGGATAAGAAGCCTAAAGAATTAAAGGAACCACAAGATGACGACATTCCACAAGCTAAGGCGCATGGAATAAAAGATGGAGGCACATGGAGATGAGCTTGCTATTTTTAGGGCTTATAGATATTCTCATTGGCTTGGGAGTATCTTAGTTTAGGAGGCCATATCCACATCACGTTTATTTATTGTTTGTGGTTGTTTAAATTATTTTCGTGTTATTTGTTGTTGGTGTATGGATGATGCATGCAAATTGGTAACAAGATAATACAACACAGATCTTTTATTTTTGGATTGCCCAATCCAAATAAGTAGATCAGTTGATATGGATTAACAAAACAATTAAAACTAAATGAAAATCCCTCAAATCTAAATATTGCGTTTTTGCCTTCTCGTTACTTAAACACTAGTTATGATCATGATTTATCAAGTTCAGTCTTGCCAAAGCAAGGCGACTTGATTCATCATGATGTGGCGCGACATCACAAGCTAGAAATGTGAAATTGTTGAAGTAAGAGGTTGGACGCAATTAGGCTACTTCAATAGGATTGAAAGCCTAGAGGCAAACAATTGGGATTATCTATGGGATAAATTAATAAGGATTTAATTTTCCAATTGAATCAAGAGTTGCATGGGATGCAATTGGAATTGTTCCTACCTATTTAACTAATTTTTGGGTGACTTGCAAAATCAAACTAAAAAAGAAGTGAAATATGGATCTTGGCCCACTAGAAAATATAATGATATTTTCCGCATTAATATAGAGGGTTATTAATTCGAGAAAAATAGTGGGAGCTATATTTAATAATCTAGCAATTATTAAATTTAGTTATTTGTTCACAAAATACTAAAACTTATATATTTCTCATTTTGTAGAATTCCAATGGCAAACAATTCATCGAATTCATCACAATTCCTACAATCAGTCCTTGAGAATGACAAGCATTCTGGAACATACTTTATGAACTGGTACAGGAACTTGAGAATCGTTCTCAAGCAAGAGAAGAAACTGTACATTCTAGAAGAGCAAGTTCCTGAGGATCCAGAAAATAATTCTGTTGCAGCCCTAAAGGCATATCAGAAGATCGTTGGCGATGATATTGATGTGGCCTGCCTCATTCTTTGCACCATGAACTCTGAGCTTCAGAAGCAACATGAGAACTTGGCTGCGTTTGATATGATGATACATTTGAAGCAGCTCTTTCAAGAGAAAGCAAGGGTTGAGTGGTATGAAGTTTCCAAGGCGTTGTTCAAATGGCATATGTCAGAGGGAAACCATGTGGGACCCCACGTACTGCGCATGATCGGGTATCTGGAGAATCTCACATGCCTAGGGTTTCCAATAGGTCAAGAGTTGGCCACTGATCTCATATTACAACCGTTGCCTGATAGTTATGATTCTTATGAACGGTTCGTTATGAACTATAGCATGAATGAGATCAAGAGGCCTCTGCCGGAATTGCTCAATATGTTGAGGACAGCTGAACAAATCATCAACAAGGGAAAGGGCAAGGCCATAATGATGGTGAACAAAGGAAAATCAAGCGATTTGCTTCTACCTTCTTAGGGAAATTCAAGTCAGTTGCAAAGCCCAATGAAGTTGCCCTTAAACCTGCTGGTGGTGTTTCCAAGGGTGAGACTAAGGGTGAGTGTCACTACTGTAGTCAGCCTGGACACTAGAAGAGGTACTGCCCAAAATATCTTGAGGATAAAGGGCTTGGAATAGTGATTCCACCACCACCAGGCATTTTTGTTATAGATGCCAATTTAACTATCTATTCATCTTGGGTATTGGATATGGATGTGAATCTCACATTTGTCAAAATGTGTAGGATCTAAAGAGAAGTAGAAGATTTGCTAAAGGGGAGATACACAAGTGCGATGGGAATGGAGCAAAGGTTGCTGCATTGGTCGGGGGCGTGTACGAGCTATTTTTGCCTTCAGGATTAGTTTTATAATTAGATAATTGCTATTTTGTGTCTGTTATGAGCATAAACATCATTTCTATTTCTTTTCTGGACGAGAAATATTTTACTATTTCAATAAAGGACAAATTTTGCTCCATTTATTTTGATAGTATGCACTATTGTAGTGCGCATTATCTAATGGATTGTATATCCTTCATCTAAGTAATCCTGTCTACAACAAAATACTAAGAGGATTAGAACGAATGATTTGAATCCTACTAACTTATGGCATTTTTGTTTAGGCCATATAAACGAGAAACGCATTTTTAGACTCCATAATGATGGATTTTTAGACTCATTTGATTATGAATCATATGAGACATGTGAATCTTGTTTATTAGGAAAAATGACAAAGTCCCCTCTCAATAAGAAAGGAGATAGGACTAGTGAGTGTAGGGTTTTGATCATGGATATGCAGCGGAAGGATAATATAATTATCCGATCAAGACCCTCCAAGGATCACAGGAAGAGAAATCATGACGATGGTAAGAGAATAGTGTTATGTACCTTTGAGGTCTCCTTGATGACTTCTAACGAGAAAATTATCACGTCTCTACAGTTGATCCACGCCTATAGGGGATATCTAGATCTTCCAAACGCCTAATGCTAGCTAGGAGGAATGGAATGTTGGAATTGTGACCTAGAGGGAATCAATTTCTTGTAAAAAATATATGTATTTACGATTCATTATGTTATCAATATGGAGATATGTTAACATGAATGAAGTACTTAGAATATAAGTATTATATCCTTAAATATCCCAAGTCGATTATATTGATTAACATGACAATCAACTATAGACTAGTATGGGGTTGGATTGATATGGAGAGATCACGATCAAACACATGGGTATGCATTAGGTGTAATGGCATATTGGATTGACCCATCTCCGAGAAGGCTACATACAATTTATGTAAAGTCACAAGTGCTTCTCGTGGTGACAACGGTATTGTCATCCTAATACTTGAAGTCACTAGATTGTGTAGATGTGGATTATTGTGTTTTGGTAGAGTCAAACGCTACACCGTGACTGGGTAGCTATAAAGGCGTGTACCGGATACAATAAGAAGCAAGCTTAGAGATCGTAGTAGATGTAGATAGAATTTGTCCCTCCCTCATAACGGGAGCAAATATCCTAGGCCACTCTAGGGATAGTGCTTATAGAATGTCTGGCCAGACTCAAATAAATCAATATAAGATATTGATTTTAGTTGCACGAATAAGGCTATTCCTAGGATCGAGGAACTATAGATCGGATATACGAGTGTGACTTGTATGTCTCGTGTCCAATCCGGATATTGAGACAAAGGGATGAGACAATACTTGCACAAGGTTTGTCATGATGGCTATTCTATTTGTTGGCTAGAATGGATGTCTTGCTAGAGGCCGCTCCATATAAGTAAGTGGTTACTACCAACTAAATAGAACCTATGGGGTCACCCGCCATATAGGGGTGAAATATACTTGGAAATTAATTAATTAATATGATTAATTAATTTGAAGGACCAAGTCGCAACAACTTGCTAACTTAGTAGGACTAATATGCAAGTTGGACTAATCCATGTATAGACATGATTAGGATTTGCCAAGGTGGACTAATTCACGTAGAGACATGATTAGGATTAATTTGCAAAGAGAACTAATCCATGTATGGACATGATTAAGACTAGTTTGCAAAATAGACTAATCTTTATTTGAGTAGGATTAGGAGATGGGTTCTTTATGTAGTAGGACAAGGAGTTGTGGGACTATATAAAGAACACTCCTAGCTTATTTTCTCTACAAACATCTAGTTACTCAGATTAGGAGAGGTTAAAGCAAGGAGAGAGAAAGAAACATAAGGAGGCCAAACCCCATTATGCCGCCTCTCTACCCGTCGGCCACCAAGAGGGTCCGAACCCTCTTCCTTGGTGATTGGTTGCATGATTTCTTCTTCCTATTCCATTATTCCTAGCTAGCACAAGGAGTTGGAGGATCTAGATCTCACCTCTAGGCGTGGATCAACCGTAGAGACGTGATGCATTTTGCGTTTGAAGTCATCAAAGGAGACCTTCAAGGTACATAACAGAATTCCTTTACCATCGTCATGATTCACTTCCTGTGATCCTTGGAGGGTCTTGATAGGATAATTTCAATTATTCCTCTGCGTATCCATGATCAAAACCCAACATTGGTATCAGAGCCACAGTTCGTAGAGCATAACGTGGTTTATGTGTTACGATTTATATAGTTTTACACTTTAAATTATTGATTATCGCGTAAAACTGACAAATCAAGCATATTGATGCAATTTGTCAATAGTTCAATCAAAAAAGAACTAATTTTACATGGGATGTAGGAATTTGTGAGTTTGAGAAATTTTAGGATCTTAGATCTAGAGTTCTTAGACATCCAATTGGAAAAATGAGTTTTTCCTATAAGGAAACAACCAAATTTGGGAAACAAGGCAATGAGTTGTTTTGGAAACAACTCCTAAAGGAGGTTCGGCCCCCCTAGGGGAATGTCCCTCCTTCCTTGCCGCCCAATCTAGGCTCAACCATGGGGATTGGGCAGCCCTAGTGCATGGCCTAGCCGTGTGGGCTAGGGGCCGGCCGGCCCAAGGCCATTGGGCGGTGCTTTTAGGGTTCGGCCAAGCGTTGGTGGGCCTTCTTGGACCGTTTTGACCCTAGTTAAAACTCACTAAGCGCGTTAAAATTGGTTTTAACTATTTATGTGCTATTTTCATGGTGATTGGATATGGCTTTAGATGTGGTTTGTTGTGGATGTTTAATTTTGTGATTGTTTACGGCCTGCGAGTTGATCAATTTGATGTAATAATTAATTAGGGTTTTTACGGCATGCGAGCCGATTTTTTTCTCTTAACTTGTGAGATTTATTTATTTAATTTAGTTGCTAGCTAGTACTAAATAGAATAGAAAACCAAGATTGAAGAAAAGAAGCCCAAAGAATTAAAGGAGCGACAACATGGAGCATGGAGCATTCCACAAGGCTATGAAGGATGGACCAAGAGATGGAGGCACATGGAGATACGTTTTCTATTCTAGGGTTCATAGATATTCTCATTGGCTTGGGAATATCTTAGTCTAGGAGGCCATATCCAAATCACGTTAATTTCTGTTTTGTGGATGTTTACTTTATTGTCTTATTATCGTTGTTGGTGTATGGATGATGCATGCAATTTGATGATAAGATAATTAAACAACCCGGATCTATTATTTGGAGTTGTGCCCAAACTCAAATAAGTAGATCTGTTGATAAATATCAACAAAACAATTAAAATTGAAAGAAAAATCCCTCAAAATAAAATATTACGTTTTTGTCTTCTTGTTACTTAAACACTCATCACAGGATCGATTGATCAAGTTCGTGCGTGCCAAAGCAGGGCGACTTGATTCATCATCATGTGGTGCGTTGGCACACATAGTGTGCAATTGTTGGAGTAAGAGGTTGAACGTAACTAGGTTATTTTAATAAGGATTTAAAACCTAGAGGCAACCAATTGGGATTATCCATGGATGGATAAACAAGGAGTTATTAGCCCAATTGAATCAAGAGTTTCATGGGATGCAATTGGAGTTGTTCCTACCTAAATAACTAACTTTTGGGTGACTTGCCAAAGTAAGCTCAAAAGGAAGTGAAATATGGATCTTGGCCCACTAGAAAATATAATGATATTTTTCGCATTAATATGGAGGGTTATTAATCCGTAGAATAATAGTGGGAGCTATGTTTAACAATTTAAGTCCTTGTTAAATATAGTTAAACGTCGCAAACTTTGCATAATCCTATTGTGTTGAATACCGAAGGCATTAAACAAACAAAACGCGACTTTATCTATTTTCTAGACTGGTATAAAATCGAGAATTGTTCTCAAATAAAAAGAGAAATTGCTGTACATCGTAGAACATAAAGTTCTCTTCCCACCGACTACCAAAACACACCAAAAACCTAATGGAAGGAACATCAAGAATGGTTCTTTGAATGTAACTTGCCTCATGTTAGCTGCCATGAACTCTGAGATTTGGAAGCAAGATGAGAACATGGAGACGAATGATATGATCATACATTGAAGGAAGATTTTTCAAAGAGCGAGCTAGACATGAAAGGTTTGAAGTGTTGCTCCACTTTGCGTTGAGCAACAAAGCTAATTCAATATGATTGAAACATTAGTGAATTGGTGTTACTTATGAGATAGATAAAGAATAAAAAGTTATTCACCCAAGTGAACCAATAATTGCATTGGATGAAATTATAGTTTTGTTCAAAGGGGATTTACTCAATATGATTGAGAATCACTAAACAAAGCACTCATAAAGGGCATAGGCAAAACTGTTAATGGTTAACATCATGGTTAAGGGAAAAATGTTTGCGGCGACCCCATGGGTATAAAGCAATATTGTTGCTAAAACCAAATTACCTTAAAGTTCCATAGGTAGTGTGAAGGAAGAGAGACTACACAAAAGTACCTGGAAGTAAGTAATAAAAGAATTTTAAATTCAAATTTAGGTATTTTGTTATAGAAGTCAATGTGTGTATCTCATCATCATGAGTATATACTAGATGAGGATCTCACATTTATAGAAGTGTGGAGGTTCTCAAGAGATGAAGACAATTGGATAAGGAAGAAATAAACCTACACGCGGGGCAATGAAGCAAGGGGTTGCTGAATTAGCCGTAGAGAATTATCTCTACCTTTCTGAAATCATTCATGAATTAGAAAAAAGTGATTATGTCCCTGCTATGAGTAGCTGCATTGTCATAATTTCTTGTTTGGACAAGAAAATCTCTTTATCATAATAAAGAACAAATGTTGTTCCATTTATTCTGATATGCATTATTGCAATACAATTTTGTCTAATGGATTGTATATCCTTGACCATGATAATTTCATCTATAACATTAATGCCAAGAGGTTTGCATATAATGATATGAACTTCACTTATCTTTAGCATTATCGTTTAGGCCACATGAATAAGAGATACATACCTAGAACTCCATATGGATGGATTTCTGGAACTCATTTGATTATTGAATCATAAGAGATATGTAAGACTTATTTATTAGGAAAATATATGATATTTTTGGAATCATACATATTGACGTATGTAGGCCGCTAAGCACAAATGCTAAAGATGGTTTTCACTACTTCATCATATTTACTGATGGGATCAGAGAAATACAGATTTGTGTATCTTATGAAGAAACAAATCAGAATCATTTCAATTGTTCAAGGAATTCAAGAATGAAGTAGAGAACCAGCTTGGAAAAAGTATTAGGGCTCTACGATTCGATCTTAGAAGAGAGTACTTCAGCCAAGTGTTTTACAAGCATCTATGGGAGTGTTGGATATGATCCAAACTCGCTCCACCTAACACGCCACATGGATTTGGCGTGTCTAAGAGGAGAATTCGGACCTTGTTTGGACACGGTTGTGTCCATGATGTGTCAAAACAGAACTTCCAGTTTACTTTAGGGGCAATGTTCTAATTACAACAAATTTCTCCCTTAACCTTGTTCCATCAAAATAGATTATGAAAAACACCATGTGAGATATGGACTAGGAAGTGTCCTAGCATGTCATTCATAAAGATTTGGGGTTATGAAGTTTATGATAAACTTGGACCCAAGTTGAATAAATGTTTTGTGGGATATCTTGAAAGGGATATAATTTCTACAATCCAATCGAGAACAAATTGTTTGTTGCTCGAACCACAGTGTTTCTCGATAGAGATTGTCTCTAAAAGAAACAGTGGTAGGACAGTAGAACTTGAAGGAGTTCAAGAACCACGACAAAACATTTATCCTTTTGATGGAACATGAGAAGGATCACAAGGTGTTATGGAGCAACCTACTCACATAACACAAGAACCTCGTAAGTTAGGTAGGATATGTCAAGGGATTAGAGAAATAAGGATTTCTCATAACCTGTGATATATTGCTCATCAAGATGAGCCTACAACCTATGAGATGGCCACGAGTGGGCCATACTCTCAGAAATGGCTAAGGAGCCATGAGATACAAAATGGAATCCATCTATACCAACAAAGTATAGACTTTGGTGGAACCACTTGAAATGGTAGGACCTATAAGGTGCAAGTAGGTTATGAGGAAACCAACATGGATGGTAATATGATTACTTTTAAGGGACAATTGGTTGGAAAATTGTTTCATGTGAGTTCATAGTATAGATTATGACGAAGTCTTTCCCCAGTTGTGATGCTTAAATCCATTCGCATCTTGCTTGTAGCAATCTGTCTATAGATTGAATCAAGCTTCTTGGAGTTCGATTCTTTGAATTGATGATGCAATAAAAAGAGTTTGGTTCCATCAGAAATTTAATATGAGAACTTGTGTTTACAAGAAGGTTAGTGGGAGCAAAGTTAAGTTTCTGGTCTTGTACGTGGAGACATACTAATCATTGGGAATGATGTCCCTACTTGGAAATCTTACGTAGATTGACTAGGGAATTAAATCTTGAATGAAACCTATGATAATATATGGAGATAGATCAAGATGGTTGTACATCTTAGGTCATAGTACATAAATTGACAAAGGTGTTGAAGTGGTTCAACATGAAAAGAATATGGATTCTTACCCATGTCACATGGAATTAGTCTTTGGAAGACTAATTATTTTTCCAATTGGATTGTGAGGGACCGTATGAATTGGATTCGTGAGATACGCCATGTTAGGTACTAGGCCAGATGTGTCATATGGTATGACATGAAGATATTAGTCAAATCCGGGTGAGCGTCACTGGACATTTATCAAGATTATCCTTAAGTACTTTAGAAGACCTAAATGATGAATTCTTGATAAATGGAGGATAGGAAGAGTTTATTGTAAGGGGTTACATTGATGCGAACTTCTAATTTGACAAAGAAGATTCAGATTGTAGTCTAGTTTCATGTTTTGCACTAGTGGGGGGGACTTTGAGCTGGAAAGGTTCCAGGCAAGATTCAGTCACTGATTCTAACATAGAGGACTGAGTGATTTACTGCATGAGATGCATTTACACAGAATATTCAATCTCAATCAAATTTTTGATAGAAGATATGACTATTTGCAAAGTGCCAAAATATGTCTCGCCTATCATACCCCTACGCAGTGTAAGCGTGGAGGGCCTCACTAGATCAATAGGCATATGATGCAGGAGATTGACTCTAGTGCAAGTGGGAGACTGTTGGAATTGTGGCCTAAAGGCAATCAATTTCTTGTGACAAATATATGGATTTACGATTCATTATGTTATCGATATGGAGATATGTTAACATGAATGAAGTCCTTAGAATATAAGTGTTATATTCTTAAGTATCCCTAGTCGATTATATTGATTAACAGGACACTCAACTATAGACTAGTATGGGCTTGGATTGATATGGAGATATCACGATCCAACACATGGGTATGAATTAGGTGTAATGGCATATTGGATTGACCCATCTCCGAGAAGGCTACATACAAGTTATGTAAAGTCACAAGTGTTTCTCGTTGTGACAACGGTATTGTCATCCTTAGAATTGAAGTCACTAGATTGTCTAGTTGTGGATTATTGTGTGTTGGTAGCGTCAAACGCTACACCGTGAATGGGTAGCTATAAAGGCGTGTACCGGATACAATAAGAAGCAAGCTTAGAGATCGTAGTAGATGTAGATAGAATTTGTCCCTCCCACATAACGGGAGCATCCTAGGCCACTCGAGGGATAGGGCTTATAGAATGTCTGGCAGGACTCAAATAAATCAATACAGAATATTGATGTTATTTGCACGAATAAGGCTATTAATAGGATCGAGGAACTATGGATTGGATATACGAGTGTGACTTTTATGTCTCGTGTCCAATCCGAATATTGACAAAGGGATGAGACAATACTTGCACAAGGTTGGTCATGATGGATATTCTATTTGTTGGGTAGAATGGATGTCTTGCTAGAGGCCGCTCCAGATTAGTAATTGGTTACTACCAACAAAATATAACCTATGGGGTCACATGCCATATAGGAGTGAACTAGACTTGAGAATTAATTAATTAATTAATATTAATCAGAAGGATCAAATCGCAACAACTTGCTAACTTAGTAGGACTAATATGCAAGTTGGACTAATCCATGTATAGACATGATTAGGATTGGTCAAGGTGGAATAATTCACGTAGAGACATGATTATGATTAATTTGAAAATAGAACTAATCCATGTATGGACATGATTAGGACTAGTTTGCAAAATGGACTAATCCTTATTTGAGTAAGATTGGGAGAGGGGTTCTTTATAGTAGGACACGGAGTTGTTGGACTATATAAATAACACTCATACATCTACTTACTTAGAGTAGGAGAGAATAAAGCAAGGAGATAGAACGCAACATAAGGAGGCCGAACCCCCTTATGCCGCCCCTCTACCCGTTAGCTACCAAGAGGGTCTGAATCCTCTTCCTTGGTGATTGGTTGCATGATTTCTTCTTCCTCTTCCATTCTTCCTAGCTAGCACAAGGAGTTGGAGGATCTAGATCTCAACTCTAGGCATGTATCAACCGTAGATACGTGATGCTTTTCGCGTTTGACGTCATCAAAGGAGACCTTCAAGGTACATAACACAATTCCTTTACCATCGTCATGATATCTCTTCCTGTGATCCTTGGAGGGTCTTGGTCGGATAATTTCTATTATTCCACTGCGTATCCATGATCAAAATCCTACATGGAAGAGGATGAAGAAATCACGCAACACAACACTAAACAGAGGGGGCGACCCTCTCTTGTGGCCGACGGGTAGGGGCGGACGGACAAAGGGGTTTCGGCCCTCTTGTTTGTCTTGCTCTCTCCTTCCTACTCTCCTATTTAAAGTATGTGATGAGCATAATTTGTAGGTAAGGAAGCTAGGATCATCCTTTATATAGTCCAACAACTCCTTGTTACTACATGAAGGCCCTATCCTAATCCTACTGAAGTTCGGATTAGTCCAACTTGCATATTAGTCCTACGAAGTTAGCAAGTTGTTGCGATTTGATCATTCTAATTAATTAATCATATTAATTAATTATTTCCCAAGTCTAGTTCACCTCTATATGGCGTGTGACCCCATATGTTCGATTTGGTTGGTAGTAACTATTTACCAATATGGAGCGACCTCTAGCAAGACATCCATTCTAGCCAACAAATAGAAATAGTTCTCATGACAAACCTTGTGCAAGTATTTGTCTCATCCCTTTGTCTCAATATCCGGATTGGACACGAGACATACAAGTCACACTCGTATATCCAATCCATTGTTCCTCGATCCTGGGAATAGCCTTATTCGTGCAAATAACATCAATATCCTATATTGATTTATTGGAGTCTGGCCAGACATTCTATAAGCACTATCCCTCGAGTGGCCTACGATATTTACTCTCGTTATGTGGGAGGGATAAATTCTATCAACATCACTACGATATCTAAGCATGCTTCCTATTGTGTCCAATACGCACCTTTATGAGTACCCAGTCACGGTGTAGCTTTTGACGCTACCAAAACACAACCTTCCACAACTAGAACAACTAGTGACTTCAAGTCTAAGGATGAAAATATCGTTGTCACCGCAAGAAGCACCTGTGACTTTACATAACATGTATGTAGCCTTCTCGGAGTTGGGTCAATATAGTATGCCATTACTCCTAATGCGTACCCATGTGTTGGATCATGATATGTCCATATCAATCCAACCCCATACTAGTCTATAGATGATTGTCCCAATGATCATTATAATGGACTAGGGATATTTAAGATAAACAACACAATTGTAAATCTAAGGACTTCGTTATATTAAATATCCAATCAATAATAATATTCTAGCCAATTTATTGTTCAAACTAAACTAGATTGCCTCTAGGGCACCTATTCCATCAGTCCCCCACTTGCACTAGAGCCGATCCGGTGCATCTCGTATGCCAATGCTTCTAGTGTTCTCTTCATGCTTGTGCTGAACAAGTGGCTTTGTAAGTGGATCTGACAGATTCTCATCTGTAGGAATCTTGCATATCCGAACGTCTCCTCTTTCGACAATATCTCGAATAAGATGGAACTTCCTGAGTAAGTGCTTAGTGTTGTCCTTTGATTGCGCGATCGCTCCAGTTTTGTCACAATACAACTCTATTGGATCCGCAATGCTAGGAACCACACTAGGCTCATTAACGAACTTCCTAATCCAAACAACTTCGTTTGTTGCGCCATTCGCAGCAATATACTCAGCCTTTGTTGTAGAATCAGCCACTGTCTCTTGCTTGGGACTCTTCCAGCTCACCGCTGCTCCATTCAGGCGAAATACAAACCCCGAATGTGATCTGAAATCATCTTTATCGGTCTGGAAGCTTGCATCCGTGTAACCCCTTACACGCAACTCTTCTTCACTTCCAAATATCAAGAACGCATCCTTTGTTCTTCTAAAGTACTTTAGGATGTTCTTGACCGCAATCCATTGACTCTCACCTGGATTGGACTGATATATGCTTGTCATACTCAAAGCATATGACACATCTTATCTAGTACATAACATAGCGTACATGATGGATCCTTTGGCCGAGGCATAGGGAACCCTACTCATGCGTTCCTTCTCAATCTCTTTGGAAGGACAACCACTCTTCGAAAGAGTGATTCCATGTGACATGTGCAAGAATCCCTTCTTGGAATCTTGCACGCTGAACCGTTTCAGCACCTTGTATATATAGTTAATTTGACTTAGTTCGAGCAGCCTCTTAGGTCTATCTCTATAGATCTTCATACCGAGTATATAGGCTGCTTCACCTAAGTCCTTCATTGAGAAACACTTTCTTAGCCAATCTTTAACACATTGCAGCATGGGAATGTCGTTTCCAATGAGTAGTATGTCATCCACATACAAGACCAGAAAAGCAATAGAGCTCCCACTAACCTTCTTGTAGACACAAGACTCATCTTCGTTTCTGATGAAGCCAAACTCTTTGACTACTTCATCAAAACGTCGATTCCAATTTCTAGAAGCTTGCTTCAACCCATAAATTGATTGTTGTAGTTTACAGACTTTGTTGGATTTCTTTGGATCCTCAAAACCCTCAGATTGTGTCATGTACACATCCTCGAGGAGATTCCCATACAGGAATGCAGTTTTGACATCCATCTGCCAAATCTCATAGTCGTAGTATGCTGCAATAGCTAGTAAGATTCGGATGGATTTGCTCATTGCGACTGGTGAAGAGGTTTCATCATATTCAATACCATGAATCTGTCTGAATCCTTTAGCCACCAATCGGCCCTTATAGGTAATCACATTACCATCCATGTCGATCTTCTTCTTGAAGACCCACTTTCACCCTATGGGGCGTGCCCCTTTGGGTGGTTCCACCAAAGTCCATACTTTGTTGGTATACATGGATTCCATCTCGGATCTCATGGCATCAAGCCACTTCTGAGAGTCCGGCCCTTTAATGGCCTCTTCATAGGTAGTAGGCTCATCATCTATGAGCATTGTGTCACCAGATTTAGTCACGAGAAGTCCATACCTCTCTGGGTCCTGGCGCACTCTACTAGATCTACGAAGCTCTTGTGTTACTTGAACAGGCTGTTCCACAACTTCTTGTGGATCCTTCTCATGTTCCATAGTAGGATCAATTCTTTGTGGTTCTTGAACTTCTTTAGGTTCTACAGTCCTCCCACTTGCTTCTTTAGAGACAAACTCTCTTTCTAGAAACACGCCAGTCCGAGCAACACACACTTTGTTCTCAGTTGGATTTTAGAAATAATATCCCTTAGTTTCCTTAGGTTATCCCACAAATTTGCACTTGTCCGACTTAGGCCCTAGCTTGTATGATTGCAAACGTTTTACATAGACATCGCAGCCCCAAACCCTCATAACTGATTTAGATGGAACACGGTTAATGGTGAAAGATGCACTCAATAGAGCATAGCCCCAAAATGATAATGGAAGACCAGTTTGACACATCATAGATCAAACCATATCTTTTAGGGTTCGATTCTTCCTCTTGGACACGCCATTCCATTGTGGCGTTCTGGGTGGAGTGAGTTGGGATATTATCCCACACTCTCTAACATAGTCGTCAAACTCCTGGCTTAAGTATTCTCTTCCACGATCCGATCGTAGAGATTTAATAATTTTGCCAAGCTGCTTCTCTACTTCATTCTTGAATTCTTTGAACCTTTCAAAGGATTCGGATTTGGTCTTCATAAGGTACACAAATCCATATCTACTGAAATCATCAGTAAATGTGATGAAGTAGACATAACCACCCCTGGCTGGCGTGGAAAATGGCCCACATACATCAGTATGTACTAGCTCCAATAAACAAGCCTCACATGTCACATATGATTCAAAATTAAATGATTCTAGAAATACATCCTTATTGAGTCTAGACTCACGCTTCTCGTTTATATGGCCTAAAAAACAGTGCCAAAGATAAGCAAAATTTAAATTATTCACTTTAATCCTCTTATTATTAATGTTACAGACAGGATTGCTTAGATCAAGGATATATAATCCATTAAATAATTGTCCACTACAGTAGTGTATACTATCGAAATAAATGGAACAACAATTGTTCTTTATTGAAATAGTAAAACCATCCTTGTCCAAACAAGAAATAGAAATAATTTTTCTGCTCATAGCACGCACAAAATAACAATTATTTAATTCTAAAACTAATCCTGTAGGCAGAGAAAGCTCGTACACGCCTACGGCTAATGCAGGAACTCTTGCTCCATTCCCAACGCGCATGTCTATCTCCCCATTAGCCAATCTTCTACTTCTATTTAGATCCTGCACATTTCGACAAATGTGAGATCCACATCCAGTATCCAATACCCATGATGAAGAGACTGTTAAGTTGACATCGACAACAAAAATACCTGGTGGTGGTGGAATCACTATTCCAAGCCTTTTGTCCTCCAGATATTTTGGGCAGTTCCTCCTCCACTGCCCAGGCTGACTGCAATAGTGACACTCACCTTTAGTCACACCTTTAGCAATGCCACCAACAGGCTTAAGGGTAGTTTCCTTAGGTTTGGTAACTTCTTTTCCTTTTCCCTTGGAGGTATAAGCAAACCTTTTGCCCTTTCCTTTCTGCACCATCATTATGGATTTGCCCTTACCCTTTTTGATGCATTGTTCAGATGTCCTCAACATATTGAGTAAATCTGGCAGAGGTTTCACGATCTCGTTCATGATGAACTGTCCATAACTTTCAGGCAACGATTGCAAGATGAGATCGGTGGCCAACTCCTGACCCACCGGAAACCCTAGGCGGCCTAGGCTCTCCAAGTATCCAATCATGCGCAACACGTGCGGCCCCACGTGGTTTCCCTCTAACAGATGACATTTGAAAAAATTCCTTGGAAACTTCATACCTCTCAACCCTTGCCTACTCTTGAAAGAGCTGGTTCAAATGTGCGATCATATTGACTGCATTCATGTTCTCATGTTGTTTCTGAATCTCAAAGGTCATAGTGCAAAGCTTTAGGCAGGCCGCATCATTAGCGTAATCAACACACTTCTGATACGCCTTTAGGGCTGCAGGAGTGTTGTTTTCCGGACCATCAGGAACTTGCTCCTCTAGAGAGTACAGTTTCTTTTCTTGCTTGAGAACAATTCTTAAGTTTCTGTACCAGTCTAAATATTTTGTCCCGGATAGCTTGTCCTTCTCAAGGACAGAGCGTAGGGAGTAAGATGAGTTCGATGAGTTGTTTGCCATTGCAATTCTACAAAAAGAAAAATACGCAAGTTTTAGTATTTGTGAACAATTAATTATATTTAATAACGGTTAGATTATTAAAAACAGCTCCCACTATTTTTCTACGAATTAATAACCCTCAAGATATTAATGCGGAAAATATCATTATATTTTATAGTGGGACAAGAACCATATTCTACTTCCTTTTGAGCTTGCTTTGGCAAGTCACCTAAAAATTAGTTATTTAGGTAGGAACAATTCCAATTGCATCCTATGCAACTCCTGGTTAAATTGGGCAAATAACTCCTTATTTATCTATCCCATAGATAATCCCGATTAATTTCCTCTAGGTTTTTAATCCTTATTAAAATTACCTAGTTACGTCCAACCTCTTACTCCAACAACTGCACACTATGTGTGCCATCGCACCACATGATGATGAATCAAGTCGCCCTGCTTTGGCACACACGGACTTGATTAATCGATCTTGTGATGTGTGTTTAAGTAACGAGTAGGCAAAACGTAATATTTTGTTTTGAGGGATTTTTCTTTCAATTTTAAATAGTTTTCTTGATCTATATCAATTGATCTACTTATTTGAGTTTGGGCACAACTCCAAATAAAATATCCGGGTTGTTAATTATCTTATTATCAAATTGCATGCATCATCCATACACCAACAAAAATAACAAGACAATAATGTAAACATCCACAAAAAAGAAAATAACGTGATATGGATATGGCCTCCTAGACTAAGACATTCAAGCCAATGAGAATATCTATGAACCCTAGAATGAAAAACGCATCTCCATGTGCCTCCATCTCTTGGTCCATCCTTCATAGCCTTGTGGAATGATCTATGCTCCATGTTGTGGCTTCTTTAATTCTTTGGGTTTATTTTCTTCGATCTTGGATATCATCTATTTTATCTAGTATTAGTCAACATCTATACTAAATAAAATAAACCTCACAAGTTGAGAAAAAAATACCAGCTCGCATGCCGTAAACTTTAATAAATTATTACATCAAATTGATCAGCTCGTAGGCCGTAAACGAACCACAAAATAAGCATCCACAACAACCCACATTTAAGGCCATATCCAATCACCATGCAAATTTCACATAAACAGTTAAAAACTAATATTTAACGCGCTTAGTCAATTTTTAGTTGATTTTAGGATTAACTAGGGTCAAAACGGTCCAAGGGAACCAACCAAACACTTGGTCGAACCCCTAAAGGACCGCCCAAGGCCTTGGGCCGACCGGCCCCTTGCCCACACGGCTAGGCCGTGCGCTAGGGCTGCCCCGGCCCCTAGGCCGAACCTTGCTTGGGCGGCAAGGAAGGAGGGGCGGTCCCCTAGGGGGGCCGAACCTCCGTAGGAGTTGTTTCCAAAACAAATCCTTGCCTTGTTGCCCAAGTTTGATTGTTTCCTTATTTGAAAAAACTCATTTTTTCCAATAGGATACCCAAGAACCCTAGATCTAAGATGCTAAAATTTCTCAAACTCACTAATTCATACATGCAATGCAGGAATTAGATCTTGCTTGGTTGAATCATATTCAACATGCATCCAATATGCTTAATTTGTTGTTTTAACGCAATAATCAAAAGGTGATAAACAACAAACACGTAACACATAAACCACGTTATGCTCTATGACCTGTGTCTCTCATACCACTGTAGGGTTTTGATCATGGATACGCAGCGGAAGAACAATATAATTATCCGATCAAGACCCTCGAAGGATCACTGGAAGAGAGATCATGACGATGGTAAGAGAATAGTGTCATGTACCTTTGAGGTCTCCTTGATGACTTCTAACGAGAAAATTATCACGTCTCTACGGTTGATCCACGCCTAGAAGTGAGATCTAGATCTTCAAAACGCCTTGTGATAGCTAGGAGGAATGGAAGAGGACGAAGAAAACACGCAAAGGAGCACCAAATAGAGGGGGCGGCCCTCTCTTGTGGCCAACGGGTAGGGGCGGACGGACAAGGGGGTTTCGGCCCTCTTGTTTTTCTTGCTCTCTCCTTCCTTCTCTCCTACTCAAAGTATGTAATGAGCATAATTTGTAGGTAAAGAAACTAGGAGCATCCTTTATATAGTCCAACAACTCCTTGTTACTACATAAATCCCCTCTCCTAATCCTACTCAAGTTCGGATTAGTCCAACTTGCATATTAGTCCTACTAAGTTAGAAAGTTGTTGCTATTTGATCCTTCTAATTAATTAATCATATCAATTAATTATTTCCCAAGTCTAGTTCACCTCTATATGGCGTGTGATCCCATAGGTTCTATTTAGTTGGTAGTAACTATTTACCAATATGGAGCGGCCTCTAGCAAGACATCCATTCTAGCCAACAAATAGAAATAGTCATCATGACAAATCTTGTGAAAGTATTTTTCTCATCCCATTGTCTCAATATCCGGATTGGACACGAGACATACAAGTCACACTCATATATCCAATCCGTAGTTCCTCAATCTTGGGAATAGCCTTATTCGTGCAAATAACATCAATATCCTATATTGATTTATTTGAGCCTGGCCAGACATTCTATAAGCACTATCCCTCGAGTTGCCTAGGATATTTACTCGCGTTATGTGGGAGGGAAAAATTCTATCTACATCACTACGATATCTAAGATTGCTTCCTATTGTGTCCAATACGCGCCTTTATGACTACCCAGTCACGGTGTAGTGTTTGACGCTACCAAAACACACTATTCCACAACTAGTACAACTAGTGACTTCAAGTCTAAGGATGACAATACCGTTGTCACCGCGAGAAGCACTTGTGACTTTACATAACATGTATGTAGCCTTCTTGGAGTTTGGTCAATCCAGTATGCCTTTACTCCTTATGCATACCCATGTGTTGGATCATGATATCTCCATATCAATCCAACCCCATACTAGTCTATAGATGATTGTCCCAATGATCATTATAATGGACTAGGGATATTTAAGATAAACAACACAATTGTAAATCTAAGGACTTCAGTATATTAAATATGCAATAAATAATACAATGAATGTTATAGTCAATTTATTGTTCATACTAAACTAGATCGCCTCTAGGGCACCTATTCCAACAGTGAGCAATTGGCTTTTGTTCATACTGGATGTATGTGGACCATTTGCCACGCCTGCTAGAGGTGGTTTTCTTTATTTCATTACATTTACTGATGATTTCAGTAGATATGGATTTAAATACCTTATGAAGGCCAAATCTAAATCATTTGAAAATTTCAAATAATTAAAGAATGAAGTAGGGAAGCAACTTGGCAAGAGTATTAATTCTCTACGATCGGATCGTGGAGGAGAATACTTAAACCAAGAGTTTGACAACTATCTTAGAGAGTGTGGGATCTTGTCCCAACTCACTCCACCCGGAACATTACAATGGAATGGCGTGTCCGAGAGGAGGAATCAAACTCTTTTGAACATGGTTCCATCTATGATGTGTCAAATTGATCTTCCATTATCCCTTTCAGGGCACGCTCTTTATGTGCACCTTTCACCCTTAAGCGCGTTCCATCTAACTCATTCATGAAGACTCCATATGAGATGTGGAGTTGGAGGTGTCCCACATTGTCATTCATGAGGATTTGGGGCTGCGATGTGTATGTAAAACTTTTACAAACAGAAAAGCTTGGGCCCAAGTCCGATAAGTGTAAGTTTGTGGGATACCCTAAGGAAACAAAAGGGTATTATTTCTACAATCCTACCGAGAACAAAGTGTTTGTTGCTTGGACCGGCGTGTTCCTAGAAAGAGAGTTTGTCTCTAAAGGATCAAGTGGGAGGACTGTAGAGCTTGAAGAAATTCAAGAACCACAAACCACTTATCCTATTATGGAACATGAACAAGAACCGCAAGATGTTGTAGAGGAACCTGTTTAGGTAACACAAGAACTTCGTAGGTCTACTAGAGTGCGCGAGGAGCCAGAGAGGTATGGACTTCACGTGACTGAGCCTGGTGACGCGTTTCTCATAGATGATGAGCCTACTACCTATGGAGAGGCCATGAGAGGGCCGGACTCTCAAAAGTGACATGAGGCCATCAGATCCGAAATGGAATCCATGTATACCAACAAAGTAATGACTTTGGTGGAACCACCCCAAGGGGCTCGACCCATAGGGTGCAAGATGGTCTTCAAGAAGAAGATCGACATGGATGGCAATGTGATTGCCTATAAGGGGCGATTGATGACAAAAGGATTCAGACAGATTCATGGTATTGATTGTGATGAAACCTTTTCCCCAGTCGCGGTGACCAAATCCATTTGAATCTTACTTGCTATTGCAGCTTATCACGATTATGAGATTTGGCAGATGGATGTCAAAACAGCATTTGTATGGAAACCTCCATGTGGACGTGTACATGACACATCCATAGGGTTTTGAGTATGTAGAGCATTCCCTTAAATTGTGTAAGTTACAGCGATCCATTTATGGGTTGAAGCAAGCTTCTAGGAGTTGAAATGTATGTTTTGATGACGCGGTCAAAGAGTTTGGCTTCATTAAAAATGAATATGAACCTTGTGTCTACAAGAAGGTTAGTGAGAGCACTATTGTGTTTTCCGTCTTGTATGTGGATGACATATTACTCATTGGAAACGACATTCCTACCTTGCAATATGTTAAAGATTGGCTAGGAAAGTGTTTCTCAATGAAGGACTTAGGGGATGCAGATTATATACTTGGTATCAAGATCTATAGGAATAGATCGAGGAAGCTGCTTGGCCTAAGTCAAAGTACATATATAGACAAGGTGTTGAGGCGGTTCAACATGCAAGATTCCATGAAAGGATTCTTGCCCATGTCGCATGGAATCACCCTTTTGAAGTCTGATTGTTCTTCCAATGAGATTGAGAAGGAACACATGAGTAGGGTTCCCTATGCTTCGAACATAGGATCTATCATGTATGCCATGTTGTGTACTGGACCAGATGTGTCATATGCATTGATTATGACAAGCAGATATCAGTTCAATCTGGGTGAGAGTCACTGAATAGCGGTCAAGAACATCCGAAGAACTAAGGATGCTTTCTTGATCTATGGAGGGGAGGAAGAGTTACGTGTAAGGGGTTACACGGATTAAAGCTTCCAAATCAACAAAGATAATGTTAGATCGCAGTCGGGATTCGTATTTTGCCTGAATGGAGGAGCTGTGAGCTGGAAAATTTCCATGAAAGAGACGGTTGCTGATTCTACAACTGAGGTTGAGTACATTGCTACATCGGGTGCAAAAAAGGAGGCTGTTTGGATAGGGAAGTTCATTGCTGAGCATGGTGTGGTTCCTAGTATTGTGGATCCAACAGAGTTGTATTGTGACAACACTGGAGCGATTGCACAATCCAAGGAACCCAGGTCACACCAGAAATCCAAGCACGTATTCCATCTTATTCGAGATATTGTCAATCAAGGAGATGTGAAGATATGCAAGATTCCTACAGATCCACTTACAAAGCCGCTTGTTCAGCGCAAGCATGAAGGAAACACTAGATCTATAGGCATACAAGATGCACCAGATTGGCTCTAGTGCAAGTGGGAGACTGTTGGAATAGATGCCTAGAGGCAATCTTGTTTACTATGAATATTTATTTTGGCAAGAATAATCGTTGTATTATTTATGGAGATATTTAATATATTGAAGTCCTTAGATTAAAAATGTGTTGTTTATATTAAATATCCCTAGTCCATTATATTGATTAACAGGACAATCAACTATAGACTAGTATGTGGGTAGATTGATATGGAGATATCAAGTCTAGCACATGGTTATGCATTAGGGGTAATGACATACTGGATTGACCCACCACGAGAAGGCTGCATACAAGTTATGTAAAGTCACAAGTACTTCTCGTAGTGACAATGGTATTGTGGTCCTTAGACTTGAAGTCACTAGATACTCTAGTTGTGAAATATAATGGTTTGATATTATCAAGCGTTGCGCCTTAACCGAGGAACTATAAAGGTGGTTCTCGGGCATGATAGGAAGCAAGCTTAGATATTGTAGTGTTGTAGATAGTATTTGTCCCTCCCACATAACGGGAGCATATATCCGCGACCACTCGAGTGGTAGTGCTTATAGAATGTCTGACCAGACCCAGACAAATCAATATATGATATTGATGCATGTATAAGACTATTCTCAGGATCGAGAAACTATGGATTGAATATACAAGTGTGACTTATATGTCTCGTGTCCAATCCGGATATGGAGAAAAAGGGATAATACAATACAGTAACATTGGTCACAAGGTTTGTCGGATTATTAACTATTTCTATTAGTTGGGTTGCATAGATGTCTTGCTAGGGGGCGCTATATGTTAGTAATTGTTACTACCAACTAAGTAGAAACCAATGGGGTCACACTCCCTATGGATTAAACAGGACTTGAGAATTGATTAGTTGGACTAATTAAATAGAAATGATCAATGCGCAACAACAAGAAAACTTAGTAGGACTAATTTGCAAGGTGGACTAATCCATGTAAGGACATGATTAGCAGAGGGGCTAATATGTAGTTAACAAGGAGTTGTTAGACTATATAAATAGACTCCTGGCTTACTTTCTCAGGTGTGTCATAATTGTTATCACAAAAAATAGAGAGAGAGAGAGAAATAAAAGCAAGGAGAGAGGCAAGATAAGGAGGTCGGACGACCCCCCCTCCCATCAGTCCCTCCTCACCGCCGACCACAAGAGGCGTGGGCCTCTTTGGTCTCGTTTTGCGTGATCTCCTTCTTCCTCCTTCTTCCCTAGCTAGCACAAAGGTGTTGAAGGATCCGGAAAAAATCCTAAGAGTAGACTTCCATAGAGACGTGGACAATATTTCACGTGAAGTCTTCAAGGAGACAAACTAAGGTACACATGAGTTTCTTCCTTTACCATCGTTATGATTTCTAGTCCTATGATCCTTGGAGGGTATTTAGCGAAATTAATTATTGTTTATTCCGCTGCGTAATCCGTATCAAAATCCTATAGTGGTATCTGAGCCATAGGTCGTAGTCAATAACGTGGTTTATGTGTTACTTATTGTTAGTTTTTACACCGTTCTACTACTTTTCGCGTAAAAATTAAAATTGGCATAAAGATTTTATTTGAATATGATTAAAACAAGAATGAACAAATTTTACATATGATGTAACGATTAGTGAATATGGATCACATATGATGTGAAATTTATGATAAAGAAAACTAGGGTTTGGGCACAAATTAGGAAAAATGGGTTTTTCTTAATTTGGAAACAAGCAATCTTGAAAAACAAGGAATGAGAGGAATAAAACAAACCTAGGGCCAAACCCTAGGGCTGTCCGCCCCCTCCTTGGGCGCCAAACAAGCCACGAACAGGGGTCGAGCCGGCCTAGCGCGCGGCTTGGTCGCGTGGGCTAGAGGGCGGGCGGCCGAAGGCCATTGTGGCAGTCCATTAGGGGGTTGAGAAAGTATTCCGTGGGCCCTCTTGGACCGTTTTGACCCTAGTACATCCAAAATAAATTAAAATTGACCAAGCGTGTTAAAATTGAATTTTAACTGTTTTATGTGCTTTTGCATGGTGATTGAATATGGGCTTTGATGTGGATGTTGTGAATGTTTATTTTTATAGAATGTCTGGCCAGACTCAGATAAATCAATATAGGATATTGTTGTTATCTTCATGGATAATACTATTCTCAGGATCGAGAAACTATGGATTGATAAACGAGTGTGACTGGTATGTGTCGTGTCCAGTCTGGATATTGATACAAAGGGATAATACAATACGGTTATATTGGTCACAAGGTTTGTCGGATTACTCACTATTTCTATTAGTTGGGTGGAATATATGTCTTGCTAGGGGCCGCTCTATGTTAGTAATTGTTACTACCAACTAAGTAGAAACCTATGGGGTCACACTCCCTATGAATTAAACAGGACTTGAGAATTAATTAGTTGGACTAATTAAATAGAAAGGATCACTGCGCAACAACAAGCAAACTTAGTAGGACTAATTTGCAAGTTGGACTAATCCATATAAGGACATGATTAGCAGAGAGGCTAATATGTAGTTAATAAGGAGTTGTTAGACTACATAAAAATACTCCTGGCTTGTTTTCTCAGGTGTGCCCTAACTGTTATCACACAAAAGAGATAGATAGATAGAGAGAGAGAGAGAGAGAGAGAGAGAGAGAGAGAGAGAGAGAGAGAGAGAGAGAGAGAACAAAGTAAGGAAAGAGGCAAGACAAGGAGGCCGAGCGACCCCCCCCCCCGTCCGTCCCTCCTCACCGCCGACCACAAGAGGCGTGGCCTCTTTGGTCTCGTTTTGCGTGATCTCCTTCTTCCTCCTTCTTCCCTAGATAGCACAAATGTGTTGAAGGATCCGGAAACAATCCTAGGAGTGTACTTCCATAGAGACGTGGACGTTATTTCACGTGAAGTCATCAAGTAGACAAACTAAGGTACACATGAGTTTCTTCCGTTACCATCGTTATGATTTCTAGTCCTGTGATCCTTGGAGGGTATTGAACGGAATCAATTTTTGTTTATTTCGCTGCATAGTCCGTATCAAAACCCTACAGTAGATAATAGCCCGAAAAGGAAACTGGAAGATGTTTGACTCATCATAGGCCGAACCATTTCCAACAAGATTCAATTTCTCCTCTCAAACAGGCCATTCCATTGTGGCGCTCTAGGTGGAGTGAGTTGGAATAAGCTCTCACACTTTTTTAGACGATCGTCAAACTCTTGGCATAAGTACTCGCCTCCTCGATCTGATCCTAGAGCCTTGATAATTTTTCGATTATGGTTTTGTACTTCATTTTTTAATTCCTTGAAATTTTTAAAATGTGCTGGTTTGTTATTCATAAGGTATCCAAATCCATATCTACCGAGGTCATCAATAAATGTGATAAAGTATTGACAACCACCTCTAGTACTTGTGTTGAATGGTCCACACACATCAATATGTATGAATTCCAAAAGACCACTAGTCCTTTCATCTTTATCTATGACTGGGGACTTAGTCTTCTTGCCCAGTAAACAATCCTCACACGTCTCATATGATTCAAAAATCAAATGACTCCAAAAATCCATCCCATGGAGTCTAGAAAAGCGATTCTCATTCATGTGGCCTAAATGAAAATGTCAAGATAAGTGAGGTTGATATCATTATATTAAACATATCTGTATCAATGTTATAGACGTGATTATCAATATCAAGGACATACAATCCATTAGACAAAAAGGCACTACAATAGTGCACAACATTTTTCCTTTATTCTGATAGGAATACCTTTCTTTTCCAAACAAGAAACTGAAGTAATATTCCAGCTCATAGCAGGTACATAATAGCAATTTTCTAATTCAAGAATAATTCCAGAAGGTTAAGATAGATAATAAGTCCATACGGCTAATGCAACAAGTCTTTCTCCATTTCCAAAACATAGGTCTATCTTTCCATTTTTCAACGATCTACATCTCTTTAGATCTTTCACATTTATACAAATGTGAGATCCACATTCAGTATATAATACCCTTGGTGAAGAGAATGACATAAAGACTTCTATAACAAAAATACCTGAAGTGGAATTCACAATTACTTTCTTCTTTTCTTCCATGTACTTTGGACAGTTCGTTTTCCCATGACCAGCCACATCGCAATGGTGACATGATCCTTCCTCAGGTACACCAAATTTGCGCTTAAAGGCAACCTCCTTGGATTAGCAGACTTGCCTTTATCCTTGGAGTTCTTGACAACTTTCTTTCCCTTTCCTTTATTCATGGCAACATTTATCAAATATAGCCCCCACTAATTTTAATCAAATTATGACTCTCGGCATTAACACAGAAAACTATCACATATATTTCTTGTGGGCCAAGATTCATATTTTACTTCTTTTTAGTGAACTTTTGCTGAACACCCAAAATTCAGTTGTTTAGGTAGGAAACTCTTTTCAATTACGTCTCATGTAACTCTTGGTTCAATTGCGTGAATAACTCCTCATTCAAATATATCTCATATACCAATCCCAATTATCTTACCTCTAGGCTTTCAATCATATTGATTTATCTTAGTTAAGTTAAACCATTTTCTCAAAAAATTGCATATTACTTGCGTATACCATCACGTCTTACCATGATAAATAAATGTATCTTGCTATGACAAATGTAATACCCCGTTTTCATTATAGGGAAAATTAATGACAGTTTCATAAATTTAAACGGTTATTTTCAAAATACATGTCGTGTGGGGAGGTATTTGTAATTTTATATGTTATAAACTAACTAATCGTTGGGGGTGAAAGTGTACTTTGTAAAAGCTTCAAAACCTTGTGATCAATTAAACAAAAAGAAATAAAAAAAAAATATGTTTTTTTATCACATTTCCCCAACACCACACAACTCCTGGTAAAATTTCTTCTCCTTCTTTTTCTATTCAAACTTATTCGTCTTCCTCTTCTTTTTCCGACACCACCAACACCACAACCACCATCGTCACGACCTCCTCTTCCACCTCCATCTCTCTCTCTCTCTCTCTCTCTCTCTATCTCTCTCTCTCTCTCTCTCTCTCTCTCTCTCTCTCCTCCATCTCTTTCCAACGCCAAGAGTAGCAGCAGCTCCCGCCAAGGAAGCTGCTTGCCACCTGAAGACGGCGGCAGAAATCCCCGACGGGAGGCACCGCCATCAACCACCTGCATCTTTCTCTCTTTCTCTCCTTCTACGGTATCTCTCCCCTCCCCTCTCTGTTTGAGCCAAGGAGGAGAAACGACAGCAGCAGCTAGACGACCCAGAACCACCTCCACCGCCGGCGATACCATGTTTTCTGGTGAGAAGCTCCACCGAGCTAATCAGAGCGACCCACTCTTCAATTTTTGTATCAATCAACTCCTTAAGGTCCAAGGATTCTAGAAAAACCCTAGGGTATGGAGGCGAGTCCCGAATAAAGCTTTGTTAGATCGAATCACCTCTGGAGGGCCTTGTGTTTTTGACGGAGCTATGATCATGATAAAACCTTGGCTACTGGGAGATGAAAATGTTAATCCAAAGTTTGATACCATGGATGTTTGGGTGCAAGTCCATAATCTGCCATTCCACCTAGTGATGGAACAAGCGGGTCAAAAAGTTGTGCAGAATATAGGGGATATATTGCAATTAGATCCAAAAGTCGATAGTGAAGGTTTGCAAAACTCCGTACGGGTACGATTACGAATGCCTCTATTCGAGCCGCTACCGAGGGGGTGTATGTCACTATAAAAAAGAAGCAGGTGTGACTTGACTTCAAATACGAAAGAATCCCTAGGGTTTATAAGTGGTGCGGATGCTTGGATCATTATAGTCATGATTGTGGCAAAAGGAAGGATGGGGAGAGTGAAATCGAAAAGGAGGTTTATGGTAAGTGGATGCTATATCACCCTCCAAAGAAGATTAGGGGTGAATATGGAGATACTATGAAGAGAACAGCGAGAAAAAGAAGAGAAAGTGGATAGTTCAACCGAAAAAGAAAATGAGCAAGAAAGTTTTGATCTAAACAAAGAGGCTGAGGGGGTGGAGTACACAATGCAGAATAGGAAGGCCACCGAGTCTATTCCCCCAGATGTTCAAATGCATGATAATCCATAATATGTTGAAAATCCAGTAGTGGAATATGCTAATACAGAGGAAAACGCTACGGAAGAGGTGAACGGGGTAACAGAGGCCGAAGGAGAAGTAGAGGAGGAGATAGATGCAAACCAGGCAGACGGGAACAGTGGAAAAAGCCAAGAAAAGGAAAGGAACACCCATGAAGAGACCCAACCGCTGGAGCGGTAGGTACTTTCTACTGAAGCAAGGATAAATGCTGGTACAAAAGGGGTTGCTACAATTATCAAATCAATTGATACTGGGAAGGGTGTGGTAGAGGAAGCCAACCCGAATCCGCTTCAGAAACTCCCAAGGTTGAACTAGAAGGACGCGGCTAGAAAAGGGGCCAAAACAACTTCGGAGAAAGCACCTGCTTCACCGAAACGAAAGGTGGGAGAGGGATTCAATTTCAGTCCGCCCCCTTAAAATAAAGAGTTCTAAAGGATGGTACAAGAGCAGAGCAGTTAACTTGGAGAAGCGATTGTTACAAGCCACGAAGGCAAAAAGTAGAGAGGATGAAAGCTCCTCACAAAAACAAAATGCAACAACGTCGGCGCTGGAAATCACGGCGACTAAGCACAATGAGTATCCTCAGTTGGAACGTACGAGGGTTGGGGAAACCTCGTGCGATCCGTTCCTTAAAGGAGCAGGTGAGAATCCTTTCCCCAAACATCGTTTTCTTTATGAGACGAAACTCTCATAGTCAGAGATGGAGAAAGTCAATTCAAAGGTTGTGTATGAAAATGGGGTTTATAGAGGAGCTAGGGGAAGAAGTGGTTGACTAGAATTACTTTGGGATTCCAAAGTTAAAGTCAATTTCACAAAGTTTTCACAGTTCCATATAGATGCCATGGTTGAAGAGAAGGATGGATTTACATGGAAATTGATGGGGTTTTACCGAGATCCGAATAAAGAAGAAAGGTATATGTGGACTTTAACGCAATCACAAAGTCCTCGAAAAAGGAGGGTGGAAGGGCTGCTGATTATGGTCAGTTGAATGCCTTCAACGATGTTATCCAAGATCTAGAGATACTTGATTTGGGGTACGCAGGTCCATATTAACATGGTCAAACAATCAAGAAGAGGCAGCCAATATAAAAGAGAGGCTGGACAAAGACATAGCCAATGTCGAATGGTTAGATAAGTTTCGGGGCACCAAAGTTACTCACCAGGTGAGTATGAGATCAGACCATAGGCATATTCTCTTAGAACGGGCAATACATGAGAAGAAGAAAAGGAGAAGGAGATTTCACTACGAAAATATGTGGAGGACCCACGAAAATTTCAAAGAGATTGTGGCAGAGGCCTGGACAAAATAAAAATGTCAAGATCTCAGGCAGAGATTAAAGGCAGTGGCTAGAAGATGTCAAAGTTGGAGCAGGGAGTCCTTCATGTCAGTCAAGAAGCAAACTAGTGAGCTGAGAGAAAGAAGATCACTTCTTGAAGAAGGAAGACAGACGATACATGTATTGAATGAGTTGAAAGTGATCAATAAGAAGTACGATGATCTATTACTCAAAGAAGAAATTATGTGGAAACAGAGAGCAAGAATTGAATGGCTGAAACAAGGAGATAAAAACACAAACTTCTTTCACAGACGTGCAACCGTCCGTAGGGATAGGAACTGTTCCCGGGGAATGGAAAAGGAGGATGGGAAGTGGAAAGAAGATGAAGGGGAAATAATAGCGTGTCTTGAAAGACGTTTTCAGAAGCTTTATACTTCAAAGAGACCGACAAACGAGGAGATAGACAAGTTTATAGGTGATCAGTTCAATACGCTCTATTTCAAAGGGGGCCCGATAAGGTACCAAGAATTGATGGTTTTATGGTTGGGTTTTACCAGCAGAAGTGGAGCATAGTAGGCGTTGAAACAACAAAGGCTTGTCTCAGAATTCTAAATGAAGGTGAAGAATTGGGAGAATTCAATAAAACCATCCTGGCGTTAATCCCAAAGACCAAGCAACCAAGGAAACCGTTCAATTACAGGCCGATAAGCCTCTGTCCAGTGATCTATCAAATTGTGGCCAAGGTGATGGCAAACAGATTGAAGACTGTGTTGGGGGATCTTATAAGTGACAACCAAAGTGCATTTGTTCTAGGAGAAGGGGGGCCTAGCTATGAGGGATTTCAAAGTGTTCAATCAAGCAATGTTGGCCAAACAAGTATGGCAACTTTACCAAAACCAGTCTTCGCTTATGGCTAGAGTAATCAAAGCTAAGTACTTCGCAGATAAAAATGCAGAAGAAGGTAACGGACCTAGTTTTGCTTGGAGGAGTATTTTGCACGAGAGAAAATTGCTTCAGCAAGGTATGACAGGGCAGGTGGGAAATGGAGAGAGCATCAAGATGGTAGATCCATGGATTCCAAGGGAGTACACATTCAAACTGATCAAAAGTAGAGCAGACCTAAAAGAACTCAAAGTTTCAGAGTTCATTAACAGAGAACAAAGAGAATGAGGCAGAAAAAAACTAAAACAGTTCCTTTCTGAGTACGATGTGGTAGAAATTTGTGCTATCAGGATTCTGAATGAGAGTACTGAAGACCGATGGAGATGGAACTATACCGACTCAGGAGAGTATACGGTGAAGTCTAGTTACAACACTGCCTTCGAGAAAAGAAGAAGGGATGAGAACAGAGGCGAAAACTCAGAGTACGCACCAAATGGATTTAAGAAACTGTGGAAATTAAAAATGGAGAAGAAGATTACTCATCTTGTCTGGATTTTAATGTAAGGAGCTCTCCCGGTAGCTACAGAGATGAGGAAAATGGGTGTTAGAGTAGACGAGAAATGCAAGTTGTGCAACAAACAACCGGAGACAAGGGATCACCTATTTGCTGACTGCTCGGGGACTAGATCGATTTGGTGTCAATCGATGGGTGACCTCTTCCTGCATGGAGAGACAAAAACATTTCAGATTTAGTGCACAAAAAGTTGAACAAAGCTAAAGAGGAAGAGTGCAGCCAATTCTGTATTGTTCTTTGGGGTATATGGAAGCTAAGGAACAAGAGAGCTTTTACAAACCCGCGTGAACCAGTAGAAGACATCTTAGATCTAATAAAGAAAAAGCTAGAAGATCAAGAAAGTAGAAAAGACGGTGAGCTCACCTGGAAGTTGTGGACATGCAAGACAACAGATGCTGATATTTAGATCCACTTCGATGGTGGATGGAATCCCAATACGAAGTAAGGATCGCGGGAGTAAAATCAAGAAGCAGAGAAGGCAAGTGCATATATGGGTTAGCCAAGAGAACGGCTAAAAGCGAGAACGCAAAGGAAGCTAAGGCCATGGCTTGCATAGAAGCTCTCCGATTCGGGATATGGATGAAAGACCAGTCAATGGCGGTGTGGAACTGAGCAATCTGAGGGAAATGAAGAGAGAGATGATCCATTTAGCTTCCCAAATCCCGAATCTCGAGGCTTTTGCATGCGGTCGACAGAGCAATTACGTGGCCCATTTTCTGGCCGAGCACGCGGCGTCTCTTCCCGAGAACTCCGCTTGGATTGGAACAAACTTGGTTTGGTTATCAATGCTAGTTAAGAAGGATGTAGACCGTTTCGTTTGTTTGCTTGGTTGAGCTATAAAATATCAATTTCTCAAAAAAGAACTTCTTCTTCCTCTTCTTTGTCCGACACCACCAACACCAACACCATAGCCACGACTGTCACGACCTCCTCTTCCACCACCGTCTCTCTCTCTCTCTCTCTCTCTCTCTCTCTCTCTCTCCCTATCTCCTCTATCTCTGTCCAACGCCAGGAGCAGCAGCAGCTCCCGCCAAGGAAGCCGACGGCCACCCGAAGACGGCGGCAAAAATCCCTGACGGGAGGCACCGCCACCAACCACCTACATCTATCTCTCTTTCTCTCCTTTGACGGTATCTCTGTCCTCCCCTCTCTATTTGATCCAAGGAGGAGAAACGACATCAGCAGCTAGACGACCCAGAACCACCACCACTGCCGACGACACCATGTTTTCCGGCGAGAAGCTCCCTTGAGCTAACCGGAGCGACCCACTCTTCGATTTTTATATCAATCAACTCCTAGAGGTCCTAGGAATCTAGAATCACCAACCAACGCTTCTCAACCTTTTTTCACGATTTTTGGCTTGGGTAAACTCTAAATCACCTAATTTTACGTTTTAGTCAATAAAAATAATGTCTTGTAGCTTGAATCATCATTTAGATTGAACAAATTTGATAGTTCATGTAAGGGGGTGAAAGTGTCTTTTCACAAAACTTTGGGGTTTAAAGTGTCTTTTACATAAACTAGGTGTAAGGGTAAAACTGTTGTTTCATAAACTTTGGGGGTATATGTGTCTTTTATATAATAGCATTGTGAGTAGGAGGGGTACTAACTTAGGGGGAGCTGATTGTTGTTTACATAAACGATACTTTTTACGTAAAAATAAAAACAAAATGTTGGATTCAAAATATTTTCTAAAAATACTAGTTTTCGACCTCGTTCAAGAAATTTAACTCGGGTATTAAAATAGTGTACGGAATGTCTAAAAATAAACTAGAAATATTTTCTTAAAACTAAACAAATCTTGTGTTTAATCACTTAACCAACGGTTCGGTTTGCTTAAATACCTGTAAAAATAATATTTCCTAGTTTATAAATATCGTAACATCGTGCTAAGTATTTAGAAATAGTTTTCTTCGAAATTCACTACTCTTATATAACGTTTAATCTTTATAATTTCAGTAATTGTTTCTTTCACCAAATGTTTATAAATATATAAGATAACATTTGCTTACTCTCTTATTTCACTATTATTACATCTTTCTTTTAATATGAAAATTTCTCTAAGAATAGCCTATTTTAGAAATATTAAATAAATTGAGAATTTGTTTAGGAACGAATATGTCATTTGATAATCTAATAAATGAATGTATAAGTATGCTTTCGTAAATGGTAATTGTGTAACTTGTAAGGCGTTATTAAAGAAATACAACTTGGAATAGTTTTTTTAAGGGGGGAGCGGGTCAATTTTAAATCAAGTAGGACTCCGACTAGAGATTATAAAGCTATACTTGCATAGTTAGACTTGTGTTTAGTTTATAAATATAATTTGTAGGTGAGGATTTTGTAGTCGGGGGCTATGTCGATTCGTAGTGCCTCGAACATGCTATTTGCTATCGGATTGAGTTGAGTAAACATGTCAAGCCTTGCGTGCCTAGCTTCCTTCGTGTCGAAATATGATTTTATTATTTTTCTCAAAATGTGTTTTATGATATGGTTGTTATTTTAGATTCGATTGCGTTTTGAAATAGATTTTTAAGAATGTCCCACGAGAATAAAGTGGAAAGAGTTATGCGGGGATCGTTATTATTATTGTCGATGTTGGCTTCAATCACTCGGTCTGTGACAATTATTGTCGATGTTGACTACGGTCACTCGGCCTGTGTATTTTAACCTGTTCGCGACCTGTCGGGTGTCTTCATGTACTTACCTCTCTAGTCGCAAGAAGTCTTGGGGGGGGGGGGGCACTTATGGTCATGGTAGCTAGTGAAAGCGTAGATACTCCCCATATCAACTAGTTAATAATATGGTTTATTTGAGAAAAGAATTTTTATGAAAGGAAAGAAGAGATGGATTGGGAATGATATTTCCCGTTTGAGATTTAAAAAAATATTGAGATACAAGGTAAAAAGAAAGAGAATTTCATATGTGTTTTAGTATTCATACTTTATTATTCAAGGATGTATCCGGTTACTGTCCATTCTCCTTTATGATTGTTTTGGAAAGATATGCTTCATAACCTATTTACATGCTTCGGTGTTGCACACTAAGTATTTCATTGCTGACTTTAGAAAAACTTCGGTCTTTGTTTCTTTCCCCTGCAGGTCTTAAGAGCTGGATTATGGGGTAGCGGGATTCGACACTCATCTAGTATTTGTTATTACTCGAATAAGCCGAACTCTTAGTTCTTGATTTCCTCCTATTCATTTTAAGTAGCACCCTCACATGCTCTCTGGTCCGAAACGTAAAGCTTGGAACGAGGGGTGTTACATGTGGTATCAGAGTCGGCAATCCATAAAGAGAATTGAAACCTATTGGGTAATTTAAAATGGACATAGGTCAAGATAAAAAAATTGGAAAATTCAATCGGGTTATGGGTAGCTTAAGTGTTAGTATATCGGTCCCACCACCCTCGCCCTTTGATACTATTATTTGGTTTGATTTGAAAAATTCATTTGTGACAGATTGATTTACAAATTTTATTCCTTTGATAGACAATGAGAAGTATGGATTGCAGTAATTATATTATGCATTATGAATTATGTGTTGTCCTATCTGAGGAGACGAGTTATATGAGTATCCACGACAAGTGTTACTCTTGTGATGGAGAATAAATAATATAAAATACGGGAACTATATTATGGATTGCAGATGATATACTGATTAATTTGAGAAGATGAGTTTTCATGCTTATCGATGAGGATTTTTACATGCTGCATGTTTTCATGTCTATGCGATGAATGATACATTATATGTGATCCTTAAACTAATAATTGTGCATCAGAGCATAGGTAATGACCTAGAAATGTGATTAATGGACCATTAAAGTACTACACTAGGAAGATTTGACATGAACAGACGGTTCATAACAACAACCCCATGGGGTAAATCTTAGTTCGATAGTAGTGATGCTAAGCTATGTTACTCTTCTTAGAATTCAGAGGGACACATCAAATTTTGACCATAGGAGACTCTCGGCTTAAAAGATGTAACGGGAATGCTAAGATATTTGAATTGTGAACCCTAGTTTCATTAACTAGTGTGCACAAGAGATTCCGGCGGGGAGACCTCCGTGTACACCGTATGTAGTGGATCAAGGATCGCACAGGAAGAGTGGGGTTGTGTGTAGGGAGAGAGTAAGGCAGTAGCAATGTCTGAGAGAGAGACAGAGGTTTGGCAGAGCTTCCGCGTATGGTCGTGTGTTCTCCTTTCTTCGTATGGAAAGGTTGACGATCTATATATACTGGAGAACATGACCGTTGTAGTGTGGTTAATGCGCCCATTGATGGCGGCTTAATTAGCTTAACCATAACGGCACGTTCGTCCGAGTATATAGGGACCGTTACAGCACGTGGTGCGCGAATACCGGAACCGTTACGAGGTTGACCGGGTTTGACCGGATTGACCGGGTTTATGGAGCTCGTGCCATAAATCTCTCAAAACAGTTACTAAAGGTCGCGTGCGGGCTTGGCTCGCACGCGACAGGGCTTACTCTAGCCTCCAAACCACAAAGTCCCTACAAGTCCCGTGCAGTGGTATGCGAGGGCTCTGTCTCGCAGCCCCCACATGGATCAGCTCGGCTGGTGATCCAGTGTGTATGGAGCACAATATGGTGTGCTGGATGGCTGCCACGTGGCCAAGATCTGTCAGCTCAGAAAGCAGTATCTACATTAGCCCCCTTTCTGCGCGTGAAGACTCATAGCCGTGTAGACTTCCATGCGCGGAAACCAACATACGCGTCGCCGCCACGCACCAATTCAAATACGGGTAAGTTCAGCCCCCGTGTGTGTCATTATGACCTAAAACCCCTAGAGTCGTGCCGTCTGACCTTTAGGGTTTTAGGCGTGACGTCAGCTTGTCCTGTGATTGCGCGATTCGACGGTGACGGTTGCGATTCGACTATCGAAAGGACGCAACCCTTCATTGTTTTGGATAAATACCTTGTATCCCCCATTATTGCAAAGCATCACTTCTTTCTCTTAAAGTGAATGGTACCCGGAAATCTTCGAGAGCAGATCCAGATAATCAATCACCAGTTCAGAACTGCAAATCGTATTCTTCAATTGTGCATATCCAAGCAGGCTTCAAGAAAACAAGGTTGGCCTCGTTTACTTTTGATTTAAGATACCAGTGTTTGCCTTGAACTGCGTTGAATCTGTAAACCCATGAAATTTGTGAAGAGGCTTTGATCTTTGAACCCGCTTTGTTTTAATCCTTCAACAATACGAGATCTTGCAACTCCCCAATTTCTGAAATCGATACCGGAACTGTTCGTCTTCCTTTGCATAGATCTTTGAATTTCAAAATTCAAACTGAAGTGTGGTACTTCTCCCCCCTTTTTCTTGCTCTTCCGGAGGAATGGCCAAGACAAGAGAAACCAGACCCGTCAAGGAAGATGAAGAGATAACCGACCTTCCGCAGGCCTTGTGGCGAAAAGCCCCCTTTTTAGGCGGCAAAGATTTCTACCATGCGAGGGTAAAGGCGAAGAGGATGCCTGATCCTGTCCCCGTTGAGCAATTGCTGACGCTGACTCGCCCAGTTAACTCAGCCTTGCTCGAGTTGGTTGGTTCCGAGGATGTGGTACGATTGGGAATCGAGAACGGGCACTTCCCATATACTGCGATTTCTACCCAGGCGTTTGTCCAGAAATTGGACTATATGGATGAGTGGATCGACCATGTGTTGGACCATCACGTCGTGACTCTTAATGAAGCCGGCGTATACTTTGCTATCCGTGCTATGAAGGGTGCTGCCGTGAAGCTGGATCAGTCCATGCTTCTAGACCTTCTGTCCCGTTACTCGCCTGCGACTCACACGTTCCATTTTGCTGAATTCGAGGCTGCCCCCACACTCGAGGACGTTCAAATGCTGTACGAGCTTTCCCCCATGGGCGAGGTGGACCCTCTGAGTCCCTTGAGGACATCTGCGGAGATTGCCTTGTACACGCAGATGGAGGAATGCCTAGCAGAGGTGAAGAAGATCTCCACTCGGTGGACTACTACGAAGCCTCTTCCGAACTGGCAGCTGGTTGATACATCCGCGAAGAATACCTGGAACAAATGGTTGCAGTACTTCTTTCGAGACTATGCGAACAGCAGCATTACTAAGAAACTTCTGAGTGAAGATCCGGAGGCTGAGAATTACGTAGAGGGCAAAGGCTATCATTTGACCCTTTGTGCTTTTCTCTGTGCTTGGCTGTCGAGGTATCTGATTGATGGTCACCCCCATGACGGAGTCTTCTACCATGTGTTGCCACTTGCTGTGAGGCTCGCTCTTGGCCAGAGAGTCGCACTCGGACCCTTGGTCTTGGGCACGCTGTACTATAGGCTTGATCAGCTGGTTCTGGCTATGAGGGAGTCGCGTGGCCGCCTCGATGTACTGACTTTTGTCAATATTTCCTTTTTGACAATGTGGGTTTTCGAGCGCTGGCCGTCTTATGCTCCAACCGCTCTCCAACTTGACAAGTGGTGTCCCCCAGGCAAGACAGAAGCGCGCAACAGCGGGAGAGCTGCGAGATGGTTCGGAATAGGCAACACCAAGTGCGTTTGGAGTTTGATATGCGACAAACAGAAGGAGTTTACTGCCAGGCCCTATGCCACGCGCATTGAGAATGTACGATGGTTTCCAAAGCTGTACCCCTCTAAAGGCATGGTCTTTTCAGAAGAGCTTCTCTTTGAAGGGGGACCTTATTTCCATGAGCGCTACCGCGAGTTCTTTTGCTGGTGTCTGCGAGGTTCCCTTCCTGCCCTTGCGGAGCATATTCGTGAGCTCGCGCCGAGGTATGAAAAGCTTACCGTGGACGTTGACCCCACTCGGGTTTCTCCTCAGTTTGGTTTTGATGCGGTGGCCCCATCAATCTGGCCCCAGTCCATTGTCAGAGGATGCTACAAGCGCTTGCTAACAAAGGAGTGCAAGACGGTTTTCATAACAATCTTCCTTTTGAGCAGCCTGCGGGAACCCGCGAGGGTGGTTGTTCCCAGAACTGGCTCGCATACTGGGTTGCCCAGCAAACGAGGATTGAGACAGAGTCGGCCGCGCAGCCAAGTAGATCTCCCTTGATCAAAAGGAACTCTTTTCCGTTTCGCCCTACTTGCAGTCTGAGCGAGTCTGAGTATGGTTGCTACTCACTGTGGGATCGTGAGAACCATTTGTGCCCTGATGTCATTCTGAAGGAGCAAGTCGCCGCAATTAAGAAGGGCGATACGCATGTCGTCAGATATAGCAAGGCATTTGCTGAGGTAAGCGATTTTTCCGCGTGCATTAAGCTTCTTAATTTCCTTATGCTGACATCTTTATTCTGTACGGTTGTAGTGTCATGTGCGGCGATTCGCATCTGGTGATCGCTCCAAGTCATTGGTCAACGCCATTGTTGCCACCAGGAGACAAAGGCAGTCGTTCCGGCTAGCGTGGAGGATGGAACCTGAGCTCGAAACGAAGATTCGTGCAGTCATGAATGCTTTTGCTGACTCGCTGATAGACAATCCTCTGGCTCCGTCTCCTTCTGGAGATGACCCGTCTCCTCCAGCGACTGCGGCGCCAAGAGTGAAGAGACCTAGGCAAAAGGGAATTACAATTTCTTCCCCTAGGAGTGCCCCAGCTTCTCCCCCAGTGAGGTCCCTTTCTATCAAGGACAAAGGCAAAGGTCGCATGCCTAGCAAAGTGCGGAAAGATCTCGCAGTTGAAACTTTCGTTCCATTCAATCAAGAGGAAGAAGAAGAGAGGCAGGAGCCCCAAGCAAGTGATGAAGAAGAAGAAGTAACTGTTGTGATGCATGAGGAAGAATCAGGAGGTACCTCCGTCGCATTTCCTTTCCCGTTATCGTAACTTCTTTGCACTTCTTTTCTTTAAACCATTCGTGTATTCGCAGATGATGATGATGAAACCATTGGTGGCCTTGTGGCCAAGAGACAAAAGAGAGATGCCCATTCTGGCATTCCAGATGAGCCCATAAGCGAGGACGTTCTTGCTGAGTCCCGAAAGACAGCCGCGGAGGCTGCTGAAAGAAGAAGGCGGCGAGAGGAAGAGGAGCTCGAGCGTGTGAAACAGCGGAGCCTCGAAGAGCAGCATGTTGACGACTTAGTGCGTCCAGTTGGCGAGGAAGACGAGCTCCCCGAAGAAGTGGCTCCTCATGCGGAGGAGGAAGATGAGGTTCCCGGAGAGGATGCAGCGGCCTTGGAGCAAGTCCAAGCAGACTTCGAAGAGATCGCAGGTGGCGATAAAGGTGAGATCTTCAATCTCGCAGTAACTTATAGAGATGTTATTGTGGGTGCGTTAAAGCATGGTGTGTCAAAGGCTGACAATCGCCGTTGGTTAGTAGGCAAATGCGGAGAACCCTCAGGTAATTATTTGAGTGATACGCACGTACTAGGCTTTAGCAACTTGAGGCAGAATCATGACTGGTTTATTCGCATCCCAGGTCACGCTTCTCTTAAAGACTTGCTTAGTGAGGACACACTGATAGGGCATGGTTCCACGTCCTTAGTGTATGATGAGGATACCTCGATCCCACCTTCGCGTGGAGGTGCTTACTCTTAGCTTTAGTAAAGATAGCAAAATAACTCATAGCGCAAGTTACCTCATATCATCGCATTTAATGTCACAGGTCATGCTGAGGAGGCTGTGCCGGAGCAGGGAGGTCAGCCTTCTGCGTCCTATGTTCCGGTTCCGAGCTCCCATACTGAGAAGCCCGTCCCGGCTGCTGGACATGCAAGTGAGCCTCTCGAGAGCATCATCGAACTTTCCGATGATGCCGAAGCAGATGCTGTACTGATGGATGAAGATGTCCGTACCAGTGCTGAGGAAGTAAGGACAAGTGCTGCTAATGTTCTCGCATCTGAGAGCGTCCAAGCGACTTCGGCTGTCCCTTCGCCTCCAGCGATGACTGAGCCAGAGGCACCTATTCCTGCGTGGAGCATTTGGGGCTCGCAGGTTGGGAATGCAGTCGTAGCTGGTGCGGCCTACACTCTTCCTCCTGACTACGAGAGATTGGAGCTCGCAGCTGATAGGAGAGCTATGGAGCGAGGGAAATCTTCGAACAACCCGGCAGCCCGCATTCCTTCTCTTCATGAGATTCTGGAAGGAACTGGTAAGTAGAGCTTTATTGTTCGCACGTCGCATTATGCGCTTGCGAGTTTTGACATCATAACTTATTTCTGACGCCTCTTCAGGTTTGAAGCAAACCGATGTAGACTGGGTGGTTCGAATGCGCCTCACCTACCCCCGATCGTTTGTGAGATCTCTGGAGATCGGGCCTTTTGACAGGAGGCTGTTCCTTACTGAAGCCATTTGGATATTAGAGCAGCTGTCTGCGGCTACACCTGCGACTATTTCTGTCCAGAGTGCTGAATTGCTGTGCGGCATGTGCCAAAATCTCCTGATCAAAGTCCAGGGCAGACTGGGTTTCAAATTTCTCAAGGACAGAGTCACGCTGATTCGCGCGGCCGTAACTTTGAAACTCGGCCACCAGAATCTCGCAGCTGAGAAGCAGAAGGTGGAGCAGCAGAAGCAAAAGGTTGATGAAGCTGCTCTGAAGCTGTATCATGAGATGAATGCTAGGTGCGAGCTACTGAAGCAAGAAGTGGAACAGGTAGAGAAGCTGAGCGAGCAGTTCGAGCCCCAAGACTCCTTAATCAAGAATTTGCTTTGACTTTTCGAATTTCGAAAACAATAGCAAGAAAATAGTTGGAACATTAATGTAATGTTTGAAACATTAATGTAATGTTGCTAGGGTTTCTCCCCCTTTTTTTTTTAACAACAACAATGAATTTTCCCGTTTTGCCCTTTTCCGGGATTTGATTGGATATTTCTGTGCATATCCAATTATGACATCAGCAATTGATTCTCTGCTTGATTTTCGCGCTAATTTCTCGGCAGATAAGCACGCTTTCGTTGGGCAGTCCATCCGAATCATGACCATCCGTCATTTATTAGGATACGCAACTGAATCGTCGTAGCCTTTAGTAGGGTAATTGATTGTTTCCGCTTTTCAAGGCGTAAGTGATTGAACTTACCCTCTTTTTGAATTCTGCTGACTCATCTTTGGCAACCGAAGAGTCTGTACAGGGTCTATATAAACCCTGTCTTTTGCTATTTGGGTTCTTCATCCCAAAAATGTGCTTTGCCGTGAGTCCTTACAACTGCTGGCTTCAACGCTTATTTTTCGTTGATTCATGGCAACTTCAAGTTGTGAATCCTGAGTTTGCGCTTTGTGCTGTAGAAATAGTTTCCAAGATCCACTTTATGAGGCTTATTGCTCTTTATAACCATCATAAAGAAGATGCAGATAATATCTCATGTGTGTTCGAAGAAAGTTCTTCGTGTATTATGTGTGCAGGTCATGTTTCCGGCCGCCTCTTGGTGAGGTGCAGCGCCGAAGTGACCGTGCTACCGTCTCGTAATGAACGGCGGAATTCTCCTCCAGCATCCCTGGAGAAGAATCCGTCACCTTCACGTTTGTGAGCTCGGGGTGACGAACTGTCGCGTTCATCCCCGTCTACAAGGAGCCCTTGCCCTTTGGAGCTTCTGCTTGCCTGTGGATCGCCGGAACCGGTGGTTCCTTGGACAAATGTTATGGGGTGCAGATCTGACAACGGTCTTGTCGGATACCGGGATCTTGAGCGTATGGCTTCATGTGGCTCTTTTAGAGCAAGATCCCCCCTGCTACAGATGTTCACCCGCAGATCTGCATGTTGCGTAGCCGGTGTTGAAACCGGTGGGTTCATCCTTTTCTAGTCGGAATTCCCGTAGTGTGTTTCTGGCTTGTCAGCCACTTTTCGAATGTATTGTAAGCCATGTTGGCTGCGTAGTTAGATTCGAGCTTTTCGCTTGTAAGCTGCTATCTAGACAGATAAATTGTAAGTCATTTGACTCGTAATGATAAATAGCCTTTTGTATTATCTGCTGTCTCTTTACAACAAAATACAATTTCGCATGCGTTTCGGCATATTTCGCCTTGCATAATGCTATGTAATGATTTTGCATTTGCGATATATTAATTCGCTGATGCTTCGCTGGATCGTTCGAGATCATATTTTCGCAGCTGTGCCATCCTGACAGATGGGCTTATGACTGGCCGTTGTGGATCATTTAAGATCATCTTCACAATGTTGCAAGTTGCTATCGTGGCAGATAGTCTTTAGTAGATCAATTGAGATCGTTAAATTGTGCGAGTTGCTATCGTTGCAGATAGGCTTTACTAGAAGATCAATCGGGATCATCTTTAGCATTCGCATGAGCTACTATCGCAATTGATAGGCTTAGAAGATCAGATAAGACAATGCGCACATGAATTGCTACCGTAACAGATAGGCTTTAAAGATCAATCAAGATTGCATTTGTATGTGTTGCTATCGTGGCTGATAGACTTCAGAAGATCAATCAAGATCGCATTTAGGCAGGCCGCTATCGTAAGAGATAGGCTTATATGATTAATTAAGATCGCATTTACACAGGCTGCTATCGTAAGAGATAGGCTTTAAATGATCACTTAAGATCGCATTTACACAGGGTGCTATCGTAAGAGATAGGCTTTAAATGATCACTTAAGATCGCATTTGTATAGGCTGCTATCGTAAGAGATAGGCTTAGATGATCAATTAAGATCGCATTCGCATAGATTGCTATCGTAAGAGATAGGCTTTAAATGATCACTTAAGATCGCATTTGTATAGGCTGCTATCGTAAGAGATAGGCTTAGATGATCACTTAAGATCGCATTTGCATAGGCTGCTATCGTAAGAGATAGGCTTAGATGATCACTTAAGATCGCATTTGCATAGGCTGCTATCGTAAGGGATAGGCTTAGTTGATCACTTAAGATCGCATAGGCTGCTATCGTAAGGGATAGGCTTAGTTGATCACTTAAGATCGCATAGGCTGCTATCGCGAGAGATAGGCTTAGATGATCACTTAAGATCGCATTTGCGTAGGCTGCTATCGTAAGAGATAGGCTTAGTTGATCACTTAAGATCGCATAGGCTGCTATCGCGAGAGATAGGCTTAGATGATCACTTAAGATCGCATTTGCTGCTATCGCGAGAGATAGGCTTAGTTGATCAATTCAGATCGCGGTTGTTACAGATTGCTATCGTAAGAGATAGGCTTAGTTGATCACTTAAGATCGCAGTTGTACAGATTGCTATTGCGGCGAATAAACCATGATTAACAGTAATATCGAACTGAATAGAGCAACATAAACAGCTAGAAATGTGAACTTCTCATTTGGGAGAATTCTTTTATTATAACGCTCTCATATGGGAGAGATGGAATTACAATCCTCTCATATGGGGGAGGAGATTGTGTAAATCGTAGCCATACAAGATATCAAGCAACGTTATAATAAAACGCATGAAATGAGAGAAGTCAGGGATAGTACTTCTTAATCCAGCGCATGTTGACTGAACTCGGAGTAGAGGTTGTGCCATGCAACCTTCGTATGCTGCAGTAGCCACTGTCAAAGACTTCTGTGACTTCGAAGGGTCCTTCCCAGTTGGCTGCGAACTTCGGGTGAGTCGCTTCTCGCATGCAGTGATCAGATGCGCGCAAGACCAAGTCACCGACTGCGAAATCTCTTCGCTGGACCGTCTTATTGTAGGCGCGAGCGATTCTCTCCTGGTATCGCTTATTGGTTCTCTTGGCTTGTTCTCGCTTTTCCTCCAGCAAGACTAAGTCGTGATCGCGTTGATTTTCATAGAGTGCATGGAGGGCCAGCCTTGCCGAATTGACTATAACCTCCGCAGGTACTACAGCTTCGGCTCCATAACATAGTAGAAATGGCGAGGCCCCTGTGGGTGTCCTTGGAGAAGTTCGGTAAGCCCACAGAGCTATGCTTAGAGAGTCGGCCCACTTCTTGTGGTCATCTGCGACCATCTTGCTCAAAATTCTCAACAGCGTTTTGTTAGTCGCTTCAGCTTGTCCGTTTCCCTTTGGGTAATAAGGGGTAGAACATATCTGCCTGATATTGTACCTCCGCTAATTTCGCAGCTACCTGGCGATTAACAAAAGGAGTACCGTTATCTGAAAGAATGGTGTTTGGGATTCCGAACCAGCATATGATGCTTTCCTGGATGAAATTGATCACAGCCAGCGCATTTGCCGTCTTTAGCGGTATTGCTTCCACCCACTTGGTGAACAGCTCAGTTGCGGTGAGAATGAAATGATTCCCGTGCGACGTCGGTCGAATGGGACCGATGAAGTCCAGTGCCCATGTGTGAAATGGCCATGGCGTCCCTAGCGCATGTAGATCCACAGCGGGAGCGTGCACTAGGTTCCCTTTGAATTGGCATTCCTGGCAGCGTCGTACTTTGGTGCGGCAATCGACCTCCATCGTGGGCCAGAAATACCCGATTGAGAGGAGCTGCCTGCATAATTTCGCACCTCCTTGGTGTTCCACCTGATGAGAAAGGTCCATGACTTCTTGTGCTTCCCTGCCGTCTAGACATCGCAGCAAGTTGCCCTCGTGACCTCTTCGCCAAAGCATGTTTTCCTGTACCACGTATCGAGACGCTTTCCTTTTCAATTTTTCGGCTTCTTTTCTTGACCCGGGTACAGTGCCCTGGGTGAGGAAATCAAATAGTGGCTTCCTCCAGTCCGTGTCGTCATCGGTTAGGGCGATGAGTAGAGAATATTTGATTAGTGCGCAACTTTCGCACCTCCCTTGTATCAGGGCTGCGGCTGTTGACATGTCTGGCCAATGAATACCATATCTCTGAGCCTTTCTGTAGATTGACACCTCGCTTTCCCCGCAGGCGTGTTGGTGAATCTTTTCTAACAGCTGCTGTCCCTCTTGCTCGGAGACGCATCGCATGAGTATTCCCCCAGGACCCTTGTAGTAAAGGGTGTTGTCGTGGATGCAGTATCCTTTTGTGAGTGCCCAGCTTTCGTTGCTGGTGCCCTTCGCAATAGCTTGCAGGATTGGTTTTCGCCAGTCTGCGTCATCCATGTGTTCGTCGTCGCACGCATCTTCTGTCAATGCAGACGATGTTCGCACTTCGATGGAAATCCTTGCGGGGCATTTGTCTATGCTGACCTTAGACCCCAAGGTTGCTAAGGCGTCTGCGTGCCTGTTGTCTGCTCGGGGCTTGTGCTCGTACTTCACATCGCAAAATTGCTGCATCAGCTTTTGTACTAGGGTGCGATAAGACAGGAGGTTGATCTCCTTCAAACCATTTTCGCCCGAGGCTTTCTTAACAATCAGCTTGGAATCTCCCATGACTGTTAAGTTGCTCACTTCCAAAGCTTTCGCCGCACGGAGCCCCACAATGAGAGCCTCGTATTCCGCTTCGTTGTTTGTGACTGCGAAGTTGAGCTTTGCGGACATCTGTATGACTTCCCCATCTGGCTTTGTCAAGACTATCCCAATGCCTCCGCCTTTCCAGGTTGACGAACCGTCGAAGTGGAGAGTCCAATAGAGCACGTCGATTGCGTAGATTTCAGGGCCTTCGAGCTCTTCTTCGATCACGGGTTCGTGGCTGTTGTCGGGGAACTGTGCCAACAGATCCGCTACCGCCTGCGACTTGATCGCTCGCGGTCGTACGCATGTGATATCGTATTGGGAAATGGTCATGTACCACTTCGCCAGTCTTCCTCCCGGAGTAGTGTGAGTTAGCAAGTATCTTATGGGGTCGCTCTTGGTGACCACTACTACTTTGTGTGATGCAAAATAGTGTTTCAACTTCTCTATCACAAAGAATAAGGCGAGGCAATGACGTTCGATGTCTGTGTACCTCGATTCAGCAGGCTGCACGACGCGAGAAATGTAGTAGATAGGCCTCTCCTGGCCTTCATACTCCTGAGCCAAGAGCGCTCCTATAGATCTCCTTGTTGATGTCAGATATAGCAGAAGCGGTGATCCCAGTTGAGGCGCGATCATTATCTTTGAGGACGTGAGTAAATCCTTCAGCTTTCCAAATGCGGCTTCGTGCTCCGGAGCCCAGTTGTACGCGGCGTCCTTCTTGAGAAGAGTCCTGAAACAGCATGTGATTTCGGCAATTGCTGGGATGAATCTCCGCAGATAGGATAGCTTTCCTAAAAATGTCTTTAATGCACTCTGATTATGGGGCGGCGTCATGCCAGTGATAGCTGATACTTTCGCGGGGTCGGGCTCGATCCCTTGGCGATGAACCACGCATCCCAAGAATTTCCCTGATGTTACCCCGAACGCGCATTTCATGGGGTTCATCTTCAGTTGAAAGCGCCGGCATCTATTGAACACCTTTCGCAGATCTGCGAGGTGATCTGCTTCGTGCTTGGATTTAACCACCAGGTCATCCACATAGAATTCCACCTCTTTGTGCATCATGTCGTGGAATAGAGCCATCATGGCCCGCTGATAGGTCGCGCCCGCGTTCTTAAGACCGAACGGCATCACCGTGTAGTTGAATACCCCTACAGGAGTGATGAATGCTGTTTTCCGCGCATCTTCGGGATCCATCTTGATTTGGTTGTATCCGCTGAAGCCGTCCATGAAACTGAACATGCGATGACCCGCTGTTGAATCGATAAGCAAATCGATGTTGGGCAGCGGGAAATCGTCTTTAGGGCAGAAGCGGTTGAGATCTCGGAAGTCCACGCAGATGCGGAGCTGTCCGTTCTTCTTCACCACTGGCACGATGTTGGCCAGCCATGTGGGATGATGATTCGGCTCTATGAACTTGGCATCTAGGAGTTTGACAATCTCCTGCTTGATCTTCACGTTAAGCTCCGGCCTGAAGCTTCTCGTGCTCTGCTTGACCGGTTTAGACCCGGGGATGATGTCTAAACGGTGCATGGTGATGCTTGTATCCAGACCTGGCATCTCATCATACTCCCATGCGAACACATCCTTGTATTCAGTTAGGAGCTGTAGCAGCCCTTGTTCTTCTTCGCTTGTGAGATCTGCGCTCAGGAAGACTGGCCTTTTCTTTTCCTCGTTCGGGCTGAGGAACACTTCCTTTAGCTCTTGCTTTTGTGGTCTTGGCCTGTCTTCCATGCATTCAGGCGCTTCTTTGAGTTTCTCGTCTGGAGTGCCCTGTGTTGGCTCTTCCGTCAGCGCAATTTGCTCGATTTGATTGATTTGCCCAGGGATATCCCCATGCCCGCGTGAGGACATCCCCGCGCACCTTCATATGCGGTAGCATTTCTTCCCATTGGCGTAGAAGCTCTCTATCTCCTTGCCCTCGGGGTCATGCTTTGCGATCCTCTTCAGAGTATACACGTTCTTTCGATGATATGCGATACGCGGCGCCTCTTCGCGTGTAGGCGGCTTTTCCTTGGCATCTTCCCTTGTCACCATTACTCCTGCAGGCGACTGGTCCTTGATGTCCTCCCAGAGAGGCAAAGGAGTAGGGTTGAATGGCCCGGGTGTTTGCTCATCTGTCATCTCAGTGAACCACACCGCCTCGCTGAGATGTGCTTCGTCCAAGTTGAACGGGTTTGTCGAAGCCGGTATCTCGACTATTCTGTCATTCCAGATAGCTTTCATAACCTGGTGAGCCGTCGAAGGGACTGCGTCGAAGCGATGAATCCAGGCTCGACCTATAATCATGTGGTATGTGGTGTTCGCATCTATGACATAGAACTTCGCTGAGCACTTGATTTTGCCAATCTGAACGCCCAGGCGGATCCATCCGATTGTCATTCTAGAGTCGCTTCCGAATCCCACCAGCGGAGATGGACGCCTGACTACCTTATGTTCGGGGATCCCTGCTAGCCTTAGTGTGTGGAGCGGAACGACGTTGACCGCTGCTCCTCCATCGACGAACGCTCGTTTGAACTCGACGCCATTGATGATGGCGGTCACGTACAGAGGTCTCTGGTGGCTCGCATCCGTCTTCTTGTCGCTGGCAGAAAAGGTCATAATCTTTTCCGTAGAGCGGAATGCCCTGATGACTTTCCCGTTGGAGACTACAAGGTCCTCCTCGTAGTCCTCTGCTATTCTCAAAATCGCTTTCGTCATATCAGTCCGGCACTTCTCGGAGAAATTCATCTCGTCGAAGAATTTGTTGAAGCCATGCGACCCTTTCATGCGGTCGGCACGTTCATCCTCTGTGTCCATGCTACAGTCTTCGTCTTCATGGACCTCGGCGACGATGGGCAGGCCATCTTCTGCGACTTCTTCCAAGTCGACGATCGAGATCATGGCGACCTCTTTGCCCTTCGAGCCCTGTTCCGCGTGCGCGGGGAGCGGGTTGTTGCGCACGTCCTTCCGGTGATCGCTGACGATAAGCTCGCCGTTCTTCATCTTCTGATCGAACGCGAACCTAATTTCTTGCACTCGGCGGTGGGATGCATGACCTTGCCGTGGTACTCGCACCACTTAGGGTCCCTCACCCTCTCCTTGGAGGGTGTTTTCTCGAGCGGTGGCAGGACGCCGTCCTTGCGCCACTGTCTGCAGAGGTCACTTGCTACCTCTACCGAGCATGGCAGAGGCGGTACATCGAAGTTCGCAACCTTCGCTTGTTTCTGGGGCGACACTGTATTGACCTCAGCTTCGCGTCCCCGCTTGTAGCTAAACCTCCCGATCTTGTAAGTAGTGCCGCTCGCAGGTCGCTCTGGAGCGCTCTTCTTTTTCTGTCTCTCGACTATAGGCTCGATATTCTTCGTGCATTCGATTAGCTTTGAAAATGTAGGTGTTTGCAAATTGATTAGCATACCTTTGTATTCATCTCGCATGCACTGCAGGCATATCTCTACGAGCCGGCTTTCGGGCATTGGATCTTTGTACTCCAAGGATTTCGCCCTGAATTTCTTGATGAAAGTGATTCCGTCCTCTTCGCGCTTCTGGTACATCCGCGAGAGATGGATCATCGTCACCTTTTCTTCCATCTGGAAGAACTTGGTATAGAACTTCTGGACCATGTCGTCCCAAGTCTTCACGGATCCGGCCTCTAATGTTCGGTACCATTTGTATGCTACGTTCCCGAGAGACTTTGGGAACTCTCGCATCAGCAGTTTGGGATCAGCTCCGTACGGACCCATGACATCAATGAAACGCATGACATGCTCATGAGCGTTTCCGTTGACATCCTCGAACTTATCCCATTTAGGAGCCTTGTACCCCGCCGGGTTAGGCATGAGATAGATCTCCCGCGGAATGGGTGGGTCGTTGTCTAAATTTGGGATAATGGTATCCGCGAATGACTGATGAGCCAGAATAGTGTCCACGCGCTTCTGCAACGACGTCATGCATTCTGGAATGCTCCCCTCGGTAGCTGTCGGAGGGGTTGCCATAGGCGGTGGCGACACATACGCCGCCGGAGGGTTGGGAGCATACTGACTACCCGCATTTCCCCAGATCATCGTTGGGGGAGGTAAAGGGTACTGCAGAGTTGGGTTGGACGCCAAAGCCGAGGGCTGAGGAGCGTGAGCGGCAGGAGGAAGCATCTGTGCCGTCGATCCCTGAACCGAGGGCAGCTGCGTAGCCGACGGTGGAGTCTGCAGATGAGGGTTGGGAGGTGCGGTTGACACTCCCAATCCTGGAGCGGTAGGGGTTCCTCCTCCCTGAGAGATAGCGGCGGCTGATGGAGGGTTTGGCGCAAGGGTACCCAGAACAGCCAAGATTTGTTCTAATTGCGCAGATTGAGCCTTGAGAGCTTTCGCCTGACTTTGGACAGTGGCATCCAAAGACTCTAACGTCGGTGCCTCGCCGGGAGTCGTTGTAGTACGGCGGGTCTCATCTCCCGAGGGAGTTTCGGTGGAGGGCGATCGGTTGCTGACATCATCCTCCTGAGACATGGTTGCTTTTGTTGGTAAGTTCACGTCGGGTTCACCAAAATGTGCACAAGATATTCCGGCGGGGAGACCTCCGTGTACACCGTATGTAGTGGATCAAGGATCGCACAGGAAGAGTGGGGTTGTGTGTAGGGAGAGAGTAAGGCAGTAGCAGTGTCTGAGAGAGAGACAGAGGTTTGGCAGAGCTTCCGCGTATGGTCGTGTGTTCTCCTTTCTTCGTATGGAAAGGTTGCCGATCTATATATACTGGAGAACATGACCGTTGTAGTGTGGTTAATGCGCCCATTGATGGCGGCTTAATTAGCTTAACCATAACGGCACGTTCGTCCGAGTATATAGGGACCGTTACAGCACGTGGTGCGCGAATACCGGAACCGTTACGAGGTTGACCGGGTTTGACCGGATTAACCGGGTTTATGGAGCTCGTGCCATAAATCTCTCAAAACAGTTACTAAAGGTCGCGTGCGGGCTTGGCTCGCACGCGACAGGGCTTACTCTAGCCTCCAAACCACAAAGTCCCTACAAGTCCCGTGCAGTGGTATGCGAGGGCTCTGTCTCGCAGCCCCCACATGGATCAGCTCGGCTGGTGATCCAGTGTGTATGGAGCACAATATGGTGTGCTGGATGGCTGCCACGTGGCCAAGATCTGTCAGCTCAGAAAGCAGTATCTACAACTAGATTTGTGAAGAATTTGGTGATGTATTCTAGGTACTGGTTGGGAAGGTAATTTGGAGTTAGAGGTCAAGAAGGAGGTACTTCTGATGATCAAAGTGGGTTATCTTAGAAACGGCATGGGAATTCCAACCCACCCTCACCTAAGAAAGTAACCATGAACTCCACTTGTCGAGCTTCCGACATGTTTTCGCTAGAATTTGACAGTCTTAGTTATTAGGTGGGGTCTTTCTACTCTGCGTCCAGGGGGTAATGTGAAAATATTTTTGGGGTGGACCCCCCCCCCCCCCACTAACAGACAAAAAACACGGAAACTCATGGTGTAGTGACCGGTTCTAGCATGTCAACACCCCCAGTGGATAAACGCGCTGAAATGGATAAAAATGCAAGAAAACGGATTCATAACGGATAAAAACGCATGGAACCAGATAACACACTAAAACATCAAACAAAAAGGGTTAAATAACGGATGAACATGTTAAGGTACTTAACTAAAACATGCACACAGTTAATATAATCCCTGAAATGAATCAGCCCAGTCATGCCCAACACGTCTTGAAGAGTATTGGTCACTCATTCCCTCGGACCAGTTGTATTCGACGTTGGAAATCATTGTTTGGTGCGACGCTTGCGATCGAGATTGGCCGACATCTTGACCGGAAACACCAACTGGAGGATTCGGGCAAGTAGTTTGCTTGTGTTCGTATTCTTGACATCTCCCACACTTCTTTCGAACATTTTTGGAGCTCCTGTTGGGTTTTGTATCCCCTTTGGATGGAGGCATCACGTGACCGTACTCTTTTGAGTTGACATTAACCACGGGCTCTTCATTTTCTTGCTTCAAAATAACGTTCTTGAGACTCACTATCATCAAGTCAACATGTTCTCGCCAATAGTCATAACTCTCTTGTGATGTTCCACCCATGTCACTAATCAACTATATTCTTCCCTTCATGCAACTCCAAACGAAATGCCTTGGTTTTTGGATCGTCAGAGCGTCTTATTTTTGGTTCCTCCATGGATGGATCATTCATGTAGAAGTCACTATCCGTCTTCTGCCATCGTTTCAATAACAAGTTTTCCGGAATGAATTTAACTCCTTTATGAAATAGCACAAAAATAATGTGGCCACAAACCATATGTGATGAATCTAACCTCTTGCAGGAACTGTAGAGCATACTATTATCTTGTTGACAGAGAATGGTGTGATGACAGAACAAAATTCAAGACATTCAGATATTCATTTGACGAAACATTAAAAACTAAGAAAAATAAACTAGTACAGGAAAGAACTGCTCAGTAAAAAAAGAACATCAGATATTTCAATTGCAGTTCTGGAAAGAAACCTAAAACAAGAAGATAAAATTCTAAAGTGACAATAACATGTATTGTACTGTATGAACTTACTAGATATGCCCTTTCCTTCTCCCTTGTGACATAGATTGCATCCATTTCATATTCAGGTAATTGCTGAATGTCAACAGATTTGTAGTGTTTTACCTTCATTTCTTTCTCCTTGAACTTTGCATACACGATCCTAGTGTAGAACATGGCTTCATTCTTGACTTTATTTATTAAAGCTCAAGGCCTAATAATGAACATAAACACGCGAAATTTAATGTTGTACCACCAAAAATTAACAATAGAAACATAGTTAACAATGATTTACTGCAGATAAATGTTTAGACACTTTGGATAGTATTCAAGAACTTCCAGATAAATGTATAACAGTCTAGAGAGTACATTTGACATAATTTTATATCATTTTGTCATTATCGTTCAAAATAAAAAGGTGATGTGTATGTGTGATATATTTTGGTCAATAAACATCTTTACGAAGATGTTCTCAATTAACAACCCCGCAAAAATGCAAGACTGCAAACACGAAAAATCTTCCATACATGAAATACAAGACATTGTAATGCAAGTATGAATCTTCCATATATATGATAAGTGAATACCATCTGTATGTACTTATGATAGCTATGGTCAGTGACCATCCGTATGAGGATGTGCTCACCTAACACTCCAAACACCACTTAAGAATGATTATCCATTATAATACAAGGATGAAACTTACATACATATACTATACAACGCATTGTAATTCAAGCATGGAAGCGGACACAATAATATTTAAGTGTGATGGAATTTGATCAATGGATCCTTCCCATAATATACAAGTGTGATAGTACCATAGGCAAGTGGATGCCATAACCACGTATCTACTATAGCAATACTACAATATATAGTCAATGCCAATGAGATGATACAAGTGGATACTACCAATTTAAGGTGTGGTACCTTATGTTCAATGATATTGTATATGAAGTTTGTTGGAATAGATGCCCTAGAGGCAATCTAGTTTAGTATGAATTTATTTGTGGCTAGAAAATTCATTTATTATTTATTGGATATTTAATATAATGAAGTCCTTAGATTTACAATTGTGTTGTTTGTCTTAAATATCCCTAGTCCAGTATAATGATTAATAGGACAATCATCTATAGACTAGTATGGGGTTGGATTGATATAGAGATATCATGATCCAACACATAGATGTGCATTAAGGGTAATGACGCACACCCATCTCCGACAAGGCTACATACTCGTTATGTTAAGTCACAAGCGCTTCTCCCGGTGCAATGGTATTGTCATCCTTAGACTTGAAGTCGCTAGATATTCTAGTTGTGGATTATTGTGATTTTGGTAGCGTTAAACGCTACACCGTAACTGGGTAGTTATAAAGGCATGTACCGGATACAATAAGAAGCAAGCTTAGAGATCGTAGTGGACGTAGATAGAATTTTTCCCTCCCACATAACGAGAGCAAATATCCTAGGCCACACGAGGGATAGTGCTTATAGAATGTCTCGCCAGACTCAAATAAATCAATATTGGATATTGATGTTATTTGCACGAATAAGGCTATTCCCATGGATCGAGAAACTGTGGATTAGATATACGAGTGTGACTTGTATGTCTCGTGTCCAATCCGGATATAGAGCAAAGGGATGAGACAATTACTTGTACAAGGTTTGTCAAGATGACCATTCTATTAGTTGGCTAGAATGGATGTTTTGCTAGAAACCGATCCATATTAGCAAATAGTTGCTACCAAATAGATAGAACCTATGGGGTCACACGCTATATAGAGTTGAGCTAGATTTGGGAATTAATTAATAGGATTAATTAATTAGAAGGATCACTTTGCAATATCTTGCAAACTTAGTAGGGACTAATTTGCAAGGAAGGGACTAAACCGAATTCTAGTAGGACTAGAATAGGACCTTTAGGTAGTTGGCAAGGATTTGTTGGACTATATAAAGGACACTCCTTCCTTCCTTCCCACACTTATGACCTTATTGATCATAACTTGAGTAGGAGAGAACAAAAGGAGAGAGCAAGCAAGCAAGGAAGGAGCCACCGCCCCTCCCTCGCCGCCGCCCCTCCCCGTCGGCCACAAGGAGGCCGAACCTCCTTGTTTCAGTCTCGTTTTGCGTGATTCTTCTTCCTCTTCCTCTTTCCGGGCTAGCACCAAGGATTGGAAGATCTAGAAATCAACTCTAGGCGTGGATCAACAATAGAGAACGTGACACAATTCGCGTTTGAAGTCATCAAAGGAGAACCCTAAGGTGTGTTATTGATTTCTTCCTTTACCATCGTTATGTCTCTTGACTTGTGATCCTTGGAGGGTTTTGCATGGTTTATGATTGTTTGTGTTTCCGTTGCGCATCCATGAATCAAAACCCTACAGTGGTATCAGAGCCACATGTCGTAGAGCATAAACGTGGTTTATGTGTTATGTTTGATAGTTTTACACCTTAAAATTGTTGTTTATCGCGTAAAACAAAACAAATCAAGCATATGATGCAATTTTTGTCAATAATCTATCATAACAAGATCTAGTTTTTTGCATTGGATGCATGAATTAGTGAGTTTGAGAAATTTTAGGATCTTAGATCTAGGGTTTGGGCATCCTTGGGGAAGAAGGAGTTCTTTCCATACAAAGAAACAACCAAACTTGGGCACCAAGCAAGGGAGTTGTTTTGGAAACAACTCCCAAAGGAGGTTCGCCCCCCCCCCCCCTAGGTGACCGCCCCTCCTTGCTTGCCGCCCAAGCAAGGTTCCGCCTAGGGTCCGGGGCAGCCCTAGCCCGCGGTCTAGCCGCGTGGGCTAGGGGCTGGCCGGCCCAAGGCCTTTTCGGTTCTCTTTTTGGGCCCGAACAATTAGATTGTGGGGCCCCATGGACGGCTTTAACCCTAGAATATCCTAAAATCAATTAAAATTGGCCAAACACGTTAAAATTGGATTATAACTGTTTATGTGCAATTCGCATGGTGATTGGATATGGCCTTAGGATGTGGTTTGTTGTGGATGTTTAATTTTTGTGGTTTGGTTTATGGCCTGCGAGCTGATCAATTAATTGTAATAATTAATTAGGGTTTTATTGCCTGCGAGGCATTTTTTTTCTCAACTTGTGAGATTTATTTTATTTAGCATAGTTGTTAGCTAGTGCTAGATAAAGTAGATTGTTAGCCAAGATTGAAGAAAAGAAGCCCAAAGCCAAAAGGAGCCACAAAAGATGGAGCATGGAGCATGGAGCATTCCACATGACTATGAAGGATGGACCAAAAGATCAAGACACATGGAGATGTGTTTGCTTTTAGGGTTCATAGATAATTCCATTGGCTTGAAATTATCTTAGTCTATAAAAGGCCATATCCACATCACGTTTTATTTCTGCTTTGTGGTTGTTTATTCTATTGTCTTATTATTTTGTTGTTGGTGTATGGATGATGCATGCAATTAGGATAATAAGATAATTAGACAACCCGGATCTATTATTTGGAGTTGTGCCCAAACTCAAATAGATAGATTAGTTGATATTGATCAACAAAACATTTAAAATTGATTTTAAAAATCCCTCAAAATAAAAATATTGTGTTCTTGCCTTCTCGTTACTTAAACACTCATTATCATCATGATTTATCAAGTTCGTGCATGCCAAAGCATGGCGACTTGGTTCATAATGATGGAATGCGATGGCACAAGCTAGTAATGTGCAATTGTTTAAATAAGAGGTTGAACACAACTAGGCTATTAATATGATTGAGAAACCTAGAGGCAATCAATTGGGATTATCCATATGGATGGATAAATAAGGAGTTATTTGCCCAATTGAACCAAGAGTTGCATAAGGGATGCAATTGGAATTGTTACTACCTAAAGTAGTCGAATTATGGGTGACTTGCCAAAGCAAGCTCATAAGGAGATGAAACATGGATCTTGGCCCACTAGAAAATATAAGGATATTTTCCGCATTAATATCTTGAGGGTTATTAATCCGTAGAAAAATAGTGGGAGCTATATTTGATAAACTAGCCATTATTGAATATAGTCAAAAATTCACAAATACTAAAACTTGCGCATTTTCTTTTTGTAGAATTCCAAATGGCAAACAACTCATCGAGTTCACAACATTCCCTACGATCTCTCTGGAACCAACTTCCTTGATTGGTACAGAAACTTAACAATCGTTCTCAAGCAAGAGAAGAAACTGTACGCAATAGAGGAGCATATTCCAGAAGGTCCAGAGAACCAAACACCTGCAGCCCTAAAGGTGTATCAAAAGCGTGCTGATGACGCTAATGATGCGGCCCGCCTGATGCTATGCACCGTGACTTCTGAGCTTCAGAAGCAACACGAAAACATGAATGTTGTCGATATGATCGAGCATCTGAAGCAGCTCTTCCAAGAGCAGCCAAGGGTTGAGAGGTATGAGGTCTCTAAGGAACTGTTCAAGTGTCATCTGGCAGAAGGGAACCCGGTGGGACCCCATGTACTCCGTATGATCGAGTACCTGGAGAATCTCACCCGACTAGGGTTCCCGGTCGGCCAAGAGTTGGCAACCGATCTCGTGTTGCAATCGTTGCCCGAGAGTTATGGACAGTTCATCATGAACTATAACATGAACGAGATCGTGAAACCACTGCCAGATTTTCTCAATATGTTGAGGATAGTTGAACAGAGCATCAACAAGGGTAAGGGCAAGGCCATAATGATGGTGCAGAAAGGAAAGGGCAAAAGGTTTGCCTCATCCTCCAAGGGAAAAAGCAAGTCAGTTGCCAAGTCCAAGGAACCTGCCCTTAAGTCTGTTGGTGGCATTGCCAAAGGTGTGAATAAAGGTGAGTGTCACTACTGCAGTCAACCTGGACACTGGAGGAGGAACTGCCCAAAATATCTGGAGGACAAGAGGCTTGGAATAGTAATTCCACCACCACCAGGTATTTTTGTTGTAGATGTCAATTTAACTGTCTCTACATCATGGGTATTAGATACTGGATGTGGATCTCACATTTTTCGAAATGTGAAGGATCTAAGGAGAAGTAGAAGATTGGCTAAAGGGGAGATAGATCTGCGCGTTGGGAATGGAGCAAAAGTTGCTGCGTTGGCCGTGGGCGTGTGCGAGCTATCTCTGCCTTCAGGATTAGTTTTAGAATTAAATAATTGCTTTTTTTGTGCCTGCTATGAGCAGAAACATTATTTCTATTTCTTGTTTGGACAAGGATGGTTTTATTATTTCAATAAAGAACAATTTTTGTTCCTTTTAATTTTAGTGCGCAATTATTTAATGGACTATATGTCCCTGATCTAAGCAATCCTGTCTACAACATTAATACCAAACGGATTAAAATAAATGGTTTAAATCCTGCTTACTTATGGCACTGTCGTTTAGGCCACATAAACGAGAAACGTGTATATAGACTCCATATGGATGGACTACTAGACTCATTTGATTTTGAATCATATGAGACATGTGAGGCTTGTTTATTGGGAAAATGACAAAGTCCCCTTTCAGTAAGAAAGGTGAAAGGACTAGTGAACAATTGGCACTCATACATACTTATGTGTGTGGACCATTTACCACGCCTGCCAGGGGTGGTTACGTCTACTTCATTACATTTACTGATGATTACAGTAGATATGCATTTGTGTACCTTATGAGGGCCAAATCTGAATCCTTTGAAGTGTTCAATGAATTCCAGAATGAAGTAGAGAAGCAACTTGGCAAAAGTATCAAGGCTCTACGATCGGATCGTGGAGGAGAATACTTGAGCCAAGATTTTGACGACTATCTTAGAGAGTGTGGGATCGGGTCCCAACTCACTCCACCCGGAACGCCACAATGGAATGGCGTGTCTGAGAGGAGGAATCGAACCCTATTAGATATGGTTCGATCTTCGATGTGTCAAACCGATCTTCCATTATCGTTTTGGGTCCATGCTCTATTAAGTGCAGCTTTCACCATTAACCGTGTTCCATCTAAATCAGTTATGAAGACACCACATGAGATGTGGAGTGGGAGGCGTCCCACACTGTCGTTCATGAGGATTTGGGGATGCGATGTCTATGTAAAACGTTTACAATCAGACAAGCAAGGGCCAAAGTCAGATAAGTGTAAATTTGTGGGGTATCCTAAGAAAACTAAGGGTTACTACTTCTACAAGCCAACCGAGAACAAAGTGTTTGTTGCTCGGACCGGCGTGTTTCTAGAAAGAGAGTTTGTCTCTAAAGAAGCAAGTGGGAGGACTGTAGAACTTGAAGAGGTTCAAGAACCACAAATTACTGAACCAATTATGGAACATGAACAGTAACCACAAATGGTTGTGGAGCAGCCTGTTCAGGAAACACAAGAGCTTCATAGATCTAGTAGAGTGCGCCAGGAACCCGAGAGGTATGGACTTCTCGTGACCGATTCCGGTGACACGATTCTCATAGATGATGAGCCTACTACCTATGAAGAGGCCATGAAAGGCCCAGACTCTCAGAAGTGGCTAGAAGCCATGAGATCCGAGATGGAATCCATGTATACCAACCAAGTATGGACTTTGGTGGAACCACCTGAAGGGGCGCGGCCCATAGGGTGCAAGTGGGTCTTCAAGAAGAAGATCGACATGGATGGTAATGTGATTACATATAAGGGTCGATTGGTGGCTAAAGGATTCAGACATATTCATGGTATTGACTATGATGAAACCTTTTCACCAGTCGCTATGACCAAATCCATCCGAATCCTACTTGCGATTGCAGCATACCATGACTATGATATTTGGCAGATGGATGTCAAAACAGCATTCCTTTATGGGAATCTCGTCGAGGACGTGTATATGATACACCCGGAGGGTTTTGAAGATTCAAAGCAAGCCAACAAAGTCTGTAAGCTGCAACGATCCATTATGGATTGAAGCAAGCTTCTAGGAGTTGGAATTGACGTTTTGATGAATTAGTCAAAGAGTTTGGCTTCATCAGAAACGAAGATGAGTCTTGTGTCTACAAGAAGGTTAGTGGGAGCTCTGTAGCTTTTCTGGTCTTTTATGTGGATGACATACTACTCACTGGAAACGACATTCACATGCTGCAATCTGTTAAAGATTGGCTAGGGAAGTGTTTCTCAATGAAAGACTTAGGGGAAGCAGCCTATATACTCGGTATAAAGATCTATAGAGATAGATCTAAGAGACTGCTAGGCCTAAGTCAAAGTACATATATTGAAAAGGTGTTGGAGCGGTTCAACATGCAAGATTCCAAGAAGGGATTCTTGCCCATGTCACATGGAATCACTCTTTCGAAGAGTGGTTATCCTTCCAATGAGATTGAGAAGGAACGCATGAGTAGAATTCCCTATGCCTCAGACATAGGATCTATCATGTACTCCATGTTATGTACTAGACCAGATGTGTCATATGCCTTGAGTATGACAAGCAGATACCAATCCAATCCAGGTGAGAGTCTCTGGATTGCAGTCAAGAACATCCTAAAGTACTTGAGAAGAACTAAGGATGCTTTCTTGATATTTGGTGGTGAGGAAGAGTTGCGTGTAAGGGGTTACACTGATGTAAGCTTCCAAACTGACAGAGATGACTTTAGATCACAATCGGGATATGTGTTTTGCCTGAATGGAGCAGTGGTGAGCTGGAAGAGTTCCAAGCAAGAGACGGTGGCTGATTCTACAACAGAGGCTGAGTACATTGCTGCAAATGGCGCAGCAAAGGAAGCTGTTTGGATCAGAAAGTTTGTTTCTGAACTTGGTGTGGTTCCTAGCATTGCGGATCCAGTTGAGTTGTACTGTGACAACACTGGGGCGATCGCGCAATCAAAGGAGCCCAGATCACACCAGAAATCCAAGCACGTGCTCAGGAAGTTTCATCTGATTCGAGATATTATCGATAGTGGAGACGTTCGGATATGCAAGATTCCTACAGATGAGAATCTGTCAGACCCGCTTACAAAGCCGCTTTCTCAGTGGAAGCATGAAGGGCACACTAGGAGTATGGGCATACGAGATGCGCCAGATTGGCTCTAGTGCAAGTGGGAGACTGTTGGAATAGATGCCCTAGAGGCAATCTAGTTTAGTATGACTTTATTTGTGGCTAGAAAATTCATTTATTATTTATTGGATAGTTAATATCATGAAGTCCTTAGATTTACAATTGTGTTGTTTATCTTAAATATCCCTAGTCCAGTATAATGATTAACAGGACAATCATCTATAGACTAGTATGGGGTTGGATTGATATAGAGATATCATGATCCAACACATAGGTGTGCATTAAGGGTAATGACGCACTGGATTGACCCATCTCCGAGAAGGATACATACACGTTATGTTAATTCACAAGTGCTTCTCGCGGTGCAATGGTATTGTCATCCTTAGACTTGAAGTCGCTAGATATTCTAGTTGTGGATTATTGTGATTTTGGTAGCGTTAAACGCTACACCGTAACTGGGTAGTTATAAAGGCGTGTACCAGATACAATAAGAAGCAAGCTTAGAGATCGTAGTGGACGTATATAGAATTTGTCCCTCCCACATAACGGGAGAAAATATCCTAGGCCACTCGAGGGATAGTGCTTATAGAATGTCTGGCCAGACTCAAATAAATCAATATTGGATATTGATGTTATTTGCACGAATAAGGCTATTCCCATGGATCGAGAAACTGTGGATTGGATATACGAGTGTGACTTGTATGTCTCGTGTCCAATCCGGATATAGAGCAAAGGGATGAGACAATTACTTGTACAAGGTTTGTCAAGATGACCATTCTATTAGTTGGCTAGAATGGATGTTTTGCTAGAAACCGCTCCATATTAGCAAATAGTTGCTACCAACTAGATAGAACCTATGGGGTCACACACTATATAGAGTTGAGCTAGATTTCGGAATTAATTAATAGGATTAATTAATTAGAAAGATCACTTTGCAATACCTTTCAAACTTAGTAGGGACCAATTTGCAAGGAAGGGACTAAACCGAATTCTAGTAGGACTAGAATAGGTCCTTTAGGTAGTTGGCAAGGATTTGTTGGACTATATAAAGGATACTCCTTCCTTCCTTCCCACACTTATGACCTTATTGATCATAACTTGAGTAGGAGAGAACAAAAGGAGAGAGCAAGCAAGCAAGGAAGGAGTCGCCGCCCCTCCCTCGCCGCCGCCCGTCCCCGTCGGGCACAAGGAGGCCGAACCTCCTTGTTTCGGTCTCGTTTTGCGTGATTCTTCTTCCTCTTCCTCTTTCCGGGCTAGCACCAAGGATTGGAAGATCTAGAAATCAACTCTAGGCGTGGATCAACTATAGAGAACGTGACACAATTCGCGTTTGAAGTCATCAAAGGAGAACCCTAAGGTGTGTTATTGATTTCTTCCTTTACCATCGTTATGTCTCTTGACTTGTGATCCATGGAGGGTTTTGCAAGGTTTATGATTGTTTGTGTTTCCGTTGCGCATCCATGAATCAAAACCCTACAGTGGTATCAGAGCCACAGGTCGTAGAGCATAAATGTGGTTTATGTGTTACGTTTTGATAGTTTTACACCTTAAAATTGTTGTTTATCGCGTAAAACAAGACAAATCAAGCATATGATGCAATTTGTCAATAATCAATCATAACAAGATCTAGTTTTTGCATTGGATGCATGATTTAGTGAGTTTGAGAAATTTTAGGATCTTAGATCTTGGGTTTGGGCATCCTTGGGGAAGAAAGAGTTCTTTCCATACAAGGAAACAACCAAACTTGGGCACCAAGCAAGGGAGTTGTTTTGGAAACAACTCCCAAAGGAGGTTCGGACCCCCTAGGGGACCGCCCCTCCTTGCTTGCCGCCCAAGCAAGGTTCGGCCTAGGGGCTGGCCGGCCCAAGGCCTTTTCGGTTCTCTTTTTAGGCCCGGGCAATTAGATTGTTGGGCCCCATGGACCGTTTTAACCCTAGAATATCCTAAAATCAATTAAAATTGACCAAGCGCGTTAAAATTGGATTTTAACTGTTTATGTGCAATTCGCATGGTGATTGTATATGGCCTTTGGATGTGGTTTGTTGTGGATGTTTAATTTTTGTGGTTTGGTTAACGGCCTGCAAGCTGATCAATTAATTATAATAATTAATTAGGGTTTTATGGCCTGCGAGCCATTTTTTTCTCAACTTGTGAGATTTATTTTATTTAGCATAGCTGTTAGCAAGTGCTAGATAAAGTAGATTGTTAGCCAAGATTGAAGAAAAGAAGCCCAAAGCCAAAAGGAGCCACAAAAGATGGAGCATGGAGCATTCCACATGACTATGAAGGATGGACCAAAAGATCAAGACGCATGGAGATGTGTTTGCTTTTAGGGTTCATAGATAATTCCATTGGCTTGGAATTATCTTAGTCTATAAAAGGCCATATCCACATCACGTTTTATTTCTTCTTTGTGGTTGTTTATTTTATTGTCTTATTATTTTGTGGTTGGTGTATGGATGATTCATGAAATTAGGATAATAAAATAATTAGACAACCTGGATCTATTATTTGGAGTTGTGCCCAAACTCAAATAGGTAGATTAGTTGATATTGATCAACAAAAACAATTAAAATTGAATTTAAAATCCCTCAAAATTCAAATGTTGTGTTCTTGCCTTCTCGTTATTTAAAAACTCATTATCATCATGATTTATCAAGTTCGTGCGTGCCAAATCATGGCGACTTGGTTCATAATGATGGAATGCGATGGCACAAGCTAGTAATGTGCAATTGTTTAAATAAGAGGTTGAACACAACTAGGCTATTAATGTGATTAAGAAACCTAGAGGCAATCAATTGGGATTATCCATATGGATGGATAAATAAGGAGTTATTTGCCCAATTGAACCAAAAGTTGCAGAAGGGATGCAATTGGAATTGTTACTACCTAAAGTAGTCGAATTATGGGTGACTTGCCAAAGCAAGCTCATAAGGAGATGTAACATGAATCTTGGCCCACTAGAAAATATAAGGATATTTTCCGCATTAATATCTTAAGGGTTATTAATCCGTAGAAAAATAGTGGGAGCTATATTTGATAAACTAGCCATTATTGAATATAGTCAAAAATTCACAAATACTAAAAACTTGCGTATTTTCCTTTTGTAGAATTCCAAATGGCAAACAACTCATCGAGTTCACAACATTCCCTACGATCTGTCCTTGAGAAGGACAAGCTCTCTGGAACCAACTTCCTTGATTGGTACAGAAACTTGAGAATCGTTCTCAAGAAAGAGAAGAAACTGTACACAATAGAGGAGCATGTTCCAGCAGGTCCAGAGAACCAAACACTTGCAGCCCTAAAGGCGTATCAAAAGCGTGTTGATGACGCTAATGATGCGGCCTGCCTTATGTTATGAACCATGACTTATGAGCTTCAGAAGCAACATGAAAACATGAATGTTGTCGATATGATCGAGCATCTGAAGCAGCTCTTCCAAGAGCAGGCAAGGGTTGAGAGGTATGAGGTCTCTAAGGAACTGTTCAAGTGTCATCTGGCAGAAGGGAACCGGGTGGGACCCCATGTACTCTGAATGATCGGGTACTTGGAGAATCTCGCCCAGCTGGGGTTCCCGGTCGGCCAAGAGTTGGCAACCGATCTCGTGTTGCAATCGTTGCCTGAGAGTTATGGACAGTTCATCATGAACTATAACATGAACGAGATCATGAAACCACTGCCAGATTTGCTCAATATGTTGAGGACAGCTGAACAGAGCATCAACAAGGGTAAGGGCAATGCCATTATGATGGTGCAGAAAGGAAAGGGCAAAAGGTTTGCCTCATCCTCCAAGGGCAAAGGCAGGTCAGTTGCCAAGTCCAAGGAACCTGCCCTTAAGCCTATTGGTGGCATTGCCAAAGGTGTGACTAAAGGTGAGTGTCACTACTGCAGTCAGCCTGGACACTGGAGGAGGAACTGCCCAAAATATCTCGAGGACAAGAGGCTTGGAATAGTGATTCTACTACCACCAGGTATTTTTGTTGTAGATGACAATTTAATTGTCTCTAAATCATGGGTATTAGATACTGGATGTGGATCTCACATTTGTCGAAATGTGCAGGATCTAAAGAGAAGTAGAAGATTGGCTAAAGGGGAGATAGATCTGCGCGTTGGAATGGAGAAAAAGTTGCTGCGTTGGCCGTCGGTGTGTGCGAGCTATCTCTGCCTTCAAGATTAGTTTTAGAATTAAATAATTGCTATCTTGTGCCTGCTATGAGCAGAAACATTATTTCTATTTCTTGTTTGGACTAGGATGGTTTTATTATTTCAATAAAGAACAATTGTTGTTCCTTTTATTTGAATAATATTCACTATTTAGTGCGCAATTATTTAATGGACTATATGTCCTTGACCTAAGCAATAATGTTTGCAACATTAATACTAAGCAGATTAAAAAAATGATTTAAATCCTGCTTATTTATGGCACTGTCGTTTAGGCCACATAAACGAGAAACATGTATCTAGACTCCATAAGGATGGACTACTAGACTCATTTGATTTTGAATCATATAAGACATGTGAGGCTTGTTTTATTGGAAAAAATGACAAAGTCCCCTTTCAATAAGAAAATTGAAAGGACTAGTGAGCAATTGGCACTCGTACATACTGATGTGTGTTGACCATTTGCCACGCCTTCCAGGGGTGGTTACGTCTACTTCATTACATTTACTGATGATTACAGTAGCTATGGATTTTTGTACCTTCTGAGGGTCAAATCCGAATCCTTTGAAGTGTTCAAAGAATTCAAGAATGAAGTAGAGAAGCAACTTGGCAAAAGTATCAAGGCTCTACGATCGGATCGTGGAGGAGAATACTTGAGCCAAGAGTTTGACGACTATCTCAGAGAGTGTGGGATCGTGTCCCAACTCACTCCACCCGGAACGCCACAATGGAATGGCTTGTCTGAGAGGAGGAATCGAACCCTATTATATATGGTTCGATCTATGATGTGTCAAACCGATCTTCCATTATCATTTTGGGGCCATGCTCTATTAAATACAACTTTCACCATTAACCGTGTTCCATCTAAATCAGTTATGAAGACACCACATGAGATGTGGAGTGGGAGGCGTCCCACACTGTCGTTCATGAGGATTTGGGGCTGCGATCGCTATGTAAAACGTTTAAAATCAGACAAGCTAGGGCCAAAGTCGGATAAGTGTAAATTTGTGGGGTACCCTAAGGAAACTAAGGGTTACTACTTCTACAATACAACCGAGAACAAAGTGTTTGTTGCTCGGACCGGCGTGTTTATAGAAAGAGAGTTTGTTCTAAAGAAGCAAGTGGGAGGACTGTAGAACTTGAAGAGGTTCAAGAACCACAAATCACTGAACCGATTATGGAACATGAACAGGAACCACAAACGGTTGTGGAGCAGCATGTTCAGGTAACACAAGAGCTTCGTAGATCTAGTAGAGTGCGCCAGGAACCCGAGAGGTATTTACTTCTCGTGACCGATTCCGGTGACAAGATGCTCATAGATGATGAGCCTACTACCTATGAAGAGTCCATGAAAGGCCCAGACTCTCAGAAGTTGCTAGAAGCCATGAGATCCGAGATGGAATCCATGTATACCAACAAAGTATGGACTTTGGTGGAACCACCCGAAGGGGCGCGGCCCATAGGGTGCAAGTGGGTCTTCAAGAAGAAGATCGACATGGATGGTAATGTGATTACCTATAAGGGCCGATTGGTGGCTAAAGGATTCAGACAGATTCATGGTATTGACTATGATGAAACCTTTTCACCAGTCGCTATGACCAAATCCATCCAAATCCTACTTGCGATTGCAGCATACCATGACTATGAGATTTGGCAGATGGATGTCAAAACAGCATTCCTTTATGGGAATCTCGTCGAGGACGTGTATATGATACAGCCGGAGGGTTTTGAAGATCCAAAGCAAGCCAACAAAGTCTGTAAGCTGCAACGATCCATTTATGGATTGAAGCAAGCTTCTAGGAGTTGGAATCGACGTTTTGATGAAGTAGTCAAAGAGTTTGGCTTCATCAGAAACGAAGATGAGTCTTGTGTCTACAAGAAGGTTAGTGGGTCTGTAGATTTTCTGGTCTTGTATGTGGATGACATACTACTCATTGGAAACGACATTCACATGCTGCAATCTGTTAAAGATTGGCTAGGGAAGTGTTTCTCAATGAAAGACTTAGGGGAAGCAGCCTATATACTCGGTATAAAGATCTATAGAGATAGATATAAGAGACTGCTAGGCCTAAGTCAAAGTACAACATGCAAGATCTATAGAGATAGATCTGTTAAAGATTGGCTAGGGAAGTGTTTTTCAATAGATCTTTATACTGCTCGGTATAAAGATCTATTGAAAAGGTGTTGGAGCGGTTCAACATGCAAGATTCCAAGAAGGGATTCTTGCCCATGTCACATGGAATCACTCTTTCAAAGAGTGGTTATCCTTCCAATGAGATTGATAAGGAACGCATGAGTAGAATTCCCTATGCCTCGGTCATATGATCTACCATGTACGCCATGTTATGTACTAGACCAGATGTGTCATATGCCTTGAGTATGACAAGCAGATACCAATCCAATCCAGGTGAGAGTCTCTGGATTGCAGTCAAGAACATCCTAAAGTACTTGAGAAGAACTAAGGATGCTTTCTTGATATTTTGCGGTGAGGAAGAGTTGCGTGTAAGGGGTTACACTGATGCAAGCTTCCAAACTGACAGAGATGACTTTAGATCACAATCGGGATATGTGTTTTGCCTGAATGGAGCAGCGGTGAGCTGGAAGAGTTCCAAGCAAGAGACGGTGGCTGATTCTACAACAGAGGCTGAGTACATTGCTGCAAATGGCGCAACAAAGGAAGCTGTTTGGATCAGAAAGTTTGTTTCTGAACTTGGTGTGGTTCCTAGCATTGCGGATCCAGTTGAGTTGTACTGTGACAACACTGGGGCGATCGCGCAATCAATGGAGCCCAGATCACACCAGAAATCCAAGCACGTGCTCAGGAAGTTTCATCTGATTCGAGATATTATCGATAGAGGAGACGTTCGGATATGCAAGATTCCTACAGATGAGAACCTGTCAGACCCGCTTACAAAGCCGCTTTCGCAGTGGAAGCATGAAGGGCACAGTAGGAGTATGGGCATACGAGATGCGTCAGATTGGCTCTAGTGCAAGTGGGAGTCTGTTGGAATAGATTCCCTAGAGGCAATCTATTTTAGTATGAATTTATTTGTGGCTAGAAAATTCATTTATTATTTATTGGATATTTAATATAATGAAGTCCTTAGATTTACAATTGTGTTGTTTGTCTTAAATATCCCTAGTCCAGTATAATGATTAATAGGACAATCATCTATAGACTAGTATGGGGTTGGATTGATATAGAGATATCATGTTCCGACACATAGGTGTGCATTAAGGGTAATGACGCACTGGATTGACCCATCTCCGAGAAGGCTACATACACGTTATGTTAAGTCACAAGTGCTTCTCGCGGTGCAATGGTATTTTCATCCTTAGACTTGAAGTCGCTAGATGTTCTAGTTGTAGATTATTGTGATTTTGGTAGCGTTAAACGCTACACCGTAACTGGGTAGTTATAAAGGCGTGTACCGGATACAATAAGAATTAAGCTTAGATATCGTAGTGGACGTAGATAGCGTTTGTCCCTCCCACATAACGGGAGAAAATATCCTAGGCCACGCGAGGGATAGTGCTTATAGAATGTCTGGCCAAACTCAAATAAATCAATATTGGATATTGATGTTATTTGCACGAATAAGGCTATTCCCATGGATCGAGAAACTGTGGATTGGATATACGAGTGCGACTTGTCTGTCTCGTGTCCAATCCGGATATAGAGACAAAGGGATGAGAAAATTACTTGTATAAGGTTTGTCAAGATGACTATTCTATTAGTTGGCTAGAATGGATGTTTTGCTAGAAACCGCTCCATATTAGCAAATAGTTGCTACCAACTAGATAGAACCTATGGGGTCACACGCTATATAGAGTTGATCTAGATTTGGGAATTAATTAATAGGATTAATTAATTAGAAGGATCACTTTTCAATACCTTGCAAACTTAGTAGGGACTAATTTGCAAGGAAGGGACTAAACCGAATTCTAGTAGGACTAGAATAGGTCCTTTAGGTAGTTGGCAAGGATTTGTTGGACTATATAAATGACACTCCTTCCTTCCTTCCCACACTTATGACCTTATTGATCATAACTTGAGTGGGAGAGAACAAAAGGAGAGAGCAAGCAAGCAATGAAGGAGCCGCCGCCCCTCCCTCGCCGCCGCCCCTCCCCGTCGGCCACAAGGAGGCCGAACCTCCTTGTTTCGGTCTCGTTTTGCGTGATTCTTCTTCCTCTTCCTCTTTCCGGGCTAGCATAAAGGATTTTAAGATCTAGAAATCAACTCTAGGCGTGGATCAACTATAGAGAACGTGACACAATTCGCGTTTGAAGTCATCAAAGGAGAACCCTAATGTGTGTTATTGATTTCTTCCTTTACCATCGTTATGTCTCTTGACTTGTGATCCTTGGAGGGTTTTGCATGGTTTATGATTGTTTGTGTTTCCGTTGCGCATCCATGAATCAAAATCCTACAAAGTTGTCTTCAACTGTAGCCCTGTGAACCACATAAGTATGATTGTTCACTATAAGAGTGGAGGTAACCGCTAATATTGTGTTACCTATCTCCCATAACAAGATGTTTCAATTTGGATGATTGTGGAATTAATGTGTTTCATCACATCTTCACATCTAATGTATTAAACTACTTTTCCAAGTTTTTTAATCTGTATTTTATTTTAATATGTTCACAAAATGTTTATACATTGAATATTTATAAATACGTAGGTACATGTATCATGCCCCAAATACCCCAAAGCTATACAATGAGTCAAATGTAAAGAAGATACAACCATGTTCACATAAGTTAAAGGCAGATATTAGTCTTGAGCCTTTGGTAACCTACAAGAGAAAACAGATGACTGTGTAAACATTAATGAGAATCTCTAATATTAATAATTTCAATATGAAATACTATACTTATTCCCATGTTGGAGAAGCTCATTTTTTCTAAAATGTGTTATGATACAAATTGTACAACTTCAACAATGTAAACTCATGTTAACTACATATTTTACACGATATGTTTTTCATAAAAAGTCAAAGTCATTCAATCCCAGCGACGCTCAATCTTAAACCATAAACCTAGCTAACATGGTCTGTTTTTTAAACTGTGAGTGTGCAGATGGTAATGCAGCTAAGATACTCTCGAAGGGGAGTGGGGGTTGAATAGAGTATGCCAAATTTTTGGAAAACTTGCTAAGATAATGAAATCTTGTGAAAGCTAGTGAAGTTCAAGGCCTTGAGAACAAGTTCAAACCCTTGGAATGAAATACAGTTGGGAATGGAACAGTCAAGTCTTTTTCAAGGCCTTGAAAAGAGTTTCAAACCCTTGAAAACAGACAAGTTTGAATGTTGTAAAAACTGAGTAAGTAAAGAAATTGTAGATGCAAGAGACAATGATTTATAGAGTCCAGTACACTTGGACCTAATATCTACCTTTGGGATCTGATCCCTGCAGGATTTTCAGCACAATTCTTATTAATCAAAAGCTAAGCCCTAGATCTCAAGCACAGAGAGATACCTTACTCTGTTACAGCTTGTGGTTCTCCCTAACCTATCTAGTACCTCTTCTAGCTAAACATAGAATATCATCTGTTTGACTATGATTTTGCAGGAAATTTTATTTCCTAGTTTGATGGGATTATTTCCTAATCTGACTTGTGCAGGGAAGGAAATAATTGAGAAGATGATTATGTGTTTAATCTGACTAGTACGACAGCTTCTCAATCTATTCAAATTCAAAATCACGACATTATCTCTGGAGATTGTGATCACTTAACAGTTGGAGAAGATTGTCAAAGAGTCAAAGTCTGTTGCCTACAAAATAGGAGATTTGTTGCTGAAAATCTGGGAAGATTTGCAGAGCTGTTTGAAGTTTAAATAGAGCTCAATTCTGAAGCAACACACACAACACTCAACGGGAAAAATGAGAGAGACAAGTCTGGATTGAAAAGCATCAAATAAGTTCATCAATCTCACAATCCATTTCACAGAATTTCACTGCATACTTCACTGCAGTTTCTACACTCTAGTGTTCTTCTGTATAGTGCTTTATTGGTAGATCATTTCTGTAATATTTCTACATTTATTCTCGAGGATTGTTCAAGGTGAACAATTTCAAACATGTTATAATGATTTGTCTTTCAACATCAAATAGCAGTAAAACAATCATATGAAGGAGAGATAGGAAATCAACTTAGAAGAGTTTACAGAAAACTCCCCCTGAGAATGTTCATGTAGGTTAAACAGTTTCAAGGCTTTGAATCCAGTTTCAAGGAATTGAAAATAGCTATACTATTTTCAAGCCTGTGATAACTGATTCAAGACTTTGAAAGCTGATTCAAGGCCTTGAAATAGTTAACTATTTCAAGCCTTGCACAACATGATCTTACAGTTTTGAAACTAAGAAGTGAAATGTAAAGCACCTAATCTGTAAACCATAATTGGATAAAACCCTAGAGCACATAAACCCTAATCCTATCTGGATAAAAACTTAAAGCACCTAAACCCTTTCTAGATAAAAGCCTAAAGCACCCAACTAGGGTTTATAACAGTCTTCAATGGTTTGCAACCTGTATTACACATTACTTTGTCTATTATATTTATGCCTTGTACAATCTGATTATCTATTCTATCTGTTTGTTTATGTGAGTGTAGGCCGCACCCAACAAGCCTCCACCCAAGTCTCCAGTTCAAGTATCTTCAACTCCAGTCAGGACTTATCATTCATCACCCAAGGCGGAAGCTTCCACACCCATCAGTCATGCTCATGGATCACCCAAGGTTGCATGTGTTACTCAAAAAAAATAATAACCAATGAAAAGAGGAGGAGTAGGGAGAGGGAGAGAGAGACTTTCAAGGGGCCAAAGAGAACCTCCCAAAGATTAAGGATGCAGGGTTGGTTTGATGTTATGCTGCCAAGAATGCTGGAAGTCGATGAATCCTTATTGCATTTCTACATGAGCCGTGATACTATTCCGGACATGTCAACAAAGTTAGTCCTGATGGAACCTTTTAAAGAGGACGCATCCTTTCTACTTTCTGATTTTTCTGACTAGTTAAACTATCAATCTTATTTTTTATACATTTTATCATTGAAACAACACTGCATATTTTGTTCATATATCCAATGGAGGTTCTACAATAGCCAAGAATTTTTCATGGAAGCTTGAGGATCCTTGGTTCTTGGGAGAAACGATAAATTATTTTTGTTATGTTCTTAGTACACAATCAATGTTATGTTGTTGCACTAAAATGTTTACATAGATTTCTATTTGTTTTACATTTGTATCCTATTGGTTCTCTAAACTGTCTGCAAATTATTGACTTCATGTCCCAAGTGAAGATTACCTTATGATCGAGGTTGCCAATTTCATTGATCGTTCTGTGTACAACGACCTTAGGGAAATCCTTCTTGCGGATATGAACAACTTCAAATCTCAAGAAAACAATGAGTAGGAATTCGCCAAGAAGTACATGAAGATTCCTACCAGCTTATATCCGTAGCTACATTTGAGTGAGGCAATCCATCATTTTCGACTCTTTTGTGGTTTTGTGTTTGTTTTGAAAATAATTAACTGGTTGCTGTTGAATCATTTGGGTGGTGCATGATATTGTGGTTGTAATGGTGAATGTGGTTTCAAAAAAAATTAACTTGTATGATTTTTGTTCAGAGAATTGACAAGGTTTTCTGATGGTTTGTCAATTATGTGTGTCTGATTTACTATTCTATCTGTTATTTTTTCACATTAGTTTATCACTCCTGACCCCATTCATTTCTTCGTTCCCTGTGTTACTCAGCTCCGACTTGCTCTTTGGTTACAGAGTAGTCAAACCTGTCATTATGAACAATTTACTCACCATTTATATCCAACAATTAACCACCCATTCACTTCTTCTACTTATACACCAACCCCCTCTTGCACAATCAGATCTGCCATTTACACATCCTCTCCGTCATCTTATCCTCCTCCAAATATCCCCAACTTCTCATTATCACCATATCAGATACCTCCTTCAAATCCTCTTCCCACCAATTTTGTCGTAACACCGAGTCTCGACCAAGATATTGTAACTCTGGAAGGATACGAGTGATGAGAACATGTCATCACACAAAGAACCCATTTCGAGATTTCTTCCGGTACCCACTACCTCAGGGGTCTCAATGCAGTTACGTCGTATGGGCCGATGATGACCTCCGTGCTCTTTCGAGGATACAATGCAACGATGGTCCGCAATTATTGCAACAACGAGACAAATGAAGTCTGAAAATCAAGAAATGCTAAAGAGTCAAAGGATATCACACACATGCATCATCGTTATTGCATTTGCGTTACTTTTCTCAATGATTATTATTATTTTTAGCTGAAATGATCGTCGCAAGGTGTGCTTGTGTCCTTTTTTTGTTTTACAAGTTCTGTATCTTCCTTTTAAACCTTCAGTGCTTGTAATTTGCTGTAATAGCTTAGTTGTAGAGCGTTGTTTGCGTTTCTATCAGATTAATTTAAGTGTTATCCATTTCTATTCAGTTTTGTCCAGTTCTAATTATTTCTATCTCTAGTTTTATCTTAAAGTTTACAATTTTATCCATATATTTACATTTCTATCCAAGTTTCTGATGGCGGCGCCCTGGGGTCTGTTTTTTTGTCTTTTAGCAGGCAAAATTGTAATTACCGGGAGAAACCGGCTACGCATGTTTCTTTCTAGTGGGGCCAGGACGCACGGTAGTGCTAGCCTATTAGATGGTTTTGATGGTTGACTCGATTATACTTGTCCATGAGTTGTGCTCGGAAGACAAATCTAGACTAATTCGTCATAAATGATTTGGGGGCTCTGAGGATATCTAGCTATGTTAGGTGTTACGTGGAGTCTAGTTACCTTAATATTTCTTGAGAATCAGGATGTCTATTTGGTTATGTCTTGCTTTTGGAGTCATGGAACTCACTTGGAAAGAATAATATTTAAAATGTGAAGTAAATACTGTTGGCCCACTGATGATCGTCTACAAGACTTGGATGTTCCCTATGACAGAACTAGATAGGTTTATTTTAAAGTTTTGAATTTGGTGATATTAATGTTAATATTTCGGTCTGAAGATTATTTCAAGGTTTTGACTCAGATTTTAGGAGTCCACATTTGGAATTTGGAATTTCATAGTGATGACTTGTGAGCTATTTTTCTACTATGGTCCATTTTGGAAGCTTTTTTTATATTCCATAACTATCTCAGAAATACTTGGAGTATTGTTATGATGTTTTGCTTATAATCGGGATGTGTGGATTTCTTTTAAGAATTATATGTTTCACGTATGCCACTTTGAGGTTCTAACATTTTTTTAAGCAAGGGGAAAATATCATACATTCTTCAATCTTCCGTTGTTTAGCTTATGAGGTGTGGTATGCACTTTATTGAGATGATAGTATGAGTTACTAAGAAAGTAAAATATTTATAAAAATTTGGAGTTCATGTAGGTATTGGAGGCATATTATAGCTTTACGTTTGGAGATTTATTTGGATATATGCATGATGTCAGTAAGTGTTTCAAGATCAAATTCTTGCAAATCCCCGATTACAAGTCAAGTGACAAATTTAGACTATGAAGAGTCATGGATTAAAATCATCCATTGGGATTTGATTAAAACACTAGGTGGAAGCTTATGTGTTATGATCACGTGGATGGAATAGAAAATATAATTTTCTCTATAAGCAACAATTGGTCATTGAAATATTATCCCGGATATTCCCAAGTACTAGACTTATAAAAGAACCTACCCTGAGAAATTATGCCCAAAATATGGTCTTAAGACATAGTTAAATATTTTAAAGAGTAGACAGGTCAGTAACAGATTTTCACAAATGACCAGCCATAAAGTTAAAGGTCTCTATTAGTTTGAATGTTTGATTTTTCATAAGATGTTTACACATGAGTTGGCAATATGTGATATGAGATGTATGAATCGTGTGTGATTATGTGCTAGTATGAACATTTGATCAAAGGAAAAAATATTATTAGAAGTATATTGACAAATTATTGAGATCATGATATTGTGATAGCCAGTCAGGCTTGCTCAAAGATATTGATTTGAGAATTTGACACGAAACATAGTAGAATCACAGATCTGGTTTACCGATTCGGGCGAAAGTTATTATTTGAAGGCAGAGGAAAGATGTACAGTATAAAACTTACGTGAAAATTTTGATTGTATGATAGCATAGCAATGATTATGTTCCACGTGCCACTTTACATTCCTATATGCACATGATATGTTATGTTTTATATTGTATGATATATTAGGGGATGGAATAGATTATGGTGTAGAAATAAAGACTAATAGATCGCACATTTACAACACCATAAAGAGTCACGAATCACACATCCTTATCAATGCTAGAAATCATAGAGTTTGACAAAATTTATAGCAATACAGATGGGATAAGAAGATAACCCAATCAGAACCATCTTACCACAAAGGTAACTTGTAGGGGGGACTAGAATTCGATCTAAAGGAAATTATCTCTCTGACAACATCGACGTGAAAAACAGACCATGTGACGCCACAAACGATAGAAACTAAAGTAAGTGATATAGCCAATTTGATACCCGCGAACCTGGGCAAGATCGATCTAAATAGGCAAACAAATGTCAGGATGAGAGGACCTTCTAACGAAGAATTGTGAAGAAAATTTGAAGAGATGTTGGAAGTTAGACCAAATGTCACATGATCAACCACTAAATTTTATATATTAGTATGATCGAGGATTCTCAGTAGTGTGCGGACTAGTAAGCCTTTACGAGTTGTTTTGGAGCTATGTAACTCGATGTTATGCTTGGGTAGCGTAAGTTTCCTTGCTTATAGTATAAATTTTCTTCATAAATTCTTTATTTGAGGTCTTGTGATTAAAGTCATGGTTTGAGATTTTCAACCACGATTACGTCATGGCTCACAAGGATTGTCTGAATCTTAATCATAAGAAGAACTGTGTTAATATGAAGTCTTAATCTCTATCTACTAAAATTTTTCTTGTGATAATTTAAGTGCTTTGTGTCTTCTAAGATACTAATGGTTACATTGGGACATACAACATTCTGGAGAGAATTGGAGAAGTTGTGTACCGACTAGACCTACCTTCTAATTTGGAACGGGTACACAATGTCTTTCACGAGTCACAACTAAATAAGTATGTACCTGACCCATCCCACGTGTTGGATCCTGAACCAGTTGAGTTAGACCCGTCTCTGACATACGAAGAACATCCTGTGAAGATCCTAGATACTAAGACAAGAGATACGCGTACCAAGAGTGTCACATCCCCCTCCTGCCGACCCAGATCAGCGATGAATAAAACCTTGCGTTAATGGGAGGAGGGAGCGACATGCCGGTCGGCCTTGACTCGTCGAGAGGCTAAATAAGTTATTTATAAAAGTCGTGATAAATGTTTTATTTAAAAATCTTTGCGGAAGCGTAAATAAAAGTTACTTGGGGTCGTAATAATTTGAATTGTAAAAGTTTCTCAAGAAAATAAAGTTTGAACTTGAAAATTAAGTACCTTTAGTCCTCTACTCGTAACATAAACAGAGCATAAATCAGGAATGTTTCTAGGTATCATACAAGGGCTCAAATAAAGTCTTAAATGTTGGGTTTTGATGCAGGTTACACAGCGGAAAAATAAAATTAATCCTGCTCAAATCCCACCAACGATCACAGGCAAGTTATCATAACATGATAAGGGCATAGAAGATGTGTACCTTAGTTTGGCAGATCACACGAAGAATAGTGTCTTCGTCTCTATGAATATCCAAACCTTGGATTCTTGATTTTCCTTCTCAACGCGATGTGCTAGAAACAGAAGGAGGAATGAATCACGCAAAACGAGGCACTAAGGCCGTGCCTTGGAGGCCGACGACTTGGAGGGTGCGGACGGGTAAGAGGCTCGGCCTCTTGCTCTGTCTCTCACTCTCTTTGCTTTGTTATGTTCTCTCAAATAATGACTTGTGTTGAGAAATAACAAGCTAGAGTTCCTTTATATAGTATTAACTCTTTATTAACTATATAAAAGCCCCAATACTAATTATGTCCTTACATGGATTAGTCCACTTTCAAATTAGTCCTACTAAGTTTGCTTGTGATTGCGTTATGATCATTTTATTAATTAGTCCAAATAATTAATACATATATCCAATTTAATCCACCCGGTGTGTGACCCCATAGTTTCTACTTAGTTGATAGTAACTACTTACTAACATGGAGCGGTGTGTGGCAACACATCTATGCCACCCAAATAATAGAAATAAGTCAGTGATCCTGACAAACCTCGTGCCAAATGTTCATGTATTGTGTTATCCCTTTGTCACCATATCCGGATTGGACACGAGACATATTAGTCACACTCGTATATCCAATCCATTGTTTCTCGATCCTGGAAATATGCTTATGTGAGCAGATAACATCAATATCTCCATATTGATTTATCTGAGTCTGGCCAGACATTTCCATAAGCGCCATCCCTCGAGTGGCCCATGGATATTTGCTCCCATTATGTGGGAGGGACAAATCATTTCTACGTCACTACGATCCCTAAGTTTGCTTCCTATCATGCCCGATAACTATCTTTATAGTTACCCGGTTAAGGCGCAACGTTTGATAGTATCTAAGCACGATATTTCAAAACAAGAGTATCTAGCGACTTCAAGTCAAAGGATTACAATATCATTAGCACTACGAGAAGCGATTGTGACTTTGAAATAATCTAATGTATCCTTCTCGTTGTGGGTCAATCCAGTATGACATTACTCCTAATGCATACCCATGTGTTAGACTTGATATCTCCATATCAATCTACACACATACTAGTCTATAGTTGATCGTTCTATTAATCAATATAATGGACTATGGATATTTAATATAAACAACACATTGTATCTAAGGACTTCATTATAATAAATATCACAATAAATAATAAATGAATATTCTAGCCAAAACATTGTTCATACTAAATATAGATTGCCTCCAGGGCACCTATTCCAACATTAAATACATAAATACAACTCTTACATTCTTAAAAAATTTACGAACATGTATTCTACCATAGCTCCAAGTCGTATACCATATACTTGACATCTAAGCACATAAGCATCACGAAACACGTTATCACATATCAAATTCACGCCTTTCTACTTCTTGCTTCTTACGCGTCCTTAAAACATGAAAAAAAAGTTACGGGAATGGGTGAGCTCAACTAGCTCAGTGAGTTACATCTACGCCCCTCCGTAGGTTTGGACAACGAAAAGGGCTAACTTTCCATGGAGCATTATGAACATAAGGCATAGTCATACATACATATACTTTTGAAACTTGAAAGAGCATGACATTCATAAAACATAACTTGTATCGTAAAGAAAGCGTAACGTGAAGCATAACTTGAGACATGTGAAATCATATTGTTCCAAGTAGGAACCTTGCTTTGTCTCGCGTAGAGACCATAACTTACTTCAACATGCTTGCTTATTTTCTTATCTTATGGTCCGTGTAACCTTCGTGACTTAACATAATGTAACGTAGGGACATGTACATCGCGACGGCTCGTGAGGCGACGTGTTGCCTGCTTATATTTCCCAGGAAAAAGGGTCGTACCTGCCTATACCCGACAGAGGGTTTCACTCCGGTACCGTGGCCTTTCAGAAAACATGTTTTATCTTATGAAACGTTCATTTTTCTTTGTTAGCATCCATGGGGCATAAAAATTTACTTGAGTAAAGAAAACATACATACATAATACTAGGGACGACATGAACATACATAAACTTTGAAGAAACTTGAGGGTAGGTACAAACTTTGGGAGGTAGGGACCTTGCGAGCTTAAGCCATTTACTTAAGATTCTTTAGTCAAATTCAATCAACTTTAAGCACGTGAGCATCAACTTCAACGTCATGTAAATAGAAAAGAAGGCTACAAAGCATACATATAAGCACTTAGCACGAAATCATTTCAAACATAGCATATAATCACTTGGCACAAAATCATTCCAAACATAGCACATGCTCAAATCACTTAGCTAAACGACACTAGGCTTATCAATGCAAGATGAACTAACTTCTCACATATTCATATCTAGAACCTTATACTTATTATTAGATGCATATGACATGTCTAATGCAACACATAAATGCAATATGACATATTGTGAACTAAAAAGGAAATTACATAAACTAGCTTTAATAAACTTGATAAATTTCTAAATTATGCTCATAAGCAAAGTGTAACTATCGCCAGTTTGGAAATTCATAGGTGGCTCAAACTAATTATTTAGGACCCAAAATTTTGACATAACATAGATAAAGAGTTTATACATAACATATAAAAATATCAAAATGTATGTAAACTTTGAAGTATTTTTAAATATTAACTTTCTGATATGTTTGGGTGTAATAATAGAGGCTAAAAGCAAGCTTGGGACTAAATTCATAAAATATTCATATGAACTCATAGAATTGTGAAATTTTAACTAAATTTAACACCTCTGAGAACAACATATCCAATTTTGTAACCATTGGAGAAGAATAAGTACATAAAAATCGATGAAAAACTTCTCTGGTCTGGGTTGGACAGATTGTAAAAACAGCTCAAGTTTTTGGCCGATTAAAAATTAAATACAAGTCTAATGAGTCTGAAAATTTTATTGTGTAGCTATCATGTGAAAATACACAAACCATGAATTTTTCATAATTTTCTAAAATGATTAATAATTTTTCTTAAATTTGTGAAAATAAGCTTAAAAAATGAGTTATATGGTTTGATATACTTCAAAAACATGTACATGCAAGGAATACTCTACAAAGATCTGAAATTAGACTAATACATGGTTTAATTCATATGCATATCACTACCCACAACATTTAATTTCATGAATCTAAGGGTTTTACCCAACATACTCATTTTTGCACATGCATGTATCTAGATCATGAGGATGATGATGAATCAAGAACATGCAACCATAAATTCACCATGCTTTCATACAAATGAGATGGTCAATGCTAAAAGATTGTCTTAAAATGATGAATTCATGTCATGCAAGTAGAAAATTTCTATGAAATCATAAGAATGAGGAGTGAATGACCAAAATCATGATGTAGATACAAAGATGTAGAACTTACTTCTCACTTTCATGAACTTCTTGATGTGGGTTTGACGAAGTGATGAATAATAGTTCCTAGAGGCTCCAATCTTGAAGAAAATGCTCGAAACTTGCTTCCCAATTGATATACTAACACCCAATATGGGTTTCCAACACTTAAAACCTCAAAAATTTGATTTTCATACCATGTTTGTGGAGGGTCAAGACAAGGTCGTCTCAAGGTTTTTGGAGGCCCTAGGCAAAATATGTGGATGGGGCATCAATTATACATTTTTTCTTCGGGACCTATATCACGTTGGTCAATTTTAGACATGAATATACATTATTTATTCCGGTTCTTTTTCTTGCTCCTTCATGTTAACATTCTTATAAGGTAAATATTTCGTATTTAGTTCTCACTATATGTAAAGCGAAGATAAAGTTGGCACAAAGTAAAAAAAAAAAAAATACTTTAAGAACTGAGATAATAACACAATTTTTCTTTGTTTTGAGATTTCAAAATTTGTTCTTTTGAGGAATAAGTTAAAAAAATATCCCATTTCAAAAAAAAAACATAATGTCAGAATGAGTATGTAATAAATGAAAAATAACCAATAAATATTAAAGATGATACAATATATAAATGGTCCAACGAATTCTCTCATCTGGTCACGATATCTCTCTTCCTCATTTTATCTTCTTCAAGAGTTCTAGTTACTCTCTAATCCTAGCTAATCTCCTCTTTTTTCTCTCCATTACCTCTCTTATATCCTACTTTTCCTCTCAATTATTTCTCTCTCGCTTAGATATGATTGTTGTTATCCTCAGAATTTTCTCCCTTTTAACCAATCAATTTCTCACAAACATAACTTCAAATACTAATTTTCCATAATTTGAGGCCTTCCTAGATTGGAGGCCTTAGGAAATTTCCTAACTTCCCTAGGGTATGAGCCGGTCCTAGGTGAAGAAGAAAAACGGAAATGAAATGAAGGAGAGAGGAATGAGAGCTTGTGGAATTTCATAGAGAGAGAAAAATGGGGAGGAAAATGATGGGAAAGATGCATCTTATGATTATATTTCCTCAAAATAATTGAGTGTGGTGGTCACACCAAAATAAGTGGAAACTAGTTTGGTTTTAATCATATAATACACACTTTCTATTTCATATTGATGCAAGTACTTGGTGTATGAAAAACATTCAACTAAAATCTAAAATGCTATATTTTATTTCACATACAAAACTTGCACAAAATACCTTAAACTTATTTAAAAAGACATTATACTTACCAAATAAAACATACATACAATTTAATCTCTACTTTAACTTCTATAAGCCTTCACTAACTAAATTCTAGCATACTAAACATGAAATTTATCTTGACACACTCATTTAGGTAATACTAACATCACTTACAAGTTAAACATGTAAGATAAATATGAGGGTTACTAAAAAGAGCGTTAAGCTGGTCAAAGTTTTGTGGACGAACCTTCAAACGGAAGAGGCTACTTGGGAAGCAGATGATGATATGAGGGAAAAGTATCCGCTGTTGGGTTTTGATGCAGGTTACGCAGCGGAATAATAAAATTAATCCTGCTAAAATCCCACCAAGGATCACAGGCAAGCTATCATAACATGATAAGGGCATAGAAGATGTGTACCTTAGTTTGGGAGATCACACAAAAAATAGTGTCTTCGCCTCTATGAATATCAACATCTTAAATTCTTGATTGGATTCCTTCTCACCTCGATGTGCTAGCAACAGAAGAAGGATGAATGGATCACCCAAAACGAGGCACTAAGGTCGTGCCTTGGAAGCCGACGGCTTGGAGGGGGTGGACGGGTAAGAGGCTCGGCCTCTTGCTTTGTCTCTCTCTCATTGCTTTGTTATGTTCTCTCAAATGATGAATTGTGCAGAGAATTAACAAGCTAGAGTTCCTTTATAAAGTAATAACTCTTTATTAACTACATAAAGGCCCCAATAGTAATCAAGTCCTTATATGGATTAGCCCACTTGCAAATTAGTCCTACTAAGTTTTCTTGTGGTTGCGTTATGATCCTTTTATTAATTAGTCCAACTAATTAATACCTATATATAATTCATTCCATCCGGTGTGTGACCTCATAGGTTTCTACATAGTTGGTAGTAACTACGTACTAACACGGCGCGGTGTGTAGCAACACATCCATGCCACCCAACTTATAGAAATAAGTCAGTGATCCCGACAAAACTTGTGCCCAATGTTCACATATTGTGTTATCCCTTTGTCTCCATATTTGGATTGGACACGAGACATATTAGTCACACTCGTATATCCAATCCATAGTTCCTCGATCATAGGAATATGCTTATGTGAGCAGATAACATCAATATCTCCATATTGATTTATCTGAGTCTGGCCAGACATTTCCATAAGCGCCATCCCTCGAGTGGCCCATGGATATTTGCTCCCATTATGTGGGAGGGACAAATCCTTTCTACGTCACTACGATCTCTAAGCTTGCTTCCTATCATGCCCGATAACTATCTTTATAGTTACCCGGTTAAGGCGCAACGTTTGATTGTATCTAAGCACGATATTCCACAACAAGAGTATCTAGTGACTTCAAGTCTAAGGATTACAATATCATTAGCACTACGAGAAGCGATTGTGACTTTGACATAATCTAATGTATCCTTCTCGTTGTGGGTCAACCAGTATGACATTACTCCTAATGCATACCCATGTGTTAGACTAGATATCTCCATATCAATATACACACATACTAGTCCAGAGTTGATCGTCCTATTAATGAATATAATGGACTATGGATATTTAAGATAAACAACACATTGTATCTAAGGACTTCATTATATTAAATATCACAATAAATAATAAATGAATATTCTAGCCAAAACATTGTTCATACTAAATATAGATTGCCTCTATGGCACCTATTCCAACAGTCTCCCACTTGCACTAGAGCCAATCTGGCGCATTCAGTATGCCTATAGATCTGGTGTGTCCTTCATGCTTTCGCTTCCCAAGTGGCTTTGTGAGCGCATTTGGATTCATAAAACTTTTATAAGGGTAAAAGACAGTGACCACCCCTGATTTTTGAATAAATTCCACCCCGCTAACCTGACTTTTGAAAAAAGACAGTCAGCACCCTTTTGACTAACAGATCCTAACCGTTGCGTGTAAAAGACAACTTTACTCCTAAAATGTTATAAAATTACCCCCTATATATTACTCTACCCTCTCCCTCTCCCATATTTGAAAGAATTTTTTTCTCTCCTCTTCTCCTCTCCTCCTCCTTCATGGAAACCCTACCCACCTTTCATCCATCCTCCTGCCTTCTTCTTCTTCCAAAAGTTCGGTCGGTGATGCCCACCTTCTTCCTCCTTCACGCCCAACACACTTGATTACTCCTTCCGCTTACGACAGTTCATCTCTCTCTCTCTCTCTCAATCCAAACACAGATCGAGAGAAGCATTACGTGCGTTTGTGGGTCACGTAGCTGGAATTAATGGCTCAAATGGATTGACAGAGAGTGACTCTCTCTCTCTCTCGGCCGATGAAACCCAGGAACTACCATCACCATTGAACCGACCGCCAACTCCAGATCAAAAATTCAACAAAATAATAACCCAAATTCAATAGAGCTAATTGAGCTCATCACACACATGTATGCTCTTGGGGAATTTAGGGTTTAGCTCTTGGTCTTCAAATCCATCGTTCTCGTAGACGACCGGGGCGAATCCATCGTCGTCGTCGCCGGGAAGTAATCGTGCTTGGAGACGACCGGGTAGAATCCATCGTCGTCGTTGGTGGATTAGTCTGCTCTCGGCAGACCCATAGCGACTGATGAACCGTAGTAGAGACAGACCATATAATGGCCAACTTGACCCCAAATCCGGGCTTAATGGTAGCGGCAATGGTGGTTGCAGCAGTGTTCTTGGTGGTTTGTTCTAGGGTTTCGATTTGGGGGTTTCTTGCTTTGTAGAAAACAGAAACACATAGAGGAAGATATAGAGAGAATTGACAGAGTGAGAGAGCGAGAGGAAGAGGAGGAGGGTGGGTTGTTCAATTAAGAATTCATCATCTGCTTGTATTATTTTTTTGAAATGCTTTTTCTGAAATGCCATATGCTTGTTACTGTGGTGGGTGTTGGGTTGACTGTTGAGGTTTCTTGCAAGGAGGAAGAACGTGATTGTGTTCAATTTTTTTGTTTGACTTTGATGGATTAGACAGAGATGGAGAATGTGAGTTTGGGGGTTGAGTTTTGTTTCAGTTTGTTTCTGAAGATGTAGGAGGTGGAGATAAGCCAAGCGATGGTGTGAGTTGTACTGGGTTGTGTTGATGAAGAAATATGATTCATGGGAATTGATGGAGGAGTTAGAAGATACAAACCATCTTCAACCACCGAAGCTCAGTACACTCAAGAGCTTCACCTTCAATGTCTCTCAAAAATCAGACCCACCATCGGCCAAAATCTAGTATTTATTAGCGTTGGCCAATTTTGGATTTTGAATTTGGGTTCAATTGGGAGAGATTTTTCGGTGGATAATTTTTTAATTTTGGATTTTACTTGTGTTATGTTAATATTCTTGGTGTTCTTGATGATTCGAATTCAAAGTAGAAGATATTGTTGGTGTTTTGGAGGAGATGTTCTCGTTGTTCTTGATGATACACATGGGTGGGAAAGTAAAAAAAAAAACAGGGGTAATATGGTCCGAAAAAGTTCAATCACCTACTTTTCTGACGGAACTTAACAGAAGGGTGGTTTCTGTCCAGGGAATATACTGTTACAGGGTAGCAAAGTGTCTTTTTCAAAACTCAGGGTAGCGGGGTGGAATTTATTCAAAACTCAAGGGTGGTCACTGTCTTTTACCCTTTTTATAAATATATAAGATAACATTTGTTTACTCTCTTATTTCACTATTATTACATGTTTCTTTTAATATGAAAATTTCTCTAAGAATAGCCTCTTTTGTAAATATTATATAAATTGAGAAGTTGTTTAGGAACGAATGTATAGTTTGATAGTCTAAAAAATGAATTTATAAGTATGCTTTCGTAAGTGGTAATTGTGTAACTTGTAAGGCATTATTAAATAAATACAACTTGTAATAGTTTTGTTAAGGGGGGGAGCGGGTCAATTTTACATCAAGTAGGACTCCGGCTAGAGATTATAGCGCTATACTTGCATAGTTAGACTTTTGTTTAGTTTAAAAATATAATTTGTAGGTGATGATTTTGTAGACGGGGGCTATGTCGATTCGTAGTGCCTAGAACGTGCTATTTGCTATCGGATTGAGGTGAGTAAACATGCCAAGCCTAGTGTGCCTAGCTTCCTTCGTGTCGAAATATGATTTTATTATTTGTATCAACATGTGTTTTATGATATGAGTGTTATTTGAGATTTGATTATGTTTTGAAATAGATTTTTGAGAATGTCTCACGAGAATAATAACCCATAAATAACGTAAAGTGGAAAGAGTTGTGCGGAAATCGTTATTATTATTGTCGATGTTGACTTCAGTCACTCGGCCTGTGACAATTATTGTCGATGTTGACTACGGTAAATCGACCTGTGTATTTTAACCCGGTCACGACCTGTCGGGTGTCTCCATGTACTTACCTCTCTGGCCGCAAGAAGTCTTAGGGGGTGCCGGCACTTATGGTCATGGTAGCTAGTGAAAGGATAAATCTTCCTCGTATCAACAAGTTAATAATATGATTTATTTAAGAAAAGAATTTTTATGAAAGGAAAGAAGAGATAGATTGGGAAAGATATTTTCCGTTTGAGATATAAGAAGAAGATTGAGATGCAAGGTAAAAAGAAAGAAATTTTCATATGTGTTTTAGTATTCATACTTTATTCTTCAAGGATGTATCCAGTTACTATTCATTCTCCTTTATGATTGTTTTGGAAATATATGCTTCATAATTTGTTTGCTAGCTTGGGTGTTGTTCACTGAGTATTTCATTGTTGATTTTAGAAAAATTGTGGTATGTGTTTCTTTCCCCCGCAGGTCTTAAGAGCTGGATTATGGGGTAGCGGGATTCGACACTCATCTAGTATTTGTTATTACTCGAATAAGCCGAACTCTTAGTATCACTTCATCTCGTGAAATAGTATATTATGTTGATACAATTAAGAGTTGTAATATATAAGTATAAGATGTGTTGTTCTTGATTTCTGCCGCTTAGCACCCTCCTAGGCTCTCCGGTCCAGAACGGAAAGCTCGGGAACGAGGGGTGTTACAAAAAACCTACACTTAATTGATCGAGGTCTTGACGATTGACAAGCAAAGGAAGGTATATAACTTAATATTTTAAGTTTGAGGGATACATTCATTTTAGTTGCTCTCATCAAATTGATCTATCCAAACGGATTGGGCAATTCCAATTGAAAGTTTCGTGTTAATTACTATCTTGTTTAACATTCAACCATGCATCATGTACATCAACATAAACAAGACATAAAACATAAACATGACATGGATACCTCTAAGCAATATGATATTCCCATGCCGATGAGAATATCTATAGAGCTATAAGAACTCCAAGCTCTTCTCCAAGTACTTCCTTCTTCTAGTCCAACCGTCCATCTCCGGGCTCCTCCACCTTTGTTACTTCAATGGAATTGATAATCTAGACATATATATATATATATATCTAACTATTTGTGCGTGTGTGTAGAGAGAGAAACGTCACATACGGTGGGATGAGATGAGAAGACAAGTACAATCATAATGAGTAGAGAGACACGACACACATGCCGTATTTTGATTACAACAATTACATCAAAAATCATCAAAACCAAAACACAACAAACCAATCACACACTAGGCCACATCAACACACCATGCAATTAAACATTAAGTAAAGCATGGAAAACATGCAGTTTTACATGCGCGGTTTCTTAACGAGTAATTCATAATCATCCTACTACAGCAGGTCGAGGGGGCGCGACCCCCCGCCCCCCCCCCCCCTTCATCTGTTAAAATTTCATTAAACTGCTGCTCTAATAATCTATTTTGTTCCTGGTTGCTATTTGTAGGAGGAAGGCTCTTGGAAGAATATTCCAATTTGCGCCTGGACATTCTGCTTTAGTTTTTTACGTTGTTGAACTTGCCTGTTCTCTTGCTCCAATCTATAAATATACCCGATGTACCTTACAATTTGTGTACTGTGTGTTCCTTTTGCCTTTTTTATGTAATCAGTTGGACACACTCCTCACATTTGGCCCATTGAGCTGCGAAGAGAACTTTCTATGTTTTTGTACATTGCTATTTTAGTAAGGACTTCAATTAACATAGGACAATGGTTTGACACAGAAGAATGTATATGTTTTACCACTGTTTTGTGACACGCTCCAACTGCAAGAGCACAGTTGTCGGTGTAGTGATAATATTCCGAAAATTCGGGTTGTCGAACCCAAGAGACTTCATGTAAATTAAATAATAAATTTGTTCTTTGTGTGGGCAAAGCGCGTTGAGTTGTGTGTTCTAATTCTACTAATAATTAAAATAACGATTATCTCAAATAATTCGATGAATTATGTCAAGATTAACAAGCACGAGTTAATTTGTTTGTTTCTCAAAGTTGATTAAGATCAGGATATCTCTACGGATCACTAGGTATTTTACACTACGTTGGATTTATGCTCCACTAACACGATGAGTTTTTGTTCTAGTTAAACGAGCAATTTTATATTGAAGATGTCTCAACCAATAACTATGCTTAAACTCTCATAACTGATTCCTCTAGCCTACTCAAGTTTAAGCACGCATTACGATAATGATTCTACTCTTTGTTCTTAGCTAACTAGCAAGATTCCTCAACCCTAGATACGGCTAGTGTGTATTTCAAGTTTCCGGGCAACGAACGTAGATTCCTCTATCACTCACAACCTAACACAATCCTATTAATACGTCTACTAATAGAAAAGATAGATGAAAAGCGTAAAATACACATAACTAGGCAAAACTTCATCAATTAAGCATGAATGCATGAAAGAAGATCCATAACTCACAATACGTAGTGATCAAACCCTAGTTTCCTACGAGATATCCTGAAATAAGTGTTTAGATACTCATAAACATGATCAATACACAATGTTTCATGATCAAATAGCAAAAACTAGAGAAGAAACGAAGATTTAGAAGCCAAACGGATGATCCAAGCTCTCCAACCTAGCTCCAAGCTCTCCAAGCACGTCTCCCAAGGTGTTTTCTGATGCCAATCACGTTTCCCAATGTTTACTAAGTGTTCAGTGGCTCTACAACCTCAAAACTATGCCAAAATAGCAAAATAACCCCAAAAATACGATCCTGGCAGCAGAGGTAATCGTAAATCGTACGATTACCTTGATGTAATCGTACGATTACTTCGTGCGATTACTTGGCAAGTTCACCCGTGCGATTACTTGGCAGCTTCAAAATTTGGCTAAAGGGGTAATCGTACGATTACCTCCATGTAATCGTACGATTACTTCTGGGCAGCGAACATCAAAATCCCATCTTCTTGCTATTTTTCCCGTCGTCTTCACTTCCCGAGCATTCCTTTGAGCCTCCAACTTTTCTGAAGTTCACTTTTGCTCCAATGTCACGTCCCGAGCTCCCGGTTCCTGAAAACCACAACACGAGAAACATACCGGAAGATCAAACGTTATAAAATATAGTCAAAATTAACGCAAAAAGTGCCCGGACTCAACATTTACATGCAAAGACTCAACACGCTCAAATTAGCAAGAAATGGTCCAAAATCCATAAAAACGCATCGGAATGCACGCAAAACGGTAAGGAAACATATACGAATATAACTCCAAATATGGAGTTATCAACTATCCCCACACTTACTCGTTGCGCGTCCCGAGCAACAATCCAAATCACAAGCTATCAAAAATCATCCGAACCTTCCTCCTCTCGTCTCACATCTCGAGTCAACTATTCCAACCAAGACTATTGCATACTTTTCAACTTACCAATTGCATACTAACCTCAATTAGCTGACTCAATACACACGAAGACTCAATACAAGACTCCACGATGCAACAATATGACGCAATGCAATTATATGACTCGATCCTAACTAAACACATATATACACAAAACATCTTTTTAGGTGAGATCGGGCAATCTCAATTAGCTTAAACCTACCTCTTCGCGTGTGCCGATAAATAAGAGGCTACGCTAGGCTAAGCCACATTCAAGGTCCGAGCTCCTATTCCGCTAACGGGTTAGAATGTAGAGACTTAGGGACAAAAGGATAATCATGTAGTAACAAGTCCTAAGCGTCACATTCTCACGTTAAAACCCACATCTCACACACCCTCACCACGATGATAGGAACCGCAACCCGAAACTCACCATCTCCGGCCCTCGATCCCCTCAAACCCTGGTACAATAACGATTTCCGTGGCCACCGTCGTGAAACATGCATAAAATGAACATTGCGTCAATGAAATAGTTGCTTCCACCACTCGGTCTTCATTAAGCTCAAACTTTATTCATTTATTTCATCTCTCCTTTTTTTCTCTCTTTTTCTTCATTTTTTTTTTTTTTTTTTTTTTTTTTTGCTTTTTTTTTCAAATTCTCTCAATATCCAAAAACACAACTTCTACAATGTATATCTCGAGTGGTCTTCCAAGTGTCAAGCCAAAACAAAAACGTTAAGGGGAGGAAGTAAACAATCCAATGAATATATATCACAAGTGAAATCCATCTCCCCTAACTCAATGAAATACACAGTGCCACCAAAAAAAGCCGCAAACAAATCCAACTACATGTATGGGGATGGAGTCGTCAAAAGCTCAATCTCAATGTCCGTAGTCAAAAGTCGACATCCCCACACTAGAATATACCCATGTCCCCTCTCAAGTAATCAAGCGTATGTAAGTCTCGTGCCTAATCCAACCGATCCTCCTACACCACGATGAATGAGATCCGGTACCTAGCACGATCCACCAATTAAATTACCCAACCCAATTTGTGCGTATTAGATGTCACGCACTCACGGCTCTCCACAACTGTGTCCATGATGTAACAACATGGAACACCGCCACACCTAAGTGCGCAAGCCCACTCACTCACCCTCGCATCCCCTCGCAAATATCAAATGAAGTACAAGCGATCATGTAGGACTCACATAAGTATATCATGAAGTACTCCCTCATCGAACCCCCTCAAATACGACACCCTCGTGACGCACTAAAATGGTGATTCTAAACAATCTGTGATGAGATCCAAGAATCGTCACCCTAGGTCAAAAGGTTATCAAAGAATCCAAGGTTCAAAGTCGGGTTTTCTAATGATCCTACAAGGTGAGATCTAAAAGCAGTGAGTGCTCTAATACACATCCTCGCACAGCTGTTTCGTGTGCCACTACGAGGCGGGTTGGCGACTACCTAAGACGTACACATGAATGTTCGGCTTGTTTAGCTCACACCTAGCTCAACTCTTGTAAGAAAACAAGGCACGCACTTTAGATTTGAAAATCATTTAAGTGTATTAAAATAAGCAGGTATTCCCGTAAAGAAAGTCTCTCTATACATACTAAGGGGAACTCACATTGTCATTCTCGGTCACAAGTCATACCCTATGCCTAAAGTTCTCACACTCATCGATTTTTCAAATTCAAGCTTTTTTTGAATGCCCTTTCTCAATTTTCATTTTTTTTTAATTTCTATCAGTTTTTTTTATATATAATTCCTACTCTATATGCATGGGCCGACTCGAAAGAAGACTCGAAACTGACTCAACTCGGGTAGGTGGACTCAATTAAATAAAACGTGCAAACAAGCTATACTAATATGCAAACATCAACTACTCACAATACGACACACACAATATATATAAACACGACACCGACTACAAATACTGACTCACAATACGACACAAACAACCTATATGTAACTGGTGTATGCAGATACTGACTCATAGGCCACTGCTGAGAAACAGCGATAGAAAGAACCAGTCGGATAGTCGAAGGTTTAACAACAGGACTAAAGTTTCATGATAATCAATGTCAGGTCGTTAGTGAAACCCCTTGGGAACTAGACGTACCTTGTATCTGTCAATAGAGCCATCGTCCTCAACGAATGCATAGGTCAAGCGAAAAGACTCAGCATTGAAATGCAGGGGGTGGTAAGTCTACTCGGACGAATCCTCGTCGTCCTGGTCCTGGTCTCCGGAATAGGCATCCGAATGGTATTCGTAAGCACCGGGGTAAGTCTCTTGGCCACTAGGCCACTGGTCTCTCAGAAATCCCACATGAGTGGCCAATGCCTCTAGCCACTGGTCCTGACGGTGCTGATGCAGACTCACCTGACGTATTCCCTGTCCTAAGTTACGCATGCTACTGCGATGATGCTCAAACTGCCTAGCACTCATGTCAGCAACATGGTCACAGGCCCGACCCTGGGATGTGAGGGTCATGGTCCTGGTCAACCTCAACTCGGCCATTAAGTCTGCTAAGCTCACACTCGGCTGGCCAGGGTCACTGACAGGTGGGGGTACAGGCTGAGGTGGAACTGGAGGAGTAGGAGCTGGAGGAGTAGGAGCTGCACGCGAGGAAGAGGCTTTTTTCTTAGCCTTTCCTTTAGGAGGTCTAGAACTTGTCCCCACCCCCATCACAACTACATCTTTCAACGGGTACGGGATTTTGTCAAACTGTCTCGGACCCTTGGGTATGAGGTCCCTCTCATCCTTAGTCACGCTGGCCCCGCAATCCTTAGCTAAGCGCGTGAGTAAGAAACTATGGCCCGCAGACTTCCTATTTTTCGGTTCAAACCTTTCTTGCAAATACAGGAAGATCCGCCTAGGAATGTCTATCCGATGCCCCCTGGATAGACAAAGAGCCATGAGACACACCTCAAAAGTCAACAAAATTTGGAGCCGAAACTCCCAACACCCATGACTCCAAGATCTCTATGAGCCACCTTGGTTTAGGCAGCAAGTATCCGACTGGGGTCTTCCAATGCATGATATTGGTTTTAGTCCTATCCCAGTCGGCTCCTGGCACTCCCGCAAAACAAAAGGACGACACCTCATTAATGAGCGTCTGCTGGTCTTTCTGCAGATAAATCTTAAATTGACATGCCTCTGTCGACGGGGGCCACTGAAGTGCTGCGGTGATGCGCTCAGAAGACAGAACTAGCCAAATCCGACGACAATAAATCACACGAGGGTCATTGAGCCTAGACGTCTCACCCTCATCGATGTTTCTCGCATTCGCATACATCTCACGAGTCAGTGCAGAACTGGCTTTCTTTTTCACTAACCTCATCCACCCCGCAAAGTTCTCGGTCTTCGCGACCTTTTGCAGGTCCTCAGGCACTCCCTCAAGTGGAAATACTCTCTCGGCCTGGAAACCTCTATTAATCCTAGGGTTCCCTTTGTAAAAACCCTGGGCATTCTCCGAAATAAACCTATAGTCACAAAAGACCCCGCCCCTATCGATTTCCAGCTTTTGGTCATCCGACTTATCATTACGACCCTTTCGAACTGGGGGCAATTGGGATGGAACGGGTGTATGAAAAACCCTAAGGTCAGGGGATAACGGGATGACCAATTTGGCACCCGGGTTACCCCCATCAGAGTCAAACTCACTCTCGGGTTCTGCCACCCCACTCGCACCGGGTAATGTATAGTCTGGGTCCTCATCACGACTTGTTCTAGCACGTTTGCTCATTTTGACCAAATGCAAGTATAACAAGTAAAGCAATTAACGTGACGAAATTCAATGAAGTGCACAGTGACAAGAAGTGTAACAGATATTAAGCACGTAAGCAAGTAAGCACGTAATCCAGGACTCTAAGCAATCGCCCCCAACCACGCTACTGAGCGCAACAAAAATTAAAAATGGGCTTTTACTCAATTTGTGCGTAAGACTCGAGTATTGAAATTGCTAGTTTTAGAGTGTACCTACGTGCCCGGAGCAAGTCTTACGGGCACAAAATTTCAGAATTTCGACAAACCGGGCTGTTTCGGGTCGCCGAAAATTTTCTTCCAACTTTTGCAATTGGTTGGTGCTTCTTTCTCCTTACGATGCCCTCGTCAAACTTTCCTTCTTCGCCAACTCTTGAATCCCAGCCAAACAACCCCAATTTCACCAAAATCTTCAAGAACCCTAGGTGGGTGTTCTTGTTCAAGCTCACCCCCAAAACACCTCAAGTAACCCTTCTTCTCCGGCGAATTGTAGCGGTGATGCGTGGTGGTGATGGTGGAGAGAGGGTAGAGAGATTGGTGATGGTGTCGGTTTGTGGAGAGAGGGCAGAGAGAAGGGTGATGGTGTCGGAGGGTGGCGTCTCTGCGGTAGAGAGAGAGAGAGAGAGAGAGAGAGAGAGAGAGAGAGAGAGATCGACTGTAGTGATGGCGGTGGCGGCGTCGTAGGGATGGTCGGACGTGGTGGTGGCTGGAGTGATGGTGGAGGTGGTGGAGATGGCAGAGAGAAGAAGAAGATGAAGACGACGATGGAAGGGTTTGGAAAGAATAGAGAAAAAAAAAAACTTTGTTTGTATCCGTCCTTCTGACTTTTCAGAAGTAATCGTGCGATTACTGATCAGTTAGTTGTCCTCAAATATTCTTCCCAACAAATTTTCTAAGTCAAAAGTAATCGTACGATTACTTGGAAGTGATCGTACGATTACTTTAAGGTAATCGTGCGATTACTTTAAAGTAATCGTACGGTTACTTTTAAGTAATCGTGCGATCACTTTGTAAGATTACCTCGTACGACCGATCAGAAATTTTTCTCAACAAATCCACCCAAAAAATTTATAAGGCAAAAGTAAACGTACGATTACCTCAAGTTACTTTTGTGCAGGGAAAAATTTTTCTTAGCCAAAATATAACCTTTACCTCGTGTTTTGATCCCGAACTCCGATGAGTGTGATTTTTGCACCTTTGGATCCCTTTTTCGACGTATGTCTTGCACACACAAATAACGTCCCGTTCCCGGAGCGTTTTCCCGACTTTTCTCAATTATCGCCCAATTACGCGAAAAATATCCAAAATGAGCCAAATTCGTCTCTTTCTTCTAAATTTTGCAAACACATTCATCAAGATGGGGAGTGCGGGATCTCTGCGCATGTAGAAAAATTCCCAAAGTCCGGGGAACCTTTCATTCTTCAATTTCGCGCTTCCAAAGGCTCGTTTTGCATTTCCGGATGCTTTTGGACGCCTTTAGCATCCTTTTTCGTCTTTGTTGCTCGTTTCTTTGCTTTGTCATGGATCTCCTCGACCTCGAGACTCCATTTACGTTATAAAAGATTCCCAATGTCCGGGGAACCCTTTATTCTTCAATTTGATCATTCCAAAGACCCGTTTGGCAATTCCGGATGCTTTTTGGTGCCTTTTTCACCTACTCAACATCCTTTTTCGCATAACTTCTTCGTCCGGACTCCGATATACGCGATCCACCTATCCACAGAAAGCTCTCGACCACCCCCACACTATGGCACTTTTCAAATCAGCTCACATTCCTGTCTTCAAAAATTTACCTCGTAATTCGTGCCATTGTGTCAGCTTTCCCAATTTCTTTACGTCTTCTTTGCGTATATCAAGAAGGGGAGTCCGGGAACTTGATCTTACCCAGCTGCGTGTGTTGAATAAGTATAGGAATGGCTTCAATCATCTATTTCTTCATTACGGGTCCCGATACGCGTTTTGGTATGCTCTTTCTCATTCTTCGTGCAATTCTTCACTCGCGCATCAAGAAAGGGGATCCGGAATAGGCCTTCCACCTAGAATCCTGCACATACTCATTGGAAATATTAAATCCACTCTCTCGCACCTCTCAAATAGTTAGAATAGAATAAAATAACAAGACAGTATTGAAATCTACACTATGAAGTAAATAGGTTGGGTTGCCTCCCAACAAGCGCTTTGTAATTTAAGGTCGACGGCCCGACCCAGTTACCTCAGATGAGCTCAGATATCGAGAATTGGTTTGAGGATCTCAATCACCCTAATGAAATTCCCATCCACGTACGGCTTTGCTCGCTGTCCATTTACCTTGAATCTGTTCCCATTCTCAGCTTCTACCTCGAGCGATCCCCATGGGTAAACCTCTGTAATTGTAAATGGACCACTCCACCTTGACTTCAGCTTGCCCGGAAACAATTTCAGTCGTGCGTTGAATATCAATACCTTCTGGCCCACTCTGAAATCTCGTGGAATGATATGCTTGTCATGCCATTGCTTGGTTCTCTCTTTGTAGATCTTGGCACTTTGATATGCCATCAACATGTGTTCTTCTAACTCAAGCAATGCCTGCTTCCTTTGCTCACCAGAGAGTTTAGCATCCAAATTTACTTTTTTTAGTGCCCAGAACGCTTTGTGCTCAAGTTCCACCGGAAGATGGCACGATTTCCCAAAAACGAGCTGGTAGGGAGACATGCCCAAGGGAGTCTTGTATGCAGTCCGGTATGCCCATAAACTATCATCCAAGTGTAGAGCCCAGTCTTTGCGTCCTCGATTGACAGTTTTCTCTAGAATCCCCTTTATCTCTCGGTTAGACACTTCAGCTTGTCCATTGGATTGTGGATGATGGGCCAATGAGATCTTGTGTGTCTTTACCCCATACTTGCTCAAGGTATTGGCAAAGACCTTGTTCACAAAGTGTGATCCCTCATCGCTAATAATGGCTCTAGGCGTTCCAAACCTTGTGAATATATTCTTGCGCAAGAATCTCTCGACTGTAGCACTATCATTCTTTGGACACGCCAGAGCTTCGACCCACTTGGTCACATAATCAACAGCTAAAAGGATATAGAGGTTACCAAGTGAAGATGGGAAGGGGCCCATAAAGTCTATGCCCCATACGTCAAATGGCTCTACCTCTAACACGAAATTTTGAGGCATCTCATTCCGGTTGGAAATCTTGCCGGTTCTCTGACACCGGTCACATTGCTGTACAAATAGATGCGCATATTTATGCAATGTAGGCCAAAAGAAACCGCTCAACTGTGCGTGATTTGCCGAAATGACCTCCTCAATTCAACTCGTGGCAGTGTCTGAGAATCTCTAACGTATCCGGCTCTGCAACACACCTCCGCAATACATTATCTGCTCCCAGCTTGAACAGATAAGGATCATCCCAGAAGTATTGTCGCGCGTCTGCAAAGAATTTCTTCCTCTGGTGGTAACTCATGTCCTTGGGTAAAATGTTTAGTGCCTTGAAATTTGCCAAGTCAGTAAACCAAGGTACAGGTGCAACTACAACCATAAGCTGCTCATCTGGAAAATCCTCTCAAATAGGCAAATCTTCCTGCTTATCGTTCTTCAGTCTTGACAAATGGTCCGCAACCACATTCTCTACCCACTTTTTATCTTTGATCACAACAACGAACTCTTGCATCAATAAAACCCACCGGATCAATCTTGGCTTCGCGTCCTTCTTGGTGAGAAGATACTTGAGGGTTGAATGGTCCTTGAAAATCGTCACCTGAGAACCCACAAGATATGGAAGAAACTTGTCCAACGCAAATATGATGGCCAACATTTCTTTCTCCGTGGTAGCATAATTAACCTGTGCATCATTAAGAGTACGACTGGAATAATAAATGACATGAGCTACCTTATCTTTCTGCTGGCCCATAACTGCTCCCACCGCATAGTCACTAGCATCACACATGAGCTCAAATGGTAGGGTCCAGTCTGGTGTGGCAATGATGGGTGCGCTAATCAACTTTTCCTTGAGCAAATCAAAAGCTGACTTGCACTCCGCATCATCCTTCTCAAGCAATCCACACAAAGGCTTCGTGATCTTCGAGAAATCTTTAATGAAGCGCCGATAGAACCCTGCATGTCCCAAGAAACTCCTTACCCCTTTGACAGAGGTAGGGTAAGGAAGCTTCTCAATCACCTTGATCTTGACTCTATCCACCTCTAAACCTTTGCTGGAGATCTTGTGGCCCAAAACAATACCCTCAGTAATCATGAAGTGACACTTCTCCCAGTTGAGCACTAGGTTGGTGTCAATGCATCTATCTAGAACCTGGTCCAACTGTTGCAGGCAGTCTTCGAATCCGTCACCATAGAGCGAGAAGTCATCCATAAATACCTCGAAATTATGCTCCATCATGTCAGAGAAGATCGACATCATACACCTCTGAAACGTAGCAGGTGCGTTGCATAACCCAAAAAGCATGCGTCTAAAAGCAAAGGTCCCATAAGGAAAAGTGAATGTCGTCTTCTCCTGGTCAGCTGGCTCAATTGCTATCTGGTTGAGCCCGCAGTACCCATCCAAAAAGCAATAATGTGAATGACGTGTCAGCCTATCACGCATCTGATCAACGAATGGGAGAGGAAAATGATCCTTCAAAGTGGCATCATTGAGCTTGCGGTAATCCATGCAAACTCTCCACCCAGTATCAGTACGAGTAGCAATCTGATCACCTCTTTCCCCTTCCACCACAGTTATACCTCCCTTCTTAGGGACACACTGCACCGAGCTAGTCCATGTGCTGTCGGAAATCGGATAAATGATGCCCGTCTCCAACCATTTAAGCACCTCTTTCTTCACCACCTCCTGCATGTGAGGATTGAGGCGGCGCTGAAACTGAACTACCGGCTTCTTATCTTCCATGAGTCGAATCTTGTGCTGGCAAACTGTGGGGCTGATCCCCTTGATATCTGCTATGGTCCATCCCATAGCTGCCTTTCTCTCCTGTAGTACCTTGAGAAGCTGCTCCTCCTGTTCCCTGTCCAAACATGCAGACACAATCACAGGTAAAGTCTCATTAGATCCCAAGTACAAATATTTCAAATGAACATGTAAAGGCTTTAATTCTAAAACAGGAGGAGTAATAAGAGAAGGAGTAAGAATCTTCCTGCTTCCCTCATTAAAGAGGGGTAGGGGCTGACGCCAATGAACATTTAATGCTTGCTCTTTCTCGCTGGAATCAAGTAGAGCAAGCTCCTCATATAATTGCTCCAATAAAATATCATCCTCTTCGTCCGGCGTGTATGCCTCCACCCCAAAGCACTCCTCGCTTACCGCATATGCGGGAAACTTCATAGCCTCAAATACATTGAAGGCCACCTTCTCATCGTTGATCTGCATAGTCAGCTCTCCATTGGCCACATCAGTGATAGTCCTCCCAGTGGCCAGGAATGGGCGGCCCAAAATAAGAGGAACATCATCGTCGGCCTCCATGTCTAGGATCACAAAATCCGCTGGGAAGATGAGTCCTTCAACTCTCACTAATACATCCTCTAAGACACCCCTGGGGCGTTTTATAATGCGATCAGCCATCTGCAAGCACATCCTGGTGGGCTTAGGATCTCCCACACCAAGTTTCTCAAAAACTGATGTGGGCATTAAATTGATAAATGGACAAAGATCACATAATGCCCTCCCATGAAACGTATCTCCCAATGTCACAGGAATAATGAAACCACTCGGATCTTTCATCTTCTTTGGTAACGCCTTTTGCACAACTGCGCTACACTCCTCATTCAGAGTCACGGTTTCAAAATCATCCATGTGCCTCCTATTAGAAAGGAGGTCCTTGAGAAATTTAGCATATTTAGGCATTTGTGAAATGGCCTCCGCAAAAGGGATATTAATGTGCAGTTTCTTGAGGATATCCACAAACTTCTTGAAATGCTTGGCATCCTCTTGACTCTTCAATCTCTGAGGGTATGGCACTCGCACACTGTATTCCTCCTTTGGCTTCTGTTTCTCATCTGACTTCCTCACTGTGTCCTTTGATTGGGGAATCACGGTAGGCACGGGAATCTCTTCATCCAAGGCTTTTTCAGTGGCCTTAGTCGCCTCAGCTCGCGCATGGGTAGGATATGGGGGATCCTGGGTAGTGGTCCCACTGCGAGTAGTAATAGCCTTCAATTGCTCAGGTGGAGTGATTGTGTTAGAAGGTAGTATACCTGGTGGAAGTCGAGTATTATGATTAGCTATTTGGCCAATTTGTGTTTCATGGATCTTTAGCGAAGCTTCCATTGAGACAATTTTGCTCTCAATCTTATCGTTTCTAGCTAACAGTTTCCTCAACAACGCGTTTGTATCCTGTTCTTCTGGGGGTGGAGCCTGTTGCTGTGGAACCTGTCTTTGAGCTTGGTAAGGAACATTTGGCCTTTGACCTGGCGCATATAATCCACTATTTGGATTGGCATAGCTGAAGTTGGGGTGATTGCGATTGTTGGGATGATAGGTGTTTGGCCATTGCTGCTGTCTTTGTTGACCCATGTAGTTCACGTCTTCAATACCATCCCCATATCCCTGATTTGCGTCTGCTACCATTTCTCCCACTGACTTCACTTGTGCCGATGAATTCAAATTACTGAAAGCCGAAGTCATCACTGCCATCTGATGTTCAAATTTCTGTTCCACCGTGGACTCAATCTTACTAACCAATGCCCCATCTGATTTCGTGTTTCTACGAGTCTTAGACCATGTGGATTCACGTTTAGCTACATTATCCAGCAAATCACGACATCTCTATAATCCCATTCCCATAAAATTTCCTTGAGCCATCATGTCCAGTTCACTAGCAGTCTCTCTGTCCAAAGCATTATAAAAGTAATGCAGAAGTTTGTACCATGGCTCTCCGTGAATAGGGCATCTGCGAAGGAGCTGGTTGAAATTTCTCCACGTGTCTCCCAGAGAATCATCTTCCTGCTGTGTAAATTTGGTTATATCAGCCATCCGTTGAGCAACCTTAGATGGTGGAAGATACTTCCTGAGAAACTCTCTGCTACAATCTGCCCATGTAACTATGTTGCCTGCTGGAAGTTCCATAAGCCATGTCTTTGCCTTTCCCGATAAAGAGAAGGGGAAAAGCATGAGCTTTATCGTCTCGATTGGAACTCTGTGGTCATACATGGTAGAAGTAATCTGCTCGAAATTGAGCAAGTGTTGATGTGGATCATCACTCGGGGCTCCAGTGAATAAACATTCATCCCTAACCATATTGATCAACGATTGGCGAATCTCGAAATGTGCGGCATTAATCTGAGGCCTGACAATAGTGGGTTGATATCCCTCCGGTGTAGTTCTGAAGTAGTCCACCAAAGGACGCTCATCCTCCTCAGCATTGTTGACTTGCTCTACCGCATTCCGGCCGTTATTGTTCCGATTATTTCCCCCATTATTCCCATTGCCACCGTTATTTCTGCCAACTACCTCCGCACCAGGAAGTTGTTGTGGATTTGGAGGGTTCATGCGTTCAATCATCGCCTGCATCTCAGCCATTTGAGCCCTAATTTGCTCAGTTTCCGCGGCTCTGTTTGCAGCCTCCTCTACAGCTGCAGCTCTAGCTGCTTCCGCATCTTGCAGGCCTTTGCGGAACCTCTCAAACTCAGCTCTAGTTTGCTCGTCCATCTGAACTGAATTTGCTTTTCCTCTTGTTTCTACTCTGTGCTCGCAATAAGGATTTCGGGTCTTCAAGTGTTGGATGAAAAGGCTCGTTTCTAGAACGTGACATGCACCAAGTGAATCAGACCTGAAAACACGAATCACACACACAAAACAGGTGAGTAATAGATATAAACTGAAATAGTAAATCCCTAAAGAGAAAAATAATAGCTAATTTATCTGAAGTCCCCGGCAACGGCGCCAAAAACTTGACACGCTCCAACTGCAAGTGCACAGTTGTCGGTGTAGTGATAATATTCTGGAAATTCGGGTTGTCGAACCCAAGAGACTTCGTGTAAATTAACTACTAAATTTGTTCTTTGTGTGGGCAAAGCGCGTTGAGTTGTGTGTTCTAATTCTACTAATAATTAAAATAACGAGTATCTCAAATAATTCGATGAATTTTGTCAAGATTAACAAGCACGAGTTGATTTGTTTGTTTCTCAAAGTTGATTAAGATCAGGATATCTCTAAGGATCATTAGGTATTTCACACTACGTTGGATTTATGCTCTACTAACACGACGAGTTTTTGTTCTAGTTAAAAGAGAAATTTTATATTGAAGATGTCTCAACCAATAACTATGCTTAAACTCTCATAACTGATTCCTCTAGCCTACTCAAGTTTAAGCACGCATTACGATATTGATTCTACTCTTTGTTCTAAGCTAACTAGCAAGATTCCTCAACCCTAGATACGCCTAGTGTGTATTTCAAGTTTCCGGGCAACGTACGTAGATTTCTCTATCATTCACAACCTAAAACAATCCTATTAATACGTCTACTAATTGAAAAGATAGATGAAAAGCGTAAAATACACATAACTAGGCAAAACTTCATCAATTAAGCATGAATGCATGAAAGAAGATCCATAACTCACAATACGTAGTGATCAAACCCTAGTTTCCTACGAGATATCCCGAAATAAGTGTTTAGCAACTCATAAAAATGATCAATACACAATGTTTCATGATCAAATAGCAAAAACAAGAGAAGAAACGACGATTTAGAAGCTAAACGGATGATCCAAGCTCTCCAACCTAGCTCCAAGCTCTCCAAGCACGTCTCCCAAGGTGTTTTCTGATGCCAATCACGTTCCCCAATGTTTCCTAAGTGTTCCGTGGCTCTACAACCTCAAAACTATGCCAAAATAGCAAAATAACCCCAAAAATACGATCCAGGCAGCAGAGGTAATCGTACGATTACCTTGATGTAATCGTACGATTACTTCGTGCGATTACTTGGAAAGTTCACCCGTGCGATTACTTGGCAGCTTCAAAATTTGGCTAAAGGGGTAATCGTACGATTACCTCCATGTAATCGTACGATTACTTCTGGGCAGCCAACATCAAAATCCCATCTTCTTGCTCTTTTTCCCGTCGTCTTGACTTCCCGAGCATTCCTTTGAGCTTCCAACTTTTCCGAAGTTCACTTTTGCTCCAATGTCACGTCCCGAGCTCCCGGTTCCTGAAAACCACAACACGAGAAACATACCGGAAGATCAAACATGATAAAATATAGTCAAAATTAACGCAAAAAGTGCCCGGACTCAACATTTACATGCAAAGACTCAACACGCTCAAATTTAGCAAGAAATGGTCCAAAATCCATAAAAACGCATCGGAATGCAGGCAAAACGGTAAGGAAACATATACGAATATAACTCCAAATATGGAGTTATCATTTTGGGCGACATGTTTTCCCTTTTTTTAGTAGATACCACCATGTCCAGTCTTTTCTTGACATTTGCCTTCCGTTCTCTTATATTATTCCAGGTAAATATATACCCTTCAAAATCCATGTAAACCAAATTACAGTCCAGAAGAGATTTGACAAACTCATTCATGAGCCTTTGTACCAGTTATATGTGCCCCTACATACTCCTCAAAATGCTCCGTCATTACAAGGTTTAAGCCTACGAAGTAATTCTCACGAAAATTGTATTTGAAAAGCATTCGGGTTACCATAAAAACCTGTGAAAAAAGAAACTAAGTGTTAGATTTGCGACAACCTTCGCCCAACCATGAATATGAAATGCTCTATAAGAGAAAATAAACATCGACTTCATTACTCCAATATATATATATATATATATATATATATATATATATATATATATAGAGAGAGAGAGAGAGAGAGACCTCCCGCTAGTCCTCTTCGTGGAACACACAATCCACTTTCAAAGCCAAGCTTTTGTCTTACTTTGTCAACTTTATTTTTACATAACTTCGCTTCGAACATGACTCCTCACCAGATAGTGTAGAGCGTTGAACGTACATGGATTAGCTAATCCCAGTACGTTCCAACTTAGGATTTTCATGGTTGTCGGCAGGGGTGAGACTTGTCACTCTTTTCCACTTCAAAGTGGATCTCCTTGTCCGCTACTTCTAAATGCATCATTCCCCTCTTCATACCTACTGTCATTCCAATGCCTTGTACCACCATTTTCTTACCACTGTTCTTCTTTGCCCCATTAGCGGCATCACCATCTTTTAACTTAAAAGCATTGTTCCTTCTATTCTTGGCAGTGTCTTTGTTTTTTACCACCTCCTCATAGACGACAATTTCTTTCTCCTTTGACTTCACAGGTTTTTCTATATTGATTTCTCCTTCACTGTGTTGGCTTGTTCCCAACTCTTGCTTGATCCCAAACAAAGAGAAACCCTCAACATCCATTTGATTGATCTTCCCTCTCTAGCTCATTGCATACGTAACAGCCAATGCCCGTAACCAATCCCCATAAACCTTCACCGCTGGCCCGTCTTGGGTTCGCTTCTTAGGACACTTCAGCAGATCATGGCCCACAATTCCACATCCTTCACACATGAACGACATATTTTCATATTGGAAGTCCACCCATGGAACCACAGCTTCCTTCAGTTGAATCTTCGCTCTCCTTCTCAACGACTTTACTAGGTTGAGCAAAATCTTCAACGAGACACCTTCCTTGTATTGTTCCCCTGTTCGGAATGACTTACAGTTGGAGAATGACTAAATACTATTCACCTTACATTTTGTCTCTCTCTCTCTCTCTCTTTTTTTTAATGAATACATCTTCTCGTCTTATATTCTCTACTCGTCTCTTTCTTTCAAATCTTATTTCACAACGTGGCCTTGTTAATACTTAATTTATTTAGAGGTATTTTTTCTTTTCTTTTTTTAGAAAAGAGGTATTTTTTCTTTTTTTTAGGAGAAAAAGAGGTATTTTTTCTGAATTGGCCGTTTCCACATTTAATAATTGGGTAAAAGACAAAAACCACCCCTTTAGTATGGGGTATATACAAAAAAACCCCTCGTGTTCGGGGATATACAAAGACCACCCCTGTCGAGACAAAAACCACCCCTGCCAGTGGATGAACGTTAGACGAAAAGCACCCTTCTGTTACTATTAATTAGTATGGGGGTGCAATCTGTCTTTTTTATGACTATTTTGCCCCTCTCTGTATTTTCTGTTTATTTTTTTTCAAGTTCTTGGTGTTCTTGGTCATCTTCTTGGTGTTCTTAACCACCACCACAAACCACCTCCACCACCATAACAATAACAACAACACCTGTAAATAATTCATCACCCTCCATCACAACAAACCATCTAACACAACCAAGAATACAATCAGATACAACACAATTTCCTCAAAGTAGATATCAAAATCAGTTAACAAACTTTTTTCCATTAACACAAATTCATCCCCATTTCAAAAGGAAAAAAAAAAGAAAAAAGAAAAATCACCATACTTTAACAGCCTAAACACTACCAATACCCCCATCATCACCATACTTTACCTCAGCTTATCCCCTTCATCAACACCCTCTATCTCAAAACACCAACCTGTAAATCACCATGGCTCTCACCTTTAAACTACCTGCACCCTAATCTGACTTCAGCCACCATTTATACTACCTGCAACTACACCCTCACACACGACGTGAAACAATACACTCCATTTACACCCACCAAATCACACTGCATCCACCTGAAGCACCACCATTCAACTTCAAAAAAAAAAAAAAAAAAAAAAAAAAAGGTAAAAGACAAAAACCACCCCTCGAGTATGGGGTATATACAAAAAAAACCCTCGTGTTCGGGGATATACAAAGACCACCCCTGTCGAGACAAAAACCACCCCTGTCAATGGATGGACGTTAGACGAAAAGCACCCTTCTGTTACAATCAATTAGTATGGAGTGCAATCTGTCTTCTTTATGACAATTCTGCCCTTATTTGTATTTTTGTTTGTTTTTGTTAAAATTCTTGATGTTCTTGGTGTTCTTGACCCCCTATGTATGTTGATGTTCTCCACCTCCACCACCACCACCACCACCACCACCACGTCAATAACAAAACAAACAAACAACAAATTTTTATCAAGAGGATCAGATCTTGAATTGAAAAAGGGTACAAAAATGGCACCTACCATAGCTACAAATTAATTGAAAGGTACAACCCTAATTCTCATTTTGCTACAAGAGAAGAAACAAGGACTGTAGAATTGCAAAATTCTCACAAAATCAACTGGCGGTAGATTGCAAAGTCCAATTTGCCAACCGGTTCAAGACCCAATTTGATCTCCACGGACATCACCAAATAGTTGGGAGAGAGATCAAGACCTGGGTTCGCAAACCCAATCGGCAACGACGCCAAGATCTGCAACCCACAAAAAAAATTCAAAAATCACCCATCAAATTGCAGTAACCAAAACAGAGAAATCAATCAATTAAATTGAAACCCCTTCGTACTGCGAACTCACCCCTTCACGGCGCCGGCGCCGTAGATCGCTCTGAGGCACTGCATCACGAGGGGCGACGACGCTGGTTCAGGCGACCTCCACCGTCGCGAGCAGATGCTTGGCGAAAAATTTCAGATGGTTCAGGCCATCTCCAGTTGGTCGCCGTCGCCTGAGACCTTCTTCGCCAAAAATGGCGAATCGTCTCATCAACCGCCTCATCCACCGTCGTCATGCACTACCTCCTCTCCGCCGGCTACTTACTCCGGCAAACCTCCTACCGGCGTCGTCAATCACTCCATTCAGGTACTTTTGCCCTAAAATAAAATCCTCTTTCCTTGTTTCGATTTCGTTTTCTCTGTAAAATTCTCCGATGCTGAGCTGTTTAATCGATTTTTTCTATCGGCAGACGCTTCTCGTCCTCAGAAGTTCGTCGGAGCAAGGTCGAGAGTAGCTCCGGCGACAGAACCACCGCAACGCTACTTACTCGCATGATAGATGACTGGAAGTTCAATCGAGTCAAGAAGGAGGTGATTCATGTGATTGAGGAGATAGAGGACGAGTTGGTGGAGTACAGGCGGTTTCTTAGCCTGAGAAAAAGCCTGATTGAAGATCTCGCCGCCAGGATAAGTTTTCCGGTGCCTGAGTTTCTGGATCTAGAGGCCGAGATGCGGCTGACGACGGAGTTGCGGCTGACGATGGAGGTGAAGAGGTGAAGATAGGTCGGTGAAGGAGTGGGCAGTGGTGGTGGAGGAGAGTTGTGGATCGGTGAGGAGAGTGAAGAGAGAAGGAGAGAAAGAGAACAGGAGGAGATGGGTTCTGCTGTTGTGGGTAAGAAAATGAGAGGATTTAGGGTTAGAGAGGGAGAGAGGAAAAAGGAGAATAATAGGTAATTATGCCATGTCATTTGCGTTGATCCGAAGGGTAATTATGTCTTTCACACTTCCGTCAGTTGCCGTTAGTGACCGTTAAGTAACAAGGGTGGTCTTTGTATATCCCCGAACACGAGGGGTTTTTTTGTATATACCCCATACTCGAGGGGTGGTTTTTGTCTTTTACCCAAAAAAAAAAATTTGGATCTTGAATCAGATCCAAAATTGGGTCCGAAGATATCCAGAGACTGATGGGAGAAGGAAGCAGGAATCGAAGAGAGGGAAGAGGAAGACCTATCTGTCGCCATTGTCCAGTCTCCGTCGTTTTCCTCTCTGTCGCCGGCGTCCATGTCCGTCGTCGTCGCCATCGTCGTTATCCTCTCTGTCGCCATCGTCGTCGCCTGGTTTGTTCGGCCGGTTTTGGGGCCGACGGAGAGGGCTTCGGTGACGGCTGAGGTGGGGGTCGCCTGGGTCTGGTGGGGAACGGCCGTATGCCGGTAGTTGGGTGTTGGCTCGGGTTTTGCGGCGGCTGGGTGTGCGAATCTGAGGTAAACGACGGCGGATTCGCTCAGGTCAATCGCCGGACGACGTCATCGACCGTCAGGGGCTTCAATTGGAGGCGTTCCTCGCCGTCTCTGGCAGCGGAGGGGTCGACGACTTTGCTGGTGACGGGAAGGAAGATGGTGAGGGGCTCGTCGGGAAGTTCTAGTTTGGGAGATGCAGAGACTCGAGATTGGGACGGAACAAAGGTCGGGGATGGCTGGGTTGGTATCGCCGGCGTCGGGAAAGACGGCGGCGATTGCTGCTGCCGGGTTTCATCTGGAACCAGTAGCTCCGGCTGCTCTTGTTGGGTTTGCTGCAACCGGCGGTGATTGGGTAGGGTTCCGATGGTGAGAGAGGGGGCAGGAGGGTGCGGAGATGGTGGTGGTGCTGTTAGATCTGGGTTGGAAGAGGAGTAGTGGAGAGAGAAAGAGATGAGGGGCTGTTAGGGTTAGAAATGAGGGGGTGAGGAGAAGAAATGTTTTTATAGCAGTGTAATTTTTTTTGAAGGTGGGGATACATATGTCTTTTCACACTTCCGTCAGTTGCCGTTAGTCACCGTTAAGAGACAGGGGTGGTCTTTGTATATCCCCGAACACGAGGGGTTTTTTTGTATATACCCCATACTCAAGGGGTGGTTTTTGTCTTTTACCCTTAATAATTCATATCCTCCCAATAGTACTCCAAAGGTTGTGATTTAATTGCTGAGTAAATCCTGGTCTTCAACGCTGGTCACAGGGTCAATTCTGCCTTAATTGCGGCTTTCATTTGCTCTCTCTCTCTCTATCTTTTGCCTCTTGGGAGGCATGTCCATACTCACGCCAAAAGGTAGGTAGATGTACTTTCTCCTCTCCGCATTTTGTGCTTGCAACAATCACTGCTCTTTGTTTTCTCCTTCACCGATCGCTTCATCGCAACCTCTCTCTTCTGCAATTTTCCCCTTTCTTTCGGTGGAGGGTTTTTATAATTTTCTCTCTCCCAGAAGGGCATCGGTTTTTCTGGGTTCCGAGACATGGGTCGGCTCTTCGTGATCACTCTCGAAGGAGACGTCTATTGCTGCAAACACTGCCGTACCCACTTAGCTTTCTCCGAGGACATACTCTCCAAGGTCTGTCTCTCTATCCCTCTCTGCTTTGCGTCTTCCATTTATTTTAGGAAAAGAAATCAGGAAACAATGTTCTGAGGATTTGGGTTTGTTTTTGTTAATGGTCCATGTTACGTTTATGTTGTTTGCTATTGCAATTGCTCTCGCCTCTGGTTATACCCAATATTTTCTGCTGATAATGCACATTCCAATTATGAACTTTGGGTTTGTTTTCCATTAAGTAGTTCATATGGACTAGTCTTTAGGTCTCCAGCAAATTGAGTGCGATTTTTTCTATGTTTCAAATGTGTTGTCACTTTTGTTTATTATTTCTTACTGCAATTATTTCCTATTTGTGCCAAGTCTTATGCTTGCTGCTATGCAAGTATCTGTTCAGTCTTGTTTCCGCGATTGCACTTGTTAAGGTGACTTTGTTAGCATATGTCCACTATATTATCAGAATCAACTCTTAGTATAGAAATTCAGCGTGATTTATAAATTGGGTTATGTTAAAGTACTATGCAAGTTTGTTTCCTCAATAACCCAAACATAATATAAACAATCGACTATGATAACTCATCAACAGAAGTTTAGGAAAATCCAGCAGGTTTGTGTCTAGATCACTCCACTCTGACATGTACAAAGATAGGGGGAACATCTCACTATTTACTCTTAGTTTCACTACGTGCTCTAATTATCTTCCTCATTGTGAATCTCTTTGGTGGCTAGGCTTAATTTAGTCTGTTTGAGCAAGCTGTCTCAAATTTTCTTTGGCCTTACGCTCTTTTTGTTCGTTCTTTCTTCTCTTGTCAACAAGAGTCCTTACAAAATTGGTTTTCTCCGCGTCAACAAACATTCAGAATGTATTTAATCTCCCGAGGTCTATAATGTGGCATATCTGGTGTCATGGAGATCTATGAAAGAAACTTTTGGCTAGGAACGCCAGGGAATGTAATAACATTTTGGAGGAAAGACAGTACCAAAAGTCCAAAACGACATGCACAAGATTGTAATATCAAATTCAGTATACGATGCATGGACTTATAGACAAAGGAAGCTAATTGCTATTGTTCACTTGAGGTGTGGAGGTGCAGGAGTGTCTTCTTTTTGTAGTGCAAACCTTTTGTGAGGAACATCCACCTTCTCGTCCTTGATGATGGCTACTCAAATATAATAGAACTCTGATAATGAAGGGCAATAGGAACGTTACTCTCATGACAGGGGATCCATGAGGCTGTGTAATGTTGTGAAAACCCGTTCAATCCGCTACACAAGTTGTGGAATACTGGAATGCTCTTTACTTAGGGTGTCCATACGGGTAATTTCTCAATCTAGTTTCCACACTTAGAAGACCAGGCTCTACATGTTATGCGTGTCATACCAAAGTTGTTCAACTTTTGTGGTTCATGCTGTCTTTAAATGTTTGCATGAGACTGTTATTCATGACTCCTTTTATGGAAATGGAGTAACAATAGACACTACTACCTCCCCACAATAACCAGAACTTCTCTCCTCAACCCAATCTCCATCAGTACCTCCCCACAAAATGGATCAGTTTGATTTTTTTCCTCTTCAAAGCAGTGCATAAACCACAACGCTCCATGCATATGCCTTGTACTGAAAAAAATTGACGGCCAAAATCAGGGACTCAAGCACCTACGCAAGCGGTAGTTTGGAATCTTGTCTGCAATGTTTCAGGAAACTTCAGATGTTACCCCCGTATACCTATTTTAAGAAAACAGGAAGATTGGGATACTAAAAATGTATCAAAATTTAGGATTGGTAGTATGTCATGCTTAGCAATTCATTTGTACGCACATTGCCAAATTACGCAAACAATGGTACAAGATAATAACTAAAAGATGTTGGATGTGCCATGTTGCACCCTGAGGTCAATTCCAGCTTCCCTCCACTTATTGACAGTGGTTGGGGCTTAACTTAAACAAATATTTGTGCCGGGATCATCCTGAATTCTGAGAAGTTGAGAAATAGCCTCTGTGAGGGGATCAACATGCATTCCACTCTTCTTGCATTAAATATAAATTTGTTGCTCTAGTCATCTCTATATAATGACATACACCTAACACGAGGTTGCCTCCTTGCCGTGTGCAGCATTGCGCTGCATGAACTTTAACCAATTCAAGGAAGTAACTTATATTGCACCTCGACATTGATCTAGAATGTTCCACTCGGTGGGATGAGTTGGGGACTTGTGCAATGGAGAGCACAGTTGTGTAGAATCACTTAATTTATTTGTTACCTCAAAGATGAGGGATCCAAAGCCCAAAGTGCAAACCTCTCTGCCAGTATGGGGATCAAAATTTGTTGAGTCCATCTGCCTGCTCTAAAGGTTGAGCTGGCCTAGGAGATTCGTCCAATAGCGGTGGCTCTTAACTCTCACCTGTCCATTCACTATTGAACACACTATTCATGTAGCCTATGCAGCATCTCCAGACTTCTACTATTAGATTATTTGGGGATGATATATCATATATCAGCGTTTCTATTCTAACAAAATTAGTTGCCGCATTTGACGTAACCCACTTTTTGTTTGTCTATTATGTTTTCACTGTCTGGCGATTTGAAATTTATAATAATTAACTGAGCATGTTACAGAAATCTACTATGGTGAAGTTAAGACCCTTTTGACGACTAGTTTATGCACCCTACTAGAGCCCTTTTGGCAAGTCTTAGACTATTCTGCATATGGAACAGGTTTCCTAGAAGGCTCTACTACAGAATGGTGGTTGCGATGTTGTCTGACCAGATGTGGGATGATTACTGTTCTAATTGGCTTGCTATTATTTGCTAAGAACTAAGAAGCTCAGACTGTTAGATGTGAGGACTGTCATAACCAAAACATATGTTGTCAGTGAGGACAACAATTTAAGAGTAGACACATGTTTCATGTTGTTTGCTGGGCTCATGTCGCTCGATAGGTTCTGGTTAAAGTTAATCTAAAATAATGTTACATGATGAAAGCATGTCCAACACGTGTCAAGAAGTGCGCACAGGTTGTTGGTGTCTGACATGCAAACAACCGTTATAGACATGGTAAGTGGGAGTTTCAACTCACAGATTCATAACCAGTTAGACTTAATAGGCTACAAGACTACAAATAAGATATTTTGGCAACTCAGAAGACAATGCACAAACTAACCATCTAACATATTTCATCTAGTGAAACACAGCTCTTTTTTAGGGGTAGGAGCTAGAGTTTTAACTCACAGGTTCATAACCAGTTAGACTTAATAGGATGCATCACCACAAATAAGATCTATTGGCAACTCAGAAGACAATGCACAAACTAACCATCTAACATATTTCATCTAGTGAAACACACTTCTGTTTTAGGGAAAGGAGTTAGTTTTTAGTAATGATAGGAAATAGGAATGGACGCAGCTTGAATCGTTCCCTGGGGGTAAATTTCATCTAGTGTAACACAGCTCTTTTTTAGGGGTAGGAGCTAGAGTTTTAACTCACAGGTTCATAACCAGTTAGACTTAATAGGATGCATCACTACAAATAAGATCTATTGGCAACTCAGAAGACAATGCACAAACTAACCATCTAACATATTTCATCTAGTGAAACACACTTCTGTTTTGGGGAAAGGAGTTAGTTTTTAGTAATGATAGGAAATAGGAATGGACGCAGCTTGAATCGTCCCCTGGGGGTAAATTGAGAGCTCATGAATGTCTTTGTACTCTGAACCAGTATCATCATCAATGTCTTTGTTTTTTCCCATTTTTCTCTGATGTAGATGTTGGGCCAATTTGATTGTTGTGTGATTCCTAGCTAATAAAAAGGTAACGATCATATCTTTTAACTTGAAATTTGAAAGGAGATGGTAGTGGCAGCCTGTTGCTTGTCATTGTAGTGAGTTCAGTAGTGCGAGAATTGTGGGACTTATGGTATCCAATTTGTGTGTGTGTGTGAGAGAGCATGTTTATGTGATTAACATATGCTTCTACACCTTAGCGTTCGTGTCTTTTGTTTAAGATTCTGTCTGAAATTAGGAAAATGAGACAGAAATAAAAATAAAATCAGGGAAAATGTGTTTCAAGTTTGCAGATAATTTGAGAGAAAATCATATAAGAAAATGTTTTCTATTTTCTCTTTCTTTCCCACGCCTCTCTCGCCAACAAGGTAGCACTGGTGCTCTTTCCCTCTCTCTCTATGAAGACCAAGGCACCAAGCAGGCCACGATTGCCTGCAGTTATGGTAGATTCTCAAATCCTCACATGAACGACCGATTGCTTGGATCGAACATCTTTAACATCAATACTGGATTTCGGAGACCAGTTGAACTTTGCTTTGGATCAGGGCTATATCGATTTCGAGAGAAGTTTTTTTGTTGTGAGTATTGAATCTTGATCAATCTCCCAAAATTCATTTTCTTTGTAAGAGAAATTCAGGATTTTTCAATCAAAAGATGTTATATTCATTTTTCCAATATACTGAATATAAATTTTAGATTATATATTAAATTTCCGGACAAAAAAAACTATACCTACTTGCAATGTCACTTGTAACACTAAACCCTCAACACTATCAATTTACCATAAAAACCCTCTGCACTATTCTAATTGGGGCAACTAACTCCAATCCCCTAACGCCGTTAGATTTATTGGACAGAATTAGGGGTAGAAAGGTCTTTTCAACCCGCGCCCACCTCCAGCTGCGACAACCATACCCACACCCGCCACCATCACAAGCCAATCTCCGAACTCACCACCACCTACCTCAAAAACCCACATCCTCCACCCTCTCTCTCCCCCTCAAAATTTACAATTGGATTGGCAAGATTTCTCTGGCGTTTCCTTTCCAATCGAAGAGACCCAAACCACCACCACTATCAATCATGGGAACCACCAACACATACCACAAGGGCATCAACTTCTAAAGCCAAAAGCCGAATAGACAGCGCAATTGATACCCAGATCAGGCCCGAATTAGTACCAAACCACGGAGATAGCGAGGAGTTCGGAAGGGACCTCTACAACTTGGTCTTCCATACCAAATCCACAAACTCAGTATGTATGGTTCTTCGAGGAGTTTGGAAGGGTCATTTTCCTTTCACGCAGTTCGATTTGAGCTGCATAGTTGTTGCTATAATGACGAATTCTATGGATTTGAAGGTTGGTCAGAAGAAAAATCGTTAATTGGCTCTCTCTGTTATGAGAGAGGGGTAGTAGTAGTCTCTAATTTCATTCTTCATGTCTATGACCTCCATTTTGTGTTCTTGGAAGGTGCAAAATCAATGGGTAAGATGAAAATCAAACTTTGTTTCTTACTCTCTGTTGTGTATTATTTTTCTTTGTTGTTGTAATGTAAATAAACAAATCTTTGTACTACTAATATGGGTTTATAAAGTGGGTAAATGACAGAAACCACCCGTGACAAATGGTGCAATACCAGAACACTACCCTGAACTATGGGAAATACCTCAAACCACCCTTGTACTTAATGGAAGCTAACGGAGGCAGTGAAAAGTCTAGTTTATCCCCATTATTTACTTTTTTTACCAATTAATTTAAAGAAATGAACTAGAAAATAGGAAAAAAACTGCAAACCCAACTGGTGTGGAGAGCCAAGTTTTCAAAAAGGACTAATGAAATGGATAGGAGTAGTTGAAGAAAGGAATTCATGGAAGAAAAAGAATTCCAAAAGAAAAAAGAAACTAAAATAAAAAATAGATCTGGATAAGAACGAAGGGGCAGAGGATAATGCGCAATCACAAACTATGTTGACCCAACCCACAAATCTACTATCTCCTACACGAAATCACATTGACTTAGTTTTGGGGCTGGGTTTATTGAATTGCGACTTTGAGATTACCGATGTTGGGGTTTGGACTAATGCATCAAACATATATGGGTCGATTTGGTCCGAAGTGATACCTCTAGCTCTCACACGTCTTCGTTCTCAAATCATGGGTATCTGTTCCTTCTTTCCATTCGCTCTTTTCCGGATTGCGGGCCTTTGCCGGAGGAGTGTCTGAGTGAATGGGAAAGACCACTCCTTTCCAATCTGAGTGTGAGTTTAAGGCCTAATTTTTCGTTTGAAGCTCAGGTTCCCCCGATTTTTAAAGCATACTCAGATGTGGGTTGTTTTTTTAGCTTTCTACGTTGACTGTCGAATGTTTTAATTTTGAAGGCTGGCGTTGGTTTCTGATTTGGGTGGAGGCTTTGGTTTTGGGGTGAATTTTGTGGGGGTGGGACTGTGGTGGGTTTACCGGCAGTGTATGTTGTTGCAAACAGGAAGAAGAAGAGGAATAATAGTTAGGTCAAGTAACTAAAATTTGAGGGTAAACCTGCCATTTCACCATCTAGGGGTATGATTGTCTCAAAAAGTATGTTAACTGAGGATATGGATGGAAGGGTGGTTTTCGTCATATGTTTGGACTAACAGAAGGGTGGTCTGAGGTATTTCCCATAGTTCACGGTAGTATTCTGGTATTGCGTCATATGTCAGGGGTGGTTTCTGTCTTTTACCCTTATAAAGTGCGTCATTGAAGAATGGATTTTTTCCTTTTTTGGATTTGGATTCTGATGTTTGGAGTGGAAATTTCAGAGATGAAATTCAATGGCCATCTTGAAACAATTCTCAATTCCATGGTGGGCCGGTGGTGGTGGGTGTGAGTGTTACTGCTGCTGGTGATGGGTGTGGATGAAAAAGACTTTCTACCTATCATTCTGTCCAACAATCTAACGGTGTTAGGGGATTGGGGTTATTTGTCCCAATTAGAATAGTGCAGAGGTGTTTTTATGTTAAATTGATAGTGATGGGGATTTAGTGTTACAAGTGACATATTGCAGGTAGATTTAATGTTATTTGTCGTAAATTTTCTCCTTTGTGTTATACAAATTAGAAGAATTCTCTCTATTAATATTACTTGGTATGGTAATCCAAAATTATTTGCATCTCTCTTGGGGAATGTCAACGAAATGGATGGTGAAGGTGGTCTGTTTGGGTTTTTGGGAGATTCTGATGGCGGCCTGGTGGTGTTAACGTTCCGTGGTTGTGATCTGTGGTGATGCAGCATTGAGCTGAGTCGTTCCTTGGGTGGTTAGGTTGAGTTGAGACAGGGGTTCATGGTGGTTAATTGAAAGAGCACAAGTATCTCTTTGATATTACATTTCACATTAAGGTAACAAATGATATTTCAAAGGTCTCCATTTTTTTTTTTTTTTTTTTTTTTTTTTGTTTTTTAACTTTCCTTTCAAGTTACCAAACAAATGAAGAAATGATAATTTATACATAGTCTTCTTTCCTCTATTTTTTCTGTGTAGATTATGAATTCTAAATATATCTGTAATGTGTGGCAAGAAGGTCGTTTAACCGAAGAATTTAGTATACCCAAATGCTGCTGTGGACTTTATGAACAAAATACAGTAGTTATGAGCTTATTGGCCACTGGCTTATCTGCCGTTAAACATCATTTCTCTTTGAGATAAACTAGTGTCTCTATGTTACATTTAGACACTGGCTTATCTGCTGTTAAACATCATTTCTTTTAGTTATTGTGTCCTCTACATCTTTTGACACTATTGGTCTTGTCCTGCTCTCTTTTCCTTTTGAAAGCACTGTTTCCTATTGTATCCTGTTAACTGACCTTCCCTTACCTAACATTGTTTTCTCCAGTCTTTTTACTGCAAGTATGGGAAGGCTTATCTCTTTGATAATGTGTAAGTTTTCTTTGACATTAAACTCCTTGTTGAAAGTTAATATTTCTGGATTCTAAAAGTTTGTATTTGGTCGGTGAACCTATTTGTTGTACCTAGATGTCATGTGTTTCGCAGGCATGTGAAAACTAAAAAACCTAGAAGTGCACGTTTGAAAAAAAATTACCATTCTTATGACTCTGAAAGATGCGAACTGTGCTGTCAGTGTATGTAGTCAGTCTCTGACAGACAATTTGATGTGCGATAATTTGACACTCAAAACATGAAGATTGAAATCTAACAAAACCATTTAAATACAAAGCTATAATGGTGTTTTCTAATATACTGAATCTACTGATTGGTGGCCTGTGGTGCAGTAATCATATGACAACGAATGGAGATGTCATGAAACCGTATTCAAGTTTAAACTAGCTTCTTCACATATGAACTCTTGGAGTGACGTAGCATTTTCTTTGCCTCTTGCAGTGTGAATGTCACTGTTGGAGAGGAAGAAGAGCGGATGATGACAACTGGCTTTCACACTGTTGTTGACATATTCTGCGTCGGATGTGGCTTAATTGTGGGCTGGAGATACGTGAGATACCTTGCTTTTAATGTTACAATTCCTATCCGAAACTTTATATCCTCAAATGTATATTTTGTGCATTATAGGAGTTTGCCGAAGCGAAAGAACAAAAGTACAAGGAAGGAAAATACATTATTGAGAGGTAAAGAATTGTCTTATGATTCACTATCACTGTGTGCGAACAAGAATGAAGATAAACTGAGCATAACAACTTTGGTTAATGGTTAAGCAGGTTTAAGGTTTTGGGTCCTGACGGATCTCCTCACGCGATGCGTAGTCCAGAACCTGACAATGGTGAAAGTGATGCAGATGATGATGATGGTGATGATGACGATGAGGACGATGATGAAGAAGATGATGAAGATGTATATTAGAATGAACAATCATACAATAGACTAGCAGTGTTCTCGTCCTCTCTCTTTCAGATTCACAATTTAGCCTAAAGACTAAATCAACCATTTTCAACTGTATATCCTAGACAACCTTCAGTATCAGTCTCTTAGGTGGTGCTGCAACAGATCAGTTTTGAAGATACATATTAGGATGAACAATCATACAATAGACTAGCAGTGTTTCTTTCAAATCCACATTTTCATATACTATGACTTATCAGCAATCTGCTCCCATTTTTGGCTTCACTATTTGTTTCTTAGTTCAGAAGTTTTTATGAAACTACACCTTGTGAATTCTGAACGAAGAATTGCTTTTGGCTAGAAAATCTTGAAGTGATTATCCTGGTTTCCTGAGGTTGCGGTCTGGTCTAGCATGGGGAGAGCTTGGTGTGGACAGTTTTTGGACTTACAAAAGGGCTTAAAACCTGGGCTACCCCCTCTAGCTTGACTGAAGACAGTTTCGCCCCTTGCAGTTTGGAAATGGACGCTTTCACCCCTCCAGTGTACCCTGATTGTGACACTGGTAGTGTACCCTGATTGTGACACTGTTAGTCTGACGGTGGGTTCTGTCAGTTAAAATAGTTTTGGAAAGTTACCTGCCATTTCATGCACAAAGGCTTATAACCTTGGGTAACCCCTATATTTTACACTTCTTCCGTTTCTTCTTAAATGTCCTGGATTGACTTTCAATCCGTAGCTTGGTCACTTTGACTCGGTGATTTAGATAACAAAACAATATAACTTTTAGAATTTTTTCCGTTGTGTTGTAGAGTAAAGTTACACTGCAAGACCATGCAAAGATTACCAAATTTTTGTATCGTTTTGCTAATCAAAGCACAGGGTCAAAGTGATCAAGTGAATAAGGGCAAAAAGTGAAGTAGCATGTTCCTAAAGAAACAGAGGTAGTATTGGGGTAAATTTGTCTTAAAAATTATTTTTAGTAGCAGAACTCAAATCCATTACGAAAAGAAAATAAGGGGTGTAAATATCTTGAAGTTTGGAACATTGTAGGGGTGGAAGTGTCCTTCAGTCAAACTAGTGGGGAGTGAAAGTGTCCTTTACCCTTTAAAGTTCACACAAACTGACCCACGATGTGAAATTTTCCAGTTTTCATACACAATTGAATGCCCCAGTATCACTTGAAGCCATGTGAGGGAACTGAAAGAGAGAGTATGGGCATTATTATGCTAGCTTTCATCTTTCATTCATTCGACTTATCCTGTTTTTTGCATGTTACCAGTACACACCTTAGACTCCAGCATCAAAACATAGCACCACCATGGTAGTACAATTCAAAAAAGCATTTTGTGATCCACAAGTTTTCTTGGAGTTTGGTGCAGAAGCATCTGATCTGATATGACATTTGCTGAAATAAATGATGGTGTCAGCAGCCAAAGTGAGACCACACAATCTTTAATGCTTGAGGTCTCATTGTTTTTGGGTCCCTGGTTAGTGGCATGACATTGTTGAGTTCAATTTGAAAGTAGGAGCAGAATTTGCTGAACTTGGGTATTATGGGTTCATTTTGAGGCAACATGTTTTTATGATGAGAAAAGGCAGGGTGACCTAGGAAGGTTTGATTTCTGCGACCCGATTTGTTAAAAACGTGCATGTTCGGATACTTTTTTGTTAGGGTAAAAGACAAAAACCACCCCTCGAGTATGGGGTATATACAAAAACACCCTCCGTGTTCGGGGATATACAAAATCCACCCCTGTCACTAACGGCCGTTGGACAAATACCACCCTTCTGTTAATGTCAGTTAAGAGAGGGGTGCAATCTGACTTCTTTTATGACTATTTTACCCTTATATGTGTTTTTGTGTTATTTTGTTGATGTTCATAGTGTTCTTGGCGTTCTTGGCCACCACCACCACCACCACCCCGCCACCGCCACCGCCACCGCCACCGCCAACACAAACAACAACAAAAGTAACCAAAACAACTTACCTGAATTTCAATTACCAGAACCTATCAAACCAAAATCATATTCCCCAAATTACAACTCATAAATTGAACAAAACCAATTTCCCGAATCAATTCCAAACCATACAAGTTACAAAACCAAACCATACAGGTTACTAAACATTAGCTTAGAACTGCAAAAAACTCAAAAAGCACAAATTTTTGAATCCAGAATTACCAGTCTGATCCCAAAATGAAATCTTCGAACGGAGCTTGAACCGGAGAAGAAGAAGGAAGAAGAATAGAAATTTCAAATCTCTCTCAGACCCATAACAACAACCTACCAGAAATTTCAAATCTCTCTCTCTCTCAAAGCTTTCAGAAGAACTCCGGGGAACCCGACCTCGTCCACATCTCCGTCAACATGACGCTGCAGCGGGTCGGAAAAGCCCTCTACGACTCAACCGGGTTCAGCAACCTTAATATGGAGCCCCAATTGATGTGTAACAATCGCGGCCCTAGGATCGATCTTGTTTCTGTGTGATGATGGAATATAGATGAGAAAAGGGGACATAAAAGTTGGACTGGTGGATTCTATTATTCATTCTGCATCATCCCCAAATCGCCTGGAAACCCTAACCCTAGGCGACGACGACGATGTCTGCCGTTGGCCGCAAAGAGATGGCGCTGGTACAGAAAGCAGCAGCAGCAGCAGCAAAACAGGGGATTGGATCGGTTGGTTTGAAGTCCACCGGTCTTCGTCGCAAAGCAGAAAAACAGGCGAATCGGAAGAGCGTGAAACCTCAAGTATCGACTGTGAAGCGTAGGGAGGCGAATTGGAAGATCGTGAAACCTCAAGTATCGACCATGGACTTGGGGGGGGTTCTCGTACGGATGAGGTAAGTAGAACCTACGACGACTGCCTCGAATTCCTCGACGATTCCTTCGACCAGCTCTCAAAGTCGCTGGTCAACCCAGATCTGAGGGGGGTTCTCGTACGGATCGGAAGAGAAAGAGGAAGAAAGGATGGATCGGAAGAGAAGAGCGCCACCACCGTCGCTGGTTCGGAGCGCCACCACCGTCGCTGGTTCGGAGCGCCTGTGATTCGCCGCCGCCTCTGAGTCGCTGGTTCGGAGCGCCGCCACCGCCTCTCGATCTGGAACTTATGAGAGAGAGGGGAGGTAGAGAGAGAGACATTGATCTGGTGGAGGTGGGTTTTGTGGGGGAGAGAACAGAGGATGAAGAGAAAGAGGAAGACATAAGGATGGATTTGGGGGATAGCAGTGGTGGTGGTGGAGGCTGAGAGAGAGAGAGAGATCGATGGGGAAGGGGAAGGGGAAGGTAGGTTAGAAAGTGAGGAAGACAGAAGAAAAAATGGTATTTATAGTGTGACTTTTTTTGCTAAAATGAGGGTAAATATGTCTTCTTACTCATCTGTTAGTGTGCTGTTAGTGACAGGGGTGGATTTTGTATATCCCCGAACACGGAGGGTGTTTTTGTATATACCCCATACTCGAGGGGTGGTTTTTGTCTTTTACCCTTTTTGTTATGTTGGTATAATTATTGTTAAAAACAGTGCTTGTTTGTTCGAATAAGAGTTTCATTGCACTTTGATGATTTATGAGTATTTGTGTTATATTGCTAATTTTACATTGGTATCTCGATGTTCTATTTAGGAGAATGTCAATGTTGTGTTCCAAATTCTTTCAACTGTTTAGGGTTTGTATTCTTTATTGTTTTTCATTATTTTATTGATATATTGTTTTCGTGTTATGTCATTTGTGTCGGCTATTTGGATGCAATTTTCATTTTATTTCACTTGTACATGACAACCAGTGAAACATTATCAGTGTTTGCTTCTATTGTGTCTCAGCGTTTATTTGGTTAGTGTCGGGCTTATCTCCTACTTATACTACTACTCTTTAACAGCATCATACTAGAGCTGCGATTTCGGTTCGAACCGAACCGGAACCGAACCGATTTAAGCAAAACCGGTCGGTTTCGGTTCGGTTGACCGGTTCCAACCATTTTTGCGGTTCGGTTTAACCGGAACCGGTTTTTGGGTATATCCGGAACCGGACCGGAACCGTTGACCGAAACCGGTTGGGTTAACCGGTTCGGTTCCGGTTCCCAACAGGTCCGGACATGTTTTTTTTTTTGGTAATAATAAATGTAAAACATAAAATTGGACAAATAATCAAAAAAAAAGAAACAAACTTGTATTATTAATTAAAAATATCAAATGTTAGAAAAAATTGCATCACTGTAGTTTAAGTACATCCCAACTAGGTTGTCATCCACTTAACTACCAATTATTTGCATTTTTTCTAACTTACATACAAACTTATTGAAATGAACAAAAATACAAAATAATAGTCTTTATTTTTCAACGCTTAGCCGTAGGCAATTCGTCTAAATCTAGCGGAGTGTCCACGTCTATTTCAAATTCGTGGTAAAGTTCGGTCACGGCCACGTCCAAAGGGTGTAGGCCTTGTGTGCGTTTGTTGGCGTCGTTTAAATCCTTTTAGCATATAAGTACCTCCAACATCTCCGAGGTTAGACACGATCTTTTCTCCGACAAAACTCGTTTACCTGCACTAAAAGTTGATTCCGAAGGGACTGTAGAAGCGGGAGGGGTTAGTAAATCACGTGCCATTTTAGAAACAATTGGATATTGGATTTCATAATTTTCCACCAAGCAAGTAAATCTATATTTTCTATTTCTTCCTCCGATAGTTTTAAGAAATAATTTTGGTTAATGTACAACAAAATAATTCCGAGACGCAATTCGACGCGGTGGGGGTGGTTTGTGTACTCTTAATAAAGAACCAATACCAAACTTTTTCTTACCCTTACCCTTCGGATCACTCGATGATGTTTGAGAACCTTGATCACCAATACCAAACTTAACAACATATTTTTCATACATAACATTAAGAGTTTGTTTAGCTTCTTCAATACTTGGTGATATCACTACGTCTCTATACTATGTGGTCATGTTTTCTGAAATTTTTTGTAGCATAAAACTTGAGGTTGCATCCTTTTGCCTTGGGTCCAAAATACTTGCCAAACAAAAAACTATAGGGATTCTTTCAAAATATTTGAGAAATTTTTCTTCCATGTCCACAATTGCGTCGAATAAAATACTATTATTCCTATACTCATTAAAAGCTTCAGTTAAAAACATTAGTTGTGGAACAACGTTGTTAGTAGAAGGATAATAAACACCCGAAAGAAGAGTAGTTGCGTTATAAAATGGTTGAAGAAAATCTCTTAAGACAAAGGCGGCCTTCCAATCATTAAGTGAAACGGAAACGGGATGGCGACTTTCACTCAAAAAACGTGTGATTGTGGTCTCATAACATTTACAACTTTTCAACATCAAGTAGGTCGAGTTCAAATCTTGTCTTACAATCGGCCCCAAACTCTCTTTTTTACTTGCCGTTTTTCTCACAATATTCCGCAAAAAGTTTGCTTCTTTTGTTTGAAGACGAAATAAAGAGAATAGCTTCACGAATAGGACTAACATGCTCATCTAGTTGTTTTAAACCTTCATGTACAATTAAATTGATAATGAGACATACACAACGAACATTGTCAATTTCTTCGCGAAAACACCGTGTAAAGCTGCTGTAAATTCCTGATAAAATGTTGTTTGTAAATATTACGTAAAAGCTGCTGTGAAATATTGGTATAGAAAATTTGTGTTTGGTAAAATCAACTGTGAAGTTGCTTTAAGAGGATAAAATGACAAAAATATATGACACGTGTCAATTATGTAAAGATAACTATTAATATTTTAAAAAATTGTAAGGTTAAAATCGGTTATAAATATATTAATCAAAAACACTTTCTGGAAAAAGCATCTCCCGCCTTGGTTCCTGAAAATTGTTGTGCGACAGCAGAAACTGTCCGAAAAAACAGAAATTTTATTTTTGCCGAACACACTAAAACTGTTTCTGCTGTCTGTGCTGGTAGCAGAAGCATTCCCAAACTCACCCATCAGTTTAGATGCTACTGCAATAGTTTCTCCTTCCAAAACTGCCTGAGGCTTCAAGGACTACAACAGAACACGTTTAAAATTTCAGGGGTTAAACTGAGATTTAATCTTGAAACTGGGAAATATTTTGAATTATTTGCTTGGTTCCTCCGTAGAGCTCTCTAGTCAAGGGCTCAAGGCTAATGACATGTGCTCTTCTGACAATTGTGTTTTCTTTTGTTTATTCTTGCTTTCGTCTTTTTCTTCCCTTTCCTTTCATTTCCTTTTCTCTCTTCCTATTTCTCTCTTCCTATCTAACCCTTCTTTTTTCTCTTAAACCACGAAATTACCTAAAAAGTTATCTCACGGAAACTAAATAAGAGTGAAGCTCGCACGAGGGGTAATATGATAAATTCGCACGAGGGGTAATATGGTAAATGCATCGATCATTTTGTCTTCTTCAATCTTCTCTTTATTCGAATTTGAAATACTACTTAAAATATATTAATGAAAATAAATAAATTATAAAATCTCTCTTCCAGGGGTATCTCCTTAATCCAAACAAAACGAACCGACTACTCTTCTAGTGTGTACTGAGGATGATGAACTTCGTTTGCCCCCACATTTCTCGCGCACCTCCCTCTCCTCTCGCCCGTCGTCAGGTGACCTTTTAGTCTGCAATCAATCAGCTCAAACCTTCTTCAACCTCTTGACGGAACATTTCTGCAGAAAGAAATCTAGTCGTGTCGCTTCTGTTTTCTCCATCAATGGCGGTAAGTTCTAATCCATCTCAAGTTTTGAATGTATGAAATTGTCTCCGAAGCGACTTCATCTTCAGTCCTATTGAATGTTTCAGCTTCTCTGCATTTCACTTGTGCTGGTCGCTATTCAGATCTAAGTAATACTACCTGAAACTGATTTGCTGTTCGAATATTATTTGAAGAAACTGCGAGATTGCTCGAGCTTCGGAGTCAATTTATACAAAACACCTGTCTAAGATACTTGTAGTTCGCGTTTTTTTTTAATTGGGGAAAATTGTTTTCCTGCTGGAGCAATGTGTTTTATTTGAATTTGAAAGTATTTTGTAGTGGTTAGATGAGCTGAGATTTGTTAACTATTTAAGCAATTCATAGCCGTGGAACTGAAAATGCAGGCGTCTGTTCTGTATAGGCAACGAGATAGCGGTCTTGGGATGGAGATTGAGGAGAAGGATCAGGACATGTCCTTGTTCTTTGGGATGCATAGAGGCGAAATGGAAGACACTGGAGATTTTTATGATCACATAGGAGGTATTCCCTTTTCAGTAGTAATTTCTCATTTATGTCTCTTGATGGTCAATTTGATTTTCCCTTGTCTTGTATTGGCTTGTTGAATGCAAGAAGAGTTGTAATGCGGTGTTTATTGTTGCAGGACGAGAACCGGACAGCTCTGTCCCTGAGATAACATCTTCTTTGCCTGATGGCAAGATGGGTGATGATGAACTTCTAAATTTGGAAAATGATAAAACTGATTATGACTGGTATGCAACCAGTTTAAGAATTTACTGCTTCATGTCTCTATAAGATGTTCTTCCTTTTGATTTATTGCCTGTTGTGTGTTTCCTAATATGCTGTAGAAAGACAACTTGTTACGGTACTAGAAAGCTAACCTGTCTTGGCGTAGCTGGGTCTAATGCTAAATCTACAACCTTACCATCATAGGCTCTGGAAATATTCGCGATAGTTTCCGCTTAAGTTGTCTTGTTTCTATTCAAGGACAATTCATCTTGAGCTTAAATATTTTTGTTGCCAGAAAAATGGTGGTTCACCGTTCACACTGCAAAAAATATTTTATACTTTTATACGGGATTTGTATGTTTTACTGATCGGCGACTTCAAAATCTCCGTACAGGCTTCTCTCACCACCGGATACTCCATTTCTTCCTTCACTAGATATGGAAACCACGAAAACTGCAACCACTGAGGATGAAGCTGTGAATCCTTCCCCTGCTGCTTCAAAACCTAAGGTAGTCACTTCATTTCAAATAATCCCTGTTCTTTTGCCAAGCCTGACTCCTGTGTTCATTATTGTTCTGGCCCTTCAGCATAGTAATAGAGAATACAAGCTGATAAAATTTCCATATCTGAGGTCCCCTCATCATCTTCCTTTGGGGTCTGGTTGTGAGTTTCCAATTTTGATTGTTCTTTAATCATTTTAAGGTGAAATTGAGTTGTCTAGTTTGATTTTTTTCCTTGTATATTTCGCACAACTCACTTATCAAAAACATTATATTTTTGCATCACTCAATAGCTTTGCCCTCAACTTCTTTCGTTGCAGCCGGTCGATTCACCTGAAGAACCTGCTTCAGTAAACAACTTTAAGCAGGCAGTTTTATCTACTAGTTCAAACTCGTCACGTGCACCTAATGACAGACCATCATCAACTACTTCACGAGTTACAACCATCACTGGACAGCCTAGAATAACAAAGCCTGCAACAACAAAGCCTTCGAGATCTTCTACACCTACATCGCGGGCCACAATGCCTGCAACAACAAAGCCTTCAAGATCTTCCACGCCCACTTCCCGACCTACATTGCCTGCAACGACAAAGCCCTCAAGATCATCGACGCCTACATCTCGAGCCTCATTGCCTGCAACAACAAAGCCTTCAAGATCTTCAAGACCTACTTCAAGAGCTTCACTAACTGCAACAACAAAGCCCTCTAGATCTTCTACCCCTACATCACGAGCTACATTATCTGGAACAGTGAAACCTTCTAAATCTTCTCCCGCAACTACTTTACAAGCAACATTGCCTTCCACTAAGCCTACGGGCCCTCCTATAAGATCTTCAACTCCAACAAGGCCGATAGTCCGTTCTTCTACACCAACATCCAGGACTTCAACGGCTTCTCTCTCGCTACCTTCCAAGCCGGTGCCAAGATCTGCGACACCAACAGGCCGTCCATCCAACCAAACAGGTTTAAATAATTCATCAGGTCCTGCTGGTCGCTCTTCTTCAGTGACCAAGTCAGGTCCCAGAACAGTGAAAAACCCAGCGCCATCACGTGGTACTTCTCCAACAGTGAAGTCTAGGCCATGGGCATCTTCTGAAAGGCCAAGCTCAGCCTCCAGACCTGGAGCACCCAATGCTCAATCAAATTCTTCCGAGAATGGTTCTAACAGAAAGTCCAACTGGCCTTCTTCAAATGGTAGTTCCCGTAATGGGAGCTCTCTCTTTGCTGGGAGTAGAGCAGTCTCTACTGCAAGTGATGATGTGAACCCTGTTTTGATGGGATCTAAGATGGTTGAAAGAGTGGTAAACATGAGGAAACTAGCTCCTCCAAAAGATGGGGATGTTTATAAGAGCAGCAACACCTCCGGAAAGTCCTCATCATCCCAAGAAAATTCTGGCTTTGGAAGATCGCTCTCAAAAAAGTCTTTAGATATGGCTTTGAGGCATATGGTAAGTTCCATTCACCGTACTGCTATCTTCTAATTATGAGAAACATTTATATTTCTGTTTGATTTGATGAGGGATTTAAAGCAATTGAACGGTTACATGAATCCTCGTTGATATAAATGGACAATGTTGGTATCACTTATCTTGCATGTTGTCACCATGCTCCTGTCGCTTGCCTTCCCTTGCTTCCCTCGAGCTGGAAAGTTATTGAGGCTTAATCTGTAAGCATTAGCTTGTGGCTAGAGAGAGCACAGGTTCTTCTGGGGATCTGCTACACCTTGCATGCTTCTTGCAACTTCTCTTCACCAATCACCTTAGGTGACCTTTGTAATTTGTGAAATTATTTTAGTTACGGCCCTCTAAAAATACACTAAAATATTACAACAAAATGCACCTCTTATATTATGAGCCTTAGCAGACACGAATAGAGAGAAAATAGATGAACTCTAGTGTTTATCTGTGAGCATGTAGTGTGTGTATTCTATTTTGTGGAATGGTAATGTGTTACTTGATAAATTAATGATGTATAAATAATTCGAAAATATATCAATAGATAGACTAGCTGCACCCTTATTTTCTGGGAATTTGGTTTACCTGCTCCTGTCCTCCTTAAGGCTAATGAAGCAGAAGCTTTGTATATTGGGATCTTTTATCTTATTATATCTAGACATATTATTGAACCATGTTATTCGTTGTGGGCAGGATATTACACGAAGCATTCAAGGTAATTTACGCCCTCTGGTGACAAGTGTTCCGGCATCTTCTGTGTACAGTGTGAGATCGGGATCCACTAAAAGCAAGACGACAAGTGCTTTGGACTCTCCCCTTGCCACAAGCAGTAACGCTAGTTCTGAACCAAGTGTAAATTACAGCTCTCATTATTTAGACGGGAGCGAAGTAGAGGACAACGATGTTGGTAGTGACAGAAATCGTCCTCTTGTCACTCTACACCATGGCTGATCCGTTAAAGAGTCATTGGTGCTAGGCCCTCCTTTAGAAACTCAGTTAGAGAGCTCAGGAGCTAGAGGAACTTATCCAGGTTAGCAACAGGCCTTCAGTTTTCATGTAAGATGCCTTTGAATGTGTTTCTCTAGAATCCGTAGTAGTATTAGCTGAACCTTTGAGCTATTGACTTCACCACTTCCCTTATAATCTGATGTATCTAGAATTAGAGTGCTTCAACTGTTACTTTATTTGCTTGTGAAATTTCACTGCACAATGTCAATAACTTGTTGCCTGGTCAATTTATTTGTTGAATTCACGGCGTATGTTAGTTGATATCTGGTTTGCACTGCACAAGAAGGGGAGAAAGTTGAGATCTGATCTACCGTTGTGAATGCTTGTGTAGCTAGTTTCTGCTTGGACTGTGTACTTGTGTCGTTAGTTTCTGCTCAGACCATCCTCAGAAGGAGGGCTCCCGGGGCCCTGTAATTCTCATTTGGCCTTAACTTCTTAAATATTAGGAGCCGTGTTATTCTCATTTGGTCCTTAACTTCTTAAATATTATAAAACTGTCTTCTCGAACACTCAATAACTAATTCCTTCCATGGAAAATATATACTGCTCTATTGTTTATAGGTAGTGAAAACATTTTTGAAACAAATGTAATTTTATTGAAATGTAACTAAGTTAAGATATATACAATTAAAATAATATTTTAATAAACATATAAGAGGGAAAATGGAACATTTCAATAAGCATACAACCCATGGACGAACGCGAAGCAGAGCAAGACAGCAAGAGAACCGGCGCTTACCGCGTTAACAGAGCTCGAGGAACAAATCATCAACTTCGACGATGACTACTGCACGGAGGCGATCCAACTGCTGGGGACCGACTCTCATCGGAGCTTTTGCTTTGCCGGTCAGGTTTAATACCTGGCCATGAAGAAGGTTTTTATGAAGATTTGGGAGGAAGGATTCTCAATCGACCACGTCAATCCCAACAAGTTTATCTTTCAATTTACTTCAAAAACAAATCTTGATCGAGTTTTACAGGGAGGGCCTTCGTCTTTTGACGGCAACCTTCTCTTGTTAAAACCTTGGGTGCCTGGCCCGAACACTGAATCGACCAAGTTTGAAGCTCGTGATCTTTGGATGCAAATAAAAAACCTTCCTGTTTATCTGCGGAAAGAAGGCGATGTACGAAAAAGTTTGAGGAATTTTGGTCCAGTGCTTGAACTGGACAGCAGAATCTTTGTAAGCGAAATTGGAGATTATCTGACCGTCCCCTCCAACGTGATTCCTTCATTGGCACGCTGGGAGGGAAGATTTGTTAGATTTTGTGTACGAGCGAGTTCCCATAAAAAGTTTGCGAATGGTGTGGGAAAATCTCCTATTATAGTGATAGATGCACTCTGAAGTTCGAGCAAGAGAAGATAGAGGAAGCTCCGGGTTACGGTTCATGGATTACCTTCCATCCCTCTCCGAAGAAACAGACCAGTGACACTTTTGCAACGGACAATTGAAGACAAGATTCAAAGAAGCAAAGGGCATAAACAAGATTGTAGATGATGATACAACGGAGGAATCTGACTGGGATCACAGCAGTGACATGGGAACAGACCCTACCTTGGATGAGAACAGAGACAAAAATCGAGGGATGAACATTGTGGACAAACCTCTTGGTGACAATGGCAGTACAGGGGCCCAAGAAAACAATCCGGGAAGAGAGAATGAGAAGAACGCTGGCCCAACTGCAGTTACTATTACCGGGCCGAACGACCGGCGAGTATAGCAAGCTTTAGTCCCAATCCACGCGAAAAACAACCGGAGAAAGAAGCAAGAAGTCTCGGCAGTGGGGTGGCAGGAAGTAACATATCAAATAAGGTCCGGAACCTCCAAGTGGCGCTTTCATCGGGTTGGGAGTGTTGGAATAGATGCCTGAGAAGCAATCTTTTTAGTATGAGCAATGTTTTTGGCTAGAAACATTCATTGTATTATTTATGGAGATATTTAATATAATGAAGTTCTTCGATTACAAATGTGTTTGTTTATTTTAAATATCTCTAGTCAATTATAATGATTAACAGGACAATCAATTATAGACTAGTATGAGATTGGATTGATATGGAGATATCACGATCCGACACATGGTATGCATTAGGAGTAATAGCATACTGGATTGACCCACAACGAGAAGGCTACATACAAGTTATGTAAAGTCACAAGTGCTTCTCGTAGTGACAACAGTATTGTCATCCTTAGACTTGAAGTCACTAGATCCTTTAGTTGTGGAATATTGTGTTTTGACATCGTCAAACGCTAAACCGTAACTGGGTAGTAATAAAGGCGTTAATCGGACACAATAAGGAAGCAAGCTTAGAGATGGTAGTGTTGTAGATAGAATTTGTCCCTTCCACATAACTGGAGCAAATATCCATGGGCCACTCGAGGGATGGTGCTTATAAAATGTCTGGCCAGACTCAGATAAATCAATATAGGATATTGGTGTTATCTGCATGGATAAGACTGCTCCCAGGATCGAGAAACTATAGATTGGAGTGTGACTTATATGTCTCGTCTCCAATCCGGATATAGAGACAAAGGGATGAAAAAATACTTGCACAAGGTTTGTCAATGTTATGACTATTTCTATTAGTTGGGTGGCATGGATGTGTTGCTAGACATCCCTCCATGTTAATAAGTGTTATTACCAACTAAGTAGAAACCTATGGGATCACACGCCATAAGGATTAAACTAGACTTGGGAATTAATTAATATGATTAACTAATAGAAGGATCAATAAGCAACTACTTGCAAACTTAGTATGATTAATTTGTAAGTTGGACTAATCCGTGTATGGGTAGGATTAGAAAGGGGCCTTTATGTAGTTAACAAGGAGTTGTTGGACTATATAAAGAACACTCCTAGCTTATTTTCTCACTAATGCTCATAACACATTGAGTGAGAGAGAAAAGCAAGGAGAGAGAGCAAGACAAGGGCCGAACCCGACCCCGTCCGCCCCCTCTAGCTGTCGGCCAAAGAAGAGACCGAGCCTCCTCTTTTGGTCTCCGTTGTTTGATTCTTCTTCTTCCTTCTTCCACCAATTGGTAGTACAAAGGTGTGGAGGAATCTAGTTCTTCATCCTATGCGTGGACTAGCTATAGAGACGCAAACACAATTTTGCGTTTGTAGTCATCACATAAGACAAACAAGGTAAGTTGTCACTTGAACCTTCACTATCATTATGATCTCTCTTCCTGTAATCTTTGGTGGGTCTTGTGCGGATCTTATTTGTTTAATTCCGCTGATAATCCGTTCCAAAACCCAACAAGGAGCATGCAGAATGTGTCTTCGCCTACTATAACAAGATTTGATAAGCCTCATAATGCCAGTAACTCTGAATTTAACCAAGCAGTACCCAAAAACTTGGTTTCTGATTCTCGGAATCCGATAGCGGAGGGGGGAGCCTAAAATTACCCAATAAATGAAGTGGCTAAGGCTGGGATGCAGCCTAGCCTTCCGCAATGAGTCTCCTAGCTGGAACGTGCGGGGACTTGGCAACCCCCGTAGCGTTGTGTCTCTTCACGACCTAGTGAGGAGGCAAAATCCAAATATTGTCTTCTTAATGGAGACCAAACAGTATGCAACAGAGATGAATCGGATTCAAGAATCGATTGGGTTTCATAACGGTATTTTCAGAGATTGACAGGATCGTCGTGGCGGTCTAGCTATGATGTGGGACAACGAGGTCAGATTTAATTTGATTAATTGGTCTGATTTTCATATTCGTGGTACTTTTTCAGTTGTTAGTGATGGTAAGCAGGGTTATTTGACTGGATTTTATGGAGATCCGGTGCGAGAAGTAAGACATAACTCATGGGCTTTGCTCGAGAAATTGTGTCCCTATGACCAACATTGGTTCGTAGTCAGAGTTTTCAATGCTTTTTCGTCAATGTCAGAGAAGGAAGGGGGAAGACTGTAGGGTTTTGATTCATGGATGCGCAACGGAAACAATAATTGACCATGCAAAACCTGCAAGGATCACAAGTCAAGAGACATAACGATGGTAAAGGAAGAAATCAATTAACACACCTTAGGGTTCTTCTTTGATGACTTCAAACGCGAATTGTGTCACGTTCTCTATAGTTGATCCACGCCTAGAGTTGATTTCTAGATCTTCCAATCCTTGGTGCTAGCCCTAAAAGAGGAAGAGGAAGAAGAATCACGCAAAACGAGACCAAACCAAGGAGGTTCGGCCTCCTTGGGGCCGACGGGGACGGGCGGCGGGCTAGGGGGGCGGCGAGCTCCTCTAGCTTGCTCGCTCTCTCTCCTTTCTGTTCTCTCCCACTCTAGTTATGATCAATTATGAACATAAGTGTGGGAAGGAAGGAAGGAAGGTCCTTTATATAGTCCAACAAATCCTTGCCAACTACCTAAAGGACTTATTCTAGTCCTACTAGAATTCAATTTAGTCCCTTCCTTGCAAATTAGTCCCTACTAAGTTTGCAAGGTTTTGCAAAGTGATCCTTCTAATTAATTAATCAAATTAATTAATTCCCAAATCTAGTTCAACTCTATCTAGCGTGTGACCCCATAGGTTCTATCTAGTTGGTAGCAACTATTTGCTAATATGGAGCGGTTTCTAGCAAAACATCCATTCTAGCCAACTAATAGAATAGTCATCTTGACAACCTTTGTACAAGTAATTGTCTCATCCCTTTGTCTCTATATCCGGATTGGACACGAGACATACAAGTCACACTCGTATATCCAATCCACAGTTTCTCGATCCATGGGAATAGCCTTATTCGTGCAAATAACATCAATATCCTATATTGATTAATTTGAGTCTGGCCAGACATTCTATAAGCACTATCCCTCGAGTGGCCTAGGATATTTGCTCCCGTTATGTGGGAGGGACAAATTCTATCTACTTCCACTACGATCTCTAAGCTTGCTTCTTATTGTATCCGGTACACGCCTTTATAGCTACCCAGTTACGGTGTAGCGTTTAACGCTACCAAAATCACAATAATCCACAACTAGAATATCTAGTGACTTCAAGTCTAAGGATGACAATACCATTGCACCGCGAGAAGCGCTTGTGACTTAACATAACGTGTATGTAGCCTTCTCGGAGATGGGTTAATCCAGTGCGTCATTACCCTTAATGCACACCTATGTGTTGGATCATGATATCTCCATATCAAACCAACCCCATACTAGTCTATAGATGATTGTCCCGTTAATCATTATACTGGACTAGGGATATTTAACATAAACAACACAATTGTAAATCTAGGGACTTCATTATATTAAATATCCAATAAATAATAAATGAATTTCTAGCCACAAATAAATTCATACTAAACTAGATTGCCTCTAGGGCATCTATTCCAATAGTCTCCCACTTGCACTAGAGCCAATATGGCGCATCTCGTATGCCCATACTCCTAGTGTGCCCTTCATGCTTCCACTGCATGAGCGGCTTTGTAAGCGGGTCTGACAGATTCTCATCTGTAGGAATCTTGCATATCCGAACGTCTCCTCTATCGATAATATCTCGAATCAGATGAAATTTCCTGAGCACGTGCTTGGATTTCTGGTGCGACCTAGGTTCCTTTGATTGCGCGATCGCCCTAGTGTTGTCACAGTACAACTCAACTGGATCCGCAATGCTATGAACCACACCAAGTTCAGAAACAAACTTTCTGATCCAAACAGCTTCTGCGCCATTTGCAGCAATGTACTCAGCCTCTGTTGTCGAATCAGCCACCGTCTCTTTCTTGGAACTCTTCCAGCTCACCGCTGCTCCATTCAGGAAAAACACATATCCCGACTGTGATCTAAAGTCATCTCTGTCGGTTTGGAAGCTTGCATCAGTGTAACCCCTTACACACAACTCTTCCTCACCGCCAAATATCAAGAAAGCATCCTTAGTTCTTCTCAAGTACTTTAGGATGTTCTTGACTGCAATCCAGTGACTCTCACCTGGGTTGGATTGGTATCTGCTTGTCATACTCAAGGCATATGACACATCTGGTCTAGTACATAACATGGCGTACATGATAGATCCTATGGCCGAGGCATAGGGAATTCTACTCATGCGTTCCTTCTCAATCTCATTGGAAGGACAACCACTCTTCGAAAGAGTGATTCCATGTGACATGGGCAAGAATCCCTTCTTGGAATCTTGCATGTTGAACCGCTTCAACACCTTGTCAATATATGTACTTTGACTTAGGTCTAGTAGTCTTTTAGATCTATCTCTATAGATCTTTATACCGAGTATATAGGCTGCTTCCCCTAAGTCCTTCATTGAGAAACACTTCCCTAGCCAATCTTTAACAGATCGTAGCATGGGAACGTCGTTTCCAATGAGTAGTATGTCATCCACATACAAGACCAGAAAAAGCTACAGAGCTCCCACTAACCTTCATGTAGACACAAGACTCATCTTCGTTCCTGATGAAGCCAAACTCTTTGACTACTTCATCAAAACGTCGATTCCAACTCCTAGAAGCTTGCTTCAATCCATAAATGGATCGCTGTAGTTTACAGACTTTGTTGGCTTGCTTTGGATCCTCAAAACCCTCCGGCTGTATCATATACACGTCCTCGAGGAGATTCCCATAAAGGAATGTTGTTTTGACATCCATCTGCCAAATCTCATAGTCGTGGTATACTGCAATCGCAAGTAGGATTCGGATGGATTTAGTCATAGCGACTGGTGAAAAGGTTTCATCATAGTCAATACCATGAATCTGTCTGAATCCTTTAGCCACCAACCGGCCTTTATAGGTAATCACATTACCATCCATGTCGATCTTCTTCTTGAAGACCCACTCGCAAGCAGGCTCAAGCGGACTTTGAGGAAATCGCAGGCGGCAATGAAGGTGAGATTTTTAATCTTGCGGTAACTTACCGAGACGTGATTGTTGGTGCATTAAAGCATGGCTTATCGAAAGCCAACATTCGCCGCTGGCTAGTAAGCAAGTGCGGTGAACCTTCAGGTAATCATTTGAACATCGCTTGTGAACTAGGCTTAGTAACCCAATCATCATCATGACTGGTTTCTTCGCACCCCAGGTCACGCTCACCTTAAGGATATGCTTAACGAAGACACATTAATAGGGCATGGTATCGCGTCTTTAGCATATGACGAAGATGCTACATCCCACCTACGCGTGGAGGTGCTCGCTCTTGGTTTATCAAAATAATAAAATATTGTTTGATACAAGTTACCTCATATTGTCCTGTCTTGTAACGCAGGTAATGCTGGTGAAGCCATGCTGGAACAAAGGAGTCATCCTTCTGCATCGTATGTCCCAGAGCGAAGTTCTCATGTCGAGAAGCCTGTCGCAGCTGCTGAGTATGCAGGAGAGCCCTTGGAGGATGTCATCTAAGTCTCTGATGATGCCGAGGCTGACACCGTTTGGATGGAGGAAGATACTAATGCTGCTGCTGAGGAAATGGAAGCAGATGCTGCTGAGGCTGAGATTCGTGAGCAGATCGTGGAAGATGTAGGATCACATGCGAATGTGAATGTTCAAATGAGTGCTCCTGAGTCTCACGAGTCACACCTGAAGGCGTCCCTAATCGAGCAGCAGCTTCTACTGTTTCCATTCCTTCAGCAGGGATTGAGCCTCCAGAGATTCCTCAAGCATGGAGCTTTTGGAGTTCGCAGATAGGAGCTGCAATCGCACCTGGTGTGGCCATACCCTTCCTGCCAACTATGAGGAGCTAGAGCTTGCAGCTGATAGGAGAGCAATGGAGCGAGGACAGTCTTCAGCTGCCCCAGCAATGCGCATCCCTTCCTTGCGCGAGATCCTTGAAGGAACTGGTATGTTACCATTATTGTCGTTCGCATATTGCATTCTTCATTTACAAGCTTCGTGTTCTAAACTTGAATCAACATTTTCAGGTTTGAAGCAAGCTGATGTGGACTGGCTGGTTCAGATGCGTCTCTCCTATCCTCGATCATTTGCGAGGTCCTTGGAGATAGAGCCTTTCAACAGGAGGCTGTTCTTGACCGAGGCCATCTAGATTCTGGAGCAGCTGTCTGCGGCTACACCTGCGACCATCTCTCCTCAGAGTGCGCAGTTTCTTTTCAGCATGTGTCAAGGACTTCAAGCCAAAGTTCAGGGCAAGCTGGGCTTCGGGTATCTTGTCAACAGAGTCACCCAGATTCGCGCGGCTGTGAATTTGAGACGCGGCTTTCATAACCTCGCAGCTGAGGGGCAAAAGGTGGAGAATCAAAGGCATAAGGCTGAAGAGGATTTGAAGCTCTTCCATGAAATGAGCGCCAACTACGAGCAGTTGAAGCGAGAAGAAGAGCAAGTGACAAATGTGTCACTCTTGTTCTCCCCTGATGACCCTCTGATCAAAGATTTATTTTGAGAAAAATAGCATGTATTTGTTTTGAACAAAATGTTGAAACATTATCGTAATGTTTCTAGGGTTTCTCTCCCCATTTTTTTTATTCAAGGCTTGAATGCCCGTTTTGCCCTTCCCGAGATTTGCTCGAATATCTTTGTGCGTATCAATTATGATGTCAGCTAGCGATATGTCCGCCTTGATTTTCGCACTAATTGCTTATCAGATAAGCACGCTTTCCTTGGGAAGTCCATCCGTATCATGACCTTCCGTCATTAATTAGGATACTCCACCGAATCGTCGTAGCCTTTAGTAGGGTAATTGAATGTTGCCTTTATCAGGGCGTAAGTGATTGACTCTTGCCCCTTTTCCAAGCTTTGCTGACTCAGCTAGGGAACTGAAGGGTCTCTGTAGGGTCTATATAAACCCTGCCTTTTGCTGCTTGGGTTCTTCATCCCAAAATGTGGCTTGCCATGAGGCCTTACGACTGCAGGCTTCAATGCTTGTACTTTGTTGATTCATGGCAACTTCAAGTTGTGAAAACTGAGTTTGCGCTTTGTGCCATAGAAATAGTTTCCAAGATATTCTTTACGAGGCTTATTGATCTTCATAACTATCGTAAAGAAGGTGCACATAATACCTCATGCTTGCTCGAAGAATTTTCTTCGTCTATTATGTTTGCAGGTCGTACTTTTGGCTGCCTTCCGGCGAGGTGCAGTACTGTACTGACCTTCTTACCAATTCGTAATGAACGGCGGATTTCTCCTCTAGCTTTCTCGAAGGAGAACTTCTTGCCTCCACGTTCTTGAACTCGGGGTGGCGAGCCATTGTGCTCGTCTCCGCGGACAAGGAGCCTCCTGCCCCAGGAGTTGCTGCTTGCCTGTTCTTCACCGCCGCATACGCCTGAACAAGTGGTTCATCGGGTACGTCTCTTGGGCAGAAGACCAGACAGAGGCCTTGTCAGATCTTGGGATCTTGAAGATGCGTCGCATAGCTCTTGTAGCGTTTGTAGGTCATCCGTTTGATAGAAAGACCCTCCTTGCTACAGATCTTTGGTCGCAGACTATTATATCGCATAGCCTTTGGTAGGACCAGTAGGACGATCATTTTACAGTAAGAATTTCCTTTCTCTGTAACTTTCGCCTGTAGGCTGCTATCTAGATGAATTGTAAGTCATTTTGACTCATAATAAAGCACTTTGTATCATTTGCTGTTCTTGTTACAACAAATTGCAGTTTCACATGCGTGTTGGCAAACTTCGCCTTTTGTAGTGTTGTATTCGCACTTTGCGTTGTCGCTATGATTTGCTATCCAATAGATAGATTCACAGATTATAAAAATCATTCATGAGAGCTGCTGTCTTAGTAGATGAACCTTTAGATCGTTTGAGATCGCAGTTGCATAGTTTTGTTATCTTGGCAGATAAGCTTGAGGATAATCAAGATCAGTTTTAAGTATTGCTTCTATCTTGGCAGATAGGCTTCGGATCAACTAGGATCGTTTTTGCTTAGCTTTGCTATCTCAGCAGATAGGCTTGGGATCAATTAATATCAGATTTAAGTATGGCTGCTATCTCGGCAGATAGGCTTGAGATCAATTAAGATCATGTTCGCATAGTGCTGCTATCGCGGCAGATAGGCTTAGGATCAATTAAAATCGTATTCAATTGATGCTGCTATCTCGACAGATAGGCTTTTGCTATTAAGAAATGGAGAAGTAGATGAAGAAATAAAGACAACTGAAATTATAAAGTTCTTCCTATTTGGGAGAAGTCTTTTATTATGAACACTCTCATATGGGAGAGATGAGATTACAATCGCCCTCATGTGGGAGAGAAGACGCATGAGTCTATGGGAATACAAAGCATAAAGTAGGCATTGTAATGTAACGCATATAATGAGAGGAGCTAAGGATAATACTTCTTAATCCAGCGCATGTTGACTGAGCTTGGGGTTGAGGTCGTCCCATGTAGCCTTTGTATATTGCAGTAGCCACTGTCAAAGACTTCTTTGACTTCGAAGGGTCCTTCCCAGTTGGCTGCGAATTTTAGGTGAGCCGCCTCCCGCATGCAATGATCCGATGCGCGCAAGACCAGGTCCCCAACTGCGAAATCTCGATGTTGACTGTTTTGTTGTACGCGCGGGCGATCCTTTCCTGGTATCGCTTGTTAGTCCGCTTAGCCTGCTCCCGCTTTTCTTCTAACAGGACCAAGTCATGATCGCGGTGATTCTCGTATAGTGCATGGAAGGCCAACCTTGCAGAGTTGATTTTTACCTCCGCAGGTACTACAGCTTCAGCTCCATAACATAAAAGAAATGGGGAGACTCCTGTGGGAGTCCTATGAGAAGTTCGATACGCCCACAAGGCTATGTTCAAAGAATCAGCCCATTTCTTGTGGTCGTCCGCAACCATCTTGCTCAAGATTCTTAACAACGTCTTGTTGGTTGCCTCCGCTTGACCATTCCCTTTCGGATAATATGGGGTAGAACATATTTGTCTTATGTTGTATTCCGCTAGCTTCGCAGCTGCCTGGCGATTGACGAAGGGGGTACCATTAGCCGAGAGAATTTTGTTAGGAATTCCGAACCGGTATATGATGTTCTCTTGGATGAATTGGACTACAGCAAGTGCATTTGCTGTTTTCAGTGGTATCTCTTCTACCCACTTAGTGAACAACTCGGTCGCAGTGAGAATAAACTGGTTCCCATGCGAGGCTGGTCGGATAGGGCCAACAAAATCTAGAGCCCAAGTATGGAACGGCCATGGTGTGCCCAGCGCGTGTAGATCTACGGCAGGAGCATGTACTAGGTTGCCTTTGAATTGACACTCCTGGCATCTTCTTACTTTAGCGCGGCAATCTGCTTCCATGGTGGGCCAGAAGTAACCGACTGTGAGGAGCTGTCTGCATAACTTCGCATCTCCCTGATGTCCCACTTGGTGAGAGAGGTCCATCACCTCTTGTGCTTCCTTGCTGTCTAGGCATTGTAGTAGGTTACCCTCGTAGCCCCTTCGCCAGAGTATGTCTTCTTGCACCACGTACCGGGCTGCCTTCCGTTTTAGCTTTTCGGCTTCTTTTCTTGACTCAGGCTCGATACCTTGTGTAAGAAAGTCGAAGAGTGGCTTCCTCCAATCCATGTCATCATCGACCAGAGCAATTGCTAAAGAGTCCTTGATCAGTGCACAACTCTCGCAGTTCCCTTGAATTAACGCAACAGCCGTTGATATGTCTGGCCAGTGAATCCCATACCTTTGGGCCTTTCTGTAGATTGACACCTCACTTTCTCCGCAAGTATGCAGGTGAATCTTTTCTAACAGCGCTTGTCCCTCCTGATGCGAGACGCATCGCATGAGTATCCCACCTGGGCCTCTGTAATAGAGAGCGTTGTCATGTATGCAGTACCCCTTGGTGGATGCCCAGTTTTCTTTGCTCGTTCCTTCTGCGATGGCGCGCAATATTGGCTTCCTCCAATCTGCATCATCTATGCATTCATCCTCATACGCGTCCTCTGTCAATGCCGAGGACGTTCTCACTTCAATCGAGATTCTCGCGGGACACTTATGCGCACTAACCTTGGATCCCAGGGTGGTCAAAGCATCAGCATGCCTATTATCTGCTCTGGGTTTGTGCTCGTACCTGACGTCGCAGAATTGTTGCACCAGTTTCTGTACCAAAGTTCGGTAGGGAAATAGGTTTATCTCTTTTAAACCGTACTCGCCCAAGGCTTGTTTGACGATTAGCTTAGAGTCCCCCATAACCGTCAAATTGCTTACTTCTAGTGCCCTTGCTGCACGAAGACCTGCGATGAGAGCTTCATACTCTGCTTCGTTGTTGGTGACTGCGAAATCAAGCTTTGTGGACATCTGTATGACCTCTCCATCCGGTTTGGTCAGGACTATTCCGATGCCTCCGCCCTTCCTTGTCGACGACCCGTCGAAATGGAGCGTCCAGTAAGGCAACTCAACTGCATAGATTTCAGTCCCTCCAGTTCTTCCTCAATCACAGGCTCATGACTATTATCAGGGAACTGTGCTAGCGAATCTGCCACCGTCTGCGATTTGATTGCTCGGGGTCGGACGCATGTGATGTCGTACTGAGAGATGGTCATATACCATTTTGCTAATCTTCCACCAGGAGAAGTGTGAGTCAAGAGATACCGTATGGGGTCACTCTTGGTAACCACTATCACTTTGTGCAAAGCGAAATAGTGCTTCAACTTTTCTATTACAAAGAATAAAGCAAGGCAATGACGCTCGATGTCCGTGTACCTTGATTCTACTGGTTGCACTATGCGGGAAATATAGTAAATTGGCCTTTCTTGCCCCTCATATTCCTGAGCCAAGACTGTCCCTATAGACTTCTTTGTCGATGTAAGGTATAGCAAAAGTGGCGATCCGAGCTGTGGTGCCATCATTACCCTTGACGATGTCAGCAACTCCTTTAGCCTTCCGAATGCGGTTTCGTGCTCTGCGGTCCAATTGTACACAGCATCCTTCTTGAGAAGATCGCTGAAACAGAAGGTGATTTCAACGATCGCAGGGATGAACCTTCGCAGGTAAGATAGCTTCCCCAAGAATGTCTTCTAAGCACTTTGGTTGTGCGGCGCCGTCATGCTGGTGATGGCTGATACTTTTGCGGGATCAGGCTCGATGCCTTGGCGATGTAATACACATCCCAAGAATTTCCCCGAGGTTACTCCGAATGCGCATTTCATGGGGTTCATCTTTAGCTGGAAACTTCTACATCTTTCGAAGACTTTCCGCAGATCCTCCAAGTGGTCCATTTCTTCCTTGGACTTGACAACCAAGTCATCAACATAGAATTCTACTTCTTTATGCATCATGTCGTGGAACAGAGCCATCATAGCTCGCTGATAAGTCGCACCTGCATTCTTGAGTTCGAAAGGCATAACCGTGTAATTGAAGACTCCCACTGGCGTGATGAACGCGGTTTTCCGTGCATCTTCAGGGTCCATCTTGATCTGGTTGTACCCATTGAAGCCGTCCATGAAGCTGAACATGCGATGACCCGCGGTCGAATCGATGAGTAGATCGATATTGGGGAGCGGAAAATCGTCTTTGGGACAGAAACGATTAAGATCTCAGAAGTCCACACGAATGTGAAGCTGCCCATTCTTCTTCACTACTGGCACAATGTTGGCCAACCATGTAGGATGGTGATTCGGCTCGATGAATTTGGCAGTCAATAGTTTGACGATTTCTTGCTTGATCTTCACGTTGATCTCCGACCTAAAGCTCCTTGTGCTCTGTTTTACTGTCTTAGACCATGGGATTACCTCTAACCTGTGCATAGTGATGCTCGCGTCCAGGCAAGGCATCTCATCGTATTCCCATGCGAACACATCTTTGTACTCAGTCAGAAGTCGTAGCAATCTTTCCTCCTCCTCGCTTGTGAGGTCTGCACTCAGGAAGACTGGCCTTTTCTTTTCTTCGTTTGGGCTTAGGAATACCTCCTTCAGCTCCTGCTTTTGCGGTTTGGGCTTGTCCTCCATGCATTCGGGCGCTTCTTTTAGCTTCTCCTCCAAAGCGCCTGGTGTTGGTTTGTCTAATTCCATAACCCGCTCAATTTGATTGATTTGCTCAGGGATATCCCCATGCTCGCGTGGGGACACCCCCGCGCACCTTCATATGCGGTAACATTTTTTCCCGTTAGCGTAGAAGCTTTCTATCTCCTTGCCTTCAGGATCATGTTTTGCTATCCTTTTCAGGGTGTACACGTTCTTTCGCTGATAAGCAATTCGCGGTGTCTCTTCTCGCGCAGACGACTTTTCTTTGGACTCCTCCCTTGTCACCATCACTCCTACGTGTGACTGATCTTTTATTTCCTCCCATCGAGGCAAAGGAGTCGGGTTAAATGGTCCCGGCGTCTGCTCATCTGCCATCTCAGTGAACCATACTGCCTCGGAGAGGTGCGCTTCATCCAGATTGAAAGGGTTTACTGAAGCTGGTATCTCGACCACTCTATCGTTCCAGATAGCTTTCATCACCTGGTGAGCCGTCGAGGGGATTGCATCGAAGCGATGAATCCAGGCCGACCGATGATCATATGATACGTATTGTTCGCATCTATGACATAGAATTTGGCTGAACACTTGATTTTGCCAATCTGGACACCTAGACGGATCCATCTTATTGTCATCCTGGAGTCGCTTGCAAACCCCATCAGCGGAGATGGTCGTCTAACAATCTTCTGTTCCGGGATTCCTGCCAGCTTCAGAGTGTGGAGTGGGACCACGTTAACTGCTGCTCCGCCGTCGACAAATGCTCGTTTGAACTCGACGCCATTGATTACTGCTGTCACGTACAAAGGCTTCTGGTGGCTCGCATCTGTCCTTTTGTCGCTTGCGGAGAAGGTTATGACCTTTTCCGTGGAGCGAGATGCTCTGACAACCTTCCCATTGGAAACCACGATATCCTCCTCGTAGTCTTCCGCTATCCTTAGGATCGCCTTTGTCATCTCTTTTCGGCATTTCTCCGAAAAGTTCATTTCGTTGAAAAAACCTGCTAAACCCGTGCGACCCTTTCATCCGATCGGCACGCTCGTCTTCCGTGTCTATGTTGTAGTCCTCCTCATTGTAGACTTCGGCACCGATGGGTAGACCATCTTCCGCAATCTCTTCGAGGTCCATTATTGTGATCATGGCAACCTCTTTTCCCTTTGACTCTTGCTCCGCATGGGCAGGCAGTGGATTATTTCGCACATCCTGCCTCTGATCGCTGACAATCAACTCGCCGTCCTTCAAATTTAGGCTCACCATGTTTCTAAGCTTCTTGCAGTCAGCAGTGGGATGCATGATCTTTCCGTGGTATTCGCACCACTTTGGGTCCCTCATCATCTCCTTGGAGGGTATCCTCTCGAGCGGCGGCAAGATACCATTTTTACGCCATTGTCTGCACAAGTCACTCGCCTCCTCTACCAAACATGGTAAAGGTGGCGCATCGAAGTTTGCGACCTTTGGTTGCTTCTAGGGCGAGACCGTATTCACTTCAGCCTCACGTCCCCTCTTGTAGCTGAACCTCCCAATTTAAAGGTGGTCCCGCTCGGGGATCGCTCAGGGGCGTGCTTCTTTTTCTGCCTTTCCACTATAGGCTCTATGTTCTTTGTGCATTCATTCAGCTTTGAAAATGTAGGAGTTTGTAGGTTGATAAGCATACCTTTTTACTCGTCTCGCATGCCCTGCAGACATATTTCCACGAGCCTGCCCTCAAGTACTTCATCCCTGCATTCCAAGGACTTAGCTCGGAACATCTTGATGAATGTCACTCCATCTTCCTCGCGCTTCTGGTACATGCGAGAGAGATGAATCATCGTCACCTTTTCTTCTACTTGGAAGAATTTAGTGTAAAACTTCTGGACCATGTCGTCGCAGGTCTTCACGGATCCGGCTTCCAACGTCCTGTACCACTTGTAGGCCACATTCCCAGGGATTTCGGGAACTCGCGCATCAGCAACTTGGGATCAGCCCCGTATGGCCCCATCACATCGATGAAGCGCATGACATGCTCGTGGGCGTTTCCGTTGACGTCTTCGAACTTGTCCCATTTAGGAGCCTTGTACCCGGTAGGGTTAGGGATGAGGTAGATCTCGCGTGGGATAGGGGGATCATTGTCTACCTTCGGAATTATGGTATCTGCAAACGGTTGATTAGCCAAGATGGTTTCTATGCGCCGCTGCAGCGATGTCATACACTCCGGTGCACTTCCCCCAGCAGCAGGAGGAGGAGTTGTTGCAGGTGGAGGCGACACATATGCCGTGGAAGGGCTAGGAGCGTACTCTGAATTCACGTTGCCCCACGTTGCCGATGGAGGAGGCAAGGGGTATTGTGAAGTCGGATTAGGTACCAGAGTTGGCGGTTGAGGAGTGTGAGTGGCAAGGGGCAATATTTGAGCTGTTTGCCCCTGAACTGAGGGTAACTGCACCGTTGCCGGTGGAGTTTGAAGGTTAGGGTTAGGTGGTGTGGTTGATACTCCCAACCCTTGAGTGGTGGAAGCTCCTCCTCCCTGAGAGACAGCAATGGCTGATGCGGGATTTGGGGCGAGAGTCCCCAGGATGGCCATTATCCGTTCCAGCTGCGCAGACTGAGCTTTGAGAGCCTTCGCCTGATTCTGGATGGTAGCATCCAAGGCCTCTAGCGTTGGAGCTTCACCGGCAGCTGTAGAAGTGCGGTGGGTCTCCTCTCCTGAGGTGGTCTCCGTGGAGGGCGATCAGTTACTGACATCATCTTCGCGAGACATGGTTGCTTGCAGTGGTAAGTTCACGTCGGGTTCACCAAATGTGTACGAGAGAATCCTGCAGAGAGAATTCAATATACACCAAGAGTAGGGGATAGAAAAGACACAGGAAGTGTAAGGTTGTGTGTAGGGAGAGAGTAAGGCAATAGCACTGTATGAGAGAGAGACAGGGTTTTGGCAGAGCTTCCGCGTAGTTCAGGTGAGTCCGTCCTTTTATGGAAGGGTTAACGATCCTATATATAACAGAGGATGTGACCGTTGTAGTGTGGTTAATGCGCCCTTTAATGGCGGCTTAATTAGCTTAACCACAACAGCACGTTCGTCCGCGTATATAGGGACCGTTACGGCACGTTACCCGCGTATACCGGAACCGTTACGAAGTTGACCGGGTTTATGGAGCTCGTGCCATAAATCTCTCAAAAGCAGTTACTAGGGGTCGCGCGCGGGCTTGGTTGTCGCTTGCGCGCGACAGGACTTACTCTAGCCTCCAAACCACTAAGTCCCTACAAGTCCCGTGAGGTGGTATGCGAGGGCCCTCTCTCGCAGCCCCCACGTGGATCAGCGCGGCTGGTGATCCAGTGTGTGTGGAGCACAGCTGGGTGTGCTGGATGGTCGCCACGTGGCTAAGATCTGCCTGTCTAGAAAGCACTAACTACATAAGGTCCTTTATATAGTCCAAAAAATCCTTCCCAACTACCTAAAGGACTTATTCTAGTCCTACTAGAATTCAATTTAGTCCCTTCCTTGCAAATTAGTCCCTACTAAGTTTGCAAGGTTTTGCAAAGTGATCCTTCTAATTAATTAATTCCCAAATCTAGTTCAACTCTATCTGGCGTGTGACCCCATAGGTTCTATCTAGTTGGTAGCAACTATTTGCTAATATGGAGCGGTTTCTAGCAAAATATCCATTCTAGCCAACTAATAGAATAGTCATCTTGACAACCTTTGTACAAGTAATTGTCTCATCCCTTTGTCTCTATATACGGATTGGACACGAGACATACAAGTCACACTCGTATATCCAATCCACAGTTTCTCGATCCATGGGAATAGCCTTATTCGTGCAAATAACATCAATATCCTATATTGATTACTTTGAGTCTGGCCAGACATTCTATAAGCACTATCCCTCGAGTGGCCTAGGATATTTGCTCCCGTTATGTGGGAGGGACAAATTCTATCTACGTCCACTACGATCTCTAAGCTTGCTTCTTATTGTATCCGGTACACGCCTTCATAACTACCCAGTTACGGTGTAGCGTTTAACGCTACCAAAATCACAATAATCCACAACTAGAATATCTAGTGATTCAAGTCTAAGGATGACAATGCCATTGCACCGCGAGAAGCGCTTGTGACTTAACATAACGTGTATGTAGTCTTCTCGGAGATGGGTCAATCCAGTGCGTCATTACCCTTAATGCACACCTATGTGTTGGATCATGATATCTCCATATCAATCCAACCCCATACTAGTCTATAGATGATTGTCCGATTAATCATTATACTGGACTAGGGATATTTAAGATAAACAACACAATTGTAAATCTAGGGACTTCATTATATTAAATATCCCATAAATAATAAATGAATTTCTAGCCACCTATAAATTCAAACTAAACTAGATTGCCTCTAGGGCATCTATTCCAACAAAGACCAGTCCCCTCCAGACAGATTGAAAGCTTTCGAAATGTCATTGATAAACTCAACTTGCGATACGTCGGTTTTTCTGGTTCACAGTTTACTTGGTCAAACAACCAGGGAAATGAGGCTTCTATCAGAGAAAGCTTAGATCGTTGTCTTGCTACAGATACTTGGTCTGATCTTTTCGGACAAGAAAAAGTTCAACACCTCTTGGCATAGGTTTCAGATCATGTTCCACTAGAAATATCGTGGAATTTGAGTATATCGAGAAATTTTCAGAGAAGGAGAAGATTTCAAGCTTCACCATATGGTTTCAAACAGATTATTAGAGACGCGTGGGCAGCTCCTGGAGCAACGGTTGATGCAAAACTTAACAACACGACTACAACTCTTAAGAAATGGGACATGGATGAATTCGGGAATGTGAAGAGAAAATTAGCACAGATGAGGAACATGTTGAAAGCTCTCAGTGAAGGCCCCCAATCTAGCACTGTTATATCCGAGATAAAGAGATTGCGTGGAAACATTCTCCAAATTCGTTAAAGGAAGAGGAGATGTGGAAGCAAATTTCCATAGATACTTGGATTCGCAAAGGAGACAGAAATACGGGCAATTTTCATAGGAAAGCTTCGAATCACCGGAACAGGAATCGCATCATTTGATTAGAAGATGAAGCAAGGAACTGGAAAACTGAGATGCCACGGTTTATTTCCATTATCGAAAGGTACTTCAGCAATATCTTCACTTCGAGTTCCCCAACGGTAGCTCAGATGGACTCGGTACTAGGGGAGTTGCAAACCTCCTCTCAAACGATCAGAAGGCAAACATGGATCAGGATTTCACAGTGGAGGAGGTGAGGGATTCGATTAAACACATGTCTACCACTAAATCTCCAGGTTCGGATGGCTTCCCCGCTTTATTTTTCCAACGGTTTTGGACTATAGTGGGCCCAGAAGTTGAAGAAATCTGCATCAATCTGCTTAATGGAGGAGGTGACATTGCCAGGTTCAATCACACTCTTATTTCTTTAATTCCGAAAGTCAAATAGGTGCGCAAAGCGAGTGAGCTACGACCTATCAGCCTTTGCTCTACCATTTATAAGATTGTCAATAAGACGTTAGCTAATCGGCTCAAAGGCATTTTAGATTCTCTTATCTCAAAAAATCAGAGTGCTTTTGTCCCGGGTCGTCGAATTACTAATAATATTTTGACTTCTTTTGCTCCACACTTTGAAGAACATGAAGAAAGGGCATGATGGCTTTCTAGCTCTTAAAGAAGACATTGGCAAAGCATATCATCGGTTGAGTGGAGCTTCCAAAAAGCGGTGATGGAATGAATGGGCTTCGGCGAAAGATGGATTAGTGTTGCTATGAACTGCATCACCACGCCTACCTATAGCCTTATTGTGAATGGGGAAGTACATGGCCATATCAGTCCTGCGAAAGGAATTCGTCAGGGGTGTCCGCTCTCACCATATCTCTTCTTGCTTGTGAGCGAGATTCTTTCCCGAGGATTATCTGCAGCAGTAGAGGCTGAATCTTTTTCTGGGGGTAACGACGTCTAGAGGGGCCCCTGTCATCTCACACTTATTCTTTGCTGATGATAGTCTTCTTTTCACAAAAGCGACTATGAATGAAGTAACGGTGTTGAGATCTATTTTACAGGATTATGAAGTTGCCTTTGGACAAAAGCTTAACCTTGAGAAATCTTCTGTTGTCTTTTCAAAAAATGTCAATGCTTGTGACCAGGTTACACGGAGTCATCTCTGTGGTGTACAACTTGTAAGCCAGCACGACAAATATCTAGGATTGCCTACAGCATTTGGACGGAAAAAGAAGCTCAACTTGGGATAACTCACGGAACGCATCGGGTCAAAGGTTCAATGATGGAAAGAGAAACGCTTATCTGTTGCAGGTAAGGAAATCCTTATCAAAGCGGTGGCTCAAGCAATTCCCAATTTTTCGATGCGGTGCTTTCTGCTCCGTACTCAAGTGTGCCTGGATATGGAAAAAATGATTAGATTCTGGTGGGATGGAAGCGAATATAAATAGACTATGCATTGGGTGGCTTGGGACAAAGTTAAAAAGGACAAATCAGAAGATGGACTTGAGCCACCATTTCAATGAGGCCCTATTCGCAAAATAGACGTGGAGATTTCTTTGGTTTCCAAATAGCCTAGTAAGTCGTGTATTTCAAGATAAGTACTTCAAGGATTCTAACATTTTAGATTATCAACCTCATCGCATTGCTCAAGTTTCTTATGCATTGAGGAGTTTGTTGGCGGGTAGAGACTTGGTGAAATCGGGGCGAATGTGGAATATCGCTAATGGCAACAATGTGAAGATCTTTGGCGATTGTTGGATTCCTCATCCAACTACGGATAAGGTAATCACGACTTGTCCGCCAGGTTTCGAAATTGTCCGGTTAGTTGGTCCGGTTAGTTGGTTGATCGACAACAAAACGGGAGGTTCGAACATGGATCATATTTGTCAATTACTGTGGCCAATTGATGAAGTGATTATCAAAACTATCTCTATTCATAACCTCGAACCTCTTCACGACTTCTACGGGAAGCATTCCAACGATGGGATATACTCTGTGTCCAGTGGCTACGCTGCTCAAAGATGTCGGACGGGGGCTGCAACATCTTCTTCTTCGGGCTCTCTTCAGGTAAGAGGACTCCAAAACCTTTGGTCCCTCCGGATTCCAAAGAAATTAATCATCCCGATGTGGAGGATTTTTCATAATTCATTACGGGTTAAAACTAGGTTGTGTCAGAGAGGAACTAGTGTGGATACAATCTGTCAAAGTTGCAAAAAATACCCAGATGATGATGAACATTTGTTCACTGGTCGCTAAAAGGCAAAGAAAGTATGGGATATCCTCATGGGCAAAGAATTTTTAGAATAAAAGAAAGCTCCACTCCGCCTATGGCACCTGGATCAGTTAGAACACTCCTCCCCAGCTGCCAACGAGAAGTTGGTGGTGGGCATTTGGTCCATTTGGCGTACTCGAAACAAGCTGCACTTCGAGGGAGTAGAGAGTTCTCCGGAACAAACAACCAATATGAGCATCAATACAATGTTTAGAGAATGTCAATTGAAGGGTCTGCTAGAGGAAGGTGTATATGCTGCCCCACAATCGGCAAAATCATGGCAGCCTCCACCAATGGATTTTTTGGAGGTAAACACTTATGCAACTTGGAAGGAAAATGGTACGGCCATGGGTATTGGAGTAGTAATGTGCAACAATGCTAAAGCTTTTGTCGGCGGACGAATGGTTCGACTTCTACCAGCTCGTTCTTCACTCATTACCGAGGTGACTGCCATGATAGATGGGTTGGAATTATCTCATGAATTGAAGATCAAGAAACTCTAGCTAGAAACAGATTATTTGGTGGGTACAGAGCTCTTCAACAAAGGTGTGAATGAGCGAATTCAAGGGCTTAAAGCTTTGTCTGAGTTGCGTGACTTAGTACTGAAAGGTAGAGATTTGATCACCAAATTTGAAGACATAGAAGTGAAGCATGTTTTTTCGCGAAGGCAACAAATCTTTACACACGTTTGCTTGTAGAGGCTTAGAGGAACGATATACGACTTTCTATGTTGTAACACCTTGTTGGGCTAATGATGTAATTTTTGAAGATTCTGTGGGTGCGACTACCCCGCTATAAAGTGAATTTTTCTTCTAAAAAAAATAAGCATGCAACCCTACTTGCTAGCCAAACAATTTTGGAGGATGGTTGATGGCACAAGCACTCTTCTAAATAATTTTTTTAAGAGGAAGTACTTCCCCATTAAAGATGGTAAAAATCCACTCCTCTTGTTCTTGGGCTTGGAAGAGCATCAGAGAAGGTAGAAGCGTGATCAAGGGTGGTTGGGGATTTTTGGGAAAATGAGTTTTTTGACACGACTTTGCAAGCATCCCTCAGTTTTCTCACTTACAACCTCGCGATATTTCTTGCACAAACTCGAACTAGATAGGTTGGGGATCGCATCGGTAGCTCACTTGTCGAAAACCGTTAATGTATAAGTGATGAAACAAGCGTTCAATATGCTTGTTCGTCGTGAGAAATTTAATGTGTACCACATCTTCCCTAAAGGATGTGCTTTGGTAGTTTATCTACCTCAATGTTGGACTTAAAGAGCATGCAATTTATTGCAGGGGAGAGAACCTAGACAAAGGTTGAAACACCACACGCGTTGCGCCGACTCTGTCCGGCCGGACCAAGCATGGCCGTGGGCACGGGTCGTGACGTGGTGTGGTGTGGTGTGGTGTGGTTGGCTGTTAGTTAGGGTTAATTTATTTTTGGCCCAGAAACTAATTAATTAAAGATTAGATAATTTGTTTAGTTAATTAACAGAACCATTGCAACCGTTCTGTTCGAATTTTGAACAGCCAATGGTTACAACCGTTCGGTCCCAACCGCCACATTCTCTCTATAAAAGACAGTCTCTTCTCTCATGTTCGACATAACCAAATACAACATTCATACTCTCTCTGTCAACAACACTATCTCTACCAAATTTTCGGTTCGTCGGTCTTGGTAGTTACATGCTTTCAACCACCGCGCCAGGAAGACCTTTATTCTAAAAAGCATAAGCCACTCGTTGCAGGCAGCTAATATGTTTTAAGGAACCCGTACCCCTTGTGTACATTACCGTCTTCGATATCAGTACAGCATTCGGGAGGCCATCGATTAGTGAGTTTTTATTTACAGTATCTTCTTCCTTATCCCTGTTGATTTTTTTTGTCGAAACTTCTTCTCATACATTACAAATTTACTAACACATGAATATTGAAATGGTGATATTGTTGACATTTGGAAGGATCCATGGATCCCAAGAAGTAGCACCAAGTTTTTCTCTTCTGGAAATGAGAAAAATTGTGATTTTTTTTAAAGTGAGCTACTTAATTAACATGATGATAGGTAATGTAACTCTGAGTTAGTGAGGAAGACATTTAATGAAGAAGAAGAAGAAGCACATATGATCAAGTTTTTTCCAGTGGGATCAAGTGATCGCAGTGATAAAAGAGCTTGGTTCACTCCAAAAGTGGTGAGCTTTCTTCTTAGCCAGTTTATAGTTACTTCTTGTGGCTGCACGAGGAAGGAAATTGCCAAAGTGATAATGCTCACAGTAAGGTGGGGCGCTCCAGTTGTGGATCTCTTTGGAAATATTTGTGGACTTTGTAGGTTCAACCTAATTTTAATAAAAAATGGAGGTGTCTTAATGGCTGTATTCTTGTGACTTCGACAATGGCAAAAAAATGTTACAGTCCAGAGACTGAGTTGCATCTACTAAAAAATTGCAATTTCTCAAACCAGATTTGGACTCTATCTCCTCTTAGATTTATACTCAATGCACCTTTAGAACTCTCTTTATCATAGTGGCGGGTATTCATAAATGAAGCTGCAAAATGAAGCGATGAAAGAAATATTATTATTGACAATTTTTTCCCAGACTTGTTGGGAGTTTTGTAGAAGCAGGAATGATGCCATTTTCAATTGACTCAGTTGGACACCCCGACAGATTGCATCAAAGATTGCAATAAAATTATATGAATTATTCGAAGCCACCACTGTATCAATTCCCATCTTCATTCGTCCGCCCGATTCTTCTCCTGTATATTAGGTTGAATTTAAGGTATTCACAGATACTTCCTTCAATGTCTTTACATGTTATGAAGGCATAGCTACTGTTTTTACAAGTATTAGTGACGATCTGATATTAAGGCTTCAAAAGTTGTTTCTCATATGTCTAATCCCCTAGTCCTTGAAGGGTTGGCCATAAGGCATGCGCCTCTTACCTGTTAGAAATCTGAAAAGAAAATCATGTTATCATACTGCAAGCAAATGGTTGATAATTTGAACTCCAGATGATCCTAATGTAGCAGAGATTTGGGCTATCCTGCAGGGCTGTAATTTTCTGGTCAATCCTTTTTAGTTTTGTGTTTTCTTTTGTTAAGAGAGATGCTAACAATGTTTCTCATAATTGTGCTAGAGCTGCAATTGAGCATTCTTTATCTGTTTGAGTCGTTGTCCTCTTACACTTATTTGGCTGTGATAGCTTTTTAATGGAATCTCTTTTATTTCTAAAAACATATGCATACAAAAGGAGAAAATAGAATACTGAGTGAAATAAAAATAACATAATTTATTCAAAAAAATTACAACGTCGAACTTCATACTTCTTCCGTTCTAACATCTTCTTCATATTTGGAAGAGCCACAATACAAAGGCATTGGGTGAATTTACTGGAGTATCTCTAACGGTGGGTTGTAAATGACTAAAACAGTGCCAGAAAAGAGGAGGTGCATAACCCTAAATGAGATAATCTTCTCTCAAATTTTCCCACGAAAAAAATAAGACAACAATACAGCCAAAAATATAAAACCTGGAGCCAAATTATGGGTGTCTAATTAAGCACCGTTATATATACAGTGAACATTTACGTACACAAACTCAAAAACTAAGTTAAAGAATTTCATGAACTTCCTGAAGAAGATAAAGATGCCAAGACTAAAACTAGCAGCAGCCCAACATAGCAACATCATCGACAGCAGCTTCCATCACCATCACCAAACTCTCTTCTCCCATCACCTGAAAAATCGAGAGAATCGGTGCAAGTAAGCTTCAACAATGGAAAATTATTAAGTTCTGGTAAAAGAAAATTATCAAATATCTTTTCGTTAAACATAACACGACACTGAATTGGAAATAACAAAATTTAAAAGATGACCGTCAAATGTGGTGTTGATCGGAGGTCAATCTCAATAATTTGGTCCAGAATAAGACAGTGCAAATCAATTGGTGCAAACATAAATGTGAAGTCAATGGATGTCGGTGTCTAAATCCGAAAATATTAATTGACATCAATAGAGTACGAGAAATTCCAGCCGGTGATAGAAACATGATAAGGCAACTCTCAGGTAAATTACTTGTACTCCACATCAATAAAAAATTGTTTATAATGTAACTCTCAGGCTATCGAAAGATGCTTATCATAGAGTTGTTAAGGGAAAATGTACGAGGAAAAACAAAACTGCATATCACTCAACGCATCCCTTAACATTATGTATTCGTAAACAGATAATATATCGTAAAGACATACTATGCCTTGTTATATTGCTAAACATTTCCCATATATTCAGCCATCGACATTATATCCAGCCCTTAATAGTTTGGTATCTAAACACATAACATACCGTAAAAACATACTACGCCATTTGTTCACCGTAAACACATAATCTTCCCAGAATATAAGCAGCAACAAATAAATATTCCATGCATGAAATCTAGTCATTTTAACCAATTAAATTTCATTTGCAATCATGCTTTTAATACTCCCTATGTTTCAGCTAATTATGGGGAATCATCGTCACTGATTTGGAGGTGGAAAAAGTCAAAGCTTCGAAAATAGGGAAAATTAATGTACATCCAGCTCTTACCGAGAAACGTAACAAAAATGGCTAAGGTTCAAATTCAGCATCTAAGCGGTGAAAGTAAAAAATGGTAAATTGCATTGGTTTTACGGATATGATACCGAGACATGGTTTTACAGTCAACACGTGAATGAATGGTTCGTCTTACTTCCAAATGAAGAAGTCCCATACATAGACTATTAGTCCAAACATACTTATGTTATATGTGTTGTTTCAAGACCCCTAGTTGGGAAAAGAGGGAAAGTCGTGTTTGACGAAAAAAATAGTACTTTTTCCATTTGTTGAAGAAGTACCAGCACGAAGAAGCTCAACAAATAGAACAAGATGTACACTTGAAACTCAGACGATCCTGTTAGTGGGGAGGTCACATAGAGTATGCTCATTGACCAAGTGATTCCGGCATTTAAGGAGAAGTGGACATTTCATGCATCAATGACAATATGCATTCAACAAGGCAATGCAAAGCTACACCTAATGAATGATATGAATTTTATGGTTGCTTTTACAAGTGATGAGTTTAGCATTACATTGGTGAATCAGCCACCCAAGTCTCCAGAAAAAAATATAAATGACTCGGGGTTCTTCCAATCAATTCAAAGTTTTTAGCAAAAGTACAAGCAAAGAATGTGGAGGAGCTGATTCGACATTTTTAATGGCCTTTAAGGCATTGAATCAAGTGCTTTAAACAAACAAGAGAAATGCTAAGGAAACTCTCTTTCTACACTCTCTTTGGAAACTCTCCACCAAAATGTTCCATGTGTCTCTATTTTCTCTCAAAAAAATTACATCCCTAACTAATAGGAGATATATTTTTTTAACCAAAATTACATCCCTAATTAATATGAGAGAGGTGGTGATTGATTCTCACGTCCCTTATATCTCATCTCACAATCGGATATATATTATTATTTTTATTTCACCACATTCGTAAATGTAATTATTTGTTTAGAAGATTAATGTTATTTTTGGATAACTCTAAAAAAAAGTCATATAATGTTCGGAATATTTTATCAATTAAATTGGGTTGGGATTTAAGTTCTTAAAATTATGTTCTTAAAATTAGAGATAAGGGTGAAAAGGGGAAGGAATTAGAGATTTTGCTATTGTTGATTTCTTTTATCAAATAATGTAATATAATATTTGGAGAGTGATCCAAAAACTATATTCACAAATGTGGTGAAAAAAAAATAGTCTGCCACTATGAGATGAGCATTAATTTTTTTTTATTAATTGTATATGTATATAGAGAAATATCCTAATATTATATTTACAATCGCGGTGAAAAAAAACAAAAAGAAAAAGAAACCGTCCCTGATCGTGGAGAAATGCGAATCACTCACAATTTCTTCTCTCTCCTATTAGTTAGAGATGTAATTTTGGAGTAAGAAGATAAGAACATGTGGCAAATTATAGTGGAGAGTTTCCAAAGAGAGTGTAGAAAGAGATTTTTCTTAGCATTTCTCAACAAATAATTCTTAAGCCCTCAAAACTGTATTATTGAGATCATGAAACATATATGCCACAATGACTAAAAGCTGCTTCATATGGAAATGACATTATGGAGTGAATTAGGCAATTACCAATCAATTTTGAAGTGCATAAACAATTGGTAAGGAAATTCATTGACTTCATTTTACAAATGGGGCACCACGTTCATAATCCAGTCCTCATGAAAGCCCTTGAATATGCCCTCCCTATTTGGAAATGTAAGTATTTTGGTTTACATGTAAGAATTTTGAGTATAGTGCAGTGAAAAGTTCAACGCTATTGGTGTAGGGCAGTCAAATTTGTAAGTATTTTGGTGAATCACACTTTGAATGCAATGTGCACTTATTTTGTTGAATCACACTTTGAATGCAATGTGCACTTACTTTGGTGAATCATACTTTGAATTAGGTGTGCAACCATCAGGGTGAATAAACTACCATTCATCATTGAGTTGTGACAATGCCAAAGTATGAGGAGGAACAAAAAATACAACATCACCAAGCATGAGACAAACACGGGGTTGTTTCATTGTTTACCTAGCTCAGCCCATACCTAAATCACCCATAATGTTTGGATATAATATGCACTTATTTTGGTAAATCACACTTTCAATTAGGTGTGCAAGTCTGAGGGTGATCAGCCACCCTTCATCATTGAGTCGTGACAATGCCAAAGTATGAGGAGCAACAAAAAACACAACACCACCATGCATAAGACAGACAAATGATTGTTTTATTTTTCCCTATCTCAAGCCATACCAAAAGTATCACACATGTTTGGATAAAATATGCACTTATTTTGGTGAATCACACATTGAATTAGGTGTGCAACTCTGAGGGTGAATAAGCCACCATTCATCATTGAGAAATTTAGTTAGCTATAAACAACTAAAAGATGAAAGAAAATAGGATGTAGCCCGCAATTGTAAATATATAATCCTCACTCGAATTTTCCAACTAAAAAATTTAGTACATTACATCGAAGAATTTGAACACTATAGCCAAATTATGAGTGTCCAATCAAGCCTCACTTTAATACACTTCGATATGCTTATTTACATGAAACAAATTCATAAGCTAAGTTGAAGAACTTCGTGAACTTCATGAAGAACATGAAAAAGATGAAGATAGTTAAGAGAAAAATCAACAGCAGCCTAATGTAGCCAGGTAGCACGAGACCACCAACATGAAATATCAATCAACTCTCAAACTAGTTCTGGGGAGGTCCTCCTTGGGTGATCATTTTCTTATGAACCACCATCAATAAACTCTAAAACTACTTTGTGGCATTATATCATCGAATTGATGAGTAGACTCGCATGGGGAGCAAAAAATAAAACACCCAACTAATATAAACATTGTTCACCTAAAAATCCATACACATCTTTGTAGTGCTTAAGGAACATTAGTTGCCTTTCTACTTACATCCTTATAATGGCATGTCATAATTGAATTAATAACAAAACAAGAACTTCGTGACAGAAAAAATTAAGAAATACATAAATAGTCATAGTTGAAGCTAATCAAACAGTTAAGGTATTACATGACAATAACTTCATAAACTAAGTAGTTAACGACTGCATAAACAGTAATAAAATGCATCAAACAAACTCTATTTAGCTAAATTACAAGTATTGAGTCACTGTAGCAAGCAATCCAAAACTCCATTTGAAGTTCATCAAAGAATTATGGTGTAACAAGACAGTAACTTCACGAACAATCAGGTTAATTAGAGGGTATTGAGTCATTATATCAGGCCAAATCCACACCCCAAGTTGAATCTATTTAAACAGTTATTGTGTGAAATGTTAAGAACTTCATAACTAAGTTGTTAAAGACTCCATAAATAGTCACAAAATATTTTATACACAATCAATTTAGGTTAATAGTAGGATAAGTGAAACATGACGTATTAGTTTATGATTCTTGATTGTTTTTAACCGATGTCAGTTCCTGTCCAAAATCACATATCATGTAGAATTTATGTAAATGTTATATGTAAATGATCTGAGAACTCTTTACCTATATATCGCTGCATGCTAAATCTATTATTATAGGTAATTCAAGCAATTTGGATTTAGTTATTCAAGATCTCATTCCAATGGTATTCAAGTAAATTTTCTAGTGTTATGCATCATTCATAGATCTATGATTATTCCATGGAATCCATTTAATTAGGTGCGAGATGAAGCATTCAAAACTGCAAGCCAAACGGAGGCCTAAGTGGCGGGTAACCAAGTTAACCGCCAGTCAATGGATTGACCGTCGCGTGCGTGACTTGTTCCCACCTCCTTGGAGTTTTGTTTCATTGTTGTTTTAGAATTCCAATCTCTCTTGACCTCTATCTCTTCTAGATTTCAAGATATTTCAATTTTATCCTATTTCGTGAGTGAATTTAATTAGGATAAAATCTACGGTTTTAGGTAAAATTATAATTAGCGATATTAATAATACATTTTAAGAGATGTAGCTTCTGTTGTGAAACGAGAATTGAGAGAGACATGAAAATAAAGAGAGACAATAGTGTAGGGAGGAGAGTATTGAGATGTGTATTATTCTCCAATCCTAAGCCTCCCTATATAGGCATTAGGGTGGGCAATCGGCCCAATAAAAATGTACAAGTGAGCTTACAACATGTGGTGGATATTCACCAAATAAACTAGCCCATATATCATAACACTCCCCCTTTAATATTCACCACTAATGATGCCTCGTTAAATACTTGTCATGAAAAACCCAGTTGGACAAATCAATTACTAAGGAAAAAGAGTACATCTAGTGAATTCTATTAGCTCGACATTGAAGATGACATTCTTCTGGAACGCATCAGAATAGTCTTGGAAAAACCCTGTGGGATAAAACACAATAGCGAAGGAAAAAGAGTGCTGCACGACTTCGCATTTCATTTGATCTCCCCCTCATTGGAGCATCCTTTTACCTGAAAAACAAAATCGATTGCAAAATCAATAATCTAAAAGTGACGATTAACAATCATAATTGATAAAATGCATATGCACCTGAAAATACTCGCGAGTGTACACTTTTGATTTGCTTCAGGAAAATAATATATTTCTCATGGGAACCAACCTCCATGGAATTTCAAAAATTTGTGATTCGTACGATCGTATTTGTAACTAGTTACTTTTCAACCCATATCTTGTTGTTCCATAGTCCCCGAGACTAATACAACATTATTATCATTCTAACCACGAGAAGATTGTATTAATGAGAATTTATCATGAATACCATATCATTTTCTCCTTTATGAGTCTCACGCTTAAAGCGGACATAAACTCAAACGTAAGTCCCACGCTTAACAGCGATCATATATCCCACGCTTAGTAGCGGATATGTATATCTACATGGATCCCACGCTTAACATCGAATATGTAGTATCTTCATAGACCTTAGTTCACGCTTCGGGTTGTTAGTACTTTGAGTACTATACATTATGCTCTACATGTTTAAATAATTATGTAACTCGAGCAATTGTCTATGTGTGTTTTGACTCTGTTTTGGCTTCCAAAATCACAATAATCCACAACTAGAAAATCTAGTGACTTCAAGTCTAAGGATGACAATACCGTTGTTACCACGAGAAGCGCTTGTGATTCAACATAACATGTATGTAGCTTTCTCGGAGATGGTTCAATCCAGTATGCCATTACCCCTAATGCATACCCATGTGTTGGATCATGATATCTCCATATCAATCCAACCCCATACTAGTCTATAGATGATTGTCCCATTTAATCATTATAATGGACTAGGGATATTTAAGATAAACAACACAATTGTAAATCTAAGGACTTCATTATATTAAATATCCAATAAACAATAAAATTAATATTCTAGCCAAAATAAGTTCATACTAAACTAGATTGCCTCTAGGGCATCTACTCCAACAGGTGTATGCGGCCGGATTGTGGGGGTAACCCGAAGGGAGCGACGGTGTTGTGTTTTGTGATCGGTGCTATTGCTCTTGCGACCAGAGCTCACTGGAGGATGGTCGACTGAGGTGGTGGTCGTGTGGGTGGTATCTCCGGTGGGAGCGGTTTTGCTGGCGACGGGAATTTTGGAGGTCTTGAGTGTCGACTGAAAATACGACGTGTTCTGAGGCAATGTGGCCGATTGGAGGCTGGTGGAGGTCGGAGGTTGGCGGCCTGGGGTCGCTTGGAAGGCTTCGGACACTGATGGTGCAGGTGTCGTGATAGGTGGAAGAACCTGGGCCGGCTGTTGCAGTGCCGTTATTGGTTGTTCCTCGTCGTAGTTGATTTGTACTTGTTGCTCTTGTTCTAATTCTGGAAGCGACGACTACTGGGTTGGTACAGAGGCGACGAGTGTCAGGATTGCAACGGCTGCTGCTTTGATTGAGGCAATGGTTGTCGCGGTGGCTTCGTTCAGGCCATGGCGCGTGTGGGTGGCTTTCGAGGAGGGCATCCATGATATCGACCAGGGTGAGGTGAACCCGTGGAGGCTTTCGACGAAGGTTCGTTCATGGCGATGGAACTTTAGAAGCAAACAATGTCGAAGATCGGTTCTGCCCTTAACAATGAAAGAACCAATTGATACAATAATAGTATCGATAACAAAAAAAATTATGGATTTAGAGGATAAATCAGTGAAGACGAGAATTAGAAAGTAGATATATTTCATTGTATGAATAATTCAAGCAATTACAATTCTTTAAGTAGATAATATTGCCCTATACCATACAGTTCGACTTATGGGCTGGGAAAGAATCGTAGAAAAAACCATGTTCTTTGTCTAATAAATTAAATATTAAATAAATAATAACTGAAATCCAATAACTAATAAATAATTAACTTATAAGTAAATAATACTACGTAATTAGGATGATTGGTTGACCCGGGAGTTGATACGGGTCAACCATATCATCCTAATTAATTAGTATTTTTTATTTATTAGTTAATTAGTAATTAGTTATTTAATTGAAATTATTATTTATTTATTATTTAATTGTTAATAACGAACTGGTTTTCTTTACGGTTCTTTCCCGTCCCGTAAGTCAAACTGTATGGTCTAGGCTTAGATTATCTATTTACAGAATTGTTATTGCTTCAATTATTCATATTATGAAATATCTCAATTCTCTAATGCTTGTCTTCTCTAAATTTCTCCTCTAAATCTATCAAACTATTCATTATTGATACTACTATTGTATATGTATATCCTTGATTTGTGATTGTGTGCCAGCTTGGTAATATCCGTATACACGATTTCATGCAATATAAAGTGTCTAGCACTCCTTGGTGCTAGCATGTGGGATTTATCCTTAATGAATTCACAGTGGTGATTATCCACCAAAAGGTTTCCCCACGGTATAATCTAGTGTGTCGTGTCCTGTGTATTTTTACTGTTCAGTTTACTAACGTGTTTGTGGGAACGCTAATCATGCTCGTACTCGCGTGCGTTTGTATTATTTTTCAGACTCTATACCCACTTTCAAAAAGTAGTAATTGCATCAGGTTAATCAACAACTCCCTTTGAAGATACTCAAACAACGAACACTTATTTTATATGCATGATTAGATGAAGAATGCAAACATAGTATCACACAAAACAACCCAAACCCAAAACACCATACAAGTAAACAAAATCATGGAGAAGAATGAGAACAAGACTAACACGTAAGAACAAAAATTAAGGGGCTAGGAAATTAGGACCTTTCCTTGGGCATGAGCTACAAAACAGGAGGGAAGAATAGAGCAATCAAACGTTAAAAATGTACCTATCCTCATCATTTGGAATCATGCTTGGACCTTCGAATGATGTTCCTTCAAATCCATTACTCACATCAGGAGACTCGCTCTCGGAATTACATAAATTGGCAACAGACTAGCCTATCAAATCGTCTAGATCTGTCGCCTTCTTCATCAACTCAATCGATCAAGTAAACCAGAGATTAGAATAGAGAATTTTCTTCCGATCGCAAAAAACCCAAAAAATGTTCTAGGGTACTTTTCTATAGATGTAGCCAATGACATTTTTTAGGTTACCGATTTCGAATCAACAACAATTGAATCAAGGGATTCGACTAATTTAGGAAAGAAGAAAGAAGATAAGAAGCTCTCGATTCAGGGTTCCTAGTTGCAGAGAGAGCGAGAGAGAGTTTTGGGGACGAAAAGAAAAGGGACGTGAAGGGTACATGTGAATTAGGGTTTTTGTTGTTGTTGGGGATTGTGGCTGGAGTAAAGTGGTGTGTTGTGTTTTACGGTGTGTTGAAAATTTAATAGGTTTAGGATTAGTTAAATTAGAAAAATGAGTGTAGATAATGTGAGTGAATAGTGTAACTTTCAGGGTATATTTTCTAATCCAAGTTCCAGAGTTACTAAAAACGGAAAACATGTGAAATGGCCAAAAAATGAAAGAAGGAAGAAGCAAACAAAACGAAGGTAGTATTACACTAACTTATTGAAAAAAATAAAAAACACTCAAAAGATAAGTCTCTAAAATTGGTTGCTCCTAGCCTCCTCGGAAAATGAACTCAATATGGTGGCAAATCAGAAGTTGTCGTGGGGATAGTCCATTATTACTCGTCCTTAAAAAATTACATCTCAGTTACTACCATCTTGATACCTCAACAATACTCAATTGTTTCATTATTTGATGAAGTTTGGTGTCCTTCCCCTTATTTTTTGATGAAATTGTTGTTGCAGGTCTTGAATTATATAATTTGTGTATTTGAGTTGTTAGTTTCGACATGTCAGAATGAAAAATGTGCCAAACAACTGAGAATCCAACATATTATGATTACCTAACAATTATTATTCCATCTTTTCGTATAACAAAACACCAACATGAAAATATTAATTCATTATAAGTAGATAATAATTTAGGGTGTGATATAATGTTAACAATAATAATTTCTACTAACTTTGTCTCGGATGTTGTTCCCAATACTATCGCTTTTGCCACACATTCATTTTATATGTCATATTCTTTATATTTGATTTCTCAGTGTAGGTGATTCCTCTGACCTCAATCAGTTAGAATTCTTAATATTAGGTACATTTGTTGGCATACACGAGCCCATAAATATGGCGTTGACTGTTTGTAGTACTGGGGACTTGCAACATTCTGTAGTAAGCAAGAAACAACCGTTCAAATTCAATTCTCAAACAGTACTTATCATAGGTGATCTAACAACTTTATTTAGAAAAATGTGAATAAAAATTATTTGACAAGAAGAAACTATATATATAGTTTGAGAAGTATTGAATTGATTAACATTACTAGATGGGTTTATGGAACTGTATTCTCTACATGGCTAAATAATTTCATTCACTCCCTTCACTCTAGTGTAGTCACACTCTGCGACAAACTATATTTACATTATCGCAAAGCCATACTTAGCACTGTGAATCAAGCCGTTCACAAATAATTCCTGTTCGGCTCACAAAAACTCATTTGTATTCGGTTCAAATAAATAAACAAACATACTCAATCACATTATTTTCTTCGATTAACAAACAAATAAACACTAGTTTCTTCTCGCTTATTTGGTGTACTTATTAAAAATTGTTACTTAGATAATTTATATGTACTTTTATAAACAAAAAACAAGCAATCAAAGTATAAAAGTGAGCATAATTTAAAAAATTATAGGTTTGTCATTTTTTATAATAGTTTTATGGTATATTTGAAAGATATTATTGAAAAAAGATTGTCGTAAAACTTTAATCTTAAAAGGTTGGAACATAACTGCATTTATGGCTCCTTAAACGTCAATGCAATTAACGGGTCGTATTCGACTCAACTTCGAATCAAACGTAATCAAACAAACTCGACCAACTCAAATCTGCTAGGCTTGTGTTCATGTTCATTCGGATAATTTTTATTTTAAAAACAAAACAAATCAAAACAGTCAATGTTCGGTTCAACTATGTTCGTTTACAACCCTAGCTAAATTGCATCGACTACCTTCACTCCAATGCAGCCACACTCTTCGATGCACCGTATTTTCATGTTACACCAAAAAATAACTACAGTCACACTCTTTCAAGTAGAGATTTTGGAGCATCTCGTGAATTGAAACAGTAAAACACTACTCATAAAATAAAAAAAAATAAAATAAAAAACACAGCCCACTACAAAGTGCTAGTATGACCTTATGTATATTGGCGTACTCATGTCATGCAGATTCACTAAATGAATAGTATATCGGGTTTGTGAATCGATTATACTAGAAAATGAGTGTGATTTATGCTTAACAGTTGTATCGATGCATAAGGATGAACATCTAGTGCCCCCACAGCTACGTATATGAATAGAAGAAGAAGATCATCGTGAATACTTGGACATGATTGGTTCACTTGGTTACATGCATTATCAATGAAAAAACTATTCCACGACATTGCAGGGAGCATTTACACGAAGATCGCATAGATCAAATATAATTTTAGAAGCGAGTTCTAACCACGATACATGTATATGGCACGCTTAATAATATCATCGGTTAGTCACACCTACGATCGATTAACACGTGGCGAAGAATCATGCATACCCATCGAGCTATCAACAGAGAATGCAATATGCCATGCTTCATTTTATATGGTATTTACACTAATTATGGATCATTTATGAAATTAATTAAAAATTCCGCGCGCACCCCATGAGAAACATTTCTGAAAAATGCAAAAATTTCACCATAAGGATATGAAAAGAGCATTTAGAATTTTAAAAATACGATCATCATTGTTAAATAATTGTGGCAATGGTGGAATCAAGTTGACATACACTCTCGTAATGATAATATGAATTAGACTGCATAACATTACTGTGGAAGACGAGCTGGGCTATTATATTGACAATGACTACATATGATGATGATACTGATGGAAACAAGTAACATAATATGTGCGTCTTTCTATGGTGGATCTAATGTTGACCAAATTCCAATAAATGCAGATCTAAATGTGGAATTATACTTGTTGCTTTTTGGGTCATGGTCTCGAACCCAACGATATGTTATTCAACATAAGTGGACAAGACACCACAAATGGAATTTGTATATTTAGTAGGTAGTCCAGTATTTCTAAGTTTAAAGTTAATTTAATTTTTTATATTGATATTCTTCCATTATTTCATTGTTTGTATTATGCATGCTAAAATTGTATTTTTTTAATTTAGTTTTTATATAAACAGTTTGTGCTTGCACAATGTGCTTGCACTTTCCTAAAAAAAATGTGCTTGCACCAAAAAGAATTATTATTTTTTTTAAATAAAAAAAAAGTTTATATCAATTAGAATATATATATATTTCTCTTTTATAAGTATAATATTATAGTACAAAATTACTTGATTTTTTTCTATCTAAGAAATATGGACAAAAATATTCATATCTTCTAATTTAATTGAAGTTAAAATAAAAAAATAGTTTCATAAATTTACACGAAAACGTAGCCATCATCTTTTTCGATTTTTCAAATACATGGGAAGAGAGAGAAGGAGAGAGACGCATAATTTAAAATAAAATAAGAATCGACACGCATCTCCACAACCAAGCACACCGAGCCCGGTAGTGTGCCCGATTGCTCCACCAGTAAGCACAATCACCCTCCTTGAAGCATTGATCCCCCATATATCAATCTAATTATGCTCCAAGGCTCGTGAAAACTCATTATGCATATGGTTCTAGGGGTATCTTTATTGTTTGTTGTTGCAATTTTATTTAGAATGAGGATGGTGATATTCTGTTGTACATTTGTGAATCTCAACCCATTTTTCATCTTTAGTTATTTTTTTGTATTTATTACATCTTTATTAAATACTGTTAGATTTACTTTATTGAGAAGTCTTAAATTATGAATTTGGTCAAGAGATACTCTCATTGTCTCGTCATTGTTAATTCGTTCTAAAGTGAACCTCGTGATACTTTCACATGGTATCAGATCGGCTCCCTCAGGAAGGCATTTGAAATCCTTCAAGGGAAAGGTAAGGGTAAGGGAAAAAGAAAACTGAAAAATAAATGAGTGGATACTCCTTAAGTGGATGTGAAGATATTTAATTCACGACTTGAGTATTTTAAAGGTAGATAGTTCTGTCTAGATCATGCTAAAAGTTCCTAAAAATCATGATACAATAAAACTCACACCCAACTAGGTACCTCCCCTAACCACTCTGTATTTGTTACATACTTTAATCCCCATCTTGCTAATGTGTGAGCGACACCGTTAGTGATGCCATCGGTGTACTGGAGAATTACATTTAGAAGGCCCTTGATAAGAGTCATACTATCTTCAACCACTAGCCCACTCATTGAAACATCATAAGTAAAATCTCTTCGTCTGCTTGTCTATTCGAAACCAAGTGTATGACGTCGAATATTGGCATGCGACGAGGTTTAATTATAACAAGATGATTTTTATGTGTGTTAGAGTGGTAAATAATCATTCTTTTGGAGAAACGTAAAAAGTTTTCATTTCATTTGCAAATGTAGATAACTTTTATTTTGAGGTAAAAAATACAAATAACTCAATAAGTTACAATTTACTACAAAGAATAAAATAAAAATTAAAATAATTAGTTACAACTTTCTTTAGAACTATTCCAATATTTTCTCTCCAGATTTTTGAGATTTTTTTTTCATAACTCAAACAACCGAATGTTCAATCTTCTTCATATTCGGATCTAGGGGTAGACAAGAAGAAAATTGAGCCATTTTTCAAAAAGGGAGACTAATTTGAACTTGTTTATTTCATAATATTTGAGAAATGATACATGTACTTGAGTATATCCACGATTATTCTCGGGGGTTCTTGGAAGCATTCATAATCAGAGAATCTCCTTTTGGTATAATCATTTAGTATTGGCTTCAACTGTTGAATGTGAAATTTTGATGCTCACAAATGTTTTTGTAAATTCTCCAATGAAAATTGGATCTCTTGCCTCCTAATATGGAGTGGATTAAGAGATAGGATGATCATTGCTCAACCATCTAATGACGATCCTGGGTAAGCTATTTCATGATTTTTCCTCTGGTCTATTCCATTAAATTGGTATAGGAATTGATCTTTCATGATAAAAAAATATTTGTTTGACATATTGGTGCATTTTGCAATGTGAAAATAGATCTTTTCAATGTTATGTTCTTTTGAATAAGGACATAGTACAAGTGGATCTAGTTTTCAAGTTCGTCAGATTTTAGTTGAAGTTATAGATACTGATCATCACTTTAGGACGCATTTATCTTGTCAATTGACGTTAAGAGAAACTGCATCACGTTCGTAATTAACACGTGGAGGACCGCATCATTCATCTCCATCATACAAATAGAGACGAGTAATGAGGTTCCCCAACTACTTATGCACAATTATATCTATGAATCGCTCTACATTCATGTGATAAGAAAGAACATTACTGATGAAAAGCACCACATGTCAAGACTGTTTGTTAACAGTAAAGTTTGTGCCTGGGAAAATGCATGAACAAAATTTTAATTGTTAACTAAGTAACAGTCTTGACATGTGGTGCTTTTCATCAGTAAGGTTCTTTCTTATCACATGAAACCTAGAGCGATTCAGAGATATAATTGTGCATAAGTAATTGGTGAACCTTATTACTCATCTCTATTTTATGTGAGGGAGATGAATGTTTCCGACTTGCGGTCCTCCACTTGAAAATTACGAATGTGGTGCAATTTCTCTTAATGTCAATTGAAATGCTAAATGTGTGCTAAGGTGATGATCTGTAACTATGATTTCAACTAAAATCTTCAAACACCATTGTTGTTTTAATGAACTTGAAAATGAATTCATTTGTACTATGTCCTTATTCAAAATAACATAACATTGGCAAAGTCTATTTTGATATTGCACAATACACCAATACGTCAAACAAATATATATTTTTTATCATGAATGATCAATTTCTATACCAATTTAATGTAAAATATCAGAGGAAAAAGCATGTAATAGCTTACCCAGGATCAGTCATTAGATAGTTGAGCCATGATAATCCTTGCTCTCGATCAGCTGCAGATAGGAGGCAAGAGTTAACAAAATAATCATTAGAAAATAATAGAAACGTTTGGTGAGCAGAAAAATTTCACACTCAACAGTTGAAGCCAATACCAAATGATTGCACCAAAAGGAGATTCTCTTATCATGAATGCTTCCAAAAACCCCCGAATAATGGTGGATATATTCAAGCACACGTATAATTTCTCAAAAAATTTAAAATCAACAAGTTCGAGTTATAGTTCCCCTTTTCGCAAAGGGTGCTGATAATTACAGCACACAAAAAGCTAATTACAGCACAACTAATTCACAGAACACTATATTGACCCTCTCTGATTTATTGCAAACAAAAACCTTGGCAAATTACTCTCATCTCTGATTTTCTTCTCCACCTTTCCTTCTCCCCCAAAACTTGTTCACCAGACTTTGCTCTGCAAAGTACACGGTCTCGCCAGCACCGCCCTCTCCACCATAGCTACCACCCGTCTCTCCGTGAATATTTCACAATCACTGCACAAGCACCAACACCATTTGAATTTCTCAAGTTAATGCAACACCTGGAGGTTCCAAAAACCCTCTGCGAACACAACAATAGCAAAAACATTCAATTTGGCCTTACAAAATCACCCCAACTAGACGCTCAAAAAAATCACTACCACTAGGACCCCAAACCCATTGACGCCCAGCACTTAAATGGACCCGAGAAAAACACCCATTATCCAAAAGCTCTCAACCCAATTCAGGCAACCCTAAAGAAATCATCAACATAGTTCATTTCGTAAGTTTTTTTGCACTAGCACAAAAGTGTTCCAGTAATTGGTAATCAACTTTGCAGGAGAAGGGTATTAGATAGATATTACATTTATGCATCTCTACATAGAGTAGGAGAGGATGTGGGTTTGTGGTAAGAATAGAAAATCAAGAGCCAAAAATCTCCTTAGATCTAACTGAAGGCAGTAGTCATCTATGTCGGCAATGGTGGCACACACTCACAATCACTAATATTCGTGCACTGCGACTCTTACAATTCGACCAAATCTTCACATCCAAACTCACAAAGTTCTCTCCTTGTATTCCCTCAATATTTTTCAGTCGTAACTGTAACTTCTAAGTCACAATTCTGAATAATTTTTCCTTGTTATTCGTTGTTGTTGTTGCTGCTGTTACGCCTCTGTTTGGGTACTGAGAAATTAGAATCCCAGAGTGTTCTTCTTTGATAAGGCTCTCGACTCTGAGAATGGATTTAGAGAGAGGGTTAGATTAGAGAGTGGTAATGTGGTCTTTTAAAGACTACTTGTGCTGTAATTAGCAGCACCCTTTTGCAAAATGACTCGTTTTCTTCTTGTCTACCACAATTTCTGAAGAAGAAAAAGAACATGCGTTCGGTTTTTTGAGTTACAAAAAAAAGATCTCAAAAATCCTGATAGAAAATATTGGAACAGTTGTAGGGAAAGTTGTAACTAATTATTTTATTTATTTATTTTTGCAGTAAGTTATAACTAATTAAGTTATTTGCATTTTTCACCTCAAAAGAAAAGTTATCAACTTTTCAAATGAGATGAAAAATTATTTACATTTCTCCAAAAGAATGCTTATTTACCACTATAACACAAATTTTCCATCTTGTTCCAAGAAATTTCCGCACACCCGTAGTCGCCGCCATAGTCGAAACTCGTTGCTTTTCCGTCTCTTCGAGAAAGTCTGAGCCAATAAATTAGAGGTTATTGGTACGCATGGAAGAAGATCCCAGACTAGAGAAAAATGTGGGTGTGGGTTTAAGAAGATGAAGGAGTTTAATCAAGTTTGCTAGCAAAACAAGGATGAAAGATTCTAAAAAAACCAAACTCCTTACTTAGTATCTTAAGAACTTCGTTTGGGACATAGATGTCAACGCAATTTCTACCATTCATCTCAGAATTCCCAAGGTCAGGTAGGATCGTGTGGCATTTTGAAGATAAAGGTAATTACACGGTCAAGTTGGTTTACATGGTTGCAACGAGTGCGCACGGGTAGAACGGATTTAGCTCTTCTAATGAGCCATGGCAAGCTTTTTTGACATGCTTTGGAAGATAAAAGGCCCAAAGAAGATACTACATTTCACGTGGCGATGCTTTCATGAGGTGCTACCGACAACTACGAATCTTATACGAAGGAACATCCAAGTTACCAACCAATCCCAACTTTTCTCTCAGTGCGCTAAAATGAGGAAACTTAAGGTGAGTATGGGGTTTAGTATCGAGTTCCTTATAACTGATTTGGGCTACAAGTTTTGGCTTGGTAACCTCCTTTCCCACGATTCGAATTTGGAAAAAAGCAGAGTATGTTTTTTGTTATGGGAAATTTGGAACTTTAGAAACTTGCTAATTTTGAATGGCAATGTCAAATACGATTGCCAGATTTGCGCTGATGTCGAAGCTAGAGTGAAGGAGGTGGAATGGGTGGAAACGGAGAGGACATATAGCTGTAGAAAGCAGCAGCAAGCCCGATCTTGGGAACGATCACTAACAAGCTTCAGTAAGTTGTACTTCGAAGGGTTGTTTGACCCACTGTCCATAAAATCGGGTTTTGGCGTGGCGATCAGGGACAATGATGGGAGACTACTAGGGGCTAGATCAAGTGTAGGACCCGTGGGTGAAGGACCACGTGAAGTAGAAGCTTTTGCTCTTTTGACGGGTATGCGGCTAGCAGCTAGATTGGGTCTCCAAAAAGTGATTTTAGAAGCTTTTACTCGACGACCTTTACTGGTCAAGAAACGGGTGATCCATCTTGGTCAGCGGATTTATTGGATGAGAACAAGATGGAGATGGAAAGCTTTGAAGAATTTGTTCTATGATGATTTCCCCGTGATGCCAATAAAGCGGCTCACTTTTTAGCTTCAAGAGCCAGCAAGTGTTTTACCCAGAACAATGGATTAATTGATGCCTAAATTGCAACACCCCCTTATTAAAACAAGGGATGCCCCCGCCCGAGTTGATGAGCCTTATTGTGAACGGATAAGGTCGTCGGTTCATATCTAGTACACCATCGACTAACCAAAACATTACTTATTACATAATTCAAGATAAACAGTGACATTTGAAAAGTCATGAATACATTTTTCAGTGATATACTATGTGATCGATGTTATAAGCATCAAGCTTCCCTATCCCGCTGTGTCGTGAGCGTTCCCCCACCTTCATCGATAACTTTCGGTTTTAAAATGGCAAAAGTCGGCGCAGGTTTACAGAAAATGATCAGCAAACGGCTGAGTAAGCTAACACCCATAGCATGTAAACCGATTATGAGACATATGACAGGAATAGCGTTCTCGTTGATTTGATGTGTCATACTTTGTAACGATTTCAAGTTTCATATTCCAACCCAAAGATGAGGTCCATCTCGGGAAATTACTGTTAATAGCATTTCGCAATATCACTTTAAATCTCAAGATAATAACTTTCACTTTTCTCAATGATAAAATAATCGAGTCCAGAAGTTCATTTTAGTAACTAGTTGATACGGGGCATGATCATATCCAGTCCACAACCGCTTTCTCTTAATGTGCAAAGCAGTACCATAACCATAACTCAATCATAAGGAGGTTCGCATCACAGAGCCTCATAACCATAACATAATCAAAAGGAGGTTCGCATCACAGCGCCTCATAACCAATAACAGTAACCATCACAATATGTCATAAATGTATCATATCAGGGATATGCCACAAACCCACGCACAACAGTTTCCACTTTACGTTATTACGACTTTTCTTTCAAGGTGTAGAATCGAGTATGGATCTCCAACTAAAGTCGGTGTGGTAATCTTGTATTTTAAGGAAAAAAAAATAATCAATCAGATATGATAGTGTACAAGACCAAAATGAAACAAAATAAATTTTCCAATTCTTTATTTGACATTCTCAACCAGTTACCGTTTATAATTTCAATGGAACATTTTTATATCAATAATTCTGCCCCGCTTAGGGGGTGTACTCCCATAAAGCTGCCCATTAAGGGGGATACATCCATAATTCTGCCCCACTTAGGGGGGTAGACTCTCATAAAACTGGCCCATTGAGGGGGATATATAAATAATTCTGCCCCACTTAGGGGGGGGGGTATACTCCCATAAAACTGCCTCATTAAGGGGGATATATCAATATATCTGCCCCACTTAGGGGAGTATACTCCCATAATACTGCCCCACTTAGGGGGGGATATAATCAAGTATATAATTTATTTTATTTTCTTTAGAAAATCCACGTTTGATAATTAGTGGTAGCGGGAACGAACCAATTAATCACAATACACTTTTGAAGGGATCGTTTGGTCACGTAGTCGAAATCTGAAGTCAATGACGCATATCACCAATCACATTTTGAGACGTAAAATCATCTAAATATTTGGACACGAAAGGAGGAAAACACATTTGATAATTGTGGCCCGTGAACTAGGTAATCGGGGCCTAATATGGTGGTCGTGTGTGAACGGCATTTTCTCATTTCGAAATAAAATTTAGACGTTCTTCTTTCGGATTCTTATTTTGGGTTTGGATTATCATTTTTCATACGATACTTCGAAATAGAGCATTTCGAAAACAAGTAAAGATCCAAATAAAACATATACTGTAGTATTTCACAAATAACACACGCGGTACACGAAATGAAGGAAAGACACAAGACGCTAGGCATATTAACTTACCGTAATCCAAAAGCATGTCCTAGATGTCGTTCTCGTCTACGGAACCGTCACCTACAAATTAGAGCTTCTAACTCATCACGAACCCAAATATAATGCAACAAGAGTCCTACTTATTCATTTTAGACCAACCCGAAACCCATTCGTTAATTCCACATCTTTCTTTAGTTACAAAATATTTACCCCCAAAATATAGTTATTACTTATAAATAATAATTTAAGCAAATTAAAGAAAAACTAAATTTATTAATGAAACTGAAATTAAAACTACACTTACTACCCCAAAAGTTTCTAAGAGGACAGTTGCCTCACCCCTAAGTTTCTGAAACTACAAAATAACCCCCTAGAAACTTTCTAAAAATTGTATTTTTGCCCCCCAACCAAGAACACTCAAACTCACGGATCAAATCATGGATTCAAGGTCCTAAAACTTGATTTTTATTACTAAAACAACTTAGGGGAAGATTTTGAGCATACCCATACCAATTTTCGCTAGAAACGGCCAAGAAACAGGACGGGTTGAGCTTGCCGTCGGCGGACTCCGCGGTGATGGCCGACGGGGCTTTCTCTGGTCAGTTCCAGGTGCGTCTGATCCTTTTCCAAACTTGGTCGGACCTTTCTGAGTTGAACGAAGTTGGTTTGGAGGCATGGGTCGCCTTGGTTGAGCTCCGGCGAACTTCTCACGGGAATCCATGGTGGGTCGCCGAAGTTTTTTGCAACTGCTGCTCCTGCGTTGCTACTGCTGCTGCTGTTGATTCTGGTGGCTCTTTCGAGCCAGGCGGAGAGGGGTAGAGAAGGAGAGAGAAGGGGAAAGAGAGAGAGATGGATGGGCAGTGGTGGTGGCGGTGATTTTTCCGGCGGGTGGCAGCGGCCATTGTTGCCGCTGCTGCTGCTTATCGCCGACACATAACAGAGAGAAGAGAGAGAGAGAGAGAGAGAGAGAGAGAGAGAGAGAGAGAGAGAGAGGGACAGAGAGACAGGCAGAGAGGAGGAGGAGAGGTTGTGGCGTTGGGGGTGGTGTTAGTCTCAGGGATGTGGTTGTCGAAGGAGAAGATATAGGGAGAGGGAGAGAGACGTATGTGGAGAGAGGGAGAGGAAAGAGTGCTGGGAAACAAAAATGTGGTTTCCTAAGAAAAATTATAGGTAAAGACAAATACATCCCCATTAGTTCTCATAACATCAGAAATAACCCCCAGCCATAACTATTTAACATTATCTAATTACAACTACATCCCCTACCAGTCATATATTATGAAAATAACTGTTTGAATTTACGAAATAGTCATTAATTATATGAAATAAAAAGACGGGGTGTTACACAAATAGTGTGTTGTTTAATTAGAGCCAAATGAGTGTTTTAATCAGAACGATGGATCATGGATTCCTAGCCAGATAGTGTGTTGTTTTAATCAGAACAAGATGCAGATGGATTAATTACTTTCACTAGGTTATTGGTACGCATGGAAAAAGATTCAGGACTCAAGAGGAAAATGTGTACTTGGGTATAAGAAGACGAAGGACTTTATCCAATCTTTGCTAGCAAAACAAGGATGAAAGATTCTAGAAAATCCAAACTCCTTACTTAATAGAGTACTCAAAGCGAAATACTTCACACTCTCATTTTTGGACATTGGAGCTTGGTAATACTCCCTCCGTAGAATGGCCGAGCATTCTTCATGGAAGGGAGTTGCTGAAGCGAGGAACTCGGTGTAGTATTGGAGACGGGTGTACGACCTCCTTTGCGGACATATGGATTCCTAGCCATTTTGACTTCAAGGTATTACTCCAAACCTTGCGACATGGCCTTTAGGGGGGACTTTATAAATTAGGATCGTATGTGGAATACCGAGTATCTCGAGAACTTCGTTTGGGATGTACTTCCTCTGTTCTCTATCTATTTCAGTGTTTTCATTTTACCACTATTCACAACATCACTTTGATTCGGTGTTTTGGTTAGCAAAACGATGCAAGAATGTGATAATATTTGCATGATGTTGTAGAGAACTGAGTTTGCATGATGCAAGAATGTGATAATTTCAGTTTACTCTACAACACCATTAACAATTATCAAAAAATTACATAGTTTGGATATCCAAATCATCTGGTCAAAGTGACCCGATTACGGAAGAAAAAAGTCAAACTGTGAAGATAGATAGAGAACGGAGGTAGTAGATGTCAACGCCATTTCTACCATCCCTCTCGCGGAATTCCCAAGGCCGGATATGATTTTGTGACATTTCGAAGATAAAGGTAATTACACGGTCAAGTCGGTTTACATGGTTGCAATGACTGCGCATGGGGAGAACAGATTTAACACTTATAATGAGCCATGGGAAAGATTTTTGGACATGCTTTGGAAGATAAAAAGGCCCAAAGAAGATACTACATTTCATGTGGCGATGCTTTCAAGAGGTACTACCGACAACTACGAATCTTATACGAACGAACATCCAAGTTACCAACCTATGTGCTTTGTGTGGGTCTCACAGAGAAACAGAGACCCAACTTTTCTCTCAATGAGCTACAACGAGGAAACTTTGGGTGAGTATGGGGTTTAGTATCGAGCTCTTTGGAATTGATTTGGGCTACAAGTTTTGACTTGCTAACCCCCTTTCCCAGGATTCAATTTGGACAAAAGCAAAATTTGTTATCAAAAATTTGGAATTTTAGAAACTCGCTCATTTTTTATGGCAATGTCAAAGAATATTACTAGATTTGCGCTGATGTCGAAGCTAGAGTGAAGGAGGTGGATGGGTGGAAGCGGAGAGGACAAAGAGCTGCACAAAGCTGCAACAAGCCCGATCTTGGGAACGACCATTAACAAGCTTCGGTAAGTTGAACTTCGAAGGGTCGTTTGACCCACTGTCCAAAAAATTGGGTTGTGGGGTGGTGATCGGGGACAATGACGCATGACCCGTAGGCAAAGGACCACGTGAAGTAGAAGCTTTTGCTCTTTTGACAAGTATGCGGCCAACAGCTAGATTGGGCCTCCGAACAGTGATTTTAGAAGCTTTTATTCGACGACCTTCACTGGTCAAGAAGCGGGTGATCCATCTCGATCGGTGGATTTATTGGATGAGAATAAGATGCAGATGGAAGGATTTGAAGAATTTGTTCTAAGATGATTTTCCAGTGATGCCAATAAAGCGGCTCACTTTTTAGCTGATAACTCCCAACTAGGAGTTATCGGTGAGACATACTTGAGGGGTATTTGTGTCATAATTGAGCGTTTTAGCCGGATTTCAGCCCTGTTTAGCCTTGAAATTCACTAGGTGTTTTGAGCCTTTTTATGCATTACTGCTTTATTTCACGCATTTTGAGATATGATCACTAGTTTTGTTCGTGTTGTCTACACAGAAGCAGGATTTGTACAGGAGCGGGGAATGAAGAAGGACTGCAGGGGCGAGAGCCAAAAAATCCGAAAACGCCGGAACCGAGAATGATCTGGATACATTCGATTGAAAGTATCGTGAGTTTTGCTTGAAGCTTGGAAGTGAAACAAGCGGCAGGAGAAAGAAGACGTCAAGGGCTTTCCGAAAACAGGTTATAACGGTGAAACGGAGTCCGGCCGAAAAATCGACTCCCGTCAAGTGTGGGTCCCAGACAGGCCACGCCCAAGTAAGGAGTCTCGATTCCCGGTGTCCGGAGTCCTGAGCAATTATTTCATTTTCGGGACGATTACCGGGACAGTTCTGACCCGGGAGTATTTTGGTCATTTTGGCACCGGGCCCGAGTTTTCGGAAGTCGAGTTTGGATTTTGGCGCCCAGGTTCAGTCAACAGTCTTTCTAGGACCAGAGTCAGGATTTGGCAGAATTTGGAGCGGCTTTGACACAGGGGTATTTTGGTAATTTTGATAAGTATTGGGTCAAAACGCAGCCCGAGGAAAGAGAAGTGCATAAACGAGCCAAAAAGCCTCTGTCTGCGTATCTAACTGTCAGCTACGCAGCCAGCATGCCAGCTACGCAGCCAGCCAATCCAGCTACGCAGCCCGCGGGTTAGCTACGCAGACAGATACGTAGGTACGCTGTCAGATACGCAGGCAGATATGCAGACAACACGTTTCCCGAGGCGGTTTTGGCCAGTGGCAGTTTCGTAATTTCAGGCATCTTTCAAGAAGCTTCTTAGGCACTATATAAAGGGACGTCCATAGCTCGTTTTAAAAGAACACAACACAACACACCCTAAGGAGAGCACGGAAGCGCGAATCCATATTTCAAGACACTTGTTTGTTCTTCTTCTCTCTTTTATCCAAAAACTTTGTTATTTCCGTTATGAATTTCAATAGCTAAACTTTTACCTAGGTTCTCGGTGAACCTAGGGTTTCGTACTCAGTGATTAGTTCTACCTTTTGACTATGAATTCATGATTGCAGTATCTTAATATCAGCAGCTTTATTCGTTATTTTGTCTTTGAATTTTACTGTCTATGCATGATCGGAGTAGCTAACCAGGATTGCTACAGACTCGACCCGGTATGTGAAAACATCCGGTTAGGATTAGGAAGAGAAGACAAAATTTAGCACCTTACCCCGATGGGCCGACTAGCGAAGGGGAGTTAGGACTAGCCTGAAATCGTTTGACCAACTGTTAGAGAATCTGACCCAGGCCTTTAGGACAGGTTAGAAACCGTAGCAGACTTAGAACGAGACTGCAGACCTAGGCAGCTTAACAAGAATCCAAAAGTCTGCAGAATCGTGATAACGTGTGGGTTCTGAAAAGTTGCTGCACAATTGGTACGTGGCACGGATAACAAGACTGTTGTGAGTTTTCATATCAAACAAAGAACAAAAATCTGAAGAGACCCTAGGGGATCCTGGAATCTAGTATCTCAAACCTTAGATTTATAACAACTACGATTATTCAGAAAACTCTCATAAAAAGATTTACATTTTGTCTTTACTTTTAGTACTTAGTTTACAATCACAAACTCGAACAACTCTTCATTTTTACAATCTGTTTCTTAAAATTGATTACTAGAAAAAACCTGCAAAGTCCCTGTGCGATCGATGATCCGAGTTGAAATTACACTCTATATTACTTGATTCGTATACGTGCGAGCTCACGCTAAAAAGCGCATCATTAGCTTCGAGAGCCAATGAGTTTTTACGCTAACAATGGATTAATCGATGCCGAGATAGTGTGTTGTTTAATCAGAGCCAAAAGGAGTGTTTTAATCAGAACGATGGATTAATAGATGCCGAGGTTGGCTTGATAGTGTGTTGTTTAATGATGTAAACAATGATATGATCTATGTAAATAATTTCTTCTTAAAGGAAAAATTCAAAGTGTATGAGTTGCTAAGGGCATCTCCAACCCATGACATTTTCGCCCTCCCCTCACCTCACGGGCCCACCATTTTCCCTCTCCCCCTCTCCCTTCCCTTACACCAAACTACTACTCGTCTACAACCATGTTAGGGCATCTCCAACCCCATAGGGGAGGGGGAGGGGGAAGGGGAAAATCGTATAAAAATACGGTTCATGTCCAACCCCATGGGGGGAGGGGGAGGGGGAGGGGGTGCTATGGGGATAAATTTTGCCTTGGGTGAGGGATGGTTAGGGGGGATTTCCCCATGGACATCCCCTCCCCCTCCCCCTACATGGAATGATTAATTAATTGAATATTTGATAATTTTAATTACACATACTAATATTTTGTGATTATATTATTTATTTTATTATTATGATTAATATATTTTATTATTATTTTTTAAAATTAATAATGTATTCACGATTGTTGGAAAGTATATTTACGAAAAGCAATCGTTATCTTATTTTTTTACAATTTAATTCTTTCAACTAACGAAAGAACTTGTAATCGTTATTAGGTTGGTTTATTTCAATTTGTGTGTTTTATCGCTCTACTTGTTGCATTTTTGTATTAGTGTTTAATTTTATTTCTTGTAATAACGACTTTTTCGTACTTGTAATCGTTATATTTTCGAATAAAAGTTTTGTTTGTTAATTTTATTTTATTATTATTAGTATTATTATCATTGTTATTATTATTAACATCTTTTTTTGTGTGTATGTCTGTGTGTGTGTGGTAAATAACTTTTTCATTTACTTTTTTTTGTATTAATAATTCATTTTTAAATCATTAAATATGTATTACAAATTAATTTTTTGAGTAGGGGGAAAGAAATGGGTTGGAGACAGATTAGTAGTTTGGCGAAATGGGAGGGGGAGGTGAGGGAAGGGGGAAAAAGCAATGGGTTGGAGATGCTCTTAGGGGAGGGGGATGTGGAGGGGTTCTATAGGGAGAAATTTTGCCTTGGGTGAGGGCGAAAAATTTCCCCATAGCACCCCTCCCCCTCCCCTTCCCCTTATAGAGTTGGACATGAACCGGTTTTCCCCATCCCCTCCCCCTCCCCCTCCCCCTCTTCCCATAGGGTTGGAGATGCCCGCCCTAAGAGCATCTCCAATGGTTAGGTTAAAAAGTTAGTTTAGTTATAATTTACATAATTAGAAGAAATAATAAGCTCCAATGGTCTAGTTAAATGACTCAATACTTTAGAGCATCTCCAACAATAAAATTATTGTTTAGCTAAATTTTAACTAGTATGAACTCAAGTTAACATGATTTTTTATTGTTTGCTCCAATGGTGTTATGTATTTTACATAAGTTTGTGAGTATTGAATATAAATAAAATATTTTATTAAATTAAAGTAGGAGAGAGATAGACACAAAAAATTTAACTACCTACATTCTAGCTAGCTACTTTTATTGAGTGGGATACATAATATGTAAAATATTGAGTCATTTAGCTAGCCCATTGGAGCTCATTATTTCTTCTAGTTATGTAAATTATAACTAAACTAATTGTTTTACATAACCATTGGAGATGCTCTATTATGTATCCCGCTTTCTACTAGTAGCTAGCTAGAAAGTAGGAAGTTAAACTTTTTGTGTCTATCTCTCTCCTAGTTTAATTTAATAAATAAATATTTTTATACTTTCATACCTACAATTTATGTAAAATACATGACACCATTGGAGCAAACACTAAATAGTTCACTTAGTTAAAATTCATACTAGTTATAATTTAGCTAATTTGTGGTTTTACCATTGGAGATGCTCTAATAAGGATAAGTAACTAGAAGTAAAAACTGGAAGAAAGTAAACGAAAGGAAGGAGGAAGCGGTGAGCCTTCGAGAGGTTTTCATTTATGACATGATCAGCAGCCGCGGCGTATCATTCTTTCGTCTTCTACCGAGAGGCACTTCCATAGTCCCCTTGTTTTCAGTATTTGACTCTCTCTGGTCTCCCACTGTTTGACTCAGCCAAACGCAGAAGTAAACTCAGGTCATTATCACCAGTCTCTCTCTCTCTCTTCCACAGTCTCATTCCGAAACAGGACTCGATCAGTGAAATTACATGCATTCACATCTATCTATATAAATTCATTGGTACACCAGTTCCACCTAACCCGCCAATGGGCCTTCCTCATTTTTATTCTCGCGATCGCTCTACCATTCTCCACCCTACTGCTCCCTCTCTAGGGTTTGGCCCTCCTCCTGTTGTTATTGCACCGAAAACAGGTTCGGTTCTCTCTACCAAATTGTCGCAATTCCTCTCCTGAAATTTTGTCGTTTTTGTGTGTTGGTTTATGAGTTGCTTTCTGGGTTTTTTCTGACTGTGTCTATGTCAATCCTCAATTGAAGATAGAGAAGTATTTGGGTGATTTAGAATTGGGTTCTTTCTGAATCGAAGAAGAGAAGTGGTAAAGTCAATGAGTTGGAGTTGCTTTGGTGTATGCTGTTCGGGCAAACAGAAGGATGTAGCTCAAGAGGAAGGTAAGGAAATGATTATGATGTTCTCTTTTTATTCACTAGAATTTGTAGAGCTTTCATGTCTAGATGCTACTCATAATACTAATGTTGTGATATTCGTATGGGATTGGCACGCTATGGAATTTAGTTTAGTTAGGTATAGATTCTGTAGACTTTGATTGAATGTAGAACTGCATTAGGTGAGGGATGATAAATGTCAACAGATTAAGATAGAACCCCTGCGAATTAATAAAACAGTTCTGGGATCGCCAAAGGATGCTCAACGGGCGTTGTATATGAAATGAAATTATAATACAGATTACTTGGTTCCAGATTATTGGAAGTCGTAAATCTCTTATTTCAAGTCGTACTGCCATATATTTGGTTAGAGGGTCAAAGTTGGAAATGTAGAAATGGAACATTGTGGACGAGATTTCCCAGAATTTGGAAATTCTGACACTGGTCTTTATCCCCACAATCTTGGCAAGTCACCAGGACCTAGTTTGGTGGGTAGGGGATATACGAAATTCCCGAGAAGATGTCCCTCGAGACATGAGGTAGAATTCTAATGGTTAGAGATGTGGTGTGAAATCAAATTTTGTAATCCTATGTTTGGATGTAGCGAAATACTACCTCCATTTCAATTCAATCTCCCCATCCCCCAATTGCACATGTTTTAAGGAGGGGAAAGTTTGTGGTGGTGGTGGTTGGAGAGAGAAAACTCTTTGAGAGAAATATGAGGTTGTGGTTAGAGAGATAACTTTTTGTGAAAAAAATATGTGGTGGTGGTGGTGAGGAGAAAGTGGTGGAAGTGGGAATAAATGACTGAATCTACCCAAAAAGGAAATTGGGAAGAAATGACTGAAAAACGGAGGAAGTATGAAGTAAAATCATTTTCTTCCGTTCCTACGTTATAGACTAGGGACCACAGATTCTTTTTATTACTTTCATGTAGGTTATCCTCTCACTTTCAAAATTGAGTCATCACACCTTAAGGGGTGGTCTAAGGGAAGTTTGATACCTTATCGTATTTCCCTGTATTGGCCAGGAGAACATTTCATGTTCGTTAAGCCATTTCAAAGTCCAATAATATCTTGCATACCACTGAGCTGTACCTTTTGTCACAAAAAAAAAAAAAAAAAAAAAAAAACGCGAGTTACTCGAAAGTATGGGGCGTTGTCTGGCTGGGTCATGGGGTGTCTCTTTCATAGTTACAGACATCATGTCTACACGCACGCTGGATACAGTAGGCTTCAAATGACCAAGATCATGTAAGTGTGTACTTTGTATATTTGTATATACTACAGCCTCCAGCCCTCTAAGATAGTATGTTTTCATTAGTTAGTATGTATCCTATAATCGTCTCGTACTATTAGAAGATTACAATGTATATGGAATTCCCATAATGTCCATGATCTTTTTAGTATTTTCTTATTATAGTTCCCTCTAGAAGCAAAACTTAAGGATCAGAATCAACAATTCCAAAGTTGGGCGTGAGTGTAACAAATGGATGACCTCTTAAAAGGTTCACAAAGGACTATTCTGTCTGGGACAGAGGGTGTCCCATTTTGCATTTATAGAAATATGATAATTACCGCCAATAATAGAGACAAGGAAAGGAGATTGCAGAAAAATACAATAAAAAGTAGATCTACAATTAATTGGAGAAGAAGCCACCTATGTGAATGCTCATAGTAGCAAACTTTAGCTCTAAAGTCTAAAGTGATCTCCGTCTTCTTCATTACATACAAATACTGTTCATGTGAATTTTATGTAAACCACCATAGCTAAATTTGAAATGCCCAATTCACCACTGACATGGCTTTTATTTGCGCATTCAATGCACTATTGGCATCTTTCTTGTGTCCCTCTGAATGAAGATTGTTCTGGTTTGTGGAATAGGAAGGATAGGCATTACCATACTCAAAACATGGTACAATGGAAGTAAAAAGGTTTACTTATTGTAAATTAGTAGAAAGGCATGGGTGCTTGGTACCTTTAAATTGAATAAGTTTCCAAATAATTAGATATGTATGAACTTCTTTCTGTCAAATTAGTTGTGTAAAAACATGTCTCTAAAAGCATCAAAGAAGGATGTTACAGAAAAAAAAAAAAAATGAGAAGAAGAGACACAATTAGTGGTTTCAGCCTAATTACAACAATCCGTGGTCCCCAAACACCGTTGGATGAGAGTAAAAGTTCTGCAGTGCTCCTAGGTACTCAAACACCCCACGCTATCACTTACCTATGTTATAAAATACTAGAAAAATATTTCTTGCCTCGGAAACAACCCTTCTCTGAGTTTGCAAAAAGATGAATCCGAATCTTTGTATGTGACAGAAATCCTCAACTGTAAAGACTAATAAATAAATTGCAAAGGAAAAGTATGGTGATCATTGTTGCAAGAGCCCTGAAGAAGACGATCTCGGTTAAATAAATTGCAAAGGAAAATGATAGTGATCATTGTTTATAGAAATCGTTAAAGACTAATAAATAAACTGTAAAGGCAAAGGATACTACTGATCATCGTTGCAAGAGCCCTGAAGAAGATGATCCAAGGATACCTGGATTGCGGATCGCTCCGGATCTGGAACGTAGAACGGGATTGCGAAACTTGATACCCTATGGCATTCGGTTCGCCAGGTGTAGGCTTCTCCGGGTCATGCATCTGGAACGAAATTCGCTGGGCCGGAATATATATGACAACTTGTCCTGCTTTTTTTAAAGACATCTTCTGCTTCCTGTTATATGATCGAAGACTATATATTATATTTTTTAATTGATTACTAAAATAAATCACGTATATGGATTTCAAATTGGTAACAAAGTGAAAGCTAGAATCTGTAATACATAGGGGTGACACATATCATGATGGGACCCACCAATATCTAGTAAATAGGTAACTAAATTATAGGATTTCGACTAAGAAACGAAAATCTTGGTTGTATATCTCCACGTATCTCCCGATACGGAACTCTCCCAACTGATATATCTTTATACCTTTCTCTTTCTCCTCTCTCCCCGACTCATTGCACATGTCATACAACGCTGGCGACGACGAATGCAACGATGAATAAATTGGTGGTGGCCTTTGATTTGGGTGTGCGAGTGTACGAACATGGGTTCGGAGTCAATTCCAATCAAGAGATAAGTACTTTGTTTCTTGTATCATTGGTTTTTTGTTCTAGTTATCTCAGCTTCTTCCTGATCGCCGGAACGCTGCTAACTCCGTTCCAGATCGCTGGTGATCTGCGATTGGGATTGATGATCCAGATCAAAGTTCGCTGGTCTTCTGGCAAATTGTGGTAACTCTGAGATGATCTCGGTTAAATCTCCTGAGGAAAATAGTCGAGACAACAATTTGAACAGTTATTATATGTTGCGAAGTCATGTGACATGAGGAACATTCGAGGTAGAGATAAAATGGAAAAGCAGAAAAGGTGTATGTGTCAAGAGATTATCATATCATATCCTCTGGGGTGAATTTTAGTTTTCAGTTGGAGCCCACAATCCTCAACGTGCCGTTACAGTTACAACCATTTGATAAGTTAAAGTCAATATAAGGTATGGAGTATGAACCTTAGAAACATCAATTAAGAGAAAATTTGAACATTCTGAGGGAAATATTGGTATATCTCTGCTAGCTCCTCTCTTGGTGATTTGGCTGCTCCCTCATAATTGATAAATATTTTGATGTAGCCAAAAATTATCCTTTCTTCTTAACGTAAAGTGTGTTTATCTTCTACGTCTTTGACTTTGAGAATATTTACAATTAGATCTCGGGTAAAAGACACTTTCACCCCCTCAGATTTGACACAAAGACACTTTCACCCCATCTAGTTTGGGAAAGACATCCCTTCAATAATTTTAGGACACCTACACTTCCAAATTGTGACACCGTTAGTCTGGGGGTGGGGTTCCATCACTGATAGTAGTTTTGGGACAAAAGTGCCCTCGTAGAGTATGAAATGACCAGTGCTGCCACAATTCGCCAGAAGACCATCGAACTCAGATCTTGATCATCCAATCTTAATCGCGAGCGTTCTGGAATGGAGTTAGTGACGTTCAAGAGATCAGGAAGAAACTGAGATAACTAGCACAAAGAAGCGATGATACGAGAAGCGAAGTACTTATCTTTTGGAATTGACTCCGAACCCATGAACTTGCACTTGCACACCCAAATCAAAAGCCGCCGCCAATTTATTCTTCGTGGCATTCGTCGTCGGCGGCGTTGTATGCCAGGTGCAATGAGTCTAGGAGAGAGGGGAAAGAGAGAGATTGCGAGAAATCAGTTGGGAGAGTTCCGTAGCGGGAGATACGTGGAATTATACAACCAAGATTTTTCGTTTCTTAGTCAAACTCATTTAATTTAGTTACCTATTTACTAGGTATTGGTGGGTCACATCATGATATGTGTTACCCCTATGTATTACACATTTTAACTTTCACTTTGTTACCAATCTGAAATTTATCTACGTAATTTATCATATTACTACCAGTAATCAACTGTTAGAAAATAGTAATTAATTATAAAATAATTAACATCTATTATGAAGTAGAATATGTAGTCTTCAAATGTATGATAGGAAGCATCCTACCCTGGCGAATGATCTGGCCTAGCCAATTTCGGTCGGGGCGAATGATCCGGAGAAGCCCATCCCTAGCGAATCGAATTCCTAATATCGCGATCTCGTTCCCAATCCCGGACCCAGGTAACGTAGGGAGTGACACAACCAGGGGATGTAAGTGTCCTAAAGATTGGCACACTAAAGGGGTGAAAGTGTCCTTTTCGAAGCTGGAAAAGTACACTTCCAAACCCGAGGGGGTGAAAGTGTCTCTTACCCTTAGATCTCTATCCTAAAAACTAATTAACTTGGACCAAAATAATAGCAATGTCCTTCACTTTGTGGACATAGGAATTCATTGGAAAATAGTAAATTACTCAGAACTTTATTTTCAAGTAATGGATATGAGAAAGGAAATGAACCAACACCTTGCTATCATGATCTTCAAGAGCGACATCGAGTGTCATTTTGGTTCCGGTGTAACGGTTTTGGGAGTACCGGGTACCCTATAATGGGAATCAGCAACCCCATGCTGAGTCAGGATTTAGCAACTGCAGAAAGAAGTATTTTGATGAATTGTTTTGAGAGTATTAAACTTGACCTTTCAAGATTCATACTATTTTTAAGTACCCCACTTAAACCTAAGTGCTTTCATGATTATGATAAAGGAAAATATAACGAACAAGAAGAATTATGCGTTTTCCGTATTTTCCAGTATCTGATAATTATAGTATAGGATTGGCTGATACGCACTTGAATTGCATTCTTGTTGTAGATAACAGGTTGTGAGAATCCAATAACTTTTGGGGGTGCAACATGGTCGGAAAGTTGAAATATTGGTTAGTAACAACTAATAAACCGATATTAAAATCACTCCTGATATGTGACAAATAAGATGAGAATGGAACAAGGAACATCAACATTTTATGTGTTAATCAAACACCATACTTAAAAGCCGGATTAGGGAGAGATTTACTGATCTCAGCTGAATCGGAAGTGTAGGACCAGTATTTGCTACTGCAACTATGGCAAAAAGATTGCAATCCTAAAGAGCAGTGCCATTTAGCTCTCCATACATTGGTTACGGATTATCTGATTTACCTGGAACCATGGAATTCAGATTGCAATGAGAGACTTCAGACCTGGTGATAGATTGTCTATGACATGTGATGGGGACACCAAAGTTACTTAGGGAAGAACTAAGCAATAAAGTGGAAGGACCAGAGGGACGACTGATATCATTCTTAATTATTGCATGAAACTAAATCAGAGTTTGAGTTCTTAAAAAAAAAAAATTGTAAAAAGTTAATCTGCATTGGTTGATATACTTTGGTTACAAATCATCATACAACTGTTTATGCGAGAGAGTGGCAGGCTAGGACAGAAGAAAAGTTGGGTACAAAGTAGAATGATATTAATCTTCTAATTACTGAGCTTTAGGCATGTTGATGCAGAACCTGGGAAGAACATGAAAGGCAAACTTGGAATTTTAACTTCCTATTGTTAAGAGTTTTATCTTAGCTTTTCTAGGGTTTGTTTGAGTCTTATTTCTGTCGCTTTGAATTGACAGTTTTATTATCGTGTTATTCAGTTTTAGCATTCAGGGCATGTAGGTAATAGTCTAATTATCAGGAATTCCGCAGTAGGATTTTAGAGAAAGGTCTAGATTGAATAGGAAGAGATATTGAAGTTGATTGAGTTTCCATTTGAGAGTTGAAGTCTATTTAGGCTAGGTTATTTGAGAGTGAATATATTTGTATGTACTCTTGCTTATGAATTGGTGAATAAGCTGAATAATTTATGAGTTTCGAAGCTTGTTAAGCTTGCGTGTGATACGTTTCGCAGCCTTACCCTAGGGGTCAAATGGATGGACATCTAGGTGGGAATCCTAGATCATATCTTCTCCTGATCCTTCTTTATTTCTTTCTGCCGCTACGATTCAATGGTTCGTGTACTATTGTTCACTTCCTTCAAGAAGCCCCTCTTCTGCTCACAAAACCCTAGCTCATCAACTTCAAACCCTTCCTACACATATCTCTGCCCATAAACCCTTTACCTAAACCAGATAACATCTTTCAAGACTTTCAATCTGCCTAAAATCAGCAAAATAACCATTGTAGGAGCATGATTACATATCTGTCCTACATCACATGCTCCTTGGAGTTTGAACCTTCACTTGATCTTTTGCAGTAAGCCAATAATATAAATATATATTGCTGCTCACTGAAGATTTCCATGAATATAGCTTTTACATTATATGCGATGATGATCGTCCAACATACATTTTGAACCCAAGAATAGGAAAACTGGGGAAGCAGCAATGAAAATGTGAACCTCCCTGTTATGTGAATTCGAAAGGGGGAGCAGGGTAAAAAAGTATGAAGTATATAGAATCCGTTTTATGCATTTTATACTGAAGAAATTCCTTCAAACTGGCAATAAAATTATTATGAGACCAAACAATATAAAAAAAAAAAACTGGTCAACCTTGCACACCGGCTTGCCAAATCAGCCCAGAAGATGCTCACTTTTGCAGCTTGCCTGGCGGACCATCCACTCAGCATAACATTAGTCGTATTAATATAAGTAGTTGTATTAATCCTTGTGTTGCACTCTCTCTCTCTCTCTCTCTCTCTCTTGATGTTTTGGTGAGCTTGCTACAAGCATATGCACTAAACTTATTTGCTGATCTATTTTATCCATTCGCTTCCTGTGAAAAGAATGGAAACCCTATAGAAAACGATATCGAGATAGTAGTATGAATTATATATTCATTTTGTGTGTTTCTTAATGAAGAAATACCCTCGAAATGGCCATAAAATTGTTAGGAGATCAAACAATATTGAAATAATGGAAAACCTATCAAAACAATACTTAAATATTGGAATGTAAATATTTTGATAAAATGACTTCAAAATTGGTCAAAATGGCGACGATTGTTTTTTTATTGCTATATTTCTTATACCAATTTCTTGATATTTCTTTAACTGTGACACATCAACACGTTATTAGGGATTTTGTTATCATAGGTAGTATCTTCGTTTTCAAAATCTATAATTTGTCTCTTTATTTTGGTCATAGTTCTTTCCAGTGTTTCCATTCTCGAAGTTTACTGAGGCAAAAGCTCCGATCCTTGGCATGTTAATGATTACCCAAATGCTTCTTTTACATCAGTATATAATGTGCATGCCTGAGATTAATTACTTTCTTCAGTTATTTGTGTGGGTTTATGATCAAGCATATTCGGGTTTGACATGTTTGTTTTTCAAATGGTTTCTTAAACCAAAGCTTTTCCTTTCCATGGCCTTGAAACAATGGCTTGAAATTAAGTACTTCTGTTATTTGTGTGGGTATATGGTCAAGCATAATCAGGTACACCATGTTAGTTGTTCAAATGATTTCTTAAACCAAAGATTTTCCTTTGCATGTAAAAGGCCTTGAAACCATGGCTTGCGTTTGGTTCTCCCTCTTTAGTTTTCAAAGGGTTTCTTGCAGCAAAGTTTTTCCTTTATTTGTAAAAGGCATTGAATCTATAGCCGTTTTCACGTTTTCGTTTCTACTTTCAGCTTTGTTTCCTTGTGTGGGGGTTCACATATTGCTATTGCTTTGTTTGTGGTTTGTCCATTCCAGGTTCTTTTAGGTTGTGACTTGTCCTTAATTTGTTTCTCCACGTCTCTTTACTTATGTATTTGCATGGCTTGTGGATGGTCAGGAATTGTGACTACCAATGTGAAGATATTTTCGTATAATTCGTTGCGTTCAGCGACCAGGGACTTCCATCCGTCAAACAGGATAGGAGGAGGTGGTTATGGAATTGTCTACAGGGTAAGGAAAATACAACATTTATGCCCACTTACTGTGTAGTTACGTTATCATTGTTAAGTGAAGAAAAAAAAAAGAGTTAAAATTTGTAGTGAAAGTAAATTTGTCAGACCCCTGGTTCTCTGCTTACCTAACCTTACAACATGCAATTGCAGGGAGTTTTAAAGGATGGTACTCCTGCAGCTATCAAGTGTCTTTCTGCTGAATCCAAACAAGGAACACATGAATTCCTGACAGAGATCAACGTTATTTCAAATATCCGACACCCATACTTGGTTGATCTGATTGGATGTTGTGTTGAAGGAAATCATCGGATATTGGTATATGAATATCTTGAGAACAGAAGTCTCGTCAGTGCTTTACTCGGTAATATCTATGTACTGATTTATTCAAGTTCTTAGCTGATTCTGGTTTCTGTTCAAATGTTTGAGAAACATTTTTTTTAGCATTTAGCAGTGTATACTTTAGAGCCAAAACTTAAACACTGAAACATGATTGCTCAAATTAACATGATTGTAGCTTTACATTCGCTCTGGGAACCATGGCCGTCGGAGTTGATGCACCACACTTCTCGTGAACCTCCTCTGGTGAAATTGATGCCCACACTTCTTCATTAGGGGTCTGTGGTGAGAAATTTTAGAAATGTTCGAGAATGTATGAGATCTCTGGCTGTAAGATTTCTCTGTTTTGTTGGATGGGAGTAATATGTGTTCATAAGAGTAGGATATATTTTTATAGGTGTGAGCGAGGGTCCAAGGACACTGCAGGGCCTGTGTCGGAGTTAGGTAGAGAAAGGGGGAAGATAGTTGGGGTTGCTAAGGGGAGTTGCCGGAGATAAGGGCAAGTGAGAGTTAGAGCAAACCTTTAACGAGAGATTGGCAGATGTAGGGACTTGGTTGATTCCCTAAATATGTAATCTCATGTTGCCTTGGACTGCATTAGGACATGAGCACGTTGTGGATAATATGCTTATCAGATCGATTACTTGTAAGCTTGAGAGTGAAAATCGCGGTATGAGATGCACAAGCCACTTGAGATCTTAGTTGTTGCATTTTTCTTTCCTTTTTTTTTTTCAAAAACTAAACAACGTCAGTATATTAAAACCAAGAACAAGTTCAACAAGAGTACCCGTCGTGACAAGAATCCTATCCTGAGTTAATAGCAAGAATAAGTAGTAGCGATGAAAAGAAGCAGCTGTTTACCTTACGCCCTAACAATACAAACTAGTACGGCTGCATAAACCAAAAGTACCAAGGACATTAACGAAGAAACATAAGTTACATAAAAAGCTACATAATAACAAACTACACCAGATCCCACCTTAAATCTTGAAACTTGAATACTTTAGACCCGACTTTTCCTCTAGGAACTGATATAGAGCCACAGAAGCTGGATCCTCATCAACCATCTTCTCTTTCCCTTTAGAAGTCAGAGTAGGAGCTTTTCTTGGAGGAGGCATGGGTGTGGAGTCATCTTGCTTTTTGGGAGAGTCCTGATATTTTTGCTTATAGGATGTTGCGTTTGCTGTGAATGATCTTTCAAAGAATTAGTAATAGTAAAATGAGAGGCCCTCATAACGTCATGAATAAGATAATGGAGTTGGAGTGTGCAGATGATTGGGTTTGCCGGTGATTGTTGCATGAGCTTCTTATTTCTAGCATTCCATATGCACCAACACCCGGTCCCCATCAATAGCCACTGCTTATGACTAGTAATCTTACTTCCGTAGTATAGGACCAAATTGTAATTAGTGTAAACTTTGTATTTTATGGTGTAGTCCCTAGCTAGGTATAAACACTTCTCCGTGTATTATTTTCAAGTAGTTAATTCAGCAAATCAGTCGTTCATGGTATCAGAGCGGGTTCTTTTCCCTAGCTCCTGATTTTCTTCTCTTTCGTACGAGGATCGACCAGATTGTCGTTCCCTTTGTATCATCGCCGGACGTCCTTTCAGATTCAGAGCACCGGTTGTCTACTCCGCTCAGAACGCCGGTCATCTTCTCTGCTCAGAACGCCGCCGGTCAATCTCTGTCGCTCCCTCTGTATCATCGCCGAGCGTCCTCTCAGATTCAGAACGCCGGTCGTCTTCTTCGCTCAGAATGCTGCTGGACAATCTCTGCGTCACTGCAAGTCTTGGCTCCCTCCTCGTCACTGTACGTCGAAGCCATCCTCTGTGACGCCTAAAACCTAGAATTCCCTCTTCAGTCTCTGGCAATCAGTTTTTTATTCGGTCACTGTAAGTTTGCAAACTCAGAGTTCATCACGAGCTGTCCAGTTTCAATTAAGTTATGGCACCTCCCCACACTGTCCCAGACCCTAACAATCCCGACAAACCCCTGATTGTGGTAGTTGCTCCGCCAATGTTGATAAAACTTGACGGAAATAATTTTCTGACCTGGAAAGTTCTTCTAATAGGTCATGGACTGCTTAGCCATGTCGATGGTACCAAGTCGCCGCCTCCTCCGCTCATTCCAAAGCCGAACAGTAACCCTACTGTAGCTCCACAGTCTGGCACGACGTCAGGGACAGAATCTTCGGTTCTGCAGCACTTCAAGCCAACCCAGCCTACACTTCCTGGTTTCAGCAGGATCAACTAGTGTTTGCGTTTCTCGCCAGTACACTAGCGCAATCTGCGCTTTCCCACATCACCACGGCTCGTAGTGCCATTGATATTTGGACTACTCTCCAAAATATATATGCTCGTCCGTCTCGTGGCCACATTAATCAGATCAAGGAACATCTCAAAAATCCACAACAGGGCTCGCGGACAATCTCTGCTTTCATGCGTTTTGTCAAACACACGGCTGACGAGTTGGCTCTTCTTGGCAAGCCTATGGATGAAACTGATATTGTGGATCGGATTCTTGATGGGCTGAATGAGATGTATCTTCCTATTGTCGGGGCAATAAAGGCGCGTGCCACTGACATTGGCTTCGAATAGTTATTTGAGAAGCTCACTCAGCACGAGCAGTACTTTGCCAAGGTTCAGCCGAATCCGTCTTCCACTCCTGCTTAAGCCAACATGTCATTTGGCCCTACGCCGAGAGGTCGTGGACGCGGTCGTGGTCAACACAACCGCAACCACCATCAGCACCAGAATCAGCTGCCACTTCTACAGCAGCCGACCTATCCTTATCAGCCGGTCTCCTCTCCATGGGCCCCACCAACCCCCACGGGTCCACGACAGCCCCACCCTCCTTGGATTCTGTCAGGGTTGTGGCGAACAGGGTCATCGCATTCGTCAGTGTTCTCAGTTTGGTTGGATGCTTCAGCAGTATAACGATTCTGGCTCCACTAGATCGTATGGTTCTCGCCCCAGCTCTATAGCCTCCGGACACTCAGCTCCGTCCACTCCCTGGACTCCACATGCCCATGTTGCTACTCCGCAGTATGGTCTTCTGCCTACGCCATCCTGGCTTCTTGACACTGGAGCTACTCATCACATTACTGCTGATTTGGACAACCTGCCACTTCATCAGCCTTACACTCTTGGAGATGATGTGATGATTGGTGATGGTACGAGCTTGCCAATCACCCATACTGGTTCGCTATCTCTCACTCTCCATTCTCGTACCTTTCACTTACATAATGTTCTTTGTGTCCCAGCCATTCATAAGAATCTCATTTCCGTTTCTCAACTCTGTTCCTCTAATAATCTGATTTCTGAGTTTTCATCTGTTGGTTTTGTTTTGAAGGATCGAACCACGGGGGCGCCCGTCCTAACCGGTCCTCTTAAAGATGGAGTCTATGAGCGGCCAGCTTCTCCTTCACTGGCACTTATTACCCAGACTCGTCCGTCCTTTCAGTATTGGCATCGTCGTCTTGGTCATCCTGCCGGGCCCGTCTGTCGTCATATAGTTTCCAAGTTTTCTCTTCCGTATAGTAGTTGCAAGAGTCCACGTCGTGTAATGCATGTCAATGCACCAAGAGTCATAAACTTCCTTTTCATGATTCTAGTATTACCTCCTCTCGTCCGCTTGAGGTTGTCTTTTCTGCTGTATGGACCTCTCCTGTTACATCTGATTATGGATTCAAGTATTATGTTATCTTTGTTGATCATTTCTCCAAATACATTTGGTTTTATTCTATGCAACGAAAATCTCAACCCAGTGACATTTTTATCTGTTGGCGTGCCCTTGTCGAAAAATATTTTGCTGTCTCTCTCCAAACTCTCTACTCTGACAATGGGGGAAAATACATTGGCCTTCGCTCCTATCTCTCGGCCGATGGCATTTCTCATCTTACTTCTCCTCCTCACACTCCATAACACAATGGGTACTCTAAACGTCGCCACCGGCATATTGTTGAGACAGGCCTTGCCCTGCTACACCACGCCTCCATGCCCACCAACTACTTGCCGTATGCATTCTCCACAGCTGTCTACCTCATTAACCGTCTGCCTTACCGTACTCTTCGCCATCACCCTTTCAGATTATCTTTCGCCAACAACCAAACTACGCCAAACTGCGTGTCTTTGGGTGTCTCTGTTATCCCTATCTTCGTCCTTACACCACTCATAAACTGGACGACAGATCCAGCCCCTGCGTCTTTGTCGGATACTCCTTAACTCAGAGTGCCTACTTGTGTCTCGGCGTCACCTCCCATCGCCTGTATGTCTCTCGTCACGTCCAGTTTGCTGAGTCGTCCTTCCCCTTCGCAGCTCAGTCCCCTATCCCTGCCTCTGATGACTCCTCATCCCTTTGGTTTCATCCTTCTACTAGTATTCCCACTCTTCCCCCCATGACATCCCCCACCTCTGTGAACCCATTGCCATCTCCACAACCTCCACCACCCCTACTTGATCTTAACGCCCCTCACCAATACTCCGGACAACACTATGTTCGCCGCAAAGGTTTCTCGGCTGCTCCCCTTGCGGCCCCTACAGTGTCTGATGTTCCATCTGCACCTACTGCGCCCCCACCTTCTTCCCATCCTATGGTCACTCGCTCCCGCGATGGGACCATTAGAAACAAACCTCGCTATACCTTCACAGCTACCTCCTCATCCAGTGATACAGATAGCGAACCCAGTATCGTCACGGAGGCCCTCAAACATCCTCAGTGGCGCACCGCTATGGCTGCGGTACTTGATGCCCTGGTTCAGAATAACACATGGACCCTTGTTTTACCATCCCAGTCCACTAATGTGGTTGGTCGCAGGTGGGTGTATCGCGTTAAGCGTAAATCAGACGATACTGTTGACAAGTACAAGGCTCGCTTGGTTGCTAAGGGCTTTCATCAGCGTCCATGCATTGATTACCATGACATGTTCAGTCCGGTGGTCAAACCATCCACCATACGGCTTGTTCTCTCTATTGCTGTCTCTCGGCAGTTGCCCCTCCGTCAGTTGGATGTTAATAATGCCTTTCTCCAAGGCTCTCTCTCTGAGACTGTCTACATGCAGCAGCCGCCTGGTTTTGTGGATCAGGATCGTCCTCATCATGTTTGTCGCCTCAACAAGGCGATTTATGGCCTCAAACAGGCCCCAGAGCATGGTATGCTGAACTCCGTTCCTTCCTCCTTCGTCAGGGATTCATCAATTCTCGTGCTGATACATCTCTGTTTATTTATTGTCGGTCAGGTGTTATTTTTTACCTGCTGGTCTATGTGGATGATATCATTATTACTGGTTCTGTTGTTGATGTTGTCCAGAACTGTATTCTTGATCTTTCTTGCACATTCTCGTTGAAAGACCTCGGTGAGCTGTCTTTTGTTTCTTGGAGTTGAGGTCTTACCTCATTCTCAGGGTCTCCTTTTTCACAGCAAAAGTACATCCAAGATCTTCTCCATCGTCGTGGCATGGCTTCCTCCAATCCGGTTCAAACTCCCATGGATACTTCTGCTGATCTTACTGTCATAAGTGGTATGGCGCTCTCAGATGTGAAGGAATAGCGTATGGCAGTTGGCAGTCTTCAGTACCTCTCTCTCACTCGGCCAGACATATCATTTGCTGTCAATCGGCTATCTCAGTTCATGCACCGACCCACCACTGCTCACTGGTATGCGGTCAAACGCTTGCTTCGATATCTGCATGGGACTTCTAATCTTGGGTTGGTTCTTCGCAGGGGTCCCACGAGTCTCTATGCTTTTTCTGATGCTGACTAGGCAGGTAACAAGGATGATTACACGTCTACTACAGGGTACATTGTCTATTTTGGGGGTTCTTCCATCTCTTGGGGTTCCAAAAAGCAGCGTACTGTCGCTCGGTCATCTACCGAAGCTGAGTATCGTGCTGTTGCCGCTGCTTCTGCTGAGTTGCGCTGGCTTTCTTCACTTTTGTCTGAGCTAGGATGTTCTTTGCCTTCAGCTCCAGCTATTTACTGTGATAACATGGGCGCTAACTATGTCTGCTCCAACCCGGTCTTTCACTCTGCATGAAACACGTTGCTCTTGATTTTCACTTTGTTCGTGAACGGATTCGGGATGGGCTTCTACGTGTCTCCCATGTTTCTTCTGCTGATCAGCTAGCGGATTGTCTCACTAAGCCTCTTTCACGTGGTCCTTTTCTTCATTTGCGCTCCAAGATTGGAGTCTCGTCCCGATCCTCCATCTTGCGGGGGCGTATAGGACCAAATTGTAATTAGTGTAAACTTTGTATTTTATGGTGTAGTCCCTAGCTAGGTATAAACACTTCTCCCTGTATTATTTTCAAGTAGTTAATTCAGCAAACCAGTCGTTCACGTAGAGCCAACTTTTGATCCATATCTGAACTGATTGAGAGCTTTTCAAACGCCATCTCACTCATTTGGTTCCAGACGTGCAAATAAAAAGGGCAACAAATGAAAATGTCATGGGAGGATCCATTATGTGAAAGACAAAGAGGGCAAAGAGGACCAGGCCAAGTTTTTGCTTAAAATATTACCCATAGTGGGAAGGTGGTTAAGAATACGTTGCCAAAGAAAGAATTTTATTTTTGGAGGTAGGGATCATTTCCAGAATTTTATCCTGCCATGACCTAATTGCTAGCTAGGTTTTCTCTTTTTTTTACTCCATCTCTTTCTCTCTCCGTCCGTCCATGTCTCCGTATCACCTTTTCTATATTTGTCTCTTTTGCTAATCTTGGTCTCTCACTCTCTTTCTTTCACTTGAGATCTTAGTTGAAACTAGCAAATTAACCATTTTTAGAGTCACTGATTAGAATGATAAAAGTATGTATGTGTTGTCACATAAAATCGTCAATGCATAGAAATTCTTAGAAAAAATTAGATGAATTGATCTTCACTGAATACTAGTAAAGTTCCCATGCCCGAGGGCATAACCCTAAATGAAGAAGTAAAAAACTAGCATTTATTGTGTTTGGAGATTCCAAGCAATTCCAAATTTAGATTTGTATCTTTAAAGAATGCTTTACAGCAACTCATGGAAGACAATTAGACACGTGTCATGTGAGATAATTGGTGAGAGAGAGGGAATGTGTGGAAGTACCGACTTGCTTTCCACCAACCATTATTTTTTATCAGTTGTCCTACTCAACTGAGCCTAGCTTCAATATGTAATATATACAGATGCGCAATAGATGATGTGAGAGGTTATGGAGAAGTGAGAACTGATTCATGATAATCGATGGGAGAGACCAATTTGAATGAGATGGCTATATAAATCCAAGGGTGGAAAAGATAATTGAATGTTTTTGATTTCAGTATATAGGTAATTTCATATGGAAAAAAAAAAGATATTGTCAGAGTTCAACTTTCTTACTCATTTTTTTGTGCAGTAGTACGCAAAATCCTTGTTAAGTATCAAATTCTTACCTTGAATGGTAGTTCAGTAGTTGTTCTGCTCAGTTGAGATATTGTATATGGCATTTGGTAAGTAATTTGTATAAGTTTCCCGATATGTCGGGGGAAGTCTTGTGGAAATTTCTTTCTAGATCTCCCATGTTTTCTCGATTAATTCAGGCTGTCTTGTATATTTCGTTTGCAATTATTTCTTCCTTTGAAAACTGTTTTGTAGAAAGATCATTTTTATCATTTCTGCCTTGGTCCCTGGCAACTATACTAATCTCTCTCTCTCTCTCTCTCTCTCTCTATATATATATATATATATATATATATATATATATATATATATATATATATATAGAGAGAGAGAGAGAGAGAGAGAGAGAGAGAGAGAGAGAGATTTTCTGAATCAATGCGTTGAATTTGGTTGATTTAGTGTTTCAATTGGGCCACACAATGTGAGAGTTATGGCTGTTCCAGGTGGACTGATGTATAAAAGCTCTTCCACTGCAGGTTCAAAAGCCAAGCATGTTAATCTGAATTGGCCTACAAGAGCTGCTATATGTAGGGGTACAGCTTCGGGTCTTGTATTTCTTCATGAAGAAGCTGAGCCACATATTGTCCACCGTGATATAAAGGCCAGCAATATACTTCTTGATGAAAGATTTCATCCTAAAATAGGAGATTTTGGACTGGCAAAACTTTTTCCCGACAACGTCACTCATGTTACTACTCGGGTGGCAGGAACAGTGTAAGTATGATTGGTTTTTCATTTACAGTTTATTCGCATGTGTCGTCAAAGAACTGTGATAGGTCATATGAAATACTTGGTTGAATTTACGAATATGGAACTCTGAACAGTTTGCAGCCACAGGGTTTTTTATAGGTGTCCCCTACCTTCAACAATGCTTGGGATTTTTTTTGTTGAATTTTCCTAATTACCTGGATACAGCTTCATGGATCAACTCTCCATGGCTTTTCAAGAACTCCATCATGTTGAGTAATTAAACATGATCGTCAATAGGTGTCATTTCTCTCGAACCTTACTAGTCATCCCATTCAATTTTTTCCTTTTAGTTGCTTACTTTCTCGTAGAAATGGTTGTCGGCTTTATTGCCTGCTACTTTAAAGAAAATCCTAACTTGACATTGGCACACCCTGATCATCCCTGAAATTAGTTGCACATTATGTAGTTTTATAATTTTACTACTCACATTTTATTGAACTTATGGATCGAGTGAGCGGGCTTTATGATAGCCTATCTTATATTAGTTTCTGCGCCAAAGTGCCATTTACCATTTCTGAAGTTTCTGTCAATGGTTAGTTATTTGCTCATTTGTGACTTCACATTTTATTGCAGCGGTTACCTAGCGCCCGAATATGCCATCTTAGGCAAGTTATCGAAGAAGGCCGATGTGTATAGTTTTGGGGTCCTTGTTCTTGAAATCGTAAGTGGCAGGAGTAGTAGTAAGGCGGCTTTTGGAGAAGATCTGCTGGTTCTGGTGGAATGGGTAAGCTCTAAAAATTTCACTCTTACTATTTAGTACGTTCTGCAAGATTTATAAATGTTACTATATATAAACAGATACATTCGCTAAGATGGTGTATTAGCTTATAATGTTCTACAATTGTGTTAACAACATATATCAATTTTATTTTGTGATTACACGTCGATTCAAATATGTTTACAGAATTAAAAAAGTTCTTGCAGACATGGAAGCTCAGAGAGGAAGGTCGGCTGCTAGACATTGTTGATCCGGAGCTGATTGAATGCCCGGAGGACGAGGTACTGAGATTCATCAAGGTGGCTCTTTTTTGTACCCAAGCAGCTGCCCAACAAAGACCTGACATGAAGCAAGTACTGGATATGCTCTCCAGAAATGTACACCTAAACGAGAAGTTACTAACAGAGCCGGGAGTTTACAAGGCACATGCCTCTAACTCTAAGGGATCGGCTAGTAGTAGTTCACAGGCGATTACGACATCTACACTGAAAGGCAAAGTATCTATGAATCCATCTGTAAGTTCAAACCATTGGGATAATTCACAGAGTATCACACAGGTTATGCCACGATAATAGTATATACTTGCGTGTATTATGTGTAGTTGGCAATTATTGTTTCACTTATTCCTTAGCAGATGCTGCTATATTAGCCTGCTGTTCACCAAAAAACACTCTTCTATTCCTTTCCCTGTGTGGCGATTTTGAACGCGTGCGGTCTTTTTTCGGTGGTCTTTGATTCGTAATATATAGGCAGATGAAACCTTGGAATGAACTGAATAGTGACTTTCTTCTCATCATTGGCTCCAAATTCTCATAGATGTAATTACTGTGTTTTTATTTGGAGGCCTTTGAACATTGACTGCCGTCTTGTTATCGATGCACCACTATGATGCGATGGTTGAGGGTTCAGCCAATATTTCGGCTTGGCTTCTTTTTTTGTGCGCTTTCCGAAGTAGCAAAATTTAGAGAGATTTGCCTAGTTTGAAGTCCTGGAAGAGTTTTGGCGTTTGTCCTTTCTGGAATGTCGACATAGTATGTCACCACGACAGAGGTTTCTTGTCCTTGCTGTAGAAGCTACTCCAATGCCTCGGCCAGAGTCTTCGATTCCTCAGCTTAAGCATTTTGACAACAGAATCTTGCTATGTCTTTGGTCACCTCTATTACGGTAGATAATGCATGCACCTGCTCCTCGGTTTGTATATTTGTCCCAGGCAGAATCTTTTTGAGAGTAAGTTGTTGCAGTATCGGTGGAAGTAGTGTTCTTTGGATGATTGACTTGTTGCCCTGGGATGTGTTTTGTTGGTCTAATTGCATGTTGCCGATGGGGGGATTGTAGTGAATTAACGGAACTTTGAGTAGAATCATTCATTGCCGCTGAATTCTTCTCAAGCCATATCAGCCAAAGAGTATATATCTAAGGCTCTGTTTGCTAATGCTTTTGTTTGTATAAAACTGGTTTTTGATGCCAAAAGCAGTTCATATGTTTGTAAACTGTTATTTATCTGTTATGAAATATATTATTGATATTGTGAATATTCATAACATACTGTATTACCATGTTTGAATGATACTGATTGACCCTCACATACTCTATATAAAGGGTGGTTTGGTGGAGAATAATATAGACTTGATATTCTTCCGTACATTATTCGTTCTTCTCTACTATTTAGTTTATAACACGTTATCAACATTTTCGCTCTACCAAATGAGGAGACCTACTTCGCAACACGTAAGAGTTAATTGCTTACGTTTTCTTCTTCTTTTTTTTCTTTTTTTTTAGACATAGCAATCAAAACGAATCATAAAATTTCGTTACTGGTTGTTCTTGGCTCTCACATGAATCCAAAACGCCTTAGATAACAGAGGTGATTTTCTTCCCCGTTAACTCTATTGAATGTGTTTGTATGCTAGTTCTACATCCAACATTTGCAAATAAACGTTCTTTGCACGTAATTTGGATATGCAATTTGTAAGGTAATTTATATATATTATATATAAAACACAATGAAAGAAAAAGCGAACCAAATCTGTTGCTACCGTTCTAATTAAGACCAGAAAAAGAAAGGGCTGAATTGTTTTGAATACTATGAATTGATTTGAGTTTGAGTACCATACTCCCGACAATTGGTTTGAGTTTGAGAACTATACTCCCAACAAGGTTTGAGTTCTGTCTACTGTACTCCCAGATTGGTTTGAGTACTATACTCACAATCAAAACCATCTCTGATCTAGATGGCTACTTCTTTTCACAGTCGCATCTTGCAATATGTGTAGCAAACAAGTAGTTTACGCCAGCCGCGCATCTCGCAGCATTCGATCACCTACGATAGTGATGTTCATAAAGAACTTGATGCTTGTACTGTTCGGATTCTTCCAAAAAAAAAAAGAAAAAGAAAAATCATTGAAAAACTGCAACTGTTAGGGTTTTCAACCCTGAGGAAAAATCATTGAAAAAAAATCTTGCCGCCGCTGTTAGTAATTGAACCCAGGCCCTAGAAGTTAACTAGGCAGGCCCTAGAGGTTAACTAGGCACAAGAAATTTCATACAGTGCTGCTTCACTTGAGCTAGCAACAACTCAACGTTAGCCGGGATTTTTTTTACTGTTCTATTGTTGGCAGCTCAAAAGAAGGAAAAAAAAAATACATATATATGCGTTTAGGTACTTCTGGGACTCCAACCCATGCCACCGAGCCCCCACATGACAAAATGACGAGCTAGCAACCGCCTAATCCAGAGCAAAGTTGCTTAACCTGGCTACTTTTTATTATATGGACCGTTTCTCTATATATTATATATTATATTTACATATAAATATATATAACTAATAAAAAATGGGAGACTTAGAAGAGCACTTAGATGTTCCGCTTAGTGTGTTTCTTCTTCTAGCCCAATTATTTAATCCGATTTAGAGCACTTAGATGCACCGCTTTATGCGTTTCCTCGGTCAATTTTGATCTAGAGTGTGAAGTAACTTGTATTTTCTTTGTGCTGCAATTATTTAATCCAAAAAAAAAAGAAAAAAAAAAAGGTCACTAGAGTTTCATACTCGTGACCATACCGCTGAGCTCTAGCTCTAGCGAGTTTCTTGAATGATATTTATTCGATCTTCTTATGTGAAAAAACAAAATATAATCAAAAGTCACTAGAGTTTTAAACTCATGACAATACCGCTAAACTCTAGCGAGTTTCTCGATGAATAATTCTGCTGAAAGAAGTGCATTTATTTTTAAAATTCTCTACAGAATAGCTTATGAAAATAAATGTCACTTGAGAATCAAACTCGTGACTGAAAATGACTGAGAATTACAACTTGTTTTATTTATTTATTTATTTATTTATTTATTTATTTTATGCAATTTTATTGTCTTTTTGGTATTTGCAAAGGATGTCACTGGAGTTTTGAACTCGTGACCTCGAGGTGCTCGCTTGAATAAAACAATGCGGATAAATAAAAGGACTCGAATTTTATCTCAGATTATCTCTTAACAAGATTATACTGTTATTGCGTTGTGTTCGAAAAAATAAAATGATTATGGGATTTAAACCCATACAATCGAGCCCGCACAGTATAAGCAAAATGGTTGCCTAATCTGCAGCAATATACAAACCTCATATTTCCTATTCTATAAAGATAAGAAAGAGTCGCTGGAGTTCGAATTGAACTCGTGAACATTTTGAGGTGAAAAGAAAAAAAAAAAAAACACACATAAGGTTGTTCAGATTGTTAAGCTCCACGGTTATATTTTCTACATCTGCGTAGAGAAAGAAGAAGAAGAAAAAATATATGTGCTAAGGCTTAAGCTAGCACCGCAGATTATTCATGATGGAGTTTCTTTATCATTATTTTTCTCATTGACAGTGTCTTTAATTATCATGATGTTATCACTGGTGGATATGAACATCAAAGCAATTTATTTTTGTTTTTTTAGCAACCAAAGAGAACATCATATTAATCAAAGGAGGTAGAACACAATCATCGTACTGAGATACACCCACAAATTTCACAACTAGCAGGGCTAAAACAAAACATAGGCAACCAAGTTCAAAACCGAGAAAAAGGAAAACAACAACTAAGTGATAAGATTTAGTTATAACTTAAGCTGGCATAAACTTTCTTGGGCCTGACTTCTTCTCAAGGAACTGGAAAAGAGCCTCCTCATTTGGGTCAAACTTCTTGCCATCAATCCACACAAACCCTTCATGATTCTTCATGCTCGCAGACAAATCAACAACCTCTATCTTCCTCTTCACTTCCTCATAACGCTTCTGCATATTCTCCTCATTCTCAGTTTTACCTTGTAAGAATCGATCTAAGGCTGAACTTCTTCTGATCTGATTTAGGAGGCACCATTAGAGACTTTCCTTTTTCAGCACTTGAGGCTCTTGGCTTTCTCTTCTTTTCGGAATCCTTAGAGGGTTGAGCAGACATTTGAGAATCTGGAACTTTTGTTGAAGATGAAAAGGCTTTGATCTTTTTCTGGTCTGCAGAGTGGGCTATAGCTGCGTTTGATGGTTAGGATTAGGGGAATTTAAAACATAGTGAGTATTAGCAATAGAACCCATTAAAGCATGGTAACTTGTATCAAGATGAGGCGTAGTGTTGTTGAATACAGCTGCATTTCTGGCCTTCCAAATAGTCCAACAGGTGATGATCCATTTTAGACCCAAGGAAGGGAACTTAAAAGCTCTAGCCATCCAATCATTTATCCACTCTCCAAAACGAGAATGGTGATAGAAAATATTTAAGTGAATTATCCTAAAGAGAGTGGTTGCAAATTGGCATTTGATGAAAAGATGAGTAATGGTTCAGTAGATGAGTGGCATAAAACACATAAATTATCATAGATAATATGTCTAGAATATTAAAAAAAAAAAAAAAATTGTAGGTATAGTTTGATGTGCTAATTGCCATGCAAAAAATCATAGTTTGTAGGGAAGTTTGAGTTTCCAAAGATGCTTCCACCTAACTTTGAGCAATTTATTATTGTTGATTGATGCACAATACAATTGTTCCCATAACCTGAAGTTATGGAAGAATAAAAAAAATACATGTGCTCATACTTCGTCAACTACGTGACTAGTTTGACCCATTCCCAAGTATGAATGGTAGCGGATCTCAGGAGATGAAGTTTTATTATATTTCATTATGTGAATAAGGATGCATCCCCTGAAGTAGATCCCATAAATTTATCTGGTCAGAATAATTTGCACGGTTTTCGACTTGGTTGCAATAGGTATATCATCATGGTACTATAAGGATCCAAGATTGATCGCCTAAAACTACATAAAAATAGTGGGAGCAGAAAAAAATTACACCAATAGTTGCAAATACTACCCCCTAGTGAGTAGACGTGGTTGCATACTTGTAATCCTCCACATTTCTTTATTGATCTCTATAAGAATTGTTGGTTGAGTGATTCAATATCCTCCCAATATCTATGCAAATGGTTGGTTGAGTGACTGACGATCCTCCAATATCTATACAGATTTTTGGTTAAGTGATTCAAGATCCTCCCAACTCATTGCCAATTTTATTGATGTATATGTGAGTTTATGGTCGAGTGATTCAGGATCCTCCCAACTCACGTGACATGTTTTAAGTTTTACATTACACTTTCAACCTCAAATTTTTAAGCTCCAATATTATCTTTGAGATTACAATTTATGAATTAAATATTCTGAAACAAAAATCCGCGAGTATTTTTTTCGAATATGATATTGAAATGAAGATTTCATTCTACACAAGTATTTCACATATTTCTTTTGAAGATATATAATCTTGTGACATGTGAAAGTGCATACTTCATATATCCTAACATTTTTTTGAAATTTAAGAAATACTTATTTCTCTTGTTTATTAATTATAGAGAAATTATGGATGTGTTTCATTAGTATCAATGTTGGCTTATATTTACATTATCTCTACACTTTGACATGTGATATATACTTGATTTCTATGAGCCTCTTTTTATTTATGGCTAACACAAGAAAAAAAAGAGGGATAATAGCAGAAAATGCATAAGCCCCTAGTGTGCTTGTTGACTCATGTTATGAAGAAAATGAGTTATGAAAGGTACACTAAAAGAGATAACCTATATTTGTCGAACTACAAGTGACGACAATTGAAACATAACTATGTTCAAGAATGTACATGACACCTTTTAAGGTTCATAAAGGTAGCTTTTTAGCTCCTTATGTTCGTTTGATTTTTGAACAGAAGTTCCAGATTTATCATATGATTCATGTCATGAGGGGGAGGAGATACCCTATTACAAGACATGAATTTTAATTTAAATGTCTTATTCGAGCTTGATCCAAATATTCTAATATATCATGAAATTTATGAAGCATGTAAATGTTGCTTACGCAACTACAAATATCCTCTATAAGGATCATGGCCTTGTTAGTTCCAATTCCGTAGAAATTGAGAACACAAGAGAATCATCAATAAATGATCCAACCAGCGATGGAAAATCGATTCCCTTAAAGAGGCGACAACTCATGTAGAAGTTAAGATTCTACCTACATTGGAGTTTATTCATATCTTAGTTGATGATATTACTTTTAAAGCGCTTGAAATCATATGATTTCCTTAAACCACTACAAGTGGAATCGTATTTGACTACATATTGGCCAAAATCAAAGTCAACACCAATGTGTATACAAATATGCACGAGCTCTGCAGTTAATGCGTCAAGCATATATGTGAAGTAATTTGAAGTACCTGAGATGCCTCAGGCATCCATGTTCATATAGAACAACATATTCAATTGTCTGCACCCTAATGGTTGAATGTGTGAGACTATTGAATGAGAAATAGGCTATATATTGAAGCAATGCCCATATAATATATTTCTCGTGGTTATAATTATAACCCACAGATCCTCTATTGATAAGAGTGATTATGATATTTCGCTTAGTCTTAAGACTATGAATATCAAAGTAACTAGTTACATAAAATGATCGTACGAATCACTATATGGGAAATCCATGGAAGCTATTGCCCATGAGATATACTTCTTTTCTAAAGAAAATCGAAGACACGCACGCGAGAGTAGTTTAGGTGCATATGCATATTATTTAGTATGACAAATGTCATGAGTATATACATGTCATACTGATAGTTTTTATTACTATTTCGAATGATTATGTAGCATCATATTATGTTACACGTTACGTATTTTCTATAAAGTTCACTTTTCATGTATGAAGTGTGACATCAAGATGATGCAAAGAGGGGGAGACTAAATTGCTAGGCGCTGTACTCTTTTTCCTTAGCTGAGGCTTTTATCCCACGGGATTTTTCTAGCAAGGTTTTAATGAGACACACAACCGTTATATGAGTTCAAGATTGAACCAAGCTCCCGCTGATAAGATGTACTCTTTTTCCTTTGTCAGAGTTTTTGTCCCAACCGGTTTTGCTCGTCAAGGTTTTAACGAGGCATCATGTTGGTGATAGTGAATATTTCAGGGGAAGTGTCATGAAATATATTAATGATATTGTGAATATTCATAACATATTGTATTACCATGCTTGGATGATACTAATTGACCCCCACACCCTATATAAAGGGTGGTTTGGTGGAGAATAATATAGACTTAATATTCCTCCATACATTATTCTTTCTTCTCAACTATTTAGTTTATAACATTATCTGCTTTTTAAACAACATGTATATTTTCATCGCAACTTTTGAGAAGCGGGGATGGGGCCTCTTTTCCGAACCTCTTTTTGGACAATTTTATTAATAGATTTTTTTAAAAGATGTCGGCAATAAATTCAAAAAGTGCATATCTAATTGTAATAAAACCCCACCATATCTAATATTATCATTTCGACACTTACAACAATTCTAAAGAAATAATTACCAAGCACAAAAGAAAAGAAATCATTTTTATGCAACAAGTTATACTAGCAATTAACCCGTGCTATGCACGACAAATTTTTAAATCGAAAACAAAATTAATATTAGTGAAACAATTAATGTCTTATCAACTACAAATACTACATAAGAGAAATAAAAAAAAATGTTGAGCATCTGGTTCCAAAATATTGACTATGGCCAAAGAAACACAATCACTTATTAATGCTATCATTTCAATTATTCTTATATTTTTTGAAAAATCAATCATTTTTGGACAATTCAATAATTTTGGACCATATTAGGAATGATATCCATTACAGAATTCGTAGCAATTAAGAACGTGAAAATGAAAGTTCAAAGCAAGTATTGATCCCGAAAAAAGTACTACATAGATATTGTAAAGAATTTGATTGATCAAAAGTGCAAATTCAACTGTCTTTGAGCGAATTGAATCAATTAATTTGTTCTATAGTTTTTGAGATTAATTTTTTAGAAAAGGTATAATAAGAACCAAACTGAGAAATTACTGAATTCATGATATTTTTTAATCCGTGATGAAAGTATTTTATTTCTTTGGAAGAAGGTTTGATTGATTCTTACTATACCTTTTACTGGTTTTAAATTTCGGGTGGATTCCATTTATTGAGTAAATCAATCTCTGTTGGTACCAATTTACTAAATTTTTTTTCACTTATACTATTTTCATATTCTGAATTTCCGATTATCGGACTAAACTAAAATTTCAGATTCTAGATTTTCGATTATCGAACTAAACTAAAAAATTCTGAATAAAAGAACTCTCAAAATATGAAATTCCCGCAAGAGATCTTTTCTTAACACCGATCCTATTTTCAATCTAGTAAAACAGGATCGATGTTAATAAAATATCTATTGCAGGAAGGTTAGCTAGAGACTTCATGTAAAAACATTAATCGTGCTCAGATGATGATTCTATCGCTTTCTGTCATGCTGTTCATCGAAAGATAAAACTAATCACAATTATATAGCTTGAATAGTACATGTTTCATAAATCAGGTGGAAGATGAAATACGATTGTAGACGATATAAATTGACATACGAAACAAATAAGTGATTTCCAAAAGATGAATGATGAAACAAATGGAACAAACTTTACGATGATAAGACAATTTTCAAAAAGCTACACGAATCTGCGGGCGTGTCTTCGTTCCTTTAATTTTTTTCTTACCGACCACGCCAATTAACCTGAACGGTCTCTGCGTTACTGCATTTCGTCCATCTTTGCCAGAGAAGAGGTGAGAGCATCGTGAAACATTGCGCAACAGAAGTATAGAGATTTTAGTATTGAGAAGAAACAATTTATAATGAACTATGTTGATGTAGTTTATACATTCAAGAAATTTACAATAATAATTATTGATTTATTTAGCCGAATCAATTGACACTTTCTAAATTCAGTACTAAGATTATTGTGACCAATTAGTTTTGAGAGGCAAATTGATTATTTTTCACACTGTTTCCATTCCAAACACATAATAATTCCATTCCAATTATTTACCAAATGATTTCTTTTGACTTACTTATTGTTTCAACCTTCCAAGGAATCTACGATTGACACTTTCTAACATGAGTATTACGTATATGGTAACCAAGAAATGTAGAGAGGCAAAATTGATTCTTTGGTACACTGTTTTTCATTCCAACCACATATCAATGCCATTCCAATTTTTAATTCTAACTTGAGCGCCAACTTTTTAATTTTAAGTTCAGCGCCAATGTTTTAGATTTTAGCTTCTACATTAATTATTGAATATGCCACGTGGAAATTTCTCAGACAAAGTTGAACAGGACATTCGCAAATAGTATATATAGATATGAAATTTACCAAGCATATTTCAATGGATTTCTACAGCATTTTTTTCATACTCTTGGCGTAGTTATGCTTTCTAAAACGCCACAACATTCCCAAACTGGCCCTAAGCGGAGATGTCAAGTCATTCCAAATGTGTCAGGAGAAACTATGGTTGAAAAATGTGTGTCATATAAGTCCTCGCTGAAATAATGTCATTTGCGACGATACATTTATGTGAATGTACTTTTCTTTGAAGGTTTTCAAGATAAGTTCATTTATTGTGAGTCTCCTATGAAAGATATTTGAATTTAGGAGTAGCCGTTTTTTTCTTCTTCTAGAAAATAGCATCATGTCACTAAATAAACAACCAGAGCATTATAGTCACTGCAAAATATTAGGATCCCCCGGTGCTACAAGCTACTAAACCTGACAACAAGAACTTAAAAATTACAACAAAAAAGGATAACAGGTCAGATGATGTTGATAGTAAGAGTACCAAGCCATAAGAAGTTAACTTCTCTACCTGTCTTCATGTTGAATAATCGAGCTAGATCTTTTATAGTCGATGCCAGAGTAGCTCAATGTACTGGGACCATAAGCAGAAAAAGGATTGGGATGGAGGAATTCGGGGAGTGTGTGAGTCGAGGACTGGCTTTGGTGACTCAACTGGTTGGATAAGAAAAACATCCTGTTGTGTTAAATTCGAGATAAGCCAAAGATGCCATGAGGCAATATAGAACCATTCAAAAGATTATTTGAGCAGTTTGTCACAAGGCAGCTACTTTCATATAGATGAGAAAAAAAAAAAAATCAATCCAGATGACCCACTTAACACCAAAGCAATCTTGCACACAAAGCGAAGCATGTGAGAAATGATCAGGAAAGAGATAAAGCACGTTGTTCGAACTGTAGATTGTCTTAAGTCTCTATAGCTCCAACTGAAGAATGTCATGGCGATGTGGAGATTGTTGTGGAACAACCTCCAAACACTCTAATGGATAGATTCGATTGAGACGGCCCGAACCAAACTAACCACTGAGACCAAAAGCATCCGATTTCAATAACTTTGACACTGAACATTTACAATCCAGGTAAAACTTTCGTTTCCCAAAGAGATACTATGGTTCATTTAAATGAAAAGTGATCTAAGATATCAGCTGAGTTTTTTATACCATTCTATGAAATGGTTATGCAATGTCCTTTAAAATTGCGCGGTTGATTTTTTCCTAAACCAAGAACAAGGCCGTTTATTAGGTCAAGAGGAAAAGCTAGATCTGGAGGCCATTTATGGAATTTTGTGGGGTGAGAGACATGGGGCTCAGGGGAAGCAGGTGGTTTGTTTTGAACACAGGTGCAAGTTGGTGGCAATGTAGGCGAGGGGTGAGAGGGCCCCAGAAGGTTGAAGCATTTTTGTAGAGGAAAATGTTATTTTCTGCTTGAGATCTCCTGAAAAGAGGGTATGGTGGTAAATTTTCTTCCTATTAACACTTTGAGGCTCAAAGGTTTGTATTCCCAAATTTGTTTCGCACCCTTGTTCTGCACTAGCCTTGAAAACAAAAGAAGACTCCTTCTTACCCTCACTTGAAGAAATAATACCCTTATATGTCCTTCCATGAGATTTGTAAAGCTTCAGCGTAGCAGGTGGCTTGCCATTTTTGTAACATCTCTAATTTTTGAAAATATGAAATGCTTGTATTTATTGTGATTTTGTGACTTTGACATAGTATCTTAACATGCTTAATTTCTATTGTGTGCAGACTAGTCTTTCTAATGTGTCGAAAATGTAATGGATATGTTTCTTAAAGCTTGTATTACTCAAGTGAATTTCATGTTTAAGTACTTAGTAACTTGATATATGAACTCATAATTGCAAAACTAGAATAATTAAGCTCGTCTAGAAATACACCGAAAGTCTTAATATCTTATTTAATTGTTAAATTAAGGATAAAAATATTTAGAGAATAATTAGTGTCAATCATTAGTCTATGTGTTAATTAGCTTATTTACCCACAATTATTACATGATGACATTTATTATAGACTATGTTAGCATGTATATACGTTATTGCATGAGTGACACGTAGGAGGATACGTGTCACGACTTTGTTGATTCTTTTCCATGCTTGACACACGTGGTACATGTGTCAATGTATCAGCCTTTGTCCTAGATGTTTGACACACGCCCCTACTGCGTGTCGTTGTGTGGTAGCCGTATTTTGCATGTGCGACATGTGTCTGCCAGGTGTCGTGTTCTGGTTATCCCTTACATGCATGCTTACCACGTAGAGGTTCAACTTCGACGGGCTGAACCCAACCAACCCCAGCCCAACCAGTATTAAAATAGGACTTGGGCACATGTTTTTAGTGATTTGTACGCGCTTAAACAAAAATTCTAAGCCCGAATTGTAAATTGGGTCGGGCTTGGGCATAAGTATTAAACTACGAGCTAGCATGAATTGCCGATTTGTATAAGAACTACCTATAAGTATTAAATCCGAATACAGTTACATGACATATTCACACAAAATTTAACATTTTTTTAGTGATTAGTTATTTTTTAATAATACTTTTTTTCTTGAACTAGTTTATTTATTTTCCACCCAATATATATTACTCTCCCATATTTTAAAAAATTCATTTAATACTATTAAATTTATAATTTTTTTTATTCAATCTAGCAGCATATAGTCATTAGCTTTAATCCTCTAATAACGAACTCCGAAATGCATATTTTGAGTTCTCTATTTTACATTTAAGTTATTAATTCAATTTAAGCTTAAAGTAATAACTACATTCTTTAATTAAGTTCAATGGCTAGCCCGAATTCAGTGCGAACCTGCATTGATTTGTATAAATTTAGGCCCAGGCAGGCTCACGATGCACCTAACTCGAGTTGGGCTGGGCTGGGCTAGTCTTGGGCAACCTCGACAATACTTGGGCTTGGGCAAGGGTGTAAACCCGTCCAGCCCGTCCGAGTTACAGTCCTATTGTCAAGTGCTACAGTGTTTCTCATTCCAGATTCGAGACAATTACTTTTAAGTGAGTGAGATGATTGAATCGATGAGACGCTGAGAGATACTTTCAGAGGTTTTAGAGGTTCTCGTATCATTGCCTGTGAATCATGATCTTTGTGCGTCGCGTGATCCCTTTTATTGCTTGATAACCTGCTGCAAATTAACCGGTTACTATATTTCTATGTCAGTGGCTAGGTGGTACCTATTGGGCTTTTTGGCTCACCCTAATATTATGCAGGTTGTGACGGATTGGTCGAAGTAGATTCTAGGATGAATATTAGTTAGCTCTGATAGTTATTGAGAATATGTGAGCTGGTTATTGTATTATTTAATTTTTCACAACTTGTATATAAATATTACTTTTTAAACTGAATTTCACATACCGTTTTATCAACTTGTATCAAATGAAATGAATAGTGTTTATTAAAATGCGGTATTTTATTTGGCACCTGAGCTAGTGGTTCGGAGATACCAGTTTGGCAGACGTGTCTTTGTTTTGGTGTCAGCTATGAGCCGTAGATGGTGTCGGTCGGTTTGATCGTCGTGGCGAGTTACAATTGTCATTAATCCCCCCCCCCCCTAAAAATAGCCCCATGGATTTTGGGGTATCAATTTGCATTAAGTTTCTCCTTGTTCAGGACAAAGAGGATTGACGGGCGCCTTATAAATCTCACTTTATTTGTCCGCCTATTCATGTTGGGTGGCATATCAGGCGGAGGTTTGGGATAACAATAATAGGTTGATTTATGATAAGAAAGACCCAATTCAAGGTTGGTTCGAGCAAAAATAAATGCAGATATGTGGAGGGAGGTGAACTGAATCGCATAGCCGCCGACCAACATATGTTACAGACTAATCGAAGAAACCTCTTTTATAGGGTGAGTACAATTGATTTTTTCGGATATACATGAATGATTTGAAAAGGAATTCAAGATGTTACGACCTTTGTGATCGTATTCCAGTGAAAGTGATGAGGTCCGATATGAAAAACTTGGGTGATGGATTGCTGGAGGAGAGGTCCTTCCTTTGGTTGAAGACTTTATTAGATCTTTTGTCCACAAAAAGAGAAGATGGCTTGAGGTTTTTAACAGACGGGTTGAGGGGAAATCTCCGCTGATTTTTTTAATTTCTCATCCAGAGTTATTTGTAGGTCGACTGTTTCCTTGGAGTGGGATGGAACGTCGATTGAACTAGGAATTGGAGTATTGAGGAACTGTGGAATTTCTGATTGTCCAAGTTGGAGTTTAGCATTTGACGATAGTTATGTCGCCAAACATCGCCCATTGACAGCGCACTTGCACATACTGGCTGCAATAAGGAAGGATTTTTTCCTGGCATGCTCAATGATAACAACAACTCCCGTTGTGTTTTGACAAGTGGGGGGAAGATTCGAATTTGAAGGTGTTTTTTGGAGGCCTTCGTTCTCAGGTATCTTGTTCTTAGGTGCTTTCCTCCCACTGGTTCCCTCGGATCCAAGAAGCAAAGGTGTAGATCTGACAGCTATTGATATTTTGGCCGTGTTAGTTGTTGAATTTCGTGTTGTCAGTAGTTGACTTTTGAGTACCTTCCTATCGAAGATACAGTCCAATATTTTCCCACAAAGAACATATCGAATTTTTCTTGGTGAAAAACTTTGATTTCAGATTGGTCGGCGTGTCGCCAAAGTTCGAAAAAGTGAGAGGATGACAACTTCTTTTGCTGAAGTTCTTGATTCGTTGCGCAGATAGTAGATAGAGATTCGTGTACCCTTTTTCGTGTTGTTGTGAGAGATTTAGAAGTCATCGAAATTCGGCTGGAATCGTCCTTGTCTCTCCCCCCCCCAACCCCATTTTACCTTTTACTTCTCATGCATTAGTTGACCTTCGCAATTTAGGAGTAGCAATTTGATAAACGAAGAGTTGTTATTATAAAATCAACCAATAAATGTTTTTCGTAGCTTTTGAGCTAATAAGTTCCTTCAACTTTAGTTGTTTAGATGGTAGTAGATTATTAGGTAGATTTTATAGAATCATACTTTTTAGTAACAGGGTCCAACTTATTATTTATTGAAAAATATAAGATATGAAACATTTAATCAAGATGTAAGGACTGGAAGTACTATTTGTAATATGGGGCTTCGAGTTTGGTGGAACCGGGCTTTGAATCTTCGCTAACTGCATACCATGAGGCCACGAAAGGGGGGGGGGTAGTTACCCAGATACGAATATCCCTTTTCAAAATAGGACTCCAAATTAAAAAAAGTGGAAGTCCACGTTAATTTAATACATGCTCCTTTGAAAAAGAGAGCACCTGATTTTAAGATTTTTGACCGAAAATCTTAGATTTTTGGCCATCCTCGTTCACTCTGCCAAACGTACAATGTGAACGGTTTATTAGAATAATATTTGGCGGGATTGAATTTTTAATCTTTTCATCCAACAAAGTTCTTGTAGTTATGATTATTTTAAGTATAAACACCGAAATTCGTGCTATTATATGCATATTTTAAGGAGATGTAAGATCTTAATTAATAAAAGATAATGACAATATATGAATGTATCACAAAGGCGACTGGAGTAGAAGGACATGCCCAACAGAAAGTAGAAGGAACCTAAGACATAAATACATCTGTAAATAAAAAAACGAAGTGCTCTCTACTAAGGCACTTGCCTCAAGGGAGTGGTATTTGGCTCCATCATCTTAAACAACTTTATAAATTTTACAAAAGGCTAGTTTGTTTGCTCGGTGTCGAATTAAGCATATAAATGGTGCATCCTCATAGATCGACCATCATTTACCTGAAAAGAAAATATAGCAATAAGAGAATTTGTCCGTACAAAAATATGAAAAAATCATAAGCTATGAGCAAAAGTAATCACATGAATAAAAATAAAAATCATCAAAAAATCACATGTAATAGCAAGAATCTCTACTTCGAGGAGTGGTCGCTCAAATCATTTATTCTTTGCTAATATTTTAAATAATTGAGATGCCAAAAATTCCTTTGCAGCAGTGAGCTCGTCAAGCACCATTCACTGTGATTTCGCTCAATGGAAGTCATTGTTAGGCAGCTCAGCATTTATTGTAATACCCCGTATTTCAGTTAGGGGTTATTTATTTTAGAAAAATATTTGAGAACTTCAAAAAACTTCTATTTCAAACTTATTCTTGACTTCTTCTTAGTTTTAAAATATAAGGGTGTCGTTGCACATCTATGATTATATAGAGTTTCATTTTGAGACTATTTTGTAGTTTTGGAAACTTGGATAATACTAAAAAAAAATTATTTTTTATACTTGGAAAATAAAATTTCGAGGAGTGGTCGCGCAAATCATTGCTTCTTTGCTAATATTTTAAATAATTGAGATGCCAAAAATTCCTTTGCAGGAGTTAGCTCGTCAAGCATTCACTGTGATTTCGCTCAAAGGAAAGTCATTGTTAGGCAGCTCAGCATTTATTGTAATACTCCGTATTTCAGTTAGGGGTTATTTATTTTAGAAAAATATTTGAGAATTTTAAAAAACTTCTATTCCAAATTATTCTTGACTTCTTCTTAGTTTTAAAATATAAGGGTGTTGTTGCACATCTATTGTTATATAGAGTTTTATTTTGAGGCTATGTTGTAGTTTTGGAAACTTAGATAATACTAAATAAAACTTATTTTTTATACTTGGAAAATACTTGTAGTTTTCTAAAAATGGATTTTGACATTTATATACAAAGTGATTTATTTGAAATTATTTGGAAATTTATAATTTATGAGAGTTAACTTTTAAGTGTTAGCTATTATACAACACTTTCTCTCTCTAGAGCTTTTCTCTCTACATTGCTCTTGCATGAGCTCATCATTACCATCCTTCAATTTTAGAACACATTAGGATCACTCTTTTGATCTTCAATTCCTTCCCGAGGTACCATCATCATTCCACCCGTCCCCAATCACCAATCAAGCTTCCTGCAACTGCAAAACCCAACTCCCACCCCCATCTTTTCTCCACCCTCTTCTTTACGGCGCCCCTGCCACTTGGCGGCTTTCCCCTCGAACCATAGAAAATCTCTCTCTCTCTTTCTCTCTTTGCTTCCCTTCTCTAAGCTTTATCAATGGCCTATTTTTGGAACCAACCCTCAGTTTCACCTCCAAGTTCTTCAAACAACTCAACCATCGAACAACTTGATCAGAGGGGAGTGATGTTAGACCTTAATCCAAACCAGGTGAATGTTTACAGAGCACTATGGAAGAATTGTCTTACAGGAAGGTTCATCTCAGGGTCCTAATGATTCGACTCCATCATCTACGGTTATTCAGCAAGTGGTTGATGAAGTTTGGAAAACACGAGACAAGATATGGATTGAAAAGAAAGGCATCTGCTTCCTTTTCCATTGCTTCAACATTGAAGATAAAGCAAGGCTTTTGGATTATGGGATTATTGGTCTGCATGGCAAGTCTCTCATCCTTAGAGAGAGACCACTGAACTTTGCAATTTCAGAACCCAGCTTTCCAACGATGGATGTATGGATTACAATGCCAGGTATTCCAATGGAAGGGTTTTATCAAGATCTTGCTAAAAACCTGGGAAAGGTTGAAGGTGAGCTTCTGCATGTTGACTGGGGAATAAGGAGATTTGCAAACATGGAAGAATTCAGGGTTAAGGTCAGAGTCCGAGTTGATGAGCCTCTCACACCAGGAGCCTACATAAACCCTATTGATCCATGACCCCACCCATATGGATCTTTTTTAGATATGAGAATATCTTCAAGGTGTGTTTCAAGTGCGGGTTCGTGGGTCACTCAAACAGAACGTGTCGCAGAAATTTGGTGGATGTTCTTCATAATTGGAAGACAGGTATAGAAATTCCCCATTCCAGCAATCTCTGCATTTCCATATCGCCGCGGGACAGCCACTTTTCACGGCGAAAATGAAGGCTTTCCGAGCGGTAGGGAGATTCCGTACAACAGTGGTGGATCTGTTCCGGCGACAAGAAGAGTCGGGTGAAGAAGACGATACCCGACCCGTTAAAAATAACCTCATTATTTCTTTTGGAGAGGGATCGTCTTCGGACGGGTTTTTCACACCCGGATCCACACTCAATGAATGTGAACAAGATGTTTAGACAACTGGCCCATTCAACCCGTACCCTCGTGGTATTTTTGGGCCAGGTGAAGGCCCGTTTCCTTCGGGTCAACTATTCAGCCCAGGAGCTACCCTATACCCGGATCCAACTCTCACCCTTCAAGCGCCCGATCCAATACTTCAACCTTTCACTAACCTACTACCACAACCCAACCCAGTTCAACAATCCGACCCAGTTCAACCACCTCAGCAATCAATACCATTCTCGGACCTTTCAATGCCCACCCCATTAACCGAGAGTTTTGGCGCCTCATCTTCTCCCAACCCTCTAAGCACAACCCGACCTGTCTCGGAAACACAAGCTAACATATCCCTTCACTTCCCCGTACATGAAACCTTCATTAATACCCCACCTTCTCTTAAAGCCTTTGAGAGACGTGAAAGGACTCTCCTAAAAAATCTCAACTCCTCCCCTTCCGATATTGCACTCTCCTGCTCTGAGTCCATGGGTTCCCTCACCGGCGATCAGTCACCTCTACCAGAAACCATCAATTCAAACTTTGATGAAGATGACGATGAAATCTCAAGGTTCATTCAAAGCCTACCCCCCATTAAAACCTCTTCTCCACAAATAAACCCCGCAAACACCCCTCTTCTATCATCCCCTGTCTCATCTCCATCAGGCCTACTCCTTCTTCTGGCACCGGTTGAGCCCATTGATGCAGAATCGCTGCAAATCATTAAACCCCCGGCATTCATCCTTACGGCACCGGAGTTTGTTGAAGAAGATAGTGACCAAGGGAATCTGGAAAAAGGAAAAGAAACTTTGCTCACTCTTACCATGGGGGACTCAGAGGAGAAAGAAGCTCAAACTGGTTCGATGAAGGATGACGATGGGAAAGCGAAAACCAAGAGAGCTCCAAGAAAGAGGCCACCCAAGAAGAGGCCCTTCAATGACGTTGCCCAGAAGGAAGATGCAGCAGGGGAGCATAAAGGTAAAAGAAAGAAATTTAAATTTAATTTTTCTTCTCCTTGGTCTTGTGTACCGCCTTGGTCTGTTTTAAACCAAGACTCTTGCTTTGGCCAACTTTCATGCTTTTATTCAGAGGTTTTGATGGTTGACCTTCATCAAACATCACTTTCGCCATGAGCATCCTTGCCTGGAATTGCAGAGGTTTGGGTCAAGCCTCTGCAATTCAACAGGCGTTTAATTTGACCAAAATTCATAAACCCTCGTTTGTTTTCCTTTCTGAGACTAAAAAACATGTTGCATGGATTAATAATAAGTTTAGGAATTTAGGTTTCTCTGCTTCTTTCGGAGTTGATTCTAATGGTTCTTCTGGTGGCCTTCGGTTCACTTGGGATAATGCTTTCCAAGTTCAAATCCTTTTCTCAAACCAAAATTTTATATTTTGTGATGTTTTGGATTTTAATAATAACCACTGGAATTTAGGGCTTGTGTATGGTAGTCCATATTTGGCAGAAAGAGAAGAGGTTTGGAATACTATTAAGTCTCTTATTACTCATAATCTACCTGTCTTATTAATTGGTGATTTTAATCAGGTTCTTTTACCTCATGATAAAATAGGTTCTAATGCTAATTCCCTTTTGGGAGCTAATTTGTTTAGGAATTTTATTGATGACTGCTCCCTTTTAGAATCGCCTAATTCAGGACCCTGGTTAACCTGGACCAACAACAGATTCTCCACTAATCCCACTTTTAAAAAATTAGATCGTGCCTGGTGTAATTCTGCTTGGTTCAATCTTTTTCCTTTGGCCTACTTGAATAATTTAGGAATTACGGTTTCAGACCATGCCCCTATCCTTGCTTGCCTTAATAGAAACCATAACATTCACCCTAAGAACTTTAGATTTGAAGCTTGGTGACTTAAAAGAAGGGAAGTAGTAGATTTATTAAGTTTATTTGGAATTAAGTTAATTAAGTATATCCGCAATTGGCTTAGGGTAGGGGATGGAAATTCAAAAAAAATTCATAATTATGCAAGAATTAAAAAAGCTTGGAATAGGATTTATAGTATTAAGAATAATAATAATGCAATAGTTACTGACCAAAATGAAATTACTCAAGTTTTCATGCACTATTTTCAAAATATTTATTCTACTCCTGAACCATCTCAGGCAAATCTAGAATCTCTGTATGGTATGGACTGTGCGTTTGATTTACTGTTTAATATTGATACTTTTGTTAATCCTGAACAACAAACTTTTCTAAACTCTCATTTCACAGCGGAGGAAATTAAGACGGCTGTCTTTAGTATGGACCCACTCAAGGCCCCTGGTCCCGACGGATTTCAACCCATCTTCTTCCAAAAATGTTGGCCTTTTATTTCTACTAAAATTACTACTGCTGTGCTGTCATTCCTAAACTCGGGTTATATGCTTACGGAACTTAATAATACGAATATTGTTCTTATTCCTAAAATTGAAAACCCAAGTCTTGTCACTGACTATAGGCCTATTAGTCTTTGTAACGTCCTCTATCGTATTATTGCTAAGCTTTTGGCTAACCGTCTAAAAATGGTCTTGCCTCATTTAATATCAGATAACCAAATTGGTTTTGTGCCAAATCGTAATATTCACCATAATATTATTCTCACTCAAGATATACTTCATTTCTTATCGAAACTCTTAGAACTCTCTTGTAGATACTGCTTTATGACATGGCAGATCTAGGCCACGTGGCAACCATCCAGCACACCATATTGTGCTCCACACACACAGGATCACCAGCCGAGCTGATCCATGTGGGGGCTGCGAGACAGAGCCCTCGCATACCACTGCACGGGACTTGTAGGGATTTGTGGTTTGGAGGCTAGAGTAAGCCCTGTCGCGTGCGAGCCAAGCCCGCGCGCGACCTTTAGTAACTGTTTTGAGAGATTTATGGCACGAGCTCCCTAGACCCGGTCAATCCGGTCAAACCCGGTCAACCTCGTAACGGTTCCGGTACTCGCGCACCACGTGCTCTAACGGTTCCTATATACTCGGACGAACGTGCCGTTATGGTTAAGCTAATTAAGCCGCCATTAATGGGCGCACTAACCACACTACAACGGTCACGTTCTCCAGTATATATACATCGTTACCCTTTCCATACAAAAAAGGACAACACTGCCATACGCGGAAGCTCTGCCAAACCTCTGTCTCTCTCTCAGACATTGCTACTGACTTACTCTCTCCCTACACACACCCCTATTCTTCCTGTGCGATCCCTGATCCACTACGTACGGTGTACACGGAGGTCTCCCTGCCGGAATCTCTTGTGCACATTTTGGTGAACCCGACGTGAATCTTACCAGCAAAAGCAACCATGTCTCAGGAGGATGATGTCAGCAACCGGTCGCCTTCCACCGAAACTCCCTCGGGAGACGAAGTCCGCCGTACTCCGACGACTCCCGGCGAGGCACCAACTTTGGAGTCTTTGGACGCCACTGTCCAAAGTCAGGCAAAAGCTCTCAAGTCTCAATCTGCGCAGTTGGAGCGGATCTTGGCCGTTCTGGGCACCCTTGCGCCAAATCCTCCACCAGGTACCGCCACCCCTCAGGGAGGAGGAACCCCTACTGCTCCAGGATTGGGAGTATCGGCCACGCCTCCCAACCCTCATCTGCAAACTCCACCGTCAGCCACGCAGCTGCCTTCGATCCAAGGATCAACAGCGCAAATGCTACCCCCTGCCGCTCACGCCTCTCAGCCCACGGCTTTGGCGTCTAACCCAACTTTGCAGTACACTCTGCCTCCACCGGCGACCATATGGGGAAACGCGGGTAGCCAATACACTCTCAATCCTCCGGCGACATATGTATCGCCACCGCCTACGGCAGCCCCTCCGGCAGCTACCGAGGGAAGCCTCCCAGAATGCATGACATCCTTGCAGAAGCGCGTGGACTCCATCCTAGCTCATCAATCGCTCGCGGATACCATCATCCCGAAGCTAGACAACGATCCACCCATCCCACGAGAAATTTATCTCATGCCTAACCCGGCAGGGTACAAGGCTCCCAAATGGGACAAGTTCGAAGACGTCAATGGAAACGCCCATGAGCATGTCATGCGTTTCATCGATGTCATGGGTCCATACGGAGCTGATCCCAAACTGCTGATGCGAGAGTTCCCAAAGACTCTTGGGAATGTAGCATACAAATGGTACCGGACGTTGGAGCCCGGATCCGTGAAGACTTGGGACGACATGGTCCAGAAGTTCTACACCAAGTTCTTCCAGATGGAAGAGAAGGTGACGATGATCCACCTCTCGCGGATGTATCAGAAACGCGAGGAAGATGGAATCACTTTCATCAAGAAATTCAGAGCGAAATCCTTAGAATGCAAGGACCCAATGCTCGAGAGTCGGCTCGTAGAGATATGCCTGCAGTGCATGCGGGATGAGTACAAGAACATGCTAATCAATTTGCAAACACCCACGTTTTCAAAGCTCATCGAGTGCACGATGAACATCGAGCCCATCGTCGAGAGACAGAGAAAGAAGAGCGCTCCAGAACGACCTGCGAGCGGCACCACCTACAAGATCGGCAGATTCGGCTACAAGCGAGGACGCGAGGCTGAGGTCAATGCAGTTTCGCCCCAGAAGCAAGCAAAAGTTACAAACTTCGACGCACCGCCCCTGCCCTGCTCGGTGGAGGAGGCAAGCGATCTCTGCAGACAGTGGCGTAAGGACGGCGTCCTCCCACCGCTCGAGAAAGCACCCTCCAAGGAGATGACGAGGGACCCTAAGTGGTGCGAATACCACGGCAAGGTCATGCACCCCACAGCCGAGTGCAAGAAGCTCAGATTCGCACTCGATCAGAAGATGAAGAGCGGCGAACTCATCGTCAGCGACCATCGGAAGGATGTGCGCAACAACCCGCTGCCTGCCCATACAAATTCGGGCTCGAAAGGCAAAGAGGTCGCCATGATCTCGATAGTCGACTTGGAAGAAGTCGCAGAGGATGGTCTGCCCATCGTTGCTGAAGTCCATGAAGATGAAGACTACAGCATGGACACGGAAGAGGAGCGTGCCGACCGCATGAAAGGGTCGCACGGCTTCGACAGATTCTTCAACGAGATGAACTTCTCCGAAAAATGTCGAGCGGACATGACAAAAGCAATCTTAAGGGTAGCAGAGGACTACGAGGAGGACCTCGTGGTCTCCAACGGGAAAGTCGTCAGGGCGTCCCGTTCCACAGAAAAGATTATGACCTTTTCTGCCAGCGACAAAAAGACAGATGCGAGCCACCAGAGGCCCCTGTACGTGACCGCCATCATCAACGGCGTCGAATTCAAGCGAGCATTCGTCGATGGAGGAGCAGCGGTCAATGTTGTTCCACTCCACACACTGAAGCTAGCAGGGATCCCCGAGCACAAGGTAGTCAAGCGTCCATCCCCGCTGGTGGGATTCGGAAGCGATTCCAGAATGACGATCGGGTGGATCCGCCTGGGCGTTCAGATCGGCAAAATCAAGTGCTCGGCGAAGTTCTATGTCATAGACGCGAACACCACATACCACATGATCATAGGTCGGGCCTGGATTCATCGCTTTGACGCAATCCCTTCAACGGCTCACCAAGTGATGAAAGCTATCTGGAACGACAGGATTGTCGAGATACCGGCCTCAACTAACCCGTTCAACTTGGACGAAGCGCATCTCAGCGAGGCGGTGTGGTTCACCGAGATGGCGGACGAGCAAACACCCGGACCATTCAACCCTACTCCTTTACCTCTCTGGGAGGACATCAAGGACCAGTCACCTGCAGGCGTGATGGTGACAAGGGGAGACACCGAAGAAAAGCCGCCTACCCACGAAGAGGCGCCGCGCATCGCATATCATCGCAAGAGTGTCTACACTCTGAAGAGGATCGCAAAGCACGACCCCGAGGGCAAGGAGATAGAGAGCTTCTACGCCAACGGGAAGAAATGCTATCGCATATGAAGGTGCGCGGGGACGTCCTCACACGGGCATGGGGATGTCCCTGGGCAAATCAATCAAATCGAGCAAGTTGCGCTCACAGAAGAGCCAACACAGGGCACTCCAGAGGAGAAACTTAAAGAAGCCCCCGAATGCATGGAAGACAGGCCAAGACCACAAAAGCAAGAGCTTAAGGAAGTGTTCCTCAGCCCGAACGAGGAAAAGAAAAGACCAGTCTTCCTGAGTGCGGACCTCACAAGCGAAGAGGAACAAGGACTGCTGCAGCTCCTAACTGAATACAAGGACGTGTTCGCATGGGAATACGACGAGATGCCGGGTCTGGACACGAGCATCACCATGCACCGTTTAGACATCATCCCAGGGTCTAAACCGGTCAAGCAAAGCACCAGAAGCTTTAGGCCAGAGCTCAACGTGAAGATCAAACAGGAGATTGTCAAACTCCTAGATGCCAAGTTCATAGAGCCCAATCACCATCCCACATGGTTGGCCAACATCGTGCCAGTGGTGAAGAAGAACGGACAGCTCCGCATCTGCGTGGACTTCCGAGATCTTAATCGCTTCTGTCCTAAGGACGATTTCCCGCTGCCTAACATCGATTTACTCATTGATTCAACAGCAGGCCATCGCATGTTCAGTTTCATGGACGGCTTCAGCGGGTACAATCAAATCAAGATGGATCCCGAAGATGCAAGGAAAACTGCATTCATCACTCCCGTGGGGGTATTCAACTATACGGTAATGCCATTCGGTCTTAAGAATGCAGGCGCAACCTATCAGCGGGCCATGATGGCCCTATTCCACGACATGATGCACAAAGAAGTGGAATTCTATGTGGATGACCTGGTAGTCAAATCCAGGCATGAAGCAGATCACCTTGCAGACCTGCGAAAGGTATTCAACAGATGCAGGAGCTTTCAACTGAAAATGAACCCCATGAAATGCGCGTTCGGCGTGACTTCGGGGAAGTTTCTGGGATGCGTAGTCCATCGCCAAGGAATCGAGCCTGACCCTGCGAAAGTGTCAGCCATCACCAGCATGACACCACCTCAAGACCAAAGTACCTTGAAAACATTCTTGGGAAAATTGTCATATCTGCGGAGATTCATCCCGGCAATCGCCGAAATCACATGCTGTTTCAGCACTCTTCTCAGGAAGGACGCCGCGTACAACTGGGCTCCTGACCATGAAGCGGCATTCGAAAAGCTAAAGGAGATACTTACATCCCCGAAGATTATGATCGCGCCTCAACTGGGATCGCCGCTGCTGCTATATCTTACATCAACAAGGAGATCTATAGGAGCACTCTTGGCCCAGGTATATGAGGGACAAGAGAGGCCTATCTATTACATCTCTCGCATTGTGCAGCCTGCTGAATCAAGGTACACGGACATCGAACGTCATTGCCTTGCCTTATTCTTTGTAATAGAGAAATTGAGACACTATTTTGCATCGCACAAAGTAGAGGTGGTCACCAAAAGCGACCCCATAAGATACCTGCTAACTCACACTACTCCGGGCGGGAGATTGGCGAAATGGTACATGACCATCTCTCAATACGATATCACATGCGTAAAACCAAGAGCGATCAAGTCGCAGGCGGTAGCAGATCTGCTGGCACAGTTTCCCGACAACAGTCACGAACCTGTGATCGAGGAAGAACTCGAAGGCCCTGAAATCTACGCGATCGACGTGCCCTATTGGACCCTCCACTTCGATGGTTCGTCAACCAGAAAAGGCGGAGGCATTGAGATAGTCTTGACAAAGCCGGACGGGGAAGTCATACAGATGTCCGCGAAACTCAACTTCGCAGTCACGAACAACGAGGCGGAATACGAGGCTCTGATCGCGGGACTCCGTGCGGCGAAAGCTTTGGAAGTGAGCAACTTAACAGTCATGGGAGATTCCAAACTGATTGTTAAACAGGCCTCGGGCGAATATGGCTTAAAGGAGATCAACCTCCTACCATACCGCACCCTAGTGCAAAAGCTGATGCAGCAATTCTGCGACGTGAAATACGAGCACAAACCCCGAGCGGACAACAGGCATGCAGACGCCTTAGCAACTCTGGGATCTAAGGTCAGCATAGACAAATGCCCCGCAAAGATTTCCATCGAAGTGCGAACATCGTCGGCATTAACAGAAGATGCGTGCGACGACGAACACATGGATGACGCAGACTGGCGAAAAGCAATCCTGCAAGCTATTGCGAAAGGCACCAGCAGCGAGGGCTGGGCACTCACGAAAGGATACTGTATCCACGACAACACCCTTTACTACAAGGGTCCCGGAGGAATACTCATGCGATGTGTCTCCGAACAAGAGGGACAACAGCTGTTAGAAAAGATTCACCAGCACGCTTGCGGAGAAAGCGAGGTGTCAATCTACAGGAAAGCTCAGAGATACGGCATCCATTGGCCAAGCATGTCTACAGCCGCAGCCCTGATACAAGGGAAGTGCGAAAATTGCGCACTAATCAAAGATTCTCTTCTTGTCGCTCTAATCGACGACGACACAGACTGGAGAAAGCCATTGTTTGAATTCCTCACCAAGGGCACCGTGCCCGAATCGAGAAAAGAGGCAGACAAATTAAAGAGGAAAGCTTCTCGATATGTGGTTCAAGAAAATCTGCTTTGGCGAAAAGGTCACGAAGGCAACTTGCTGCGATGCCTAGACGATAGGGAAGCACAAGAAGTCATGGACCTCTCCCATCAGGTGGAACACCAGGGAGGTGCGAAATTATGCAGACAGCTCCTCTCAATCGGATACTTCTGGCCCACGATGGAAGTCGATTGCCGCACCAAAGTGCGACGCTGCCAAGAATGTCAATTCAAAGGGAACCTAGTGCACGCTCCCGCCGTGGACCTACATGCACTAGGAACGCCATGGCCATTTCACACATGGGCTTTGGACTTCATTGGCCCCATCCGACCAACGTCACATGGGAACCATTTTATTCTCACCGCAACCGAGCTGTTCACCAAATGGGTGGAAGCAATACCACTGAAGACGGCAAACGCGCTGGCTGTGGTCAACCTCATCCAGGAAAACATCATATGCAGGTTCGGAATCCCGAATACTATTCTTTCAGATAACGGTACTCCTTTTGTTAATCGTCAGGTAGCTACAAAACTTGCGGAGTACAATATCAGGCAGATATGCTCTACCCCCTATTATCCAAAGGGAAACGGGCAAGCCGAGGCGACTAACAAAACGCTGCTGAGAATTCTGAGCAAGATGGTCGCAGATGACCACAAGAAGTGGGCCGACTCTCTTAACATAGCTCTGTGGGCCTACAGAACTTCTCCAAGGACACCCACAGGGGCCTCGCCATTTCTACTATGTTATGGGGCTGAAGCTGTGGTACCTGCGGAGGTCAGAGTCAATTCGGCAAGGCTGGCCTTCCACGCGCTCTACGAAAACCAACGCGATCATGATTTAGTCTTGCTGGAAGAAAAGCGAGAACAAGCCAAAAGGACTAACAAGCGGTACCAAGAAAGAATCGCTCGCGCCTACAACAAGACAGTCCAGCGACGGGATTTCGCAGTTGGCGACCTGGTCTTGCGCGCATCTGATCACTGCATGCGAGAGGCAACCCACCCAAAGTTCGCAGCTAATTGGGAGGGACCCTTCGAAGTCACAGAAGTCTTCGATAGCGGCTACTGCAGCATACGAAGGTTGCACGGCACAACCTCAACTCCAAGCTCAGTCAACATGCGCTGGATCAAGAAGTACTATCCCTGACTTCTCTTGTTTCATACGTTTTATGATAACGTTGCTTAATGTCTCATGTGGCTACGATATTCGCAATCTCCTCTCCCATATGAGAGGATTGTAATCCTATCTCTCCCATATGAGAATGTCATAATAAAAGAATTCTCCCAAATGAGAAGTTCACATTTATCAGCTGTTTATATCGATTATCTAATTTGTTACAACTGTTAACAATAATTTATGCGCTTCAATAGTAACAAATGTAAACACGATCTTAAATGATCATCGAAGCCTATCCCTTACGATAGCGAACGCGATCTTAACTGATCATCAAAGCCTATCTCTTACGATAGCGAACGTGATCTTAAATGATCATCAAAGCCTATCCCTTACGATAGCGAACGCGATCTTAACTGATCATCAAAGCCTATCTCTTACGATAGCGAACGCGATCTTAAATGATCATCAAAGCCTATCTCTTACGATAGCGAACGCGATCTTAATTGATCATCAAAGCCTATCTCATATGATAGCAAACGCGATCTCAATCGATCACCTAAAGCCTATCTTTTACGATAGCAGCCAAACACAAATGCGATCTTAAGTGATCATCTAAAGCCCATCTCCTACGATGGCAGCCACTACAAATGTGATCTTAATCGATCATTTAAAGCCTATCTCTTACGATAGCAACCAAATACAAATGCGATCTTAAGTGATCGTCTAAAGCCCATCTCCTACGATGGCAGCCACTACAAATGAGATCTTAATCGATCATTAAAGCCTATCTCTTACGGTAGCAATCAAATGCAAATGCGATCTTAAGTGATCATCTAAAGCCTATCTCCCATGGTAGCAATCAAATGCAAATGCGATCTTAAGTGATCATTAAAGCCTATCTCTTGCGATAGCAGCCAAATGCAAATGCGATCTTAAGTGATCATTAAAGCCTATCTCTTACGATAGCAGCCACTACAAATGTGATCTTAAGTGATCATTAAAGCCTATCCCTTACGGTAGCAATCAAATGCAAATGCGATCTTAAGTGATCATCTAAAGCCTATCTCCCATGGTAGCAATCAAATGCAAATGCGATCTTAAGTGATCATTAAAGCCTATCTCTTGCGATAGCAGCCAAATGCAAATGCGATCTTAAGTGATCATTAAAGCCTATCTCTTGCGATAGCAGCCAAACGCAAATGCGATCTTAAGTGGTCATCTAAAGCCTATCTCTCACGGTAGCAATCAAATACAAATACGATCTTAAGTGATCATTAAAGCCTATCTCTTGCGATAGCACCCAAACGAAAACACGATCTTACATGATCATCCAAAGCCTATCTTTTGCGATAGCAGCGAAATACAAAAATGATCTCAATCGATCATCTAACGCCTATCTCTTGGGATAGCAGGTTATACAGATGCGATCTTATAATGATCTTCTCAAGCCTATCTGTTACGATAGCAATTTTGGTTAATTATCCAAACCCGTCTTATATGATGGCAACACGAGTGCAGAGTTATCTTATTAGATCTTCTAAAGATCTGTCTGCTGTGATAGCAGTTTATGCGAGAAACGATCTCAAACAAAGCCTATCTTCTATGATAGCAATTTGCACAGCTCAACGATCTTGATTGATCTCTGGAAGATTATCTGGAACGATAACAACGTTGTGAACGTGATCTCATACGATTTACAACGACCAACTACAAGCCCATCCGTCAAGATGGCACAGCTGCGAAATAACGATCTCGAATGATCTAGCGAAATATCTGTAAATTGACATCGCATATGTGAAATCATTACATGTCATTATGCAAGGCAAAACAAGCCGAAATGCATGCGAAATTGTATTTTGTTGCAAAGAACAACTGATACAAATACTATTTATCATCATGAGTCAAATGACTTACAATTTATCTATCTAGATAGCAGCTTACAAGCGAAAAGCTCGCATCTAACTACACAGCCAACATGGCTTACAATACATTCGAAAAATGGCTGATAAGCCAGCAGAAACGTGATACGGAAACCCGGACTGCAAAGAATGAACCGCCCTGGCTTCGAGCGCCGGCTACACGATGCCCAAATCTGTGGGTGACATCTGTAGCAAAGGGGATCTCGCTCTGAAAAGAGCCACATGAAACCATACGCTCGACATTCTGCTATCCGACAAGACCGTTGTCAGATAGGCTCCCCATAACATTTGCCCAAGGAGCCACCGGTTCCGGCGATCTACAGGCAAGCAGCAGCTCCAAAGGGCAAGGGCTCCTTGTAGACGGGGATGAACGTGACGGTTCGTCACCCCGAGCTCACAAACATGAAAGTGACGGATTCTTCTTCATTACTGCTGAAGAAGAATCACGCCGTTCATTACGAGACGGTAGCACGGTCACTACGGCGCTGCACCTCGCCACGAGGCGGCCGGAAACATGACCTGCACACATAATACACGAAGAAATTTCTTCGAACACACATGAGGTATTATCTGCATCCTCTTTATGACGGTTATAAACAGCAATAAGCCTCATAAAGTGGATCTTGGAAACTATTTCTATAGCACAAAGCGCAAACTCAGGATTCAAAGCTTGAAGTTGCCATGAATCAACGAAAAACAAGCGTTGAAGCCAGCAGTCGCAAGGACTCACGGCAAAGCACATGTTTGGGATGAAGAACCCAAATGACAAAGGCAGGGTTTATATAGGCCCTGTAGAGACTCTTCGGTTGCTTAAGATGAGTCAGCAAATTCAAAAAGAGGGTAAGTTCAATCACTTACGCCTTGAAAAGCGGTAACAATCAATTACCCTACTAAAGGCTACGACGATTCAGTTGCGTATCCTAATAAATGACGGATAGTCATGATTCGGATGGACTTCCCAACGGAAGCGTGCTTATCTGCCGAGAAATTAGCGCGAAAATCAAGCAAAGAATCAATTGCTGATGTCATAATTGGATATGCACAGAAATGTCCAATCAAATCCCGAAAGGGGCAAAACGGGCAAACTCATTGTTTGTTGTTAAAAAAGAAGGGGGAGAAACCCTAGCAATATCACATTAATGTTCAAAACATTACATTAATGTCTCAGCCATTTTCCTGTTTTCTTTTCGAAAATTCGAAAAGTCAAAACAAATTTTTGACTAAGGAGTCCTGGGGTGCGAACTGCTCGCTCAGCTTCTCCACTTGTTTCACTTCTTGCCTCAGTTGCTCGCACTTGGCATTCATTTCCTGATACAGCTTTACAGCTTCATCAACCTTTTGCTTTTGCTGCTCCACCTTCTGCATCTCAGCTGCGAGATTCTGGTGACCGAGATTCAAAGTTACAGCTGCGCGAATCAATGTAACTCTGTCCTTGAGGAATTTAAAGCCAAGTCTGCCTTGGACTTTGAGCACGAGATTTTGGCACATGCCACACAGCAATTCAGCACTCTGGGCCGAAATGGTCGCAGGTGTAGCCGCACACAGCTGCTCTAGTATCCAGATGGCTTCAGTAAGGAATAGCCTCCTGTCAAAAGGACTGATCTCCAGACACCTCACAAACGATCGGGGGTATCTGAGGCGCATTCGAACCACCCAGTCTACATCGGTTTGCTTCAAACCTGAGACGTCAAAAACAAGTCATGATGTCAAAACTAGCAAGCAAATAATGCGACGTACGAATGGTAAAATCTCTGCTTACCGGTCCCTTCCAGAATTTCATGAATAGAAGGAATGCGAGCCACCGGGTTGTTCGAAGACTGCCCTCGCTCCATGGCTCTCTTATCAGCTGCGAGCTCCAAACTCTCATAGTTAGGAGGAAGAGTGTAAGCTGCACCAGCTGCGATTACATTCCCAACCTGCGAGCCCCAAATGCTCCACGCAGGAATAGGTGCTCCTGGCTCAGTCATCGCCGGAGACACAACCGAGGTCGCTGGACGGACATTCCCGGATGCGGAAATGGCAGCATCGCTTGTCCTTTCCTCCTCACCACCAGTACGGACACTTTCGTCCATCCGCACAGCATCAGCTTCGACATCATCGGAGAGCTCGATGACATCCTCGAGACGCTCACTTACATGTCCAGCGTCCACGACGGGCTTCTCAGTATGAGAGCTCGAGATTGGAACATGGGATGCAGAAGGCTGACTTCTCTGCTCCAGCTCAGGTTCCTCAGCATGACCTGCGATACCAAATGCGACAATATGAGGTAACTTGTGTTATAAGTTATTTCACTATCTTTGCTAAAGCTAAGAATAAGCACCTCCACGCGAAGGTGGGATTAAGGTATCCTCATCGTACACTAGGGACGTGGAACCGTGCCCTATCAGTGTATCTTCACTAAGCAAATCTTTAAGAGAAGCGTGACCTGGGACGCGAGTAAACCAGTCATGATTTTGCTTCAAGTGACTAAAGCCTAGTATGCGCATATCACTCAAAATAATTACCTGAGGGTTCTCCGCATTTGCTTACCAACCAACGGCGAATGTCAGGCTTTGACACACCGTGCTTTAACGCACCCACAATTACATCTCTATAAGTAACTGCGAGATTGAAGATCTCACCTTTATCGCCACCTGCGATCTCTGCGAAGTCCGCTTGGACTTGCTCTAGCTCTGCTGTGTCCTCTCCAGGAACCTCATCTTCCTCCTCCACATGAGGAGCCACTTCTTCGGGAAGCTCGTCTTCCTCGCCAGTTGGACGCGCTAAGTCGTCAACATGCCGCTCCTCGAGGCTCCGCTGTTTCACAAGCTCGAGTTCCTCTTCCTCTCGCTGCCTTCTTCTCGCAGCAGCCTCCGCGGCTGTCTTCCGGGATTCAGCAAGAACATCCTCGCTTATGGGATCATCTGAAACGCCAGCATGGGCATTTCTCTTTTGCCTCTTGGCCACGAGGCCACCAACGGCTTCATCATCATCACCTGCGAATATACAATTGGTTCAAAGAAAAGAACTGCATAGAAGTTATGATAAGGGACAAGAAAATGCGGCGGAAGTACCTCCTGACTCTTCCTCGCGCATCACAACTGTTCCTTCTTCTTCTTCTTCATTACTTGCTTGGGGCTCCTGCCTCTCTTCCTCTTCCTCTTGATTGAATGGAACGAAGGTTTCAACTGCGAGATCTTTTCGCGCTAAGCCGGGCATACGACCCTTACCTTTGTCCTTGACAGAAAGGGACCTCGCTGGGGGCGAAGCTGGAGCGCTCCTAGGGGAAGAAATCGTAATCCCCTTTTGCCTAGGCCTCTTCGCTCTCGGCGCCGCAGTCGCTGGAGGGGACGGGTCATCCCTAGGAGGAGACGGAGCCGGAGGGTTGTCTATCAGCGAGTCAGCAAAAGTGTTCATGACCCCGCGAACTTTTGTTTCGACCTCGGCATCCATCCTCCATGCTAGCCGATACGACTCCCCCCTTCTTCTGGTCGCAACAATGGTATCCACCAGCGATTTGGAACGGTCACCAGCTGCGAACCTCCGCACATGACACTAGACAATACAGAACAAAAAGCATCAGTGCAAGCAAATCAAAGAGCTCAAAGCACACAAGGAAACTGCTTACCTCAGCAAACGCCTTGCTATATTTGATGACCTGCGTGTCACCCTTCTTGATTGCATCGACCTGCTCCTTCAGAATGAAATCGGGGCACAAATGATTCTCGCGGTCCAACAACGAGTAGCAACCGTACTCAGACTCGCTCAAACTGCAATTGGGGCGAAACGGAAAAGAGTTTCTCTTGATCAAGGGGGCCCTTCCTGGCTGCGCCGCCGCCTCCGTCTCCATCCTCGTATACTGGGCAATCCAGTATGCGATCCAATTCTGGGAACAACCACCCCTGCGAGTTCCCGCAGGCTGCTCAAAGGGAAGATTGCTCATAAGGACCGTCTTGCATTCCTTTGTCAGCAAGCGCTTGTAGCACCCTCTAACGATAGACTGGGGCCAGATTGATGGGGCCACCGCATCGAAACCAAACTGAGGAGAGACCCGAGTGGGGTCAACATCCACTGTAAGCCTTTCATATCGTGGCGCGAGCTCACGAATATGCTCTGCAAGTGCAGGAAGAGAACCCCGCAGACACCAGCAAAAGAACTCACGATAGCGTTCGTGGAAATGCGGTCCCTTTTCAAAGAGAAGGTCTTCTGACAAGACCATACCTTCGGAGGGGTATAGCTTCGGAAACCACCGCACATTCTCAACACGTGTGGCGTAAGGCCTGGCAGTGAACTCCCTTCGCTTGTCGCATATCAAGCTCCAAGTACACTTGGTGTTGCTTGCCCCGAACCATCTCGCAGCCCTTCCGCTGTTGAGCGCTTTCGTCTCGCCTGGGGGACACCACTTCTCAAGTGGGAGGGGAGTTGGAGCATAAGACGGCCAACGCTCGAAAACCCACATTGTCAAAAAGCTGATATTGACAAAGGTCAGAACGTCGAGGCGGCCACGCGATTCCCTCATCGCCAGAACCAGCTGATCCAGCCTGTAATATAGCGTGCCCAAGACCAAGGGTCCAAGTGCGACTCTCTGGCCAAGAGCGAGCCTCACGGCAAGTGGCAGCACATGGTAGAAGACCCCATCATGGGGGTGACCATCAATCAGAAATCTCGACAGCCAAGCACAAAGAAAGGCGCAAAGGGTCAAATGATAACCCTTGCCCTCTACGTAATTCTCGGCCTCCGGGTCCTCGCTCAAAAGCTTCTTAGTAATGCTGCTGCTCGCATAGTCTCGGAAGAAGTACTGCAACCACTTGTTCCAGGTATTCTTCGCGGACGTATCAACCAGCTGCCAGTTCGGAAGAGGTTTTGTACTGGTCCACCGAGTGGAGATTTTCTTCACCTCTGCTAGGCACTCCTCCATCTGCGCGTACAAGGCTAATTCCGCAGATGTCCTTAAGTGACTCAAGGGGTCCACCTCGCCCATGGGGGAAAGCTCATACAGCATTTGAACGTCCTCGAGCGTGGGGGCAGCCTCGAACTCAGCAAAGTGAAACGTATGAGTCGCAGGCGAATAGCGGGACAGAAGGTCTAGAAGCATGGACTGATCCAACTTCACGGCAGCACCCTTCATAGCACGAACAGCAAAGAAAATGCCGGCTTCATCAAGAGTTTCGGCGTAATTACCCAACACGTGGTCAGTCCACTCATCCATATAGTCCAACTTCTGGACAAACGCCTGAGTAGAAATCGCAGTGTATGGGAAGTGCCCGTTCTCGATTCCCAATCGAACCACATCCTCGGAGCCAACTAACTCGAGCAAGGCTGAGTTAACTGGGCGAGTCAGTGTCAACAACCGCTCAACGGGAACAGGATCAGGCATCCTCTTCGCCTTCACCCTCGCGTGGTAAAAATCTTTCCCACCCAGAAAGGGGGCTTTTCGCCACAGAGACTGCGGAAGCTCCGGCATCTCTTCATCTTCCTTGACGGGTCTGGTTACCCTTGTTTTGGCCATTCCTGCGAAAGGGCAAAAAAAAGGGGGGGAGAAATACCACACCAGTCAGTTTGAATTTTGAATTCGAGACTTATGCAAAGGAATGCAAACAGTTCCGGTGCCGATTTCAGAAATTGGGTAATTGCAAGATCCAATATCGTCGAAAGAGTAAAGCGAAGCGGGCTTAAAGATCAAAGCCTCTTCACAGATTTCATGAGTTTACAGATTCAACGCAGTTCAAGACAAACGCCGGAATTTTAAAATCAAAAAGTAAACGAGGCCAACCTTGTTTCCTTGAAGCCTGCTTGAAGATGCACAATTGAAGAATACGATTTGCAGTCTTGAACTGATGATTGATTATTTGGATCTGCTCTCGAAGATCTCCGGGTACCATTCACTTTAAGAGAAAGAAGCAATGCCTTGCAATGATGGGATACAAGGTATTTATCCAGAAGAATGAAGGGTTGCGTCCCTTCAGTAGTCGAATCGCAACCGTCACCGTCGTGTCGCGCAATCACAGGACGGGCTGACGTCACGCCTAAAACCCTAAAGGTCAGATGGCACGACTCTAGGGGTTTTAGGTCATAATTACACGCACGGGGGCTGAATCTACCCGTATTTGAATTGGTACGTGACGACGACGCGCATGTTGGTTTCCGCGCATGGAAGCCTATACAGCTACAAGCCTTCACGCGCAGAAAGGGGGCTAATGTAGATACTGCTTTATGACATGGCAGATCTAGGCCACGTGGCAACCATCCAGCACACCATATTGTGCTCCACACACACAGGATCACCAGCCGAGCTGATCCATGTGGGGGCTGCGAGACAGAGCCCTCGCATACCACTGCACGGGACTTGTAGGGATTTGTGGTTTGGAGGCTAGAGTAAGCCCTGTCGCGTGCGAGCCAAGCCCGCGCGCGACCTTTAGTAACTGTTTTGAGAGATTTATGGCACGAGCTCCCTAGACCCGGTCAATCCGGTCAAACCCGGTCAACCTCGTAACGGTTCCGGTACTCGCGCACCACGTGCTCTAACGGTTCCTATATACTCGGACGAACGTGCCGTTATGGTTAAGCTAATTAAGCCGCCATTAATGGGCGCACTAACCACACTACAACGGTCACGTTCTCCAGTATATATACATCGTTACCCTTTCCATACAAAAAAGGACAACACTGCCATACGCGGAAGCTCTGCCAAACCTCTGTCTCTCTCTCAGACATTGCTACTGACTTACTCTCTCCCTACACACACCCCTATTCTTCCTGTGCGATCCCTGATCCACTACGTACGGTGTACACGGAGGTCTCCCTGCCGGAATCTCTTGTGCACATCTCTCTACCAAAATATGCAGCCCTTAAATTAGACTTATCCAAAGCTTTTGATAGACTAAGATGGGACTTTATTGAGGCCACCCTCCATCAATTTCATTTTCCCCCCTTTTTTATACGACTAATTATGCAATGTATTACAACAGTTTCGTACTCAACTATTGTCAATGGGACACCCACTAGAAGATTCCGACCTCATAGAGGGCTAAGACAAGGTGATCCCTTGTCACCTTTCCTTTTTAACCATTGTGCGGAGGCTTTATCTAAATCTTTATCTTTCGCTTGTAGATCGAATCTTATCTTAGGTGCTCCTTCTAAAATTAATGGCCCTTCCATCTCTCACCTTCAATTTGCGGATGATAGTATTTTGTTCTTTAGAATCACCCCTAACGTAGGTAATGTCATTTTAGATCTATTAAACATATTTGCTAATCAATCGGGACAAGTCATTAATTTTGCTAAGTCTTGAATTACTTTTTCGGCGAATAGTGACAGGCATGACATTAATAACTTAATTTCAACCCTTCATGTTAATAGTGGCACTCACATAGGAAACCACCTTGGCTTTTTACTTCGACGACACGTTCTCACTCACTAAAAAAAAACGAATCAATGATCATAGACAAAATTAGAAATAAATGTGCCTCTTGGAAGGGTCTTCTGTTGAACAAATTTGGTAGAGCTAATCTTATTAAAGCTATTCCTACTAGCTTTTTGGTCTACCCTCTCTCCGTTATGCTCATTTCAACAAAAACAAGTAACATTATTACGTCTATATTTAATAACTTCTTCTGGACAGGAAACCCCTCTAAAAAGACTATTCACTACATTTTTTGGGATAAGCTTTGTCTTAGTCTTGCCAGAGGAGGTCTTGGATTAAAGAATTTAAAAGATTTCAACTATGCTCTTTTCTGCAAAACTACTTGGCAATTGCTTTCGAATCAGTTTTCTTTAGTGTCTCGTTTCTTAAGGGCTAAATATTGTAAAAGAAATGACTTCTGGCTACACAATGCTCCACCAACTGCATCTCCAATGTGGAAGGCAATTGTCAAAGGTAAGAAACTCTTGCGGGAGGTATCACTTGGAAGCTTTCAGATGGTAATAGAATCTCCATTACTAAGCATCCTTGGATTATTGATGTACCAGGAGAATATTTACGACAGAATGTGGCACACCTTACCAATATTAAATGGGTCAAGGATCTAACTATCCCTTCTGATGGAGGAAGAGTTCTTTGGAACCATACCCTAATCTCTTCAACTTTCCCCCCATGGTTAACTAATCTCATTCTCACCACCCCACTAAATGCCCAGAACAATGAGCCTATTTGGCACATTACTCCCAATAACTCCTTTTCAGTTAAATCACTTTATAACCACCTTTTTAATCCTTTCCCAAAGCCAAATTTTAAAACCAATAAGCACTCTTTCAAACCTAACTTAATTTCTTTTAAATGGAAACATCTCTGGAAATTAAAACTCCCTTACAAAATAAAATTCTTTCTTTGGCAACTTAGCCACCAAATTCTACCCACAAAAGATTTACTAAGCTCTAGAGGGATTAACTGTGATCTGAGTTGTGTTTTTTGCCATGAAAATGAAAATATCTCTCACCTCTTCATGCATTGTGCTTTTTAAAAATAGGTCATTCACAAACTACAAATTCACCATTTTATTTCCATGGAATTCACTAACTGGTTGGACTATTGGATCAAAACAAATACCAGTACCCACCAAAGCAGCATTGTTTGGATTGTAGCCTGCTGGATTATTTGGAAGCATCGAAATGAAACCATTTTCAAGGGAATTCCTCCAAGCGTTGATAACTGTTATTTTCATATCTCCAATCTAACTTCTCAAATCTCAAATGTTTTCATGTACACGCCCACACATCTTTAGCTACGGTTTCAGAAGAGACGACGAAGACAAAGGCACCCAGAAAGGTGTCGGCAAATAAGTTGACAGCTGAAGCCAAGAAGCTAGCAAAAGGAAAGGCCCCAGTGATAGCTGTTGGCTCTGAAGGTTCCAAGAAGCCAAGAGGCATTGAGGCAACTTTGGAACGCTTCATGAGAGATTGTCCAACTGAGGAGCAATGGAAGCAGAAAGTGAAGTAAGAGGAAAGAAGAATGGAGGAAATTGCTGCCATGTACAAAGTTAAGTCTCAAGGTTTCATCTTGGTGAATGGGAAGCTAGTGGATCCGAATGAAGAAGCCCTATTCAAGTTTCTCGAGGAAAAGTCCGGATCAAAGATGAAAGGGAAATCAGTTTAAGTGTCTTAGTTTCTTTTGTCTATCAATCTTCGAACATCTTTTAGTCTTGAGTCTTTTGTGTTTTAGCTTATGGTTTAGCTTTATCGTTGGGTGGTTGCCCAAACTGTTTGGTTGGTTTTCATTTATTTGCGTCCTTGTGGTTGTATTTGGTACTCCTATCTAATGAAGTTCTCTTGATTCCCCGCAAAAAAAAAGTGTTAGCTATTAATTGGAAATTTTATTTTTACCCATCTATTTTTTGCATTTTCCATTTCTACCCCAACTAACTAGTTGATAGATTTATAATTTCTCTCCAATCCATTCCTCACTAACTTGCTCAACTCTCATTATAATATATATATATATATATATATGTATATCATCCTCACACTCAATATACCGCTAACACTTCCATCTCCATCAACTCCGTCACTAACCATCTCAATCACTTCATGTCTTTACATTTTTTCTCCTCATGAACGTTCATACAAGCTCTCTCATCTCTCTTCAAAGTTCATTCCCTTTTTTGGAACTTGACCTCCACAAAACTTTATCAAAACTCAATTTTCTTGTCTCCAAATTATGAAAAAAAATGATTCCAACCTTAGTATGATTATAGAGATGGAGGGGAGTTATTTCACCATCCTTCTCGAGGATTAAAGGCCAATTACATTCTTTTCTTCACCATCTTTTTGAATCTCGGGGTAAATTTTCTTCTAGTCTTGAATTCGTGCTTGCATGTTCATGTTTAGCTTTGACTGATGAAATTTCATCCTATTTCTCTTCATTTCCACTCTCGATCCTTCGTTTCCATGGTTTGATCATGTTTTTGACTTCAAAATTTAGATAATATCATGAAACTCAAACGAGAACCCACATGCACTTTGTGAATTTCATGGTAGTTGCACTTGAGTGTCAAGAACATTTTAATAATTTGTGTCAAGAGCATGAAAATATCTTATTTAGTGTATAAAATGAAGTTATTTGGGTGAGAATCGAGTCCTCTTAAATTTCATGTACTAATAGAACCATTCTTGTTAATTTTTGAAAAAATTGCATGTTGGTACAATCTGCATAGTCTGTGGAAAACGTGGTCTATCTTCAATTTTTTTCTGTAAAATTTTCAAATCTTATATTTTATGAAACTAGACTCATAGAGGGTCATTTTAAGAAAAAAAATCATCTCCATAGCATTCTTATTTAAGGAGATATGGTCTTTTGAACTTGCATGTTTTCAGAAACTCTGTTTCTGGACCAGTCTTGGGCTTTGTTTTTTATTAAAAACCCAATTTTCAGAAAATTTTGTCACCTCCTCTTTCTTTTGTAGTAAACACATTAAGTATTAATTCTAGAGAGGATGAGCATTATAGCTATTCTCCAAGTGGTATTAATCACCTTGCAAAGTTGAAAGTTTCCGCCAAACTCTTCTCTGAATAAAAGTGTTGATTAATTTTGTAACTTGAGTTTTATAATAGCTATGCATGATTTTCTTAATGTTTATGAAATTAGACACATGTAGTCTGATCATAAATTAAGTTCATTATTTTAAGAGTTGCTTTGCTATGGTAAATATGTCTCTAAAGTCAGAGCTACAATTCTGTCCAGAATTGTAGTTTCACATTTTATAGAAAACTTGAGTTTTTGGAACTTCTAAGTGTTATGTTTGATTTTTTTGACATCTGAACATCATTATATGTACATTTGTTACATATAGGATTATGTGGCATGTAGGGTTGCATTGGATTATGGATGTGTAAATTGATTGTAACGGGTACGTTCTACATGTAAATGTAGACATCGGCCTCGTAGGAGAGAATTGTTTTCGTTTGATTGCTAGGATTACATTCTTGCTTTTGTTTGTGATTCATCTCAGTGGTAAGTACATATGTGCGACCCTTACTCATCAAAGTGTGAGTACATGTGTGATTTCTCAAATGAATATTTTGCTGATTGAAAAAGTATGAAAATCTTGATTTATACTCGAAAGTTGTTTGGATAGTCATGAATCCTTTTTTGAGAAATCTTGAAAATTACTTGTAAAATATGATTTGCTTATGGTAAAGAGAAGAATTAAAACACTTCTAATAGATTTAGGACGCTGTAGGGAGTTGTATTTATTTATGGCTCGTGCCGGAGGCATCAAGCGATCCTCCAATTGAAGCAATGCTTCATATTATAGGATAGAACTTTGATGTTCACAAATTCGCCCCCGACGAGCCAAAATGTACCAAGGTATTGCGTTCAAGGGGTTTGTATAGATATAGAGGGCTACTTATACTTTAAGGGTCACTACAGTATAGGGGTGTTGACACTTAAGGCCTTTTAGCTATGAATTGTGAACGTGGATTGACGTATGGACTCCCTTTTAACGCTCAAGCTAAAATAGGATTTGATAGACCCCTCGAAGGAATCATTTATGATTACTTCGCGATCCATCTGTCTACATCTATCCTGATGGTGGCTCTGGACATGCCTCATCTAAACTTAACGGTTAATTGGACTTGAAGGAAAATTGACTACTCTATTGATGTTGTTTGTGGCTCTGGATATGCCCTAATCGAATGAAATGAGTTGAAAAGCATTGGCTACTCGTGACTTAATATCGCTATCAGTTAAAAATATTTGTTTACATTTGATATTTTACTTGTTTAGGAATATCATGTATACTCGTGGTTTATTAATGTTTTAAAATAAAGAGTTTCTTGCTATGCGATTAATTATAATTGTTCCAAAATTTTTCCAACTCTATTACTTATAGTTCTTTCAAATCTCTTGATTTATTACAACTTTGCTTGTGTGCGACTCATTGCTTTACATGTTGTAGCGTGTATTTACTCAGTTTTTATTGATTATTTTCGAACTGTGGTTTTTGAACTTGTTATCTTAAAACCACTACAGGTTATTGCGTGTCGGGAGGGGAGCGTGGATCGAGTCGACGGCGTTAAGAATAAGTTAAATCACTTAGTAGATCACAAACATTTTTTTAAATGTATTTATTATCGAAATATTTGTTGTGTATTCTAACCCAAAATGTAATCTTAATAGTTAATTAATAATATTCTTTTGGTTATCAGCTGTCGCATTAACCCTGAACCGAGATCCCGAGTTGTCTCATTTATAGCATGTCCTAGAAGAGCGAATTTCTAACTATAAAGGAAGACTCACCAGTAAGCCTTCGAGAATCAATCCTATATGAGTAAAATATGGCTAAATCTATTATGAAAATGTTTGCTTCTTTACAATAGAGCATTCTTCGCAGCTGGAATCCCTAAAACCTACATTTTCCCGCGTTTCCATATTGTTCAAAGCAAGTCTAGGATACACTTTTCACATGTGTTCCAAGAAAGTGTTTTGATGATCCGTTACACTAACTTGCCAAGTCAGTATTCTGAGCAGTGACCAATTGATCAAAAAAATTAAAGGGTTTCCATATCCACAGAGAAATAACCTTTGGGGAAGTAAAAAAGAAAGGTAGAAATGACTCCTCAGAGCTATCACAAAGAGGGCACGAATACAAAAATCCCCAAATGCATGGATCTTTAAGAGTTTCACGGAAGACTATCACAAATACGAGATTCCTGCCAAGAGTTGAACCTCTCCGATCTTCCTCCAGTGGGTTTTGATTCGTAATATATAGCTAGATGAAACCGTGCTATGAACTAGGTAGTGACTTTCTTCTCATTCATGGCTCCAAATTCTCGTATATGCAATTATTGCATTTTTGGAAGCCTTTAAACATTGAATTTTGGTTTGGTTACTGAATGCACCACTACAGGGTTGTGGTGAGGATTTTGGGCTCCATTTTAGTTAAAAAAAATCAGCTTGGCTTAATTTTTGCAGGGATTTTTCAAATTAGCCAAAATTTAAAGAGATTTGCTGGGTTCGGTAAATTCTGGAAGACTGTTGTTTTGGTGGTATCTAATGTATTGTCTTTCAAACTTTTGAGAATGTTAACAAGGTATGTCGCTACGACATAGGCTTCTTGTCCCTGCTGTAGAAGTTACTCCAATGCCTCGACCAAAGTAATATTTTCCTTAAATAAAGTATTTCTAAAATAAAACGAGATGAATTTGAGATGTCCACAGGCACATTTATTATTGTAGTTAATGTCTGCACCTGCTCATCGGTTTGTTTATTTGTCAACACATAATCAATTGAGTGTAAGTTATCGCAATACAAGTGCATGTGATGTTTTTTTGTTTATATAGTACTAGACTATACAGTTTCCTTGTTGTCCGGGGATGTGAGATTTGTTCTGTTGGTTTGATTTCATGTTGGCGATATTTTTTTTGAAAGAAGAAACATTATAGCTTAAACGGTCAAATTACAGGTTCGAAATGACTGTGATGCTAGAGCATGGGCTACTTTTACATTTGCCCGACCTACAAATCTAATAGTACATGACTGAAAAAGAAGGGGCAAGTAAACTTATGTACCTTAGGAGCATTAGGATGTCCGGGGGATGCAGTTGATCATTGAGGCCTCAGATCAGGTTTTCACAGTCCGTGTGAAGCTCGATTGTTTTGTAACCATGGTAAAACATGCATCCATTTTAAGAGCTGCAGAAGCCCCTCTGGTCTCTTCCTATAGTGGCGTCTGTGCCAAGAAGGAGCTCTATCCGTAACATGTGTGGTCATGGTGCTCTACCCAAGCTGTTGCGGAGCAAGTGTTTGGCATCCACACTGCATCTAATTCAAAGCATACCTTTACGGTGGATGCAGTTAATTGCGTGGTGTCTTTATATGCAGTATAGAGGATGTTCGATATTGATGGAGCAGCGTGTGTCGTTCGTTGCTTCTGTCTGATTTTGTTGCGGTATTGGTGATGGGTGATTGTCGAGTTAATGGCTGCTAAGGCTTGCACAGCCGTCATGAACTTGTCGTTCATTGAAGTCGCGTTCCTGGATAGGCAAATTTTTCTTATGGTGAGAAGAAAATTTGTCCTCTCAATTTCGGAAGGAAGGCTTTGAAGCATGTGTCCGACGTGATATGGGAAGTCGCCATCCGTCTGAACCGGTGGTCGCAGTCCTAAACTGGATCCGAACCATGTTACCCGAGCATGGGTTCATCTGAAGAAGCAATGATGAAGTGTTTCGTGATGTACTTGACAGAGATTGTAGTGAATCAACAAAACTTTGAATATAATCATTCATTACCATTGAGTTTCTGTCGAGTCATATCCGCTATAGATGTTTTTGGGTTGACTTGCAATCAAATTTGGAAACTTGAAAGCAAAGTCGACAAAAGAAGAAAGTCAAAGGCATGCAAGGTCAGGGGCGGTGAATGATATTAATGGTTTCCTTTGTTTTGGTAATCACCGCCACATGCATGTGGCCTATATAAGGCATTTATTTTTGGTTACAACACACATACATAACACACATAGAGAGAGAGACAGTGAGGTTTGAGAGCTTTTTCATTGTGTGCGTGTGTGGGTGTTTATCGGGGTGGCCGACATGGCCAACAGCCACGACGTGCATTTTAATCTGGTTCTCTTCTGAATAATATATCTAGTTCTGGCTGTGGAGGTAGATAGCAGGTTCGTTGCGAATTTGTTAGTAAACCACGTTAAATATCAGTCTCGTTCTTGTTTTGCTTTCGTCGTTTTTGCTCGAATAACCCCAGGTTATAAAAAACTGGTATCAGAGCCGTGGTTCCAAGATCTAGGTGGAGTCAAGAGCTAGGGTTTCACGTTTTGGTGGAACTCAACGCTAGGGTTTTGCGATTCAGGTGGAGAAGGATGGGTTTCGAGATTCCGCCAAGAACGATGTCTAGTTTGGCGATCAAGATCGATCTGTTCGTGAGGAGAAGCAGGTGCACCCCGGGCTCATGTTGGAGAAATCTGGTGCGCATCTGATTAGGCGTGCAAGGGATCTGGAAAATCCAGCATGCATTCGGTACTGGCGCGAATATTACTCCCGCATCTGGTGTTCTGGCTCAATCTGAATCACGAAGTGGAGCATCTGGCGTGCAAATTGAATTTGGTTCGGGCTCATGCATTGCAGGAACTCGTTGGATTTGGAGCAACGACATGGAGCATCTGGTGCGTGAGATTACTGGCACGCACATCTGATATTGGTTCTGGTGTGCATTTTGCACGAGTCTGTTCTGGCATGCACTGAGATCGCATCTGGAGCAATCTATTTCTGGCGAGCATCTGGCGCATCTGAGGCATATGAGGCGCATCAGGCACGACAATTTGTTTGGGCACTCGTTTTTGAAGAATCAAGTCTGAGTAACATCTGGCACTCGTCGTGGTTTATCTGTCTGGCGCAATTGGGCGCATTAGGAATACATTCAGTCATGCTTTCTCAGTGACTGTATTAGAGTCATGTGGAGCACTTGTTTCTATTTCCACAAGTGCAACCACATCGGGCACATTCATTGCAGGAAAGCATGGTAGTTGGAGCAACGATTTGGCGATTCAGGTTTCGCATACAGATGCGGAACATCTGTTTGGGGAGACGTGATCGTTTCTGGTTCTGGGATACGCATCCGAATCTGGTTTGAAGAGAGAAGCATCAGGTTCTGGTTCAGTTTGCTGAGATGATTCAAGTCTAGGTGGAGATTTGTTGGGTTGACTTGCAATCAAATTTGGAAACTTGAAATCAAAGTCGGCAAAAGAAGAAAGTCAAAAGTATGCAAGGTCAGGGGCGGTGAATGGTGTTCATGGTTTCTTTTGTTTTGGTAATCACCGCCACATGCATGTGGCCTATATAAGGCACTTAGTTTTTGTTACAACACACATAGAGAACACACACACGGAGAGAGCAGTGAGGTTTGAGAGCTTTTTCATTATGTGCGTGGGTGTTTATCGTGGTGGCCGTCGTGGTCGTTGGCCACGGCGTGCATTGTAATCGGGTTCTCTTCTCAATAAAATATCTGGTAGCTAGCGGGTTCGTTACGAATTCGTTAGTGAAACACGTTAAATATCTGTCTCGTTCTTGTTTTGCTTTCGTCGTTCTTCCTCGAATAAACCCATGTTATAAAAGGATGTAATAAATTTTGTCGTTCTCGTTTTGAAAATAGGATCGGATTTTGTGAATGGTGGTGACGGCTGGTGTTGGCAAGCAAGTTTGGAAGTCTTAATAGCATGGCATTCCCGTACATGAGAGGTGGATTCTATAGTTGAATAAAAATGCATTATTTTTCTTCGATAAAATATTACATAACTGCCGAGAAATTTGTTTATATTGGGATGTCTTATTGGTTGATTTCATGCTGACAACATGGAGGGCTTATAGTGAATTGAAGTGACTTTGAACAAAACTGTTAATTCTTTTTACCATGACCTGATGAGTTTTGCCAATATTACCCCCTACCACTTGATTTAGACTTTAGTTCACATGGCATTATTGATTGCTGAAGAATTCTTGTTAAGACATCTCTGCAATGGTGTGGATGAAAGACACTGTCTTTCTCGTTCTATAAATAGGGACATACTTTATCAATGCTAGTGACAGCTGGTGTTGGTAAACCCTTTTGGAAGTTTAAAGCTAGAGACATCAGCCTTCCCATACGTGACGGGAGATACGACAATTGTAAAATATGTATTGTGTGTCTTCGCTAAAACAATAACATTTCCGACAATTTATTCCGTGGCTATATTTATTTTCCGAAGGTTTTTAAGGTGAGGTTGGAGATGCATGTGAGTATCGAATAAAAATGATTATAATTAAGGAGTAACCAATGAATTTTATAAAATGATCAACCATTTGAAATTTTGCTTCACAATGTTTTAATAAAATAAAGAATGTGGGTGGATTCATAAAACAACTTTTTGGGGGACATGATATTTTTCCTCGTCGAACCAAGTTAGCAGATTCATGGTCATTTTGCACATTTATGACAAATTTCAGAAAAATAATTTATTTTTTTTGTATAACACCTGTTGGAATAAGTGTCCTAGAGGCAATCTAGTTTAGTATGAAAAATAATTGACTAGAATATTCATTGTATTATTTATTGAGACATTTAAGATATGAAGTCCTTAGATTCACAATTGTGTTGTTTATCTTAAATATCCCTAGTCAATTATAGTGATTAATAGGACAATCATCTATAGACTAGTATGGGTTGGATTGATACATACTAGTCTTCCTTAGATTCACAATTGTGTTGTTTATCTTAAATATCCCTAGTCCATTATAATGATTAATAGGACAATCATCTATAGACTAGTATGGGGTTGGATTGATACATACTAGTGTATAGATGATTGTCCTATTAATTATTATAATAGACTAGGGATATTTAAGAGAAACAACACAATTGTGAATCTAAGGACTTCATTATATTAAATGTCTCAATAAATAATACAATGAATATTCTAGCCAATTATTGTTCATACTAAACTAGATTGCCTCTAGGGCACCTATTCCAAAAAATTCGTCTTCTTAGAATATGAAATTACACGACAAGCGGATGTCATAGTTATGAAGTTTGGAACTTAAAGGGGTGAAAGTGTTCTTTCCCAAATCAAAAGGGATAAAAGTCTTTGTGTCAAACTTGAGGGCGGTGGAAGTGACTTTTACCCTGATAATAGTGTATAGTTTTAAATGCCTTGTAAGATCAACTCCAACTGTTATCTCCATTTTTTCTTCCATTCTCTATTTTGGTGGAAAAAAATGGAGCAGCCTCCAACTATTCTACCTCCATTTCTCCATTTTTGAAGGAAGAATGAAGATTTTAGTCTCCGACTAATACAACCAAATTTTACTCCAAATCATACAATAAAATATATATCTCCATTTCTCCACTTATGGAGAATGGATATTTCAGTCTCCAATGGTTAACACCAAAATTCCTTCAAAAAAATATTAATGCTAGTTTCAACATAACTTTTTGCAATTTAATTTCAATACGATAATCTTAATTACAAATTAATTAAAGCATACATCAAATGATTAAAATTTCACACAATACATCTCATTCACCATCATTTTCTGTTTGATCAAGCATATCCCACAAGTGTGCAATGAGTCTTCTTCGTAGTTCATGATGCTCACCATCATTTATCAAATCTCGATGGTGACCAAGGAAATCCATGAATGTTGTCCTATTATATTCTTTGGAAAGAACAACATGAGGCACCAAAGATGAAATTTCATAGTCTAGGTTAGTGGGTTGCTGCTAATTCAGGAATCATACGGAATCGCCTACGAAATTGTTTACCGTATGTTGGATTTTTACCGAAGTAGTCACTTCGTAGTTGAGATGCACCGTCTTCTTGTCCGCGATTAACATATGCTCGTCCAACAACAGATCCACCCCCAGTTTGAAATGTTGCGGTTTTGTGCTAGATAGTATTTTTGCGCCATCTGTTGTTGTTGAATGATGCGCTTCCATCGACTGTTTGTGTTTTCGGTTTCTTCCGACTCATTTTCTTTGTCGGATGAAGAAGAGTGGTTTCCTAGAGAGTTGGATGGGCCAACTTCGTAACTCATTGTGCTGGGTGAACGTGTATGGGATTTGAAAGTCTAAGATATGAGTTGAGTGATGTTCATACAATGACTAAAGATGAATTATACTTATACCCACTGAATTGATCTTCCGCATAGAATTGTCTCATGAATTATTTTGCTTTTGTGTACGAGAGAATCTTTGAGGAGGATTCAATATACACCAAGAGCAGGGGATAGAGAGAACACGGAAAGAGTAGGGTGTGTGTAGGGAGAGAGTAAGACGATGGTAGCTGTATGAGAGAGAGACAGAGTTTTGGCAGAGCTTCCGCGTAGTTCAGGTGACTCGTCCTCGTATGGGAGGGTTAACGATCCTATATATAACGGAGAATGTGACCGTTGTAGTGGGTTAATGCGCCCATTAATGGCGGCTTAATTAGCTTAACCACAACGGCATGTTCGTCCGCGTATATAGGAACCGTTACGCACTTCGTCTGCGTTTGCTGGAACCGTTTTGAGGTTGACCGGGTTTATGGAGCTCGTGCCATAGATCTCTCAAAGCAGTTACTAAAGGTCGCGCACGGGCTTGGTTGTCACTCGCGCGCGACAGGACTTACTCTAGCCTCCGAACCACTAAGTCCCTACAAGTACCGTGTGGTGGTATGCGAGGGCCCCGTCTCGCAGCCCCCACGTGGATCAGCGCGGGTGGTGATCCAGTGTGTGTGGAGCACATCTAGGTGTGCAGGATGATCGCCACGTGGCTAAGATCTGCCTGTCTAGAAAGCACTATCTACAACTTTCTCATACTATATTTTATGCAAATAATTGTCTCTTTCATGTAGAAAGCACTATCTACGTTAGCCCCCTTTTTGCGCGTGAAGACACCTAGCCAGATAGGCTTCAATGCGCAGAAACCAGTGCACGCGTCGTTGCCACACACCAATTCAAATACACGCAAAATCATCCCCCGTGCGTGCCATTATGACCTAGAATCCCAAGAGTCGTGCCGTCTGTTCTTTTTAGGGTTTTAGGCGTGACGTCAGCTCGTCCTGTGATTGCGCGATTCGACGGTGACGGTTGCGATTCGACTACTGAAAGGACGCGACTCCTCATTGTTTTTGAATAAATACTCTATGCCCTCCATTGTTAAAAATAATCACTTCTCTCTCTAAAGTGAATGTTACCTGGAAGCCTTCAAGAGCAGATTCAAGTAATTAACCACCAGTTCTTCCTTGTCAATCGTCTTCTTCAACTTGCTTCACCAAAACAAGGTTGGCTTTGCTCAATTCCATTAATGTATTTAAATATCCTTTGAACTGTCTTGGATCTGTAAACCCAGAGTTATTTGAAATACACCGTTTATTGAGAACTGCAAAAGAGGCTCCTCTTAAACCCCAAAAGGTTGAATCACCATATTGAGACGATTTCGAACGATGAACTTCTGGAATTCTGAGATTCTAAACCCAGAACTGACCCCAAACTGTTCATCTTCTTCTGATTTCAAAACAAACCATAATTGCTTCCTGAATCTGAACTGAAATTTAAACTGAAAGTGGGTATATTTCTCCCCCTTTTTTCTTGCTTTTCTGCAGGAATGTCCAAGACAAAAGGATCTAAGCCCGTTAAAGAACCTGAAGAAATACCTGATCTTCCAAAGACCCTGTGGAGAAAATCCCCCTATTTGGGTGGAAAGGATTTTTATCATGCTAGGGTTAAGGTGAAGAATCTACCAGCTCCTGCCCCCTCCGGAGAATTTCTAACACTGACTCCCCCTTCCAATGCAGCCATGCTAGAGTTAATCGACTCCAAAGACGTGGTTAGGCTGGGAGTTGAAAATTGGTTTTTCCCTCGTATTGCAATTTCTACCCAGGCCTTTGTACAAAAATTGGATTTGATGGATTGGATTGACCATGTATTGAACCACCATGCCATCGCTTTAGACAATGCTGGGATTTATTTCGCAGTTCGTGCTATGAAGGGTGCTGCCGTGAAGCTGGATCCATCCATGCTTCTAAACCTTCTTTCTCGCTATTCACCTGCGACCCACACCTTCCATTTTGCTGAATTTGAGGCTGCCCCTACTTTGGAAGATGTACAAATCTTATATGACCTTTGTAGGGTTTTGATTCATGGATCGCGCAAACGGAAGCATAATCAAACAAACAACCATGCAAAACCCTCCAAGAATCACAAGTCTAGATGCATAACGATAGTAAAGGTAAGAAATCATAAACACACCTTTGGGTTCTCCTTGATGACTTCAAACGCGGATAGTGTCACGTTCTCTATAGTTGATCCACGCCTAGAGTTGTTCCTAGATCTCCAATCTCCTTGGTGGTAGCCCGGAATGAAAGGAGGGTGAAGGAATCACGCAAAACGAGGCACAAAAGGGGGTTCGGCCCCTTTGTGGCGTCGGGGACGAGGGGCGGCGGCAAGGGGGCGGCGTCCCTCTTGTTGCTTGCTCTCTCTCTCCTTTGTTCTCTCCCACTCTTGTTATGTTCTCTCTAGAGCATAAGTTGTGTAGGGAAGGAAGGAAGGAGGGTCCTTTATATAGTCCAACAACTCCTTGTTAACTACCTAAAGGACTTATTCTAGTCCTACTAGAATTCAATTTAGTCCCTTCCTTGCAAATTAGTCCCTACTAAGTTTGCAAGGGTTTGCAAAGTGATCCTTCTAATTAATTAATCCAATTAATTAATTCCAAATCTAGTACAACTCTATATAGCGTGTGACCCCATAGGTTCTATCTAGTTGGTAGCAACTATTTGCTAATATGGAGCGGTTTCTAGCAAAACATCCATTCTAGCCAACTAATAGAATAGTCATCTAGACAACCTTGTACAAGTAATTGTCTCATCCCTTTGCCTCCATATCCGGATTGGACACGAGACATACAAGTCACACTCGTATATCCAATCCCTAGTTTCTCGATCCATGGAATAGCCTTATTCGTGCAAATAACATCAATATCCCATATATTGATTTATTTGAGTCTGGCCAGACATTCTATAAGCACTATCCTTCGAGTGGCCTTGGATATTTGCTCCCGTTATGTGGGAGGGGCAAATCCTCTCTATGTCCACTACGATCTCTAAGCTTGCTTCTCATTGTATCCAGTACACGCCTTTATAACTACCCAGTTACGGTGTAGCGTTTAACGCTACCAAGATCACAATGATCCACAACTAGAATATCTAGTGACTTCAAGTCTAAGGATGACAATACCATTGTACCCGAGAAGCACTTGTGACTCAACATAACGTGTATGTAGCCTTCTCGGTGATGGGTCAATCCAGTGCAACATTCCGTAATGCACACCTATGTGTTGGATCGTGATATCTCCATATCAATCCAACCCCATACTAGTCTATAGATGATTGTCCCATTTAATCATTATACTTGACTAGGGATATTTAAGATAAACAACACAATTGTAAATCTAAGGACTTCATTATATTAAATATCCAATAAATAATAAATGAATTTCTAGCCAATTACAAATTCATACTAAACTAGATTGCCTCTAGGGCATCTATTCCAACAGTCTCCCACTTGCACTAGAGCCAATCTGGCGCATCTCGTATGCCCATACTCCTAGTGTGCCCTTCATGCTTCCACTGCGTGAGAGGCTTCGTAAGCGGATCTGACAGATTATCATCTGTAGGAATCTTGCATATCCGAACGTCTCCTCTATCGATAATATCTCGAATCAGATGAAACTTCCTGAGCACATGCTTGGACTTCTGGTGCGATCTGGGTTCCTTTGATTGCGCGATCGCCCCAGTGTTGTCACAGAACAACTCCACTGGATCCGCAATGCTAGGGACCACACCAAGTTCAGAAACAAACTTTCTGATCCAAACAGCCTCCTTTGCTGCGCCATTTGCAGCAATGTACTCAGCCTCTGTTGTAGAATCAGCTACCGTCTCTTGCTTGGAACTCTTCCAGCTCACCGCTGCTCCATTCAGGCAAAACACATATCCCGACTGCGATCTAAAGTCATCTCTGTCGGTTTGGAAGCTTGCATCAGTGTAACCCCTTACACGCAACTCTTCCTCACCGCCAAACATCAAGAAAGCATCCTTAGTTCTTCTCAAGTACTTTAGGATGTTCTTGACTGCAATCCAGTGACTCTCACCCGGATTGGATTGGTATCTGCTTGTCATACTCAAGGCATATGACACATCTGGTCTAGTACATAACATGGCATACATGATGGATCCTATGGCCGAGGCATAGGGAATCCTACTCATGCGTTCCTTCTCAATCTCATTGGAAGGACATCCACTCTTCGAAAGAGTGATTCCATGTGACATGGGCAAGAATCCCTTCTTGGAATCTTGCATGTTGAACCGTTTCAACACCTTGTCAATATATGTACTTTGACTTAGGCCTAGCAACCTCCTAGATCTATCTCTATAGATCTTTATACCGAGTATATAGGCTGCTTCCCCTAAGTCCTTCATTGAGAAACACTTTCCTAGCCAATCTTTCACAGATTGTAGCATAGGAATGTCGTTTCCAATGAGTAGTATGTCATCCACATACAAGACCAGAAAAGCTACAGAGCTCCCACTAACCTTCTTGTAGACACAAGACTCATCTTCGTTTCTGATGAAGCCAAACTCTTTGACCACTTCATCAAAACGTCGATTCCAACTCCTAGAAGCTTGCTTCAATCCATAAATGGATCGCTGCAGCTTACAGACTTTGTTGGCTTGCTTTGGATCCTCAAAACCCTCCGGCTGTATCATATACACGTCCTCGAGGAGATTCCCATAAAGGAATGCTGTTTTGACATCCATCTGCCAAATCTCATAGTCGTAGTATGCTGCAATCGCAAGTAGGATTCGGATGGATTTGGTCATTGCGACTGGTGAAAAGGTTTCATCATAGTCAATACCATGAATCTGTCTGAACCCTTTAGCCACCAATCGGCCCTTATAGGTAATCACATTACCATCCATGTCGATCTTCTTCTTGAAGACCCACTTGCACCCTATGGGCCGCGCCCCATCAGGTGGTTCCACCAAAGTCCATACTTTGTTGGTATACATGGATTCCATCTCGGATCTCATGGCCTCAAGCCACTTCTGTGAGTCTGGGCCATTCATGGCCTCCTCATAGGTAGTAGGCTCATCATCTATGAGCATCGTGTCACCGGAATCAGTTACGAGAAGTCCGTACCTCTCGGGTTCCTGGCGCACTCTACTAGATCTACGAAGCTCTTGTGTTACCTGAACAGGTGTCTCCACAACTGCTTGTGATTCCTGTTCATGTTCCATAATCGGTTCTGTGATTTGTGGTTCTTGAACTTCTTCAAGTTCTACATTCCTCCCACTTGCTTCTTTAGAGACAAACTCTCTTTCTAGAAACACGCCGGTCCGAGCAACAAACACTTTGTTCTCGGTTGGATTGTAGAAGTAGTATCCCTTCGTTTCCTTAGGGTACCCCACAAATTTACACTTATCCGATTTAGGCCCTAGCTTGTCTGATTGTAAACGTTTTACATAGACATCGCAGCCCCAAATCCTCATGAACGACAGTGTGGGACGCCTCCCACTCCACATCTCATATGGTGTCTTCATGACTGATTTAGATGGAACACGGTTAATGGTGAAAGCTGCACTTAACAGAGCGTAGCCCCAAAATGATAATGGAAGATCGGTTTGACACATCATAGATCGAACCATATCCAATAGGGTTCGATTCCTCCTCTCGGACACGCCATTCCATTGTGGCGTTCCAGGTGGAGTGAGTTGGGACACGATCCCACACTCTCTAAGATAGTCGTCAAACTCTTGGCTTAAGTATTCTCCTCCACGATCCGATCGTAGAGCCTTGATACTTTTGCCAAGTTGCTTCTCTACTTCATTCTTGAATTCCTTGAACACTTCAAAGGATTCAGATTTTGCCCTCATAAGGTACACAAATCCATATCTACTGTAATCATCAGTAAACGTAATGAAGTAGACATAACCACCCCTGGCTGGCGTGGCAAATGGCCCACACACATCGTTATGTATGAGCGCCAATTGCTCACTAGTCCTCTCACCTTTCTTATTGAAAGGGGACTTTGTCATTTTTCCCAATAAACAAGCCTCACATGTCTCATATGATTCAAAATCAAATGAGTCTAGTAATCCATCCTTATGGAGTCTAGATACACGTTTCTCATTTATGTGGCCTAAACGACAATGCCATAAATAAGCAGGATTTAAATCATTTATTTTAATCCGCTTGGTATTAATGTTGTAGACAGGATTACTTAGATCAAGGACATAAAGTCCATTAAATAATTGCGCACTAAAATAGTGAATATTATTCAAATAAAAGGAACAACAATTGTTCTTTATTGAAATAATAAAACCTTCCTTGTCCAAACAAGAAATAGAAATAATGTTTCTGCTCATAGCAGGCACAAAATAGCAATTATTTAATTCTAAAACTAATCCTGAAGGCAGAGATAGCTCGCACACGCCTATGGCCAACGCAGCAACCTTTGCTCCATTCCCAACGCGCAGATCTACCTCCCCTTTAGCCAATCTTTTACTTCTCTTTAGATCCTGCATATTTCGACAAATATGAGATCCACATCCAGTATCTAATACCCATGATGTAGAGACAGTTAAATTGACATCTACAACAAAAATACCTGGTGGTGGTGGAATCACTATTCCAAGCCTCTTGTCCTCCAGATATTTTGGGCAGTTCCTCCTCCAGTGTCCAGGCTGACTACAGTAGTGACATTCACCCTTAGTCACGACCTTGGCAATGGCACCAACAGGCTTAAGGGCTTGTTCCTTGGACTTAGCAACTGACTTGCCTTTGCCCTTGGAGGAAGAGGCAAACTTTTTACCCTTTCCTTTATGCACCATCATAATGGCTTTGCCCTTACCCTTATTGATGCTCTGTTCAGCCGTCCTCAACATGATGGGGTTTTTTATCATGTCCTTCCCCTTGCTTTTAAGTTGGCCCTCGGCCAGAGAGTCGCACTTGGGCCTCTGGTCTTGGGCACCTTATATCATCGATTGGACCAGCTGGTAGTGGCGATCAAGGAATCTCGCGGTCGTCTTGATGTGTTGACTTATGTCAACATTGCATTCCTTACCATGTGGGTTTTTGAGCGATGTCCCTCTTATGCTCCTGCTCCCTCTAGGCCCAGCAAGTGGTGCGTTCTAGGTGCGGAGAATGAACTTTCCAGTGGGAGAGTTGCTCGATGGTTCAGAACCAATCTTTCCAAGTGCACATGGAGTCTGATATGCGATGACCGGAGAAAGTTTACGGCTAGGCCTTATGCCACGCGTATTGAAAACGTGCGATGGTTTCCGAAGCTGTACCCCACTAGATCTGGTGCTCATTCAGAAGAACTCCTTCTCGAAGGTCATGAGCGCTATCGCGAATTCTTCTGCTGGTGCCTAAGGGGTTCCCTTCCTGCTCTTGATGAATATTTCCCTGAACTTACTCCCAGATATGAAAATATCACAGTCGACGTTTACCCAACTCGCATCTCTCCCCAATTTGGTTTTGATGCAGTGGCGCCTTCCATTTGGCCTAGGTCGATCGCAAGAGGCTGCTACAAGCGACTGCTGACAGGTGAGTGCCAAACGATCTTTCTGAGCAACTTGCCCTTCGTTCAACCTTCATGCAGCCGTGTAGGTCGTCCCTCTAGGAATTGGATTTCTTACTGGGCTGCTCAGCAGGCCAGGTTTGAGACACACTCGACTCCTCAGCCCAGAAAAAGCTCCTGTGATCAAAAGGAATGCCTTTCCATTCCGCCCTAATTGCATCTTGGATGATTCCCAGTATGGCTTTTACTCCTTGCTGGATCTTGACAATCATTTGTGCCCATCCACCATTCTTGGGGAGAAGATGACCGCTGTTAGGGAGGGAGCCTCGCATGTTATCAAGTACAGCGAAGATTTTGCCAAGGTAAACAATTTCCTTTATGCGTGCTAAACTTCTTTATCTTGGTGCGTTGAAACTTACACCCCATTTTCTGTTTTAGTGTTATCTGAGGAGGTTCGCATCTGGAGAGCGCTCCAAGTCGCTGATCAACTCTATTGTTTCCGCGAAAAGGCAGGGCGAGGAAATTCCTGTGACAATGGGACTGGCTCCCCAAGTAGAGGCTCTGATACGCGAGGAAATGGATGCATTTGCTAGCTCGCTGATAGACCATACTCCCGCAGTGGAGGCAGAGGCTGCCCCAAGGGCCAAGAGGCAAAATCAAAAGGGTATTACGATCTCCTCCCCTCCTAGAAGTGCTCCAACTCCGTCTCCTGCGAAGTCTCTTGCTTCTAAAGACAAAGGCAAAGGTCGCATGCCAAGCAAAGTGCAGAAAGAGATTGCGGTTGAGACTTTCGTTCCTTTTGGTCAAAAAGAAGAGGAAGAGGAGGACGAGGAAAGAGAAGTGAGAGAAAAAAGATGATGAAGAAGAAAGAGGAGAAAGCGAAAGAGAAGAAGAAAGAGGTGAGATACGAGAAGAAGACTCGGAAGGTATCTCAACAAACTTGTCTTCTTCATACTTTAGTTCTTGCAATAGTTGCTAACTAGTTTGTTCTTTGGCAGGTGATGACACAGAAACCATCCGCGGCCTCCTGTCCAAGGAGAAGAAAAAGACCAAGGGTTCTCGCTCTGTCATTTCCAGCGAGACCATAGACGAAGATATCCTTGTTGAATCTGAGAGAATGGCTGCTGAAGCAGAAGATAGAACAAGGAAGCTCGAGGAAGATGAGATCGAGCTCATAAAAAGGAGAAGTTTGGAAGAACAGCATGTTGATAACGCGGATGCGACTGCTTTGGAAATAGCTCACTTTGAGGAGATCGCAGGCAGCAAAGAAGGTGAGATTTTTAAACTTGCTGTAACTTACCAAGAAGTAATTATTGGTGCGTTAAAGCATGGCTTATCAAAAGATGATATTCGCCGATGGCTAGTAGGAAAGTGTGGTGAACCCTCAGGTAATCATTCAAACAATGTTTGTAAACCAGCTTAGTAGCCTAATCATTATTGTAACGAGTTTCTTCGCACCCCCAGGTCACGCTCACCTTAAAGATGTGCTTAATGAGGATACTCTAGTAGGATATGGTGTCGCATCTTTAACATATGATGAAGGTGCTGCGATCCCACCTAAGTGTGGAGGTGCTCGCTTTTGATCTATCAGAAATAAAATGTTATGTATGATGCAAGTTACCTTAATATTTTCTGTCTTGCATCGCAGGTGATGCTGCCACCATACAGGGTTCCCCTTGCAATGTATCAACTGCTAGAGAGGTGATCGGCGAGGCAGGTGTTGACGACCCTGATGAGGATATGTCAGAACAAAGGAGTCAGCTCCCTACATCTTATGCTCCAGAGCGAAGCTCTCACGTTGAGAAGCCTATCGCAGCTACTGAGTATGCAAGAGAACCTCTGGAAGATATCATCGAGGTATCTGATGATGTCGAGGCTGACACCGTGTTAAGAGAAGAAGATGCTGATGCTGAAGCTGAGGGAATGGAAATGGAGGATGCTGGAGCTGAAGTTCGTGGAAATGAACAGGTCATGGAAGGCATAGCATCGCATAAAATGTTGGTGTTCAAATGCATGCTCCCGAACCCCAAGGACCTCTCGCAACTGAAGAAGTTCCTAGTCAAGCAGCAGCCACTATTGTTGTCGTTCCTTCAACAAAGGTAGAGCTTTTACAGGTTCCCCCAGCATGCACTACAACAAATAGGACCTTTGTTGACAGTTTTTTTGTCGACAAACAATTTTGTGTAGGTAGTTAGGTGATTAATCGACAATATTTTTGTTTGTCGATGCATATAAATTTTTTTGTCGACAATTTGTTTTTTCTTTTATTCTACCCAAAAATTTAGTAAATGATGATGACTATTTATTTAAGTTTGACAATTAAGTTTTATGGTGACATACCCAATTGTCAACTCCTGCCAAAAAAAATGAAAAAAAATGGAGGGTGAAAAATTGGGGTTTCCCGCACTCCTAAATTGTAAGGAGGTAATAAAAATTTAATTCCCCACTAACACACGAGAAGACTCATACCGTCATACGGACTCTCACATTCATAGGACTCTCAATTCCCAAACCCTCTAAATTCCTTCATCCTTCGACTCCTCAGCACCGGCGATAAGGCCATCGTGTTAATTGATAAAAATCTATACAACAAAACCTAAGCCCCAATTGTTGGCTAGGGCTTAGCCCTCCATCAATACATACGCGAAATTATTCACTTTGGGCGGCGAACCAATCCAATCGACCTTTGGCTCCGATTCAGTCATGGCAAGCAGTGTCACCGCCAGATTGTTCTCCGGTCAGCTTCCATCAGAAACGCGGTGAGAAGAGCCGCCCCGGAAGCCAAAGCTGCCGACTCTCCATTTTCCGGTTCAAGCAAAACCCTCTCACCAGCAAGATCTTTAGGTAACTCTACCCATCCGATCTGTTACGATACCAAATCTACTGTAACTGTGTGTATGATTGGAGTAGTTGGGGTTTTGTTTTTGAAGGTGTCCGTCTAAAATGAGCGTCTGTGTGGGATCGATGTTGCCGTACCACTCTGCCACCGCTTTGTCCCTAATGACTTCCATGCTTTCTGTCTCGCGCTTCAGTTGGCTTCCCGGAGGTAAAAGTCTTCGTCTTTGTTCTCTGCAGATTAAATGTTTTTTGGTCATAGATTGCAATTGCCATAATTCAGTTGCTTCTGGTTAGATCTGATGGATTAAGAATTTTCATTTTGACACCGTACTCGCACATTCACAGGGGGGTGATGAATTTTCACCTTAAATGACTAGTCACCAGAAAAGCTACTTATGTTCAAAGTATCTCTTATAAAAAAGGGGTTTATTATTACTCAAGTTAAAGTTTGTATATTTTAGTGTCTTGCTTGCTACAGGACACTCTCAATAACTGACTTAGCTAAGATATTGGATATGTATTTTAATTTTTTTGTGAACTCCAGGCTCAGTATGGATCGATGATTTCATCTTCTTCTGCTACATATGGTTTAATTTGGGTTTTCTTTACATAAATCAGTTATTGAGAAACCCCTCTTGATAGTTAAAGCACCAAAGAACACATATAAGTAATTTGGTTTGAAGTTTTGGGGACGAAAATGAAACTACAAATGGGGACATTGCCTTATAATGTGAGCGTGTCCAACTGAGTGCTTCTGTATTGGTGCACTGGTGTAGTCTGAAGCATTAAGCTTCCCTCCAGGTTAACTAAGTGATATTATATAATTGGTTACAATTGTGGTGAGACAATTGAGTTGAACTTTCACACTGTGGGCACAAGTGTTTCAAATGAAAACTTATAATAAGATTTTGAGTTGTTGGTCTTACTAGCTGTAGAGTTATCTTGAAGATGTAGATTACTAGCACGACCTGATCAGTTGACTAATGAAATTACTGATAGATGGTTGGAGCACTGGTACTGATATATGGGGTAGGAAACCTTACCCATTCATACTTTTGACCCGATTAGTGTAAAAATATATACTAATTTATTGGGTTTCTTAAACCACTTGGGCATAAAATTTAGAGTTAGCCACTGACACCCTTCTCCTCACTGGATTAGTGAGATTGTTTGTGCTAATACCAGACTATTTATTTGCAAGGTAGAAACTATAGTTGCTTGAGGTATGCCAATGTGCAAGGTAAAAAATATAGTTGCTTCGTATTTCTTATTTTGAAGCTATGCGTCATGACTATTCTCTCAACAATGGCGAGTTCAGCTGGCTCAAGCTTGTAGCCACCTCATGTGGTCTGCAGATCATAAACCCAAGCTTGAGGAAAATCTTCCTCTCTAGCCTTGTTTAAATCCGGATTGATAGGTTGAAATTGCTTGCATTATTTTTGTTTCACCTTAATAAAGCTAATAAATTTGACATTTTTTTCTTTTGACTTTGACAGTCAAGCCCTATGCTCTGTGCGTTCAAAGATGTTGATATCATACTTGGGGATCCTGAAAATGATTCTCTAGGACTTTGGAATGGGCACTTGAGGTTCTTGGTTGATTTTTTTTTTATTAACACAATTAATATTGTTGAATAGATGGGGTCATGTCTTGATTTGTTGAATTAAGTGTACGAAGGTTCTAATGAGTAAAGAACTAGGGATAAATAAACTGACATGATAAAGGGGTTTCACTATGGTTTCTTAATTCACTTTTCTCATGTGATAAGTGGTGCTTTGGTTGTCATCAAATATGTTCAATGTTACTTCTTAAGAATTTGTGATCAATCTGAAAGTTTATGGTCAGGTATGCCTAGTATATAGCTTTGTACTTACGTTGTCTACTCTATTCGCTACTTGGCTTTGAAGTTACTTTGGGGGTTTGAAATCAGATATTTAATTTCAAGTTCTATGGATCATTTTTAGAATTTTCTCATCTTCAGTTCATAGTTTCTCTCACCATCAGTGAAACATGATTCCCTTTAATTTTTACGAATTGTTTGCCTAACGTTGCCAATTTGTTTAGGTTTTGGATCTGTTTTCTAGACCTGGGCATTTTTGTACCTAATCATCCAACAACAAAGTTAATGGAATGTCTAATTTCACTCCTAGCACACAAATAATTTGTATCTTATACTCCTGTTAGTAATAAATAGGGTGAATGCATAATTCACTGTCTGAGTCTTCTTCCCATAGGGCACCTTTGTTTCAGCAATTCAGAACTTTTCTCTGACTTCACCTTTAGTAATACGACATTCAAATCTATTTAAACCTTCTTAACCCATTAGAAGTATTAAAAGGTTTACTGGGTTGATTTTCTATGTTCTCTCCGAGGTTAGATGGGACATATCTATGCAATATATATCTTTCCTCAATGCTTATAATAACAAGCTATTGTTTCACTATTTATGAAATCTCCCTGAGTTTTGTTTTGCAATGTACTTTAAGGAATAGTTTAGCAAAATGACTTGGTTGAAGCTCAAAGGTTTGGTTAGACCATTTTTAAAAATAGCTGCACCCTATCTTATATGAGTGGAAATTCATGCGTCCAGCTACTAATATTTGACATCTTACTTTATTGTGCATGTTATGATGTATTATTTCCTGGAGCAGATTTTACCACTATTCCATTCTAGTTCCTGCTTGTCACATATGATGGAATGCATTTTTAACATGAGGCCCTCCCAAACTTGCTGAAAGGTGTTGTTATAGCCCAGTTTCATGTCAATTCAATATTTTCAATGCCAAATTTCAAAAACCACACACGTGGTTTGCCCATAATCCACTATATGATCTTATTCCTTTTATCATTGTTTGCAGGTAATCCACTATATAATCCACTATATGGAGTACGTTAGCTTTTTGGACTAGGTGTTCGCGAATGGAGTGCTAAATATTAGTTCATGCCACGGAGTTTTGGATCCACTATGTCTACTAAGTCTATAATTTCTGTTAACTAGACTAGAATCTGGAATGACTTGTGTAGTTTTTGAACTAAGCTTGAATCTCTGTGACTTTGAATTTTTTGAACTGGGTTGTGATGCTAAGTTTTATGTAGTTTTGGCAATCTATGACATGTTTCTGAATGCAAGTAGTGTCTGTAGCCAACTTATTTCTTATGTAAAATGCCAATTTATGGCATCTTGTTTATGTTTGGCAGCATGTTTGGATGGTCTCAAAAATGTTTTTTTTTATTAAGTTGTGATAAAGGTGACAAGCACGAACGTCACAAGAAAGATGAAGTACCGACAAACTTCTCTTCTAGTGACTATTCTGGATGTCATCTATCTAACTACACATGAATATATGTTTGTCGCCAGTTTTAAACGACAAAATGCCATAGTCAGTGGAACGAAACTACCGACAAAAATTTATGTCGCTGCTTACTCTTTCTGCCGACAAACAGAACGCTTGTCGGCTATCACTCTAACGACGGAGCTATTGTGACTACGGATCGACAAACCAATTTCTGTCGGTAGAATATCTACCGACAAATTTAGGCTATCTACCGACAAATTTTGCAGTCAACGGAGGCAGTATTTGTTGTAGTGATGGAGTTTTTGGAGTTCGCAAGTTGGAGCTGCCGTCGCACCTATTGCAACTTATACTATCCCTGCCAACTACGATGATCTCGAACTCGCGGCTGACAGACAAGCAATGCAGCAAGGGCATGCTTCGGCTTTTCCAGCAATGCGCATTCCCTCTTTGCGTGAGATCCTTGAAGGGACTGGTATGTTACCATTTTTCGCATTCTACACCTTTGTTTAAAAGCTTTCGTGCTCTGAACTTGAATCATTTTTGGTAGGAATGAAGCAGCCTGATGTGGATTGGCAGATAAGGATGCGCCTTTCATACCCATGGTCATTTGCTGAGTCTCTGGAGCTAGAGCCTTATGACAGAAGGCTTTTCTTGACCGAAGCCATCTGGATTCTGGAGCAGCTGTCTGTAGCCACCCCTGTGACCATTTCTCCTAATAGTGCACGGCTGCTTTATAACACATGCAAGGGGCTTCAGGCTAAAGTTCAAGGCAAGCTAGGCTTCGGGTATCTTCTCAACAGGATCACCCAGATTCTCGCATCTGTGTGTTTGAAACGCGGCTACCACAACCTCGCATCTGAAAGACGGAAGTTAGAGGAACAAAGGCAGAAGGCTGAAGAAGCAGTCAACCTTTTTCATGCGACGAATGCCAAGTACGAACAGTTCAAACGAGAAGTGGACAAGGCAAGAGAGGCGTTGCTCTCGTTCTCTTCAGAAGATCCTTTAATCAAGGATTTGTTTCAGAAACAAAAATATTATTGTAATGCTAGGGCTTCTCCCCCCCTTCTTTTTATTTGAAACTTTATGTACCATTTTGCCCCTTTGAGGATTTTGCACTCGTATCTTCATGCGTATCAATTATGACGTCACATGGTGACGTATCTGCCTTGATTTTCGCGCTAATGATTTATTAGATAAGCACGATTTCCTTGGGAGCCCCATACTTATTATGACCTTCCGTCATTAATTAGGGCGTGCCACCGAATCTCCATAGCCTTTAGTAGGGTAATTGATTTTTACCTCTTTTGAGATGTAAGTAATTGATTCTTACCCGTTTCCCAAGCTTTGCTGACTCAGCCAAGGAACTAAAGAGTCCCTTTTGGAGTCTATATAAACCTTGCCTCTTGCTGCTTGGGTCCTTCATCCCAAAATGTGGCTTACCATGAATCCTTACGATTGTTGGCATCAATGCTTGTCCTTTGTTGATTCATGGCAACTTCAGGTTGTGAAACCTGAGTTTGTGCCTTGTGCCATAGAAATAGCTCCCAAGATATTCTTTATAAAGCTTACCGATCTTCATGATCTTTTTGAAGAAGATTTACATAATACTTCATGTTTCTGCGAAGATTCTTCTTCGTCTATTATGTTTGCAGGTCGTATCTCCGGCTGCCTTACGGCGAGGCGCAGTCCCGTACTGACCTTTTTACCGAATCGTAATGAATGGTGTGTTTCTCCTCTAGCTTTCCTATAGGAGAACTATTTGCCACCATTGTTTTGAACAAGGTGTGACGAGCCATGGCGCTCGTCTCTCTGCACAATAAGCTTCCTGCCCAGGAGCTGTTCTCCACTTGTTCTTCACGTCTGCATCCGCCAGGACATGAGGTTCATCTGGCATGTCTCTTGGGAAGAAGATCAATCAAGAGCCCTATTCTGATCTAGGACCTTGACGATAGCGTCTCATAACTTTTGTTAGGGCCTGTAGGCCGTTCATTTCATAGTAGGAAATTTTCTCAGTATGAGCTTTCGCTTGTAAGCTGCTATCTAGACAGATAAGTTGTAAGTCATTTTGACTGTTAATGAAATATACTTTGGTATTTTCTGTTCTTGTTTGATACAACGAATTGTAATATCGCATGCGTGTTCGCTATATGATGAAACAAGTTATGTTCCCTTCGCATTTCGCATTCGGATGTTGCCTGAATAATTCTTTATCTCAAGCTGATAAGTTTTGCATCGCACGAGGCGTTGCCGCTATGGCTTGCTATCTAAGCAGATAGGCTCACAGATCAGTTAAGATCATGATTCAATATTGTTGATATCTGAGCAGATAGGCTTGCCCGCACAAAGGCGTTGTTACTTTCGCTGCTATCTAAGAAGATAGGCTTTTGGATCACTTAAGATCGTATTTAAACATTGCTGCTATCTCGGCAGATAGGCTTTGGATCGCACAAAGGCGTTTTTATTTTCGCTGCTATCTAGGCAGATAGGCTTTTAGATCACTTAAGATCGTATTTAAACATTGCTGCTATCTCGGCAGATAGGCTTTGGATCACTTAAGATCGTATTTAAACGTTGCTGCTATCTCGGCAGATAGGCTTTGGATCACTTAAGATCGCATATTATGGCTGCTATCTAGGCATATAGGCTTTTGTTGTAAGTAAGCAAAGAAGCAAATAAAATAATAAGAAACGACTAAGGTAATAAAATTGTTCTCGTACGGGAGAATTCTTTTATTACAAGCAGCCTCATGTGGGAGATCATGACTACAAGTTCCTCATATGGGAGGAAACAACGCATGAATTCATCGGAGGACTAAACATACAATCCAACAGACATTTGAATCCAATATATGTAAAGAGATAGAGGCTAAGGATAATAATTTTTGATCCAGCGCATATTGATCGGACTTGGGGTTGTGGCAGTCCCATGAAGCCTCTGTATTGTGCAGTAACCATTGTCAAAAACTTCTTTAACCTCGAACGGTCCTTCCCAGTTAGCTGCGAACTTGGGATGGGCCGCTTCCCGCATGCAATGATCTGAAGCTCGTAAGACTAAGTCCCCAACCGCAAAGTCTCGGTGTTGAACTGTTTTATTGTACGCCCGAGCTATCCTTTCCTTGTACTTCTTGCTAGCCCGCTTAGCTTGCTCGCGCTTTTCTTCCAATAGGATCAAGTCATGATCACGTTGACTGTCATACAATGCATGAAAGGCCAATCTCGCAGAGTTGACTTTTACTTCCGCCGGTACAACGGCTTCGACTCCATAACATAGAAGGAACGGAGAAACTCCTGTCGGAGTCCTTGGCGAAGTTCGATATGCCCATAGTGCTATATTCAAAGAATTGGCCCACTTTCTGTGATCATCTGCGACCATCTTACTCAGAATTCTTAACAGTGTCTTGTTGGTTGCCTCTGCTTGACCATTCCCTTTTGGATAGTAAGGAGTGGAACAGACTTGCCTTATGTTGTACTATGCTAGTTTCGCGGCCACCTGGCAATTTACAAAGGGGGTGCCATTATCCGAAAGGATTGTGTTGGGGATTCCAAACCTGTATATAATGTTTTCTTGAACGAAATTGACCACTGCGAGCGCATTGGCTGTCTTGACCGGTATTGCCTCCACCCATTTAGTAAATAACTCGGTCGCGGTTAGGATAAACTGGTTCCCATGTGAGGCCGGTCGAATGGGGCCGACAAAATCTAGTGCCCAAGTGTGGAATGGCCATGGCGTTCCTAATGCGTGTAGATCTACAGCGGGAGCATGCATGAGGTTGCCCTTAAATTGGCATTCCTGACATCTCTTTACTTTGGTACGGCAATTTGCCTCCATTGTGGGCCAAAAGTAACCAACCGTGAGGAGCTGTCTACATAGTTTTGCACCCCCCTGATGCTCTACTTGGTGAGATAGATCCATCACCTCTTGCGCTTCTTGGCTATCTAGGCATCGGAGTAGATTACCCTCATGACCCCTCCGCCAAAGTATGTTTTCCTGCACCACATATCGATCCACCTTTCTTTTAAGTTTCTCGGCTTCCTTTCTTTGCTCGGGCTCGACTCCTTCTGTGAGGAAATCAAAGAGCGGCTTTCTCCAATCTGTATCATCGTCAACCAGGGCAACTTCTAAAGAATCCTTGATTAATGTACAGCTTTCACAACTTCCTTGCATTATTGCAGCAGCTATGGACATGTCTGGCCAATGAATCCCGTATCTTTGGGCCTTTCGATAAATAGACACCTCACTTTCTCCGCAGGTGTGCTAGTGAATCTTTTCCAATAACGTTTGTCCTTCCTGCTGCGAGATGCATCGAGTATTCCTCCCGGACCTTTTGTCGTAAAGGGCGTTATCATATATGCAGTACCCCTTTGTGGATGCCCAGTTTTCTTTGCTTGTTCCCTCGGCAATCGCACGCAGTATTGGTTTTCTCCAGTCTTCCTCATCCATTGACTCGTCCTCGCATGCGTCCTCCATCAATGCCGGTGACGTTCGGACTTCAATTGAGATCCTCGCAGGGCATTTTTCTGCACTAACTTTAGATCCCAGGGTAGCTAAATCATCAGCATGCCGATTATCAGCTCTAGGCGTGTGCTCGTACTTGACATCGCAGAATTGTTGTACCAACTTTTGCACCAAAGTCCGATAGGGTAATAGATTTACCTCCTTCAACCCGTACTCGCCTGAGGCTTGTTTGACAATTAACTTAGAATCTCCCATAACCGTTAAATTGCTTACTTCCAGTGCCCTGGCCGCACGAAGTCCTGCGATGAGAGCCTCATACTCATCTTCATTATTGGTTACTGGGAAATCTAGTTTCGTGGACATTTGGATGACTTCCCCATCTGGTCTAGTCAAAACAATTCCAATTCCTCCACCGTTCCTTGTTGACGATCCATCAAAATGAAGCGTCCAATATTGTGACTCGACCGCATAGATCTCGGGTCCTTCCAGTTCCTCCTCGATCATGGGCTCATAGCTGTTATCTGGAAACTGCTCCAGAAGATCTGCCACTGCTTGCGATTTGATTGCTCGTGGTCGAACACACATGATGTCATATTGTGAAATGGTCATATACCACTTTGCCAACCTTCCGCAGGGAGAAGTGTGAGTCAAGAGATACCGTATAGGGTCGCTCTTTGTAACCACCACAACTTTGTGCGAGGCGAAATAGTGTTTTAACTTTTCTATCACAAAGAACAAGGCAAGACAATGGCGTTAGATAACTGTGTACCTTGATTCAGCTGGTTTTACTATGCGAGAAATGTAATAAATCGGCCTTTCCTGCCCTTCGTATTCTTGAGCCAAAAGCGCCCCTATAGATTTCTTCGTCGATGTCAGATACAAAATCGGCGATCCAAGCTGTGGGGCGATCATTACCCTTGGCGATGTCAGCATGTCCTTCAGCTTTCCAAATGTGGCCTCATGTTCCTCTGTCCAATTATATACAGCATTCTTCTTGAGGAGATTGCTGAAGCAAAAAGTTATTTCTGCGATCGCTGGAATGAATCTCCGCATGTAAGATAATTTTCCCAGGAACGTCTTCAGAGTGCTTTGATTATGCGGTCCCATCATGCTAGTGATAGCCGATACTTTCGCGGGATCAGGCTCGATGCCTTGGCTATGTATTACGCATCCCAAGAACTTCCCCGAAGTCACTCCGAATGCACACTTCATGGGATTCATCTTCAGCTGGAAACTCCTGCATCTTTCAAATACCTTCCGCTGGTCCCTCAAATGGTCTGCTTCCTCTTTGGACTTAACAACCAGATCGTCAACATAGAACTCCACTTCCTGGTGCATTATGTCGTGAAATAGAGCCATCATCGCTCGCTGATAAGTTGCGCCCGCATTCTTGAGCCCAAAAGGCATAACCGTGTAGTTAAAGACCCCCACCGGCGTAATGAACGCGGTTTTCCGTGCATCTTCAGGGTCCATTTTTATCTGGTTATATCCACTGAAGCCATCCATGAAGCTGAACATCCGGTGCCCCGCAGTGGAATCGATGAGCAGATCGATGTTGGGCAACAGGAAGTCGTCCTTGGGGCAAAAGCGGTTAAGGTCTCTGAAGTCGACGCAAATGCGAACCTGCCCGTTCTTCTTTACCACAAGCACGATGTTAGCCAGCCATGTGGGATGATGATTCGGCTCGATAAACCTGGCAGTCAATAGCTTGACAATTTCTTGCTTAATTTTTACGTTTATCTCTGGCCTAAAGCTTCTCGCGTTTTGTTTTACCGGTTTAGACCACAGGATCACATCCAATCTATGCATGGTTACGCTCGTGTCCAAACCAGACATTTCGTCGTACTCCCAGGCAAACACATCCTTGTATTTAGTCAGCAGTTGCATCAATCTTGCCTCCTCATCGCTTGTGAGGTATGCTCTCAGAAAAACAGGCCTCTTCTTTTCTTCGCCTGGGCTCAGGAACACCTCTTTCAGTTCCTGCTTCTGGGGTTTCGGCTTTTCCTCCATGCACTCAGGTGCTCTTTCAGTTTATCCTCCAAAGCCTCTGGTGTTGGCTTGTCTGCTTCCGGAATGTGTTCAATCTGATTTATTTGCCCAGGGATATCCCCATGCTCGGATGGGGGTACCCTCGCGCACCTTCATATGCGGTAGCATTTCTTTCCGTTGGAGTAGAAGCTTTCTATCTCCTTGCCCGCGAGATCATGCCTTACCACTCTCTTCAAAGTGTACACGTTCTTCCTTTGGTAGGCGACCTGCGGTGCCTCTTCGCGTGCGGACACTTTTTCTTTGGCATCCTCCCTTGTCACCATTACTCCTGCTGGTGACTGATCCTTAACGTCCTCCCATCGAGGCAGAGGAGTTGGATCGAATGACCTTGGCGTTTGCTCGTCTGCCATTTCAGTAAACCATACCGCTTCAGTGAGATGCACCTCATTTAAGTTGAAGGGATTCACCGAAGCTGGTATTTCCACCACTCTGTCATTCCAGATGGCCTTCATCACCTGGTGAGCTGTTGAGGGAACCAAGTCAAAACGATGAATCCAAGCTCGCCCTATGATCATGTGATACATAGTATTCGCATCAATGACGTAGAATTTAGCTGAACACTTGATTTTTCCTATCTGGATGCCTAGGCGAATCCATCCCATCGTCATCCTAGAATCACTCCCGAATCCCATCAGTGGGGATGGGCACCTGACAATCTTCTTCTCCGGGATTTCTGCCAACTTTAGAGTGTTGAGCGAGACCACGTTGACGGCTGATCCTCCATCAACAAATGCCCTTTTGAATTCGACGTCATTGATCACCGCTGTTACATTTAAGGGCTTCTGATGACTCGAATCCGTCTTCTTGTCACTTGCGGAGAAAGTCATAATCTTCTCAGTAGAGCGAGACGCCCTAAAAACTTTTCCATTGGAGACCACGATGTCTTCCTCGAAGTATTCTGCTACTCTTGGAATTGCCTTTGTCATCTCTTTTCGGCATTTCTCCGAAAATTTCATCTCGTCAAAGAACTTGCTGAACCCGTGCGACCCCTTCATCCTGTCAGCCCGTTCATCCTCCGTGTCTATGTTGTAGTCCTCATCGTTGTGAATTTTAGCAATGATAGGCAGACCGTCTTCCGCAATCTCTTCAAGATCCATAATCGCGATCATGGCTACTTCTTTGCCTTTCGGCTCTTGCTCCGCGTGGGCTGGCAGCAGATTGTTTCGCACGTCCTGCCTCTGGTCGCTGACAATCAACTCGCCTTCCTTCATTTTTCGACTCACCATGTGCCTAAGTTTCTTGCAGTCAGCTGTGGGGTGCATAATCTTTCCGTGGCATTCGCACCACTTCGGGTCCCTTATCATCTCCTTGGAAGGTATCCTTTCGAGCGGAGGCAGAACTCCATTTTTACGCCACTGTTTGCATAAGTCGATCACTTCCTCTATCGAGCATGGTAGAGGCGGCGCATCTGAGTTTGTAACCATGGGCTGTTTGTGTGGCGAAACTGAGCTTCGCGCCCCCTCTTATAACTAAACCTTCCAATCTTGAAAATGGTTCCTCCCAAGGGTCGTTCAGGGGCATGCTTCTTCTTTTGCCTATCCACTATAGGCTCTATGTGTTGGAATAGATGCCCTAGAGCCAATCTAGTTTAGTATGAATTTATTTGTGGCTAGAAATTCATTTATTATTTATTGGATATTTAATATAATGAAGTCCTTAGATTTACAATGGTGTTGTTTATCTTAAATATCCCTAGTCCAGTATAATGATTAATGGGACAATCATCTATAGACTAGTATGGGGTTGGATTGATATGGAGATATCATGATCCAACACATAGGTGTGCATTAAGGGTGATGTTGCACTGGATTGACCCATCTCCGAGAAGGCTACATACATGTTATGTTGAGTCACAAGCGCTTCTCGCGGTGCAATGGTATTGTCATCCTTAGACTTGAAGTCTCTAGATATTCTAGTTGTGGATTATTGTGATTTTGGTAGCGTTAAACGCTACACCGTAACTGGGTAGTTATAAAGGTGTGTACTGGATACAATAAGAAGCAAGATTAGAGATCGTAGTGGACGTAGATAGAATTTGTCCCTCCCACATAACGGGAGCAAATATCCTAGGCCACTCGAGGGATAGTGCTTATAGAATGTCTGGCCAGGCTCAAATAAATCAATATGGGATATTGATGTTATTTGCACGAATAACGCTATTCCCATGGATCGAGAAACTGTGGATTGGATATACGAGTGTGACTTGTATGTCTCGTGTCCAATCCGGATATAGAGACAAAGGGATGAGACATTTACTTGTACAAAGGTTGTCAAGATGACTATTCTATTAGTTGGCTAGAATGGGTGTTTTGCTAGAAACCGCTCCATATTAGCAAATAATTGCTACCAACTAGATAGAACCTATGGGGTCACACGCTATATAGAGTTGAACTAGATTTGGGAATTAATTAATTGGATTAATTAATTAGAAGGATCACTTTGCAAAACATTGCAAACTTAGTATGGACTAACTTGCAAGGAAGGGACTAAATTGAATTCTAGTAGGACTAGAATAAGTCTTTTAGGTAGTTGGCAAGGAGTTGTTGGACTATATAAAGGACCTTCCTTCCTTCCGTCCCACAACTTATGCTCATTATTGAACATAACAAGAGTGGGAGAGAACAAAAGGAGAGAGAGCAAGCAACAAGAGGAGCCCGACCGCCCCTCTTGCCGCCGCCCGTCCCGTCGGCCACAACGAGGCCGAGAGCCCCCTTTTGGGTCTCGTTTTGCGTGATCTTTTCTTCCTCTTCCTCTTCCGGGCTAGCACCAAGGACTTGGGAGATCTAGGATCAACTCTAGGCGTGGATCAACCATAGAGAATTTGACACAATTCGCGTTTGAAGTCATCAAAGGAGAACCCTAAGGTGTGTTATTGATTTCTTCCTTTACCATCGTTATGTTTCTTGACTTGTGATCCTTGGAGGGTTTTGCATGGTTTATGATTGTTTGTGTTTCTGTTGCGCATCCATGAATCAAAACCCTACAGTGGTATCAGAGCCACAGGTCGTAGAGCATAAACGTGGTTTATGTGTTACGTTTTAGTTGTTTTACATCTTAATTTGATTGTTTATCACGTAAAACAAGACAAATCAAGCATGGGATGCAATTTGTCAATAATTTATCATAACAAGATCTAATTTTTGCATTGGATGCATGAATTGGTGAGTTTGAAAAATTTTAGGATCTTAGATCTAGGGTTTGGGCATCCTTGGGGAAGAAGGAGTTCTTCCAAAACAAGGAAACAACCAAACTTGGGCACCAAGCAAGGGAGTTTGTTTTGGAAACAACTCCCTCAAGGAGGTTCGGCCCCCCCGGCCCTAGCCCGCAGCCTAGGCGGCCCTAGCCCGCGGCCTAGGCGTGCGGGTTATGGGCCGGGCCGGCCCTAGGGCCTTGTGGTTCACCTTATTGGGCCCGGACAATTTGATTGTTGGTCCCATGGACCGTTTTAACCCTAGAAATCCTAAAATCAATTAAAATTGACCAAGCACGTTAAAATTGGATTTTAACTGTTTATGTAACTGTTTATGTGCAATTCGCATGGTGATTGGATACGGCATTAGGACGTGGTTTGATGTGGATGTTTAATTTTGTGGTTTGGTTTTACGGCCTGCGAGCTGATCAATCAATTGTAATAATTAATTAGGGTTTTATGGCATGCGTGCCATTTTTTTCTCAACTTGTGAGATTTATTTTATTTAGTATAGAAGTTAGCTAGTGCTAGATAAAGTAGATTGTTAGCCAAGATTGAAGAAAAGAAGCCCAAAGCCAAAGAAGCCACAAAAAGATGGAGCATGGAGCATGGAGCATTCCACATGACTATGAAGGATGGACCAAAAGTTCAAGACGCATGGAGATGTGTTTGCTTTTAGGGTTCATAGATAATTCCATTGGCTTGGAATTATCTTAGTTAGAAAAGGCCATATCCATATCACGTTTAATTTCTGTTTTGTGGTTGTTTATTTTATTGTCTTATTATTGTGTGGTTGGTGTATGGATGATGCATGCAATTAGGATAATAAGATAATTAGACAACCCGGATCTATTATTTGGAGTGTTGCCCAAACTCAAATAGATAGATTAGGTGATTTTGATCAACAAAACATTTAAAATTGAATTTAAAATCCCTCAAAATTCAAATATTGTGTTCTTGCCTTCTCGTTATTTAAACACTCATTATCATCATTATTTATCAAGATCGTGCGTGCCAAAGCATGGCGACTTGGTTCATAATGATGGAATGCGATGGCACGTAACAATGTGCAATTGTTTAGATAAGAGGTCGAACACAACTGGGCTATTAATTTGATTAAGAAACCTAGAGGCAATCAATTGGGATTATCCATACGGATGGATAAATAAGGAGTTATTTGCCCAATTTAACCAAGAGTTGCATATGGGATGCAATTGGAATTGTTCCTACCTAAAGTAGCCAAATTATGGGTGACTTGCCAAAGCAAGCTCATAAGGAGGTAAAACATGGATCTTGGCCCACTAGAAAATATAAGGATATTTTCCGCATTAATATCTTGAGGGTTATTAATCCGTAGAAAAATAGTGGGAGCTATATTTGATAAACTAGCCATTATTGAATATAGTCAAAAATTCACAAATACTAAATTTTGCGTATTTTCCTTTTGTAGAATTCCAAATGGAAAACAACTCATCGAGTTCACAACATTCCCAACGATCTGTCCTTGAGAATGACAAGCTCTCTGGAACCAACTTTCTTGATTGGTACAGAAACTTGAGAATTGTTCTCAAGCAAGAGAAGAAATTGTACGCAATAGAGAAGCATGTTCCAGAAGGTCCAGAGAACCAAACACTTGCTGCCCTAAAGGCGTATCAAAAGCTTGTTGATGACGCTAATGATGCGGCCTGCCTTATGCTATGCTATGCACCATGATCGAGCATCTGAAGCAGCTCTTCCAAGAGCAGGCAAGGGTAGAGAGGTATGAGGTCTCTAAGGCATTGTTCAAGTGTCATCTAGCAGAATGGAACCAGGTGGGACCCCATGTACTCCGTATGATCGGGTACTTGGAGAATCTCGCCCGACTAGGGTTCCAGGTCGGCCAAGAGTTGGCAACCGATCTCGTGTTGCAATCGTTGCCCGAGAGTTATGGACAGTTCATCATGAACGAGATCGTGAAACCACTGCCAGATTTACTCAATATGTTGAGGACAGCTGAACAGAGCATCAACAAGGGTAAGGGCAAGGCCATTATGATGGTGCAGAAAGGAAAGGGCAAAAGGTTTGCCTCATCCTCCAAGGGCAAAGTCAAGTCAGTTGCCAAGACCAAGGAACCTGCCCTTAAGCCTGTTGGTGGCATCGCCAAAGGTGTGACTAAAGGTGAGTGTCACTACTGCAGTCAGCCTGGACACTGGAGGAGGAACTGCCTAAAATATCTGGAGGACAAGAGGCTTGGAATAGTGATTCCACCACCACCAGGTATTTTTGTTGTAGATGTCAATTTAACTGTCTCTACATCATGGGTATTAGATACTGGATGTGGATCTCACATTTGTCGAAATATGCAGGATCTAAAGAGAAGTAGAAGATTGGCTAAAGGAGAGGTAGATCTGCGCGTTGGGAATGGAGCAAAGGTTGCTGCGTTGGCCATAGGCGTGTGCGAGCTATCTCTGCCTTCAGGATTAGTTTTAGAATTAAATAATTGATATTTTATGCGTGCTATGAGCAGAAACATTATTTCTATTTCTTGTTTGGACAAGGATGGTTTTATTATTTCAATAAAGAACAATTGTTGTTCCTTTTATTTGAATAATATTCACTATTTTAGTGCGCAATTATTTAATGGACTTTATGTCCTTGATCTAAGCAATCCTGTCTACAACATTAATACCAAGCGGATTAAAATAAATGATTTAAATCATGCTTATTTATGGCACTGTCGTTTATGCCACATACATGAGAAACATGTAACACCCCTCGTTCCCAAGCTTTCCGTTCCGGACCGGAGAGCCTAGGAGGGTGCTACTCAAAATGAAGTGGCGGAAATCGAGAACAAACACTGTCATAGTTATCTATTACATACTTTAGAACAACTTACATTAACTTGTACATTATACAAAAGATCCATGTTGTCTAGAGTTCATCTTTGCTAAGCGTGCGGAAAATACTAGATGAATGTCGAATCCCGCTACCCCATAATCCAGCTCCTAAGACCTGCGGGGGAAAGAAACAAAGACCGCAGTTTTTCTAAAGTCAGCAATGAAATACTGAGTGAGTAACACCCAAGCTCGTAAATCGGATACGAGATACTTTGACTCAAGTAGCAAATAGTAAATGGATGAAGAGTAAATATTTCACAAGTATTTAACTTCAATTAGAGATACAGCGGAAGTAAAGACAGTGGAATAGCAAGACATTCCCGAGTTCTTGTAAATTTTCCAGAAAATCTCCAATAATCATTATTAATTTCAAATCCAATAACCAAACCATTTAATCTCAATGTTTCCATTTCCATTAATATCCAATATCCAAACCATGAAATCTCAATATTTCCATTTCCATTAATATCCAAAATCCAAACCATGAAATCTCAATATTTCCATTTCCATTAATATCCAAAATCCAAACCATGTAATCCTTTAGTTGATACGGGGAAGAATAATCCATCACAAGCATCCAAGACCTTAAGTGCCGGCACCCCCCTAAGACTTCTTGCGGCCAGAGAGGTGAGTACATGGAGCGACCCGGCAGGTTGCGACCGGGTTAAAGTACACAGGCCGAGTGGACAAAGCCAACACGACAATAATAATCACAGGCCGAGTGGACGAAGCCAACACGACAATAATAATTCACAGGCCGAGTGGCTAAAGCCAACACGACAATAATAAGTTTTCCCCGCACAACTCTTTCCACTTTACGTTATTACGCGTTATTATTTTCACGTGTCAATTTCAAAGAAAATATCTCAACACAATCCAAATTTCAAGTAAAGCATGTATGTCATGAAACACATTTTGAGACAAATTATAAAATCATATTTCGACACGAAAGGAGCTTGGCACGCTAGACTTGGCATGTTTACTCACCTCAATAAAACAGCAAATAGCACGTAATAGCTTCGACGGTAGAAGTAGTCCTTGTCGACGAACTCGTCACCTACAAGTTTATAGTTCCTACTCAGTCACAAGCTCATCTAGCTCACATAATCCAACGTGAAACACTATTTTTTCTAATGAAGGTCGAAGAGTGCCTTATTTCATCTTAATACATCCCCGATTCTTTTTATATTGCTATACTCATAACGAACACGTTAATTTCTACATAAAAATGATGACATTCTCAAATTGTACTATTGACATTCAAATTTCATAAATAATACACTTGTATTTTAAATAGTGAGAAATTAAGTTTAGATTTAAATATTCTTGACTAGCTTAGACTTCATTTTACAACAACGCCTTTTGTTCTTGATATTATAACAACTATATTTTACCTTCCTAAGTAACTTCTCCATAGGAAATAAATTGTTTAGTTTACAAAAATTAATTATTGGAGATATATTCTCAATAGTGACATAAAAGACTATGTACTTAACTTGTTTAGGAGATAATACCATGAAAATATCAATTAGGAAAATAACTATTATTTTACAACTATTTTTAATTTGGAAAAAGATAAAGCATTAAGTAAATAAACTATCCATATTTCCAACTAGTTTATTCTAAAAGCGATATTTACTACCAATTCATTTAGAATGTCAATTCTATGATACTTTGATATTAGCTAATTAAACGAAACGATGTTGATTATTAGATAGATAAGCATAGTGTATTAGACAACTCTAGTTTACTTTGTAACAACTATTTATGGTAAAATTTCATTACCCTACTTATTTTATATAATTAGAAAGTTTAGAAATTATTTATTTATTTATTTATTTTAAATCCAAATTTCCCATATTCATTTCACACACATATATATATATACACACTTATGTAAATAGCATTTCTTTAAAAGACAACAATAACCCCCTTACTAGTGATAACAGTTTCTGATGCCACATTTCATACCCTGAAACTTTCATATTGTGCACCAAGTACCCCCCTGACCTTACACCCAGTTTAATTAAAAGACACTTTCACCCCCTTTAACAAATCGAGCGATCTAAACCCGGATTCTCGTCTCAAGACACAATTTTGATTATCAAATACGAACTAGTGAGTGATTTAGAGCTTACCCAAGCCGCTCGCCGTCGAGTGGGTCGGCGATGATGTTTGCCGGCGACGTTGCCGGCGTCCCTAGCTCTGGATGAGTTCTTTTTAGACCTCCTCGAGCCCGTAGGAGTCTTCTGCAACTGATTTGAGGTAGTGGGTGGCACCGAATAGCTCGGGCTGAGCTCGTCGCCGGCGAGCTCGACGGTGATGGTCGACGGGGACTCTCCGGTCTGTTTTTGGTGCGGCTGAGCCTCCCCTAGGACTGGTCGGACCTTTTACAGTCTATAGAGACCGATTGATGAAGGTGGGTGGCCCTGGTTCATTTGGGCCGAGCTTCTCGCCGGCAAAAATGGTGGTCGGCGGCGTCGGGGAGGTTGCAGGTGGTCCTTGCAGCTAGCTGCTGCTGTGTTTCTCCTCCTTGGCTCAAAACAGAGAGGAGAGGAGAGCTAGGGGTCCAATCGAAAGGAAGAGAGAGAGAGATTGCAGGTGGTGGCGGCGGCGTTGCTCGCCGGAGACGGCAGCGGCTTCCCCGCCGCCGCTGTTGCTGCTGCTTTTCGTCGGGGAGAACAGAGAGGGGAGAGGGAGAGAAAAAGAGATGGTGGAGGAGGTGGTGACTGTGATGGTGGTGGCGTTGAGGGCGGTGGTGTTGCCGGTGGGTGGTGGTGGTGAGTGGTGTGGTGTCGGGGGTGTGAAGGAGAAGAAAAAGAATCAGTATAAGAAGAAGAGGGAGGAGATGAAATTGTTACTGGGAGTTGTGTGAAGTTGGGGAAACGTGAAAAGTAATTGTTTTTGTTTTATTTTGTTTTATTTATTTAATTGCTTCTAAGGCTTTAAAGCTTTGACCAACTACAACTTCCACCCCCTATTTAAGTATTTGATTAACTAGTTTAGACTTCTTAAAATGACAACTACCTCCCTTATCGTCGTTTAATTAACATCTAACTATACAAAGGTCAACAATTACCCCTTTGTTACAAACCGGGTATTACATCCTTCCCCACTTAAAGAGAGCTTCGTCCTCGAAGCTAAAATCGAACAAATACTCACGGCGCTAAAACCTCGCAAAAACATGTAATTTCTCATTAGCAAAAAGCCTCTATTTTTATGCGCACATTGTAGTGTGAACTATACGCTTAACATCAAGTGATGCTATAACTCATTTTAGTTACTAAATGTTAATGCTCGGCGTGTCATAATGATACTGAGGCTCTAATCACGTGGCGTTCTCAAGAAGCAGTTCTAAACGTAGGGCGACATCCTCTCCCCCTTAAAGGAGTGACGTCCCAGGAACTCAATATATGTTGTCACGAGGAATGGTTATACTGGTCGAATACAAGTCATGGGTCTTCTTCTTTTGTTGTAGCATGTGGACCCTATCACTCTTGTTCTAGAGTGAATCTTTATCTTAAGGTATGTCTATCTTCTAAAATGGGTTGAGCCGGAAATTAAGGTATCCTCCAAGATCCCACAGTTTTATATGACTTTTAGAAGTCGCTTACCTATTCTATTTCATAATGATAGTTAGTAACCTCCCCTTTAATGAAATCTAGGTTGTCATACCTTTATCGTCTGGTCAAATTTTAATCAGCCCGAATACAAGGTAAGATATTATCTCCACTAACTCTTTATGGTAATATATTTTACAAGGGCTGCTAAAGAATATTTATATTTGTTGCTTCAAATAATACTTAGAGTAATTCCGATAAAATTGTATAAACCCCAAAAAAATAGCTGATAAGAGATTGAGCATGCAATGACCCCCAAAGTAGTTATTTGGTGACGATACTTCATATAAAGAATTTATGAAACATACATACTACGAGGAAAGAAACTTAAGCTATCCAAGCATAACGTCGAGTTACGTAACGACCAAACAACTCATATTGGTTTACTAGTCTACATACTACTGAGAATCCTCGATCATATCAATATCTAAAACTTGACAGGTTAATCATGTGACATTTGGTCTAACTTCCATCGTCTCTTTAAATTTTCTTCACACTTCCTAGTTAGAAGGTCCTCTCATCTAGACATTTGTTTGCCTGATATTTGGATTGGTCTTGCCCTAGTTAGTGGGTGTAAACGTGTGATCTATCAGTCTTGCTATCTACACCATAATCTTATTTCGTCTCCTAATATATAGCATACAATAGAACGCATAACATATAATGTGCATATAAGCATGTAATGTAGCACGTGGAACATATCCGCTGCTAAACAAGGATTTTCACGCAAGTTTTCTACTATACATCTTTCCTCTTCCTTGAAAAATAACTTTGACCCAAATCGGGCAATCAAATCTGTGATTCTATTATGTTGTCATGTCAAATTCTTAAATCAATTTCTCTGAGCAAGCCTGCCAGGCTATCACAATATCAGAACCTCAATAATATGTCCACATACTTCTCATCATATCTTTGATTTTCATGAAATGTTCACACTAGCGCATAATTATATACAGTTCATACATCTCATTTCACATATTGTCAACTCATATGTAAACATCTTTATGAAAAGTCAAACATTCGAGCTAATAGAGATTTTTAATTTTAGGGCTGGTCATTTGTGCAAATTTGTTACTAACTGTCTACTTTTGAAGTTTATAACTATGTCTTAAGACCATATTTGGAGCAAAGTTTCTCATGGTAGGTTTTATTCCAATAAAATAAGTGTTTAGTCGCACATACTTATGACATCATTTTGGAGAAATAATTTATAATATCTAGAAATAATAGTCAAGCTTTAACTGTTTATAAATAGAGGAGTTTACTTAAAAGTTATTTTTCCTATTTAACTTTCTAACTTATTTTATTTTATCACTATTAAGCAAATAACATATTTATTCAAAACACTAATTTATATTTATTTAGTCACATTAAATTTATACGATTAAATCAACTATACAATTTGTCTTGCTTATTTTTCAAGAAAATAACAATATTTCATATTAAATAATACACATATAATTTTAATAGCAAAAACATATTTTATATAAACAACAACCATATCCCCCAAGTTCTCATAAATAACATATAATCACCCTACAAAACAATTTTATTATGCTACTCAAGTCACCCTTAACTTTTATGAAAATACAAGAACTACCCCCAACGTGAACAAGTATAAATCCAACAACCCGATTCGATTTAGGGCTAACAAAGTCAGGTTTCGATGAACAATTATTTCTCATAGTGGAAATTAAAGAATTTCTATTCCATCCACGTGATCATAACCCATACGCTTCCACCTATTGTTTTAATCCAACCCCAAATGATGATTTTAATCCAAGGCTCCTCATAGTTCAAATTTATCACTTGACTTGTAATCGTGGATTCACATAAATTTAATCAAATATCTTGAAACACTGACTGACATCATGCCTATACCCGAATAAATCTCCAAACATAAAGCTATATATTGTCCCAAATTTCTAGACGAAATCCAAACATTTTCTTTCTTAGTAACCGATATAATCACCTCCATAAATGCATACCATATCTCACAAGCTAAGCAACGCGGGATTGAAGAACGTACAATATTTCCTCCTAACTTATCAAAACATTAAAACCTCCAAGTAGTATGCGTGTAGCATAAAATTCTAAAAAAATAATCAACACATCCTAATTGTGAGAAAAATATCGTAACAATACTCCAAGTGTTTCTGGGATAGTTCAACAATATGAAAAGCTTCTAAAATTTACCTTTAGAAAAATAGCTCCTGAGTCATCACATATTCATATGTGGCCTTCTAAAATTTGAGTTAAAACCTTAATATAATCTTCAAACCGAAGTTCTAACATTATAACATCAAATATGAAACTTTATAATAAATCTATCTACTTCTGTCATAGGGAACATCCAAAGCTTGTAGACGACCATTAGTGAACCAACAATATCTATCTCAAATTTTAAATATTACTACTTCCAAGGGAGTACTATATCTCCAAAAGCAAAACATAACGAAATAGACATCCAGATTCTCACGAAATATTAAGGTAACCAGACTCCACGTAACACGTAAGATAGGTAGATATCCTTAGAGCCTCCAAATCACTTATGACAGATCAGTCTAGATTTGTCTCCTGAGTACAACTCATGGGAAAGTATAATTGAATCAACCATCATCACCATCTGAACTAAGATTGTCATATTCTAGTTAAAACACGTCAAACGTTTGACAAGTGGAGTTCTTAGGTTCTTGTCTTAGGCGTGGGAGGGTGAGAACTGCCTTGATCGTTTCTATGATGACTCACTTTGATCATCTGAAGTACCTCATTATTGACCCTAAATCCAAATTACCATCCCAACCTATACCTCGAATACGTCATCAAATTCCATACAAACATAACTAATGAAATTAGGGTTCACTAGTCACTTATCTTAGAATTCATGTTAAATCATGTAAGCGCAGAGTCTCCTATGGTTAAAATTTCATACTTCCCTTAGAATTCTTATAAGGGTCACATATCCTAGCAACATTATCATTGAATAAGGATTTACCCCATGTGGTTGTTGTTCTAAGCCTTATATCCATGTCAAATCTTCCTGATATAATTAGTACTGTGTGGTCCATTAATCACGATTCTAGGCCATTACATATGGTCACATGCACAATTATCAGGTTAAGTATCACACACAAAGTGACATATCACACAAAGATCAAATCAGGCAGCATATAAAATCCTCATTGATAAGCATGAAACTCATCTTCTCAAATTAATCTGTATATCAACTGCAATCCATAATCTGGTTCCCTTATTCCATAATCTTTATTCTCCTTCGTAGGAGCAACACTTATCATGGATACTCATAGAACTCTTCTCCTCAAATAAGACAACACATAATTCATAATGCAGAATCTAATTACTGTAATCCATACTTCTCATTTTCCATCACAGGAATAACATTTGTAAATCAATCTACCACGAACGAATTACTCAAATCAAACCAAATAATAATATCAAAGGATGAGGGTGGGTGGGACCTAGTATACTAACACTTAAGCTACCCATAACCCAAATCGGCTTTTCCAATTTTAATAATCTTGTCCTATGTCCATTTTAAATTTCCCTACAGGTTTAATTCCCTTGTTGGATTGCCTGCTCTGATAAAACATGTATCTAGACTCCATAAGGATGGATTACTAGGCTCATTTGATTTTGAATCATATGAGACATGTGAGGCTTGTTTATTGGAAAAAATGACAAAGTCCCCTTTCAATAAGAAAGGTGAGAGGACTAGTGAGCAATTGGCACTCATACATACTGATGTGTGTGGGCCATTTGCCACGCCAGCCAGGGGTGGTTATGTCTACTTCATTACATTTACTGATGATTAGAGTAGATATGGATTTGTGTACCTCATGAGGGAAAAATCCGAATTCTTTGAAGTGTTCAAAGAATTCAAGAATGAAGTAGAGAAGCAACTTGGCAAAAGTATCAAGGCACTACGATCGGATCGTGGGGGAGAATACTTAAGCCAAGAGTTTGACGACTATCTTAGAGAGTGTGGGATCGTGTCCCAACTCACACCACCCGGAATGCCACAATGGAATGGCGTGTCTGAGAGGAGGAATCGAACCCTATTGAATATGGTTCGATCTATGATGTGTCAAACCGATCTTCCATTATCATTTTGGGGCTTCGCTCTATTAAGTGCAGCTTTCACCATTAACCGTGTTCCATCTAAATCAGTCATGAAGACACCATATGAGATGTGGAGTGGGAGGCGTCCCACACTGTCGTTCATGAGGATTTGGGGCTGCGATGTCTATGTAAAGCGTTTACAATCAGACAAGCTAAGGCCGAATTCGGATAAATGCAAATTTGTGGGGTACCCTAAGGAAACTAAGGGATACTACTTCTACAATCCAACCGAGAACAAAGTGTTTGTTGCTCGGACCGGCGTGTTTCTAGAAAGAGAGTTTGTCTCTAAAGAAGCAAGTGGGAGGACTGTAGAACTTGAAGAGGTTCAAGAACCACAAATCACTGAACCGATTATGGAACATGAACAGGAACCACAAGCAGTTGTGGAGCAACCTGTTCAGGTAACACAAGAGCTTCGTAGATCTAGTAGAGTGCGCCCCGAGAGGTATGGACTTCTCGTGACCGATTCCGGTGACACGATGCTCATAGATGATGAGCCCACTACCTATGAGGAGGCCATGAATGGCCCAGACTCTCAGAAGTGGCTAGAAGCCATGAGATCCGAGATGGAATCCATGTATACCAACAAAGTATGGACTTTGGTGGAACCACCCGATGGGGCGCGGCCCATAGGGTGCAAATGGGTCTTCAAGAAGAAGATCGACATGGATGGTAATGTGATTACCTATAAGGGCCAATTGGTGGCTAAAGGATTCAGACAAATTCATGGTATTGACTATGATGAAACATTTTCACCAGTCGCTATGACCAAATCCATCCAAATCCTACTTGCGATTGCAGCATACCACGACTATGAGATTTGGCAGATGGATGTCAAAAAAGCATTATGGGAACCTCCTCGAGGACGTGTATATGATACAGCGCGAGGGTTTTGAGGATCCAAAGCAAGCCAACAAAGTCTGTAAGTTGCAACGATCCATTTATGGATTGAAGCAAGCTTCTAGGAGTTGGAATCGACGTTTTGATGAAGTAGTCAAAGAGTTTGGCTTCATCAGAAACGAAGATGAGTCTTGTGTCTACAAGAAGGTTAGTGGGAGCTCTGTAGCTTTTCTGGTCTTGTATGTAGATGACATACTACTCATTAGAAAAGACGTTCCCATGCTGCAATCTGTTAAAGATTGGCTAGGGAAGTGTTTCTCAATGAAGGACTTAGGGCAAGCAGCCTATATACTCGGTATAAAGATCTATAGAGATAGATATAAGAGGTTGCTTGGCCTAAGTCAAAGTACATATATTGACAAGGTGTTGAAACGGTTCAACATGCAAGATTCCAAGAAGGGATTCTTGCCCATGTCACATGGAATCACCCTTTCGAAGAGTGGTTGTCCTTCCAATGAGATTGAGAAGGAACGCATGAGTAGGATTTCCTATGCCTCGGCCATAGGATCCATCATGTACGCCATGTTATGTACTAGACCAGATGTGTCATATGCCTTGAGTATGACAAGCAGATACCAATCCAATCCAGGTGAGAGTCACTGGATTGCTGTCAAGAACATCCTAAAGTACTTGAGAAGAACTAAGGATGCTTTCTTGATGTTTGGCGGTGAGGAAGAGTTGCGTGTAAGGGGTTACACTTGCGCAAGCTTCCAAACCGATAGAGATGACTTTAGATCACAATCGGGATATGTGTTTTGCCTGAATGGAGCAGCGGTGAGCTGGAAGAGTTCCAAGCAAGAGACGGTAGCTGATTCTACAACAGAGGCTGAGTACATTGCTGCAAATGGCGCAACAAAGGAAGCTGTTTGGATCAGAAAGTTTGTTTCTGAACTTGGTGTGGTTCCTAGCATTGCGGATCCAGTCGAGTTGTATTGTGACAACACTGGGGCGATCGCGCAATCAAACGAACCCAGGTCGCACAAGAAATCCAAGCACGTGCTCAGGAAGTTTCATCTGATTCGAGATATTATCGATAGAGGAGACGTTCGGATATGTAAGATTCCTACAGATGAGAATCTATCAGACCCGCTTACAAAGCCGCTCACGCAGTGGAAGCATGAAGGGAACACTAGGGGTATGGGCATACGAGATGCGCCAGATTGGCTCTAGTGCAAGTGGGAGACTGTTGGAATAGATGCCCTAGAGGCAATCTAGTTTAGCATGAATTTATTTGTGGCTAGAAATTCATTTATTATTTATTTGGTATTTAATATAATGAAGTCCTTAGATTTACAATTGTGTTGTTTATCTTAAATATCCCTAGTCCAGTATAATGATTGATGGGACAATCATCTATAGACTAGTATGGGGTTGGATTGATATGGAGATATCATGATCCAACACAAAGGTGTGCATTAAGGGTAATGTTGCAGTGGATTGACCCATTTCCGAGAAGGCTACATACACGTTATGTTGAGTCACAAGCGCTTCTCGCGGTGCAATGGTATTGTCATCCTTAGACTTGAAGTCACTAGATATTCTAGTGGTGGATTATTGTGATTTTGGTAGCGTTAAACGCTACACCGTAACTGGGTAGTTATAAAGGCGTGTACTGGATACAATAAGAAGCAAGCTTAGATATCGTAGTGGACGTAGATAGAATTTGTCCCTCCCACATAACGGGAGCAAATATCCTAGGCCACTCGAGGGATAGTGCTTATAGAATGTCTGGCCAGACTCAAATAAATCAATATTGGTTATTGATGTTATTTTCACGAATAAGGCTATTCCCATGGATCGAGAAACTGTGGATTGGATATACAAGTGTGACTTTTATGTCTCGTGTCCAATCCGGATATAGAGACAAAGGGATGGGACATTTACTTGTACAAAGGTTGTCAAGATGACTATTCTATTAGTTGGCTAGAATGGATGTTTTGCTAGAAACCGCTCTATATTAGCAAATAGTTGCTACCAACTAGATAGAACCTATGGGGTCACAGGCTATATAGAGTTGAACTAGATTTGGGAATTAATTAATTGGATTAATTAATTAGAAGGATCACTTTGCAAAACCTTGCAAACTTAGTAAGGACTAACTTGCAAGGAAGGGACTAAATTGAATTCTAGTAGGACTAGAATAAGTCTTTTAGGTAGTTGGCAAGGAGTTGTTGGACTATATAAAGGACCTTCCTTTCTTCCTTCCCACAACTTATGCTCATTATTGAACATAACAAGAGTGGGAGAGAACAAAAGGAGAGAGAGCAAGCAACAAGAGGAGCCCGACCGCCCCTCTTGCCGCCGCCCGTCCCGTCGGCCACAAGGAGGCCGAGAGCCCCCTTTTGGGTCTCGTTTTGCGTGATCTTTTCTTCCTCTTCCTCTTCCGGGCTAGCACCAAGGACTTGGGAGATCTAGGATAAACTCTAGGCGTGGATCAACCATAGAGAACGTGACATAATTCACGTTTGAAGTCATCAAAGGAGAACCCTAAGGTGTGTTATTGATTTCTTCCTTTACCATCGTTATGTTTCTTGACTTGTGATCCTTGGAGGGTTTTGCATGGTTTATGATTGTTTGTGTTTCCGTTGCGCATCCATGAATCAAAACCCTACACTATGTTCTTCGTACATTCAATCAACTTTGAAAAGGTAGGAGTTTGCAGGTTGATTAACATACCTTTGTACTCATCTCGCATGCCTTGCAAGCATATCTCCACGAGCCTGCCCTCAAGCACTTCATCTCTGCATTCCAATGATTTGGCTCTGAATTTCTTGGTGAAGGTGACCCCATCCTCATCACGCTTCTGATACATACGAGAGAGATGAATCATCGTAACCTTCTCCTCCACCTGGAAGAATTTCGTGTACAACTTCTGAACCATGTCATCCCAAGTTTTGACAGATCCAGCCTCCAGCGTTCTATACCATTTGTAGGCCACATTTCCCAAAGACTTTGGAAATTCACGCATCACCAACTTGGGATCGGCCCCATACGGTCCCATTACATCGATAAAACGCATGACATGCTCGTGAGCATTCCCGTTGACATCTTCAAACTTGTCCCACTTAGGAGCCTTATACCCTGCGGTTTTGGGCATCAGATAGATCTCACGTGGGATAGGCGGCTCGTTGTCGACCTTTGGAATGATAGTGTCTGCAAAAGGTTGATTAGCCAAGAAGGTCTCTATGCGCCGCTGCAACGACGTCATACATTCCGGTGCACTTCCTCCAGCAGCAGGAGGAAGGGTTGTAGATGGCGGAGACACATATGTTGCGGTCGGGCTAGGGGTGTAAGCCATGTTGCTTAGCAGTGCCGGCGTAGGAGTCAAGGAGTACTGTGAAGAGATATTGGGTGCCACGGTTGGTGGATGGGGAATATGTGTGGTAAGGGATGGTGTTTGGGTCGTTAGCCCCTGGACAGAGGGTAATTGCACCATGGCTGGTGGAGTTTGTGAATTAGGGTTAGGCGGTGTAGGTACTACTCCAGTTCCCTGGGTGGTAGAGGTTCCTCCTCCCTGAGAGACAGCAGTACCCGATGTCGGATTCCGGGCAAGGGTTCCCAGAATGGCCATTATCCGATCCATCTGTGCGGATTGAGCCTGGAGGGCTTTCGCCTGGTTCTGGATAGTGGCGTTTAAAGCCTCCAAAGTCGGAGTTCCGCTGACGGCTGCAGAAGTATGACGGGTCTCCTCTCCCGAGGTTGTTTCCGTGGAGGGAGATCGGTTGCTGACGTCATCTTCGTGAGACATAATTGCTTGCAGTGGTTCGATTCACGTCGGGTTCACCAAATGTGTACGAGAGAATCCTTTGAGGAGGATTCAATATACACCAAGAGCATGGGATAGAGAGAACACAGAAAGAGTAGGGTGTGTATAGGGAGAGAGTAAGACGATAGTAGCTGTATGAGAGAGAGACAGAGTTTTGGCAGAGCTTCCGCGTAATTCAGGTGACTCGTCCTCGTATGGGAGGGTTAACGATCCTATATATAACGGAGAATGTGACCGTTGTAGTGGGTTAATGCGCCCATTAATGGCGGCTTAATTAGCTTAACCACAACGGCACGTTCGTCTGCGTATATAGGAACCGTTACCCACTTCGTCCGCGTTTACTGGAACCGTTATGAGGTTGACCGGGTTTATGGAGCTCGTGCCATAGATCTCTCAAAGCAGTTACCAAAGGTCGCGCGCGGGCTTGGTTGTCGCTCGCGCGCGACAGCACTTACTCTAGACTCCAAACCACTAAGTCCCTACAAGTCCCGTGTGGTGGTATGCGAGGGCCCCGTCTCGCAGCCCCAACGTGGATCAGCGCGAGTGGTGATCCAGTGTGTGTGGAGCACAGCTAGGTGTGCTGGATGATCGCCACGTGGCTAAGATCTGCCTGTCTAGAAAGCACCATCTACAGCTTTCTCATACTATATTTTATGCAAAGAATTGTCTCTTTCATGTAGTGACTTGTCCCATCAGAATTTCATTTCCTTACAAATATTTTATGCAAGGAGTTGTCTCCTCCTTTCTTTATTTTGTGCAGTGAGTAGTCTCATCAAATATTTTTTTTCCTACATTATTGAATTTATGCAGTGAGCAATCCACATGCTTGGAAAATATTACAGTTTCACTCTAAATGGGCTGATCATAGTCAGTCCAGTCATCCATCATCTCCCCTTGAAGGTTATACACCAGTATCCCAAGATACGGGAAATACTAGTTCTACAAAGAATAGATGAACATATGGCATTAAAAGAGCAAAGAAAAAATTGAACAGTGAAAAGGATCCTGTGTTGGAAGAAATGATGAGTAGTGTTGCAAAAAGTAACACACTTAGCATCACAAGGAAATGTTGGCGTTGAGAAAGAAAAGTTGGCGGCGAAGAAACATAAGAATCAACTCGAGGCTCAAAAACAAGATTTCGATGTAATGAATAAAGATTTAAGTAATCTCTCACCCTTTAGTTATAAATTCTGTAAAGGTAGGAAACAAGCCATCATAGATCGCAACACCATGCCCAGAGTAGCTAGGAACTTAGATTTTGATGCAGGAGGAAGTGGAGCAAGTCATGAAGACGTCTATGTCCCCGAATCTCCTAATATTCAAGATAGTGCATTCTCTCATGGTTCAAGCTACATATGCGACTTCTTAGGTGGAGGAAGTCCGAAATAAATTATCATTTCATGTGCTTTCTTAGAATCGTTTTCGATGTTTTTTATTTTTAACCATGTATTTCATTTTCATGCAATGTCTTTATGTTTTTGTTTTTGTAATATTTTTATTTAGTAATATTTGTATGTGTCCACTTTTTTATATTAATGTTTTGTCGGAAAATGTTAATATCAATTTTTGTTTATAAGTTAATAGAATGAATATAAACTTATATTATTATTTTTTATTCGTAACCCTTAACAATTGTCAATATATCATACTTTTATCAATAATATGTATGTTTTAAGTCAAACACAATTAGAGTTAAATCATTCATTTTACACGCTAATCGATGAAATGGAAATGCATCTCCATTCTCCATTTTTCTTCCAATTCTAGAAGAAAAAATGAAGTATGGAGATTTTTTTGGAGAAATGGAGGATGGTTGGAAATGAACATCTCCACCACCAAATAAATGGAGAAAAAAAAAAATAGAGAATGGAGAAATTGAGATTTTTTGGTCAAACATGATTGGAGGCCTTAAAAAAATCTCTATTTTTTTTTGGAGAAATAGAGAAATGGAGATTTGAGGTTGGAGACTAAAATCTTCAAAAAAATCACCAAATATAGAGAAATGGAGTATGGTTGGAGATGCTCTAAGGTTCTTGACCCGCCGGCATCATAGCGTTAGGTTTGGCTTTGCTTCATCTTTTGGGCTTACTCTATCGAGTACCAATTTCTATCATTCATAGACCTTTGTTTAAAATTGAATGTTTTGAGAAGAGATTTTAGGAAGATTAATAATGTACTTTTGACTTGTTGTCTTACTAAAACATCATTTATTGTATGTGATATTTTTATGAAAATGAAACTATAATGATTTTAAAAAAGTGTAGAGTTTAAAAAAAGCATAGTTATTAAAAAAACCCGGACCAGTGGTTGACCCGGCAAAGAAGCCGGGTCACTAGGTCACCGGTCCAACCGCTGGGTCACTTGTCGGACCTGTGAGTCAATAAAAAATTATAAATAATATATTATAGTACATATTTATAGTGAAATATATTAAATTAACATATAATTGTTCAAATTATTAATTTTATGTGTTGTTTAATAATTTTTTACATTTATTAGAAATCACACAATCATTCAATAAAAATGTTTCAACGAGCATTTCTGTTTTTTTTTTTTTTTTTTTTTTTTTTTTTTTTTTTTTTTTAAAACATGTAAACTCCGAATCGGTTCAACCTAGTTAACCCTGATGGGTCACCGGGTTGATCACAAACCCGACAGGTTTGACCGGGTTTGGCCGGGTCGGTGACATATACGAACTAAGTAGTGATACGGACCAGTTCCGGGTTCGGTTCATCGGGTCACCAGTCAGACTAGCTGGGCCGGTCCGGGATTAATAACTATGAAAAAAATGTAGAGAATGAAGTAAGGTGAAAAATAAATAAGTTCTGACAGTAAGACAATTATTTGAGATACTCATGTTAAGAATTGAAGACACTTAACGGGAAAGGATGGAGTATTCATTTTGTCTTCGAGAAGAAAATTACTAATAAAATAGTGCTAAATTGCTAATCTTCTTAAATATAATTTTTCATTTCAAAAAAAAAAAAAAGTAAGGGAAATCGTCCAAACAAGGTGTTGTTAAAGTGGTACCAAACTTACCAAACATGGATTCACAACAGAATGCTATACATGCAGCATGTGGAACTTGGGTACTCTATTGGGTTTGTTTGGATCATGAGCTTCTATCAGATGAAAATATTTCAGCATAATGAAATTATATCACTTCAACCACTCATTCCAATAAGTTGTTATAATTTCATCTGATAGAAGCTCATCCAAACACACCATTATATCACCCAATATTTAATTAGTAAATGAAAAAGATAACTCATGAATTTCGAGATGAAACTCCCCGAAAATTAGTTAAGCATGTGTCGTATAAACAATTAGACAACAACAAACACACGAAAGTATAAATTGAAATCAAAGTCAAGGGCTGTGCACAAGGTAATTTTTTTTTTGAGAATTTATTTTTGTCGTCGTCCGGATTTAAACACGGGACCTCATGCTGAGAGCCTGAGACTTCCAACGCTTTACCACTTGTCGTGCAATAAATACTTCCTCAAAATTACATATACATACTGATATGATAGTATGCTATAAATACTTTTCCGAATTATATGTGTTGCTGATGTGGTGCTAAATAAATTAAAACTTTTCCGGGTCATAACTTTTATCCACTTTTCTTGAAGTAACTAATTATTCATTTTTCATTTAAAAAAAAATTGATATTGTGTGGATTGATACCATTTATATTTATAACAAATTAAGACACGGTGTGATTTTCGTGAGTCAGAAATTTCATTTCAACCTCAAGATTATTTGATCTTGATCATTGAATTCACTTTGTTAAGGAAACTTTTTGTAAAAATGTTAAAAATACTTGAGGTGGGACGGACACTTCTTTTCATTAATATCATACGTTAAATATATTGAATTAAAACACGAATTACTGTTGAAAGTTGATTTTGAATATTTTGTTTGGACAGTCCCTCAACAATTTTTTTTTTTTTAACTTATCTTATAAATAAAATATGATTTTGCTTGTAGTAGGAATAAAAATAAAACTGTATTCTCTTCAAAATAAAATTGATACGCAAATAGCATCACAAATTCACAATAAAATATGATTTTGTTTGGAAGCCGTTGCATGAGGTCCCCGATTGACGACAAAAATAATTTGTCGAAAAAATAAAAAATATTAGGTATTTTTATTTAGGAAAGTATGCAATTATTATAAGCGCTAAAAAAAGGACACTTCCGAAAAATAAAATAAGGGACAGTTGTTATTAAAAAGCTGGTCCGATGTCGTACGGAAAGGATTGGTATTTCCGTAAATAAAAGCAAAACTAGAGCCCTATAATACAACCTCGGAAATCCGCATCTATATATATCCACACTCGATGCGTTGTTTGAAACGGTAGCCCGAAGGAGGGAGAGAGGAGAGAAAGCAAAAGTGCGTGAAGAGAGAGAGAGAGCGATAGCGAGAGAGAGGGCTGTGGAGTGGTACTATCACTTCGATAATTTCATCGGAAAATAAAATTCATCAATCCAGAATCGTTTCTCTGCATTTTCGTATCTGGTACACCAATTCGACGACCCGATGAGTCGTCTAGGGTTTAAATCGGTGGTCTACCATGGCGACGTTCGTCTGGGAGAGCTCGATACTGTCCCAGCCAAGGACCAGAGCTTCCAATTTCCCAACAACGAGATTCGAATCCACCACATTTCGCAGCTCAGCGAACGATGTCCTCCGTTATCGATTCTCCAGACGATTTCTTCGTTTTCCGTCCGATGCAAGCTCGAATCAACTTCGCCGGTCGAGCAGGCTCAGCTGATCAACCTCCACGCTTCTTGCTTCTATGAATTGAAGGTCCCGATCACGCCAATTCGTTATTTCTATGCTTTTGTTTAGTGTTTTTTTTGGTTATTTGGGGACTGACTGTGTTATTTGTTGTGTAGACTGCAGTGGTGTTGATCGGAGACGAGGAGATTCACTTGGTGGCAATGCCTAGCAAGCAGAAGAAGTTCCCTTGCTTTTGGTGCTTCTCAGTCCAATCCGGTTTGTATAATTCTTGTTTGGGGATGTTGAATTTGCGATGCCTTTCCATTGTGTTCGATCTGGACGAGACTCTGATTGTTGCCAACACTATGAAGTCGTTTGAGGACAGAATTGACGCTCTTCGCAGCTGGATTCTTCGCGAAATGGACCCCGTTCGTGCATCTGGAATGACAGCTGAGATGAAACGATATGTTGAGGACCGAGCTTTGTTGAAGCAGTATACGGATACTGATTCCGTTTTGGATAATGGAAAGGTTTACAAGGTTCAGTTTGAGGAAGTTCCACGGTTATCAGAGAGTCACGAAAGAGTTGTTCGGCCAGTAATAAGGTTGCCGGAAAAGAATATAGTCCTTACTCGCATTAACCCCGAGGTTAGACACTCTTGTAGATCTTAATTTTTCGCGGCACTTGTTTATTTTGACATACTTTTTCTTCATATCATATACTGTTCCTTTGGTAACTTTTGGGGCTTGTTTGAATTCCTAAAACCAGTAATTTAATAATTTTACATTTGCCTGATTTCGTTTCTATGTTTATCCCTTTACCCGTGTAGAAAATATTAGGCCTCTTAAATGTTTATTTTGGGTGAACTACAGAACTGATACGGTAATGCTGAATGTGACAAAGGCTTTAAATGGCAATCGATATTTAGTGATGGAGTGCTACCGTTGAGACACCTTGCATTCCCTTGTATGTTCCTTTTGAGACCATCCTGTTCCGCAACGTAGAAATGTTCACTTGACAGCTGTTTTTATTGAGAAATTGTTGTTCCGAAGGAAAATTTAAGAAGAGAAAGAGGAAAGAAAATCTAGTTTTATTTCTCTACTCCAGTTGAGGAGCAGATATACTCTAAGATCATCCCTAAGGGTGAGGTGGATCACATTCGTGAGAAATATTGAGTTTTGATTTTGGGGTGGATGCATTGCATATCAATGGACTGGTTTTCAGCCATTGGCATGGACTGGTAGAGTGTCAATCCTGTCCTAAGGGACTTGCAGTTTGATAAAAGCTCACTTCCTAGTTATGGAATGTGCTCTTGGTTAAAGAATTTTTTCTTATGAGATATTCTGAATGATCTGAAAAACATTCCAAATTAGTGACAGTTCCAGTGTTTCGATCACATACTTGAAGGTCTGGGGTTTCTGGTAAAGCTGTTATCATGAAGTCTCTGCTGATAGGGACAGGCTCAATAGGGGAGTTGTCATGTTCAAATCTGATAGTGAATGGTCTGTTTGTTCACAGGGAATGCCAGTAACTTGTGCGAGTTGTGGAAGGTTACCATCTATTAGTTATAAGGTTGGAAACATGTGAGGTTTGGAGGAATGCCCAGGGGGATGAATTTTCCCCAACTTCTCATAGAAATGGTAGAATTGTTTTCGAAAGAGGGGAAATGAAGGTGTTTATAGTCACATATATTTGTTCAGGAGTCTAATATAATTCATGTTTTTCTTTTTATCTTATAGTTAGGGTGGTTTGAGGGATGATTTTGCTTGTTGGAAGTCGGTGGCAGACTTCTCTATTTGTGAACATTTTTTCTCACAGTCCCTTCTAGTGTGATTGAATCTGTTTTCTTGGATTGCCAATTGAAATGAAAGTACGCACTGAATAGCATTTTTCTGTGATTGGTGTACATCAAATTTGAATACTGAATTTTGGAAATATTTGCATAGGCGTATGTTGGTAAGCCGTAGTTTGTTTGTTTCTTGTTTTTTTCCTGGGAAAAGATACCTAGACTATTTTTAATTAAGCTCTTAACTCGTTATGTTGCCGCTTTTCATTTTCGGATTATTTCTGCCCTTGTGGTCTAAGTGTCATTCTCCTTTCTTCGATTTCATCTTTCTCACAAGCTTGGTGGAGATTAAGATCAGAAAAGATGTAGTAGATTACCTAAACCCCCATGCACCGTTTGAGGTGGCTCTTAAACCCGGGTTGACTTTTGTGGGCTATCATTTGACTCCTTGGTAATTTGTTTTGTTCATTTAAGGGTTTTGTTATTTTAGTTTATGAATCAATTGTCTGATTGTGATAAGATGGTTTATAGGAATCTATGTTCTTATTGTGGGAACCCTGGTAGAATGATCCTAGTAGACTTCTTGACCAACATGGTGTTTGGGGTTTCAACTCTTCTATGCTCTAGCCTGGTAGAATACTGTTGTCTGAGTATCCACACCAGTGAATTTCTTGTTAGACTAAGCAAGACTGGTTTAACAGAATTGTTTTAACAACAATTCTATCTATTCATTATGTTTTTCTCAGGATTTGTTTTTGGAGCTAGATATGAATGTACGCGTTGGTCTGAAAATCTCTTCATTACTTTAGGCGTGCTCATGATTTCTGGTGTTTTGAGGGGGAATCTAGAATCTATGTCCTCAACTGGTTTCATGTGTATTTGACCTTCATTGGGGCTGATATATATTATGTGCTAGGTCTCCATGCATCTCCTCTTCTATATAGATGTTTTTAAGTTTTTCAAATAGTTGTTGTACAATATCTTATGTATTTCGAAATGCTACATCCTCACAGAAGAGAAAAGACCCCGATATAAAGTGGTTAGTTATTTGGGGTTTTATGCGTCAGTACACATTGTTATTAGATTAATTTGTGTTCTGAAATCAAGCTTTTCGGTAGAAGTTCTCCTTTACATCTCTGGTCGGTTTAGGTTTTTGTAATTTTTTACTATCCAAATTACTTTTGTTGATCTGAAATGGGATCTAGATTTAACCACCTTACCCAATATATCCATGGATGAAAATTTCACGGGAATGTACCTATTAACTTCTCGATGTTATATAGACATTAGACATCATGGGGCTGTTTGGATGAGCTGAAGTAAGTGAGCGATTTGGCTAAATAGTTACTTTTATCTGGAGTGTTTGGATAGAGTAGCTAAAAGTAGATTAATGTAATTTTTAGAACAAAAATAATAATTAAATATTAATAAAAATTGGGAAACATTTCAAAAACGGGAAATTCTGAAAATGGAATGGTGGTTATACTGATTGAACCTCATGATTGTTAAGAAAAATTGACCCAAGGGTCCAATTGGTGAACGACATGTGGAAGGGGAAGGAAAAAAGCTGCTGAAATTGGTTACAAATCGAGTAAAACTCCGGATTTCCGCCGATTTCCCGGATTTCCGGGCTAAAAATCCGGAATCCTTTCCATTTCGGGATTTCCGGATTTTAATGAGATTTTTGACCACTTATTTGAGATTCTTGACTTTTCCTTTCCTCTCTACTTCCTCTGATCCAAACAACCCCCATGAGATGAGTGTTATTTTAGATTTTTAATTGTTGAACCACGAAAAGGGTGATAGATCGAAGTTATGGGGAGATAAGGATGATATTTCATTGCTGATTATTAATTCTATTCTTGTGGTGAGTAGAACTTTAATGGAAAGCATCAGTTGGGGATGCTACCCCTACAAAGGGTAGGTTAAAGACTTACAACCAACATCTTAATCAAGAAGACTCTACTGACCAAAGAACTGAAGAAAACGTATTCTTTACTTTACTTGGGCTTCATGACGCTTTAATCCTTCTATTTTTCCTGATTCTTTACTACTGTAAACCGTACTGCAGATGTATGAAGCAAACACACGTTGTGAAACCATGTTAACTTATATATGTATTTGATACGCTCCTGTAAGAAAAAGATCTCCTTTATGAACTGTAACTCAAGAAGACTCTTGTTGTCTAATCAACTGCAAGACATATGTGTCCCTGTTTTTTACCATTCTAGTCGACCTAATGGTAAGAACCTTGGCTTTAGGGGTGTGCTCCCCCTCAATCCTCATAATCGCCAATTTCATATAGCAACACCACTAAATGTTGGCGGCATAGGAGCACTCAAACGGTCTCTACGGGTCCCGTGGATTTAGTTGAGGTGCGCGAAAACTTGCTGGATTCCACAGATGTCATATAAAAAAGTAAAGAACTTTTGACCATCTTACCACAATCCGGCTAGAGAAAGGGCCAGAGACGGAGAGACGAATATATGAATGAAGACGGTAAAAATTGTACCTTAATATGTGTGATCTACTATTGGAAATTACCAATATTGGTTGAGTGCCAACAGCGGCTAGCCAATGAGGTACAAATCACAAATTTTATCTAACCTGACCTTTCAGAAAGACAAAAAATCCACAAATTTTCACTTAATTAATCTAATATATTTTCCCAATTTTCAGTCTATAAAAGCGCCATCCTAGAGAACTCAATCCATCAACTCAGTCAGTTAAAGCTCAGAGAAGCAACCCTTTGTGCCATCAGAAATAAAAAGTCGAATCAATTGAAAGATAATTTTTATAAGCAATGGATCACTGTATTAGAGAGAGAAGAGAAGGTGGAGGTCCGAGCTTGTTGGTCGTGTAGAGGGTTGAAGCGGAATAACGTCTGGTCGTTGTTGGCTGTCGTGAACTAGGGGCTCAGACTTCATATTGAGAAACTTCTTCTGTAATTTATGCAAGGGAATTACAAATAGATCTTTGACACACCTTGTATAAGACGGGGCCTTTTCAGTACTTACATAGGGGTAATTTTGTGAAAATAATATAAAATAGGCGTACTAGTGTGGATTTTCAAAACTTGTAGCGGGGCATGTGCCACCCTGGTCATGAGTGGGCTTCGCCCCTAGGCTGAAGATGTCTTTACTTTGATTACTCAAACTATTCTCTGTCGGTCTGATTAATTCCATTTGTCGTCACTGAGGTTCCTGCGGTGGAATCATAGTCCGGCTCTACATTCCTCTGAAGTCCTATTTTAAATTTTTTGACAAACTAGATATTTTGAACTTTTCTTCCTTTCGAGGCATCTTTGGCCGGCTATATACATCTATGTCCTACTCATCTGTTCTTGGTGTGGGTTTGTTCATTTGGTTTGGCGGAGACATTAAACCTTGTAGTTGTTCTTATAATGCTGTTTGCATGCTCAGATCCGTGATACTAGCGTGCTTGTGAGATTAAGGCCTGCTTGGGATGATTTGAGAAGTTATCTAACAGCAAAAGGGCGTAAAAGGTTTGAAGTTTATGTTTGCACCATGGCAGAAAGGGATTATGCGTTTGAAATGTGGAGGCTACTGGATCCGGAGACTCACCTGATAAGCCCAAATCAATTGTCGAATCGTGTTGTCTGTGTCAAGTCAGGTTAG